>OZ017740.1:137626095-138226095 GCA_963969285.1 Odontomyia ornata
CAAAACTAAGTCACTGGTAAAGTGTTTGGAGTCCTGGAGAGGTTCCGCACTTTAAGTACACGCCCAAGAGCGAGAAAAACCAACACTTTTTGTTGAAGGGTTTTGACTGCGGCGAGGACACGGTCGATTTCCTTCAGGTGTTCAAAGAAGCTGAATCAGAAACTGAATTTTTTGCAGTTAAAAATTTTGCAACAAGGAGATCGACTGTCAAACATAAAAATTTGCCTTTTTACCTAGTGCAAATTTCCAGCAAAAGCAGTCCAAATACCCTTCAACAAAAAAGGTACTTGAACTTCCGAGTGGTGAAGTGGGAGCATCTTCAGAAGAGAGAGATCAAACAGTGCTATAGGTGCCAAAGATTCGGCCATCCGGCTGCCAATTGTGCTATGAAATGCAGATGTGTGAAGTGCAAAGATGTCCATGCCCTCGCCAGGTGCAAAATGGCTCAGACGGAGCCACAAGTAAAACTATACTGTGTGAGCTGCGGTGTATTTGGCCATTCAGCATCATATCGAAGATGTAAAAATTAGATTGTAAAAAAAATACTAGTATACCGCAGTGTTATACCTTGTAGCTCCGTCAAGCTTGGGGTATCATTTGCACTCACTGCTAGATCAACGTTAACTCCATTGTGAGTCTACATTGAATTGACTGTCTCCTGAACTTCCTCGTCGAGAAAAAGCCTGATATCATGCTTCTCACTGAAACGCATCTCAATTCATGGTCCTCCATGACCTTTTGAACTCATAAGAAAGAAACGATAGGATAAACGGTGATGGGGGAGGGGGCACTGGGATATTGGTTAAAAGATTTGTTTCCAAGCCATTGATA
Source organism: Odontomyia ornata (assembly GCA_963969285.1). Classification (NCBI taxonomy): domain Eukaryota; kingdom Metazoa; phylum Arthropoda; class Insecta; order Diptera; family Stratiomyidae; genus Odontomyia; species Odontomyia ornata. The sequence continues at coordinate 137,626,927 of OZ017740.1, forward strand.
AGTCGAATTCAAAAGCATGGAATTTCTTGGAGTGTCCGTTATCAAAATCTCATTGCAAGGTGGAGATAACCTCTTCGCTATCTCTGCCTTGCAACTAGTCGAAACGTTCTCAAGTTCAAAGAGGAGCTCGATTCCTTGTTTGAAATACTTGAATTGAACAGGCTGTATAATTTCCGGCATACATCATGGCTGAACGCCAACAATAATCCAAGAGGAGTATTCCTGAAATTGTGGATAACAGAGAACCAAATTGCATACAGGTGCCTGGAAAGGATTTAAGATGTACCCAAGACCATTCAATTTATTTTTGAATACTCTTAAATTTCATATATGTGAAATGCTATGCATGACCTCAAGGAAGGTTTTCAATTCAGGTAAATCCATTAGGGGTTTTCTGGCTATCAAATATATTTCCTATAAATTAAAATTGTCAATATCCAAAAGTACTTACCCGAATGATAGAAGACCTTTCTCTACTTTGAAGCATTCCGATTTCGCCCAAGATCCATATTGAATTTCATCCAATCCAAGAGCAGCCAAAGTATCTCTGTCTCGTGGAATATAGTCATCGTTTATTGCACGTCTTCTAGCAGCCAGTTTCTCTTTTCGACGCCTACTTCGCAATCCTAGCAATAAACATCAATTTAGTAAAACAGGTACCCTACAACTTCTTCATACTACAAACCTATACTATCCTCATCACTATTCTCAGCTGACGACTCTTCTGACATATCCATTACACCATCATCATGACCATATCGTTTAATCTGTGTTCTCCGACGTGGTTCGCTTATAACAAGATCTTCAGTCTCATCACGCTCACCAGCATCCGGATCAATTTCCGCTTTCTTAGCCCACTTATTCCAGAAATCTGGATCGTCAATTTTGATATCAGAGCGATTTCCAGAAGCAGCAAACGAAGCTTTCGAAAATGTCGATCCTTTTTCATATTCCATTGTAATAACTTGTGTACGACGCTTCAAAATTGAGTCGATATCCTCTTCACAAAACTTATCTCCTGCATTATCGTCATCCATTACAGCACCATATGCACCTTTTCGCAGCAAATCTTCGATTTCTTTTTTAGATAGTTGACGATTACTACTACCATCTTTACCCTGTGTATTCATGCTTTGTAAAATAGCTTTATCCAAGCCCAATTTCAACGACGCTTTGTCAAACATTTCTCTTTCATAAGTATTACGACAGAGAAGTCGGTATATTTTAACCATTTTCTGTTGACCAATTCGATGGCAACGAGCTTGTGCTTGCAAATCGTTTTGAGGATTCCAATCACTGTCATAGATAATAACGGTATCAGCAGCGGTTAAGTTGATACCCAAACCGCCAGCTTTTGTGCACAGCAGAAACACAAACCGATCTGAGTCCGGTCGAGAGAATCGATCAATGGCAGCTTGTCGAAGATTTCCCCGAATTCTCCCATCAATACGTTCGAACGGGTACTTTTTGAACATCAAATAATCTTCCAGTAAATCAAGGCAACGAACCATCTGACTGAAAATCAGAACTCTATGTCCATTCGCTTTCAGTTTAGGAAGCAATTTGTCGATCAGAACCATTTTGCCGGCCGAATTAACAAGATTTTTATAGTATGCGTCGTGGTCATCGCCATGTGCCATTTTGTAATCATATTGGATTTGGTCCTCCGCGCCGTTAAGCAAGTAGGGATGTATGCAGCATTTCCTCAATTCCATCATAGTATTCATTAAATTAGGAATGTTCGCAGACGTCGTTCCCTTCTTCAAGAAAGAGAAGTTCTGTTCTAATATACCCCGATAGTATTTCTTTTGAATGTTTGTTAGTTCTACTTCTACAATGGTTTCTTCTTTTGGAGCCAGCGATTTTTCTACATCATCCTTCAAACGTCGTAACATCATTGGTTTTAGTAAGGCTTGAAGTTTCTGTACTTCATCTTCAGTTTTCAAGCTGCCAAAGTCTTTGAGGAAAGTGTCAGAGCACGAAAACTGTTGAGGCTCTAAGAAATTTAACAATGAGAATAATTCGTTTACATTATTTTGTAGCGGAGTCCCCGAAAGTAAAACTCTGTGTTCCAGGTTTAGTTGTCGAAGGCCTTCTAATAATTTGCAGTTTCGATTTTTTAAGCGATGCGCTTCGTCAATCACACAAACACGCCAATTGAAATTTCTTAAATCGTTATAGTCAGTCACAATCATCTCGAAAGTTGTGATCAGCACATTAAATTTAGTTAAATCTTTTATCACTTTGCCACTATCGTGTTTATAGTAAAATTCATACTCATGAATCATTTGTTTGCTAGTTACCGAGCCATGGTACACAATTACATTCATATCAGTCCAACCTTCGAATTCTCGTTGCCAGTTTGGGATAGTAGACAGCGGGGCTATGACTAAAAAGGGTCCGCGAATTCCGAACTCCCAAACTGAATGAACAAACGTTAAACTCTGGATTGTTTTCCCTAATCCCATTTCATCGGCCAGAATACAATTACGTCCGTTATACCATGAAAATTTCAACCAATTCAATCCCTCCAACTGATATGGTCTGAGAGTATTATTATTCTTAAAAATCGGTGTAACTTCCAGTTTTTTCCATAAATCACCTCCAGGACGTTTTTTGGCTTTCCATTCCGATCTCGGTGGCAACTTATTGAATATATGGAACTGCTCGATTTTGTCTTCATCGACATCTTCTTCAAGTTCCCATGTGCAGTCCTCGTATGGAAGACTCTTCCATTTAACCAGGTAGTGTTTTGACACTTCCCCTGTCTGTGCGTCAGTATGCTCGGACATATCAAGTACTCGATCGACTTCAATAAAATCTGGGTTGAAAGGCTCTTCTTCAATATTATCAAAAATATTCATCTGCTGAGCTTGCTTCATTTGGAATCGTTTAATTTTCGATGCTATTCGTCGATCGCCACGATACAGCTCTTCTTCTGTTCTCCACTCACAATGTAAATACGAAAAGTTACGATACTTCACTAAGTACTCTTCAACTTCGATGAACACTGGTTCTTTCTTCTCTACAGGCTCTTCTCGAGGCTGAATGCTTTCTGAACCTTCGACTTCTGTTGATCCTTTGATAGTTTCTCCTTCAATTTGAGATTCACTTCGAGATGAGTCCTGTTTATCATTAGGTTGGCCGGATTGCGGGGAGGATTGTTTCTCTTCATCCACTTCCATGTCTTCCGGGCCAGTTGGCTTTTCTTCCGTGCTACTGGTTTCCATTTTATCTTCATTATCACTTGTCTGTTCAGGTTGTTCTTTAACAGGTTCTTCTTGTGGTTCATCCGACTCGGCCGGTATGGTGTCCTCCTTATTTGCGTTTTCTTTGGCCTCTTGTTTATCTTCATGTGATTTGTTATCAGCGCTATCGACTTCCTTTTCCATGGACGTTTCCGTATCATCAGTTTCATCGATTTTGTCTTTATTCTCTTCATTTCCTTCGCTCACACAATCACCTTCTATATTTTCCTCTTTTGGTTCTGAGTCAATAACTTCATCAGTTCCCGCATCTTCTGTTTTCTCTTCGCTTTCTTCTATCTTCGGTCGTGGTAATGGTGGCGGCGGGTCAGGTTTTAATTCTCGTTTTCCTATCCGAACAGCCAACACGTATTGTACAACCATAGAGTCTTCATCACCAGTATTTACATATACATAATTAGGTTTGTTGGCTTCTTCTGGCTTCTCAACTTCTGGGACTTCCTCTTTAACTTCCCCCACTGGTTTTACTTCTTCTGGCGGTGAGTTGGTTTCGAGTTTTTCGCCATCACTACTCGTCGCAGAGGCTGATGTGCCAGCAGCTGGCTTCTTCTCTTTTTTCGCCGGTGAGGAAGAAGACATTAAACCACTCTCATCGTCTGAAAATCTTAGCATTACGTCATCGATGTACTTTTTGCGTTGAGTATTCCTTGCAGAACGTCTTTTCGAGCTATCTATTTCTGACTCATTTTGTGGTGACGGCGGAGGCGTCGTAAGCAAATCATCAGCTTCCCCATCTGATTCAGGCACTATGCGTCCCTTTTTCCTTTTTTTCGACGAAGATTTCCCGGGGGGACGTTTTCGGGAAGACGATCCTCCGGAAGGCTTTTTCTTTTTCTTCGGAGTATTTCCGTCAGGATTTTCAGCCGACTCCTTTTGCGAGTCTTCATTTTCATCAATTTCCTTTGGTGGTTCCTCTACCGGTTGAGGTGGCGGATTTTTAATAATCTTTGATACAGGTATATCGTCGAAGTCGGGTGTTTCATCGTTCAATGTAGACCTTCGCTCTTCAATCACGGGCACTGTTTTATCCTCACCTTGAGAACTTTCTGAGATAACTGCCGCAGGTTCAGAAGACTCATCGTTAGTTTTTTCATCGGGTGAATTCTCAGTAACAGCGGTCTCACCCTTTTTGCTCTTTTTCTTTTTCGGCTTGTCGGGATCTTTCGGCTCTTTCTTTTTCTTTTCTTTGGGTACTTTTTCCTTGGGAGGCTTATTTGGGTCCTTTGGTGGTCTTGGTTTGCGGGGCTTTTTAGGTTTCTTACCATCCGCAGTCGATGTGTCTAACTCATTGGATGAATTGTCCTGTGAAAGCTCACAACTCTCGTTGAAATCGGATAGTCCTACTGAAGTATCTCCGGCACCTTGTGTTACACAATCTTCTGAAACAGGAAGCGAAGAAGGAGGTATACTGTTACTATTATTTTGTTCAGCAACTATTATGGGCGCTGCATTTTTGTCCTTCTTGACACGAGGTTTCCGAGGTTTCGAAGAGCCTTTACTTCGACCCCGTCCAGTTGTACTCGACACTTGTGGACTTTCAACCATTTGATTTCCATAAATTGGATTTTGTAATATACATTGTGGTCCACCGTTGCACTGGTCGTTCGTTTCGTGCTGTTGCAACACGTTTAGACGTTCTTGAAGGTGGATTATCTTCTCCTGTTGTTCAGCAGACGGTGGCATACAGTAGAGTTCTTGAAGTTGTTGCTGCAGAGCTGCACGTTCCTGATGATGTAGAATCGGACCAGGAGGATATGGACTCATTTGATGTGCACCCATCATTTGTGGCGGCATATGTGGTGGTATAGCTGGCAGTCCTGCTGGAGCCACTGGCGTCATGACTCCGCTCATCATCATTTGTTGTTGTGGATCATACAGACTTGGTTGCTGGGGTGGTATTTGTCCTATGTTTGGAGGAATTGCATGATGTCCTGTGGTTGGAACCAGTGGATGCATTCCCGCTGTTGGCGTCAATATTGTATTGGGAGTCATCATGTTAGGAGTTTGCATAGGTGGCATTTGTTGCGGCGGTTGTTGTCCTTGTTGTGGCTGCTGGGCAGGTGGCTGGGGTTGTGGTTGGCTTATAGGCGGTTTAATCGCACTAATAAGAGGTTGCAATGTTGTAAGCTCTCCACTTGTGAAACTTTGAGCATCTGGAGGGGCTGGTTGCAACTGGTTAGCAGGTTGCAGCACAGTTAGATCACAATTGTCTTCAGGGACATTGAGGTCGGTAGACTGTGTTTGCTTTTCGCTATCCACATGTGTTTCCGTTCCAGGCTGGGAAGAATTATTGTCTGGCGAAGTGGACATAAGATGATTCTGTGAGGATTCGCTATTATCTTCAATATTGTCTGTTATTTTTGTTTGTTGTTCTTCTATGACCGTTTCATTTGCGGTTTCCTCTTGAGACACTTCCAATGTTTGCTGCTGCGATTGATCTTGGGATTGCTCCGAGTGCAGCTGGTCGAATGAACTTTCTTGTTGAGACTGCTGCTCTGTAGGCTGTGGTTGCTTAGACTCAAGTGTTAATAATTGTTGATTTGAATTTTCATAGTCTCCTACCGAGTTTGTATCTACAGGCACACTAAACATCATGTTATGATTGATCGAGCTAGTTGAATTGCTGTCGTGGCCAGCAACCGAAGGTGGTCTATTTACAAGAATACTAGTCGAATCTGTATTCAAATGCGCAGAATCATTTGAGTTATGATCAATCCCTTTAAGTTGAGGCGAAGGGGTAGAAATGGTAGGATTCGTAAAAGTGTCGATGAGGCTGTGTTGGGGATGTTCCGTAGGAGGTATAGGCGTTGGTGAGCTCGTGGCTTGCACTAGATTTGTTTCACCTAAGGAGTTACTATTCTCGCTAACAATCGCAGAATTCATCAGGGAACTATTCGACTGGGGTTGTGAGAGAGTTTGTTGCAAGTGATCTTGTGGCTGTTGTAGATGCGGTTGCTGCGGATGTTGTTGCATATGCTGTGGAGGCATTTGTGGCTGCTGTTGTTGGCTCATTGCGTGTTGCGGAAGGGATAGGGTCTGAGAAACAGGAACTTGCTGCTGATGCGGTGATGTTATATCAGCTATAGAATGCTGAAGTTGATCATTCATCTGTAGAGCCGAACCCATTGATTGCTGAGCGGGCGGCGTCTGCTGCGAATGCGACAGTGGTTGCGTTTGAGAATGTGGTGGAGGTATTGGCTGTTGAGCTTGATGGTTTATCGGTTGTGCGTATAGATGTTGCTGGGGTGGTTGCTGCTGTGGTTGCGATGTCAGGCTTGTCAGAGAAGAATTAGAACCTGGAGGCTGCATATTCATCATCGGCGTCCATTGTTGATGGTGTTGGGGCGACATTGGCATTCTGGGTCCCATTGGCGACATGGGGTTTCCTGGCATTTGTTGCCTATATGCTTGGGGATAGTCTAGGTTGCTGCTTGATCCACCCAATGGATTTTGCGTTGGCATTACCATCTGCTCGAGGGCTTGCAATGTATTTACAGGAGTGGGTGGCTGGGATTGTGAATTTGCTCCACCTTTTGATGGAGGCTGTATTGGTTGCGGGGTTTGTTGCTGCATCGGCCGCGGACTGGTGATTCCTGATAAGCCTTGATTATGATGAGGCGAAGGAGCATTTGGGGGATTCGCCTGCATTTGGGCTTGCTGTTGTGACTGTGGAGGTTTCGCAGGTGACATTACTGGGCGTGGTGACATTTGCGAATGTGGTGACATTTGTGGCGGTCTAGGGGACATTTGTGGAGATGATTGTGGAAAAGGTGCTCTATATTGTGGACTGCTACTAAGCTGGGTTGCTGACTGAGGCTTAGCGGTAGTCATGTAAGGGGATTGCTGCTGTTGCTGTTGCGGGTTTTGATGTTGAACACTATAACCGGGCACCATTCCATGCGGTAATGACAGGTTTCCACCAGAACCTGGTTGATGTTGACTCGTCACAGGTCCAGTGTTTGGATGCAAAATACCTGGATGGGGCGGTAAGCCACCCGGATTTTGAGCATGCATATGTTGCGTGGAGAGGTGAGGCTGATTTTGGTTTGCATTTTGCTGTGCTTGAGATTGCTGCTGCGCGGGACCCGGTTGCAAAGTTGTCAACCCACTCAGATTCGGCTGATTGGCAGACGGATGTGTTTGTTGCTGTTGCGATGGATGTACCACTTGACTAGGATGTAACGGTTGTGGCGGCTGTGTTTGGCCAGGAACCGTTAAATGATTCTGTGAAGTTTGTCCTAAATGGTTTTGCTGCGATTGTGGCGGATGTCCTGCCATTTGCGGCGGAGGTTGTTGACCTGGCAGTAAATGACCAGGTGCTGTTGAATTAGGCACATGTCCGTAACTGGAAAATTCCTCATTAGTAATCTGCTTTCTCGCTAAATTTCTGCTGTCGTACCTGGATTGATCTAACGAAGCGTGACCGTATGCAACATGCTGGGGCGGTCTTCCAGGCTGATGTTGCATACCGGCCGTAGGATATGGGCTATAAGGCTGCGCTCCTGACGCCGTTTGAGTTTGTGGTGCCCCAGGGTACATAGGGTGGCTACCAGCTTGCGGATAGTGCTGTGGAATTCGCTGTTGTTGAGTGGGTTGTTGTTGGTTCAAGCCAACATAGCTGGGTTGCTGCATCATGCTGCCCATCAAACTTTGTTGCGTTGAAAATGACAGCTTTTGCTGATCTTGCTGAGGATATGCGCCAATATGTTGCCTATACCTAGAATCAATGAATCGTTTGATGTTTATGAGCAACATTTTAATAATGTAGAGAAAACGTTACGATCTCTTTGGAACCAATGCAAAGATCAACATTTTTATTGAGTACTTACCCTGCTTGAGACTGCGACTGCCTTTGTGGTGATGGTGCTGCTTGTGGATGCCCGTATGCTCCCAATCCTGGAGTTGCATACGAACTACCTTGTCCAGGCCCTGTCGGCCCTCCACCCCATCCACCTAAGTCACCCATTCCCATTCCAGTGTGTTGATCGGTACCCATTGGGTAAAGGTTTTCCGTCGATGGCTGGTACGATGGGTATTGTGGCTGCTGCGGTAACGGATGCGGTGGACGGTGTCTAGGGTAACCTCCTGGCGGGCCCATTGCCCTTGGTGTAGGCGCTGCTGCAGCGGCTGCATCATATCGGTAGTAAGCATCTCTGCAAGATTTTATTTATGTCTTAATTTTAGCTTAGTAGTTATATTACGTAATTGGGACAATTTATTCACGTTGACTTTTTAGAAGCTTATTTTTATTATATCAATCTAGGAGGATTATCATGATCGTTTGCCAGCAAATTTCGCATTAGTCAGTGCATTTTTTTTTCTAAGTTACTACAGACAAAATTTACATACTTGATCTTTGAAACCATAGGAAGAAGTCTGTTAAAATTATTAAATCTAGCTCATTTTTAGCGGAAATACAACCGAAAGAAAATCTAAGTAAAAAATTTATTGATCACTTACCCTTGATGATTTCCGTGGAACATATTTTGTGCATTTCCATCCATTAGAGAATTGACGTGCAATGAAAACTCATCCAACGCTCATCCATCAACTTTTTCTATTCTCTATTCGGGTTTCTTGTTGTATTTGACTTATTCTTATCCTCGACGTTTTTGGTAAAAATGATGTAGTTTTTCCACCACATAAACATTATTCGAAAATACTGTGTCTAATAACTACCGTCTGAACAACAGTAGCCATTTTGACTATATGCTGGCCTTATAGATTTTATCAAAATATTTGCATTTTCCAGAACTTGTATCAAGTTCACTCTTTTAAATAAGAAATTTTTGATTCCAAGCGCTTTTGAGTAACATTTCTTCTATTCTCTTATTATGTTCTTTTGAAAATGGCGAGTTGGATCCAATATTATTTATATTTCGGGGGTTAATGGAATTTTCTGTTGCAGGCCTGCATTCAAGCAAGTTTTTATAATCTGAAAAGACAATGAAAATGGGTATTTAGAAGAATTGATTGACCAATTTGCATTTATGAATTATAATTGTTGAATTTTTACTGTACATATGCAAGCATGATATGAATTTTCATTCATAAGTAAAACTACTGATGTATTTTCACAACGTTCAAGGGGAAAAGCTATACGCTTATGGCTATCAAATTGGCAACATAGAACGCACAGCATTACCCCTCGAAAATTGAGTATTTCTGAAAATTTCTACGATCGCTGTAAATAATATTAGAAGTTTAAAATTAAAATCACTATTTGGCGTAAGGATTACGGTGTTATTTCAGACAGTAAATAAATTTCGGAGTGCAGGAACATTGTTGTATCTATGAGCTTAAAACACTTCCATTAAATTTAAACAAAATTATGTTCATTTTGATAATCTACGTCTAACGCTAATATGTTCTTCTTCGTAGCACTACAGCCCCTCTCGGGCCTTTGCTTCCTGCAACAAGCGCCTCCAACTATCTCGATCCATTGACCGCGTCCTAAAATTTTGAAATCCGAGAAGCGATGAACTGTCGTCGTCGACCGAGTCAGACCAGCGATCTCCATCCTTCAGTTCTTCCAACGAATACCTTTTTGGGTATCCGTTGTTTGTCCATACGATTCATGTGGCCAGCACATTGCAGCTTACAATCGTTGAGACCTCCGGCTTGTAATATGTTGAAAAACACAATTTAGTAACTTACAGCTCGTTTTTAAGTTGACAAAAGAATGAATTTTGAGATTTATAAAAGTTAGCTGATACTAACAATTTCCTATGCAAAGCAAACAATTGAAGTCGTATTTCCTTACGAATTTCATTTCTCCGGTTTCACAAATTTTTGATGCTATAGGGCTTGATTTCTTTCCCCTCAATCTTCCTTATATCGGAAGACATTATATGGTCTTGGCTTGGTTGGTTGGCACAGACCAGCGTGTTGATATTTTTTAGTTACTTAGTATTTATCTCTTTTGAGTGTGATTGCAAAATGTACAACCCCTCGGGGTTTTTGGTTAGTTAGATTTATTAGGTAGGAAGAGTTAGTAATTTGATTTGGAGATCATTGATGGAGAAGGACCATGTATTACTAAAATTTACAGCAATAATATGAGTATATGGACCGAACATCTGAGATTGATTTAAAAATCGTGTTTTTTACAGTCATTTATGAAAAAAGTATTAAGTTTTCAGGATATTGAAAGATAAAGTTCAGCATTCGTCTATACTAACTGGCTCCTGCAACATATGGATATCTGGTGGTGGTTAGAGAACTACAGATTAAATGTCAATTTTAATAAAAAAAATGCTAATTTTCGCATTTCGACATTGACAAACTTTTTAGATCAAAACTTGTTTTAGGATACTATGCCTTACAAGGTTTGATAATCGTAGATTCTATACATCAAAAATTTAACCTTGACGGGTAGACCGACAAATATGTCTGATAAACTCTAAAAAATCAAAATTTAGGAAAGTTTCATAGTCCCGGAAGAACCCTATCCGGGGAATGAACATGGAGCGGAGAAAAGAGAACAACAGCCATCCCAAAGATATATAACGTAAATTGAAGATCCACAATCTGGATATTCTATCTATTATTTCATTTATCTGTTTACTCTCAAAACATAAGAAAGATTTGTATGAACAATTCGAGTTGAATTTTATGGTTTGTATTTGTTAAATTCAAGCAGTAGTGAATATCTTCATCAATTGTTTTTTAACATAGTGAATAGGCTTGCTTTGTTAAAGCTAATTAAAAAACAAAAAAAAAATATTAAAGAAAACCATTTCCAAATTCATTTAACATGTCAAATCAATTCAGAGTTTATTACTAAAATGACATTTGATTCACATATCTCTTTCAGCATTACCGTCCCGCTTTAATAAAACTATACTCGTTGGTAGAAAAGCAAATCACTTTCAACAGCAGCATACATGTCTAAAATGAATGGTTATTTTAATTAGAAATCGATAGGAAACCGACGTACACTACATTCGTTATATCTGAACGTAAGTAGAAGCACTGCCTGTGCTTTTCCATGGTTATATATTCATTTCATGTTCCTGTTGTCTTAACTGCATAAGCGACGCAGGAAGGAGGGATGTAAAGGTTTTTTAGGGTGGCGATGCCAATGGCTGCAGAAGTATGACGAAATTCCTTAAGTTTAGATGTAAGCAACCAGAAACGTAGGTTAGAAGGTGGTGGTGGTGGTGGAGCTGCTGTTGGTGATTGAAATGTAGAGAGGATGAATGGGAAAATATTAGGCGGGACAGCAAGGCCAATACACAAACAGAATCACAGAAGGATTGGAGGACGAAGATGACAACGGATGGGTGGGTGACTGACTATTCTTTCCATGCGACACATTACTTAATATGAAGAACTTGTCAGAATAAAATCAATATCAACGACAAATGACGCCCTCATTTCATTCACATTTCTGTCCTTTCGTAGCTTTTCATTGATCCCTATACAAAATACTAGTGAACCGCAAAATATTTTTCCCTTGACTCCTCAATTTTACTTATTTATATCTTACACAATATTTTCATTTCATTTTTATTATTTTCTCTACCTACATTACTAGTGGCAAGGGAGGGATGATTTCAGAGGACAGACGAAAACATTATCTGTCTTCTGTTCTATTTGCTTCAATGTATCTGTTTGCAAGAGTGTACTTATAGTACCAAATCTTCAATGTGAGGCTGCGAGAGTGAAGTCGATAGAATGGGTAAAGATTATCCTTTTTCTCAACTTTACATTTATATACGTATACATATAATTTTCTTTTTTTTTCTTCTTTTATTCCTTATGCTTGTGGGTTACAGCTAACAAAACATAGCACTATCGATTTTTCCATCTTTTCAAAATTCTGTGCGTTAGCTGTAACAGTCTAGAAAATTATACGTGGGAGATATCAAAAAGTTTTGCTTCAATAATTAAAATGATATATCATAGAATGAGATTTTCTACTTATTTATTGTATTATTTCCCTATTATTAGACGTGATCGATACTAGTGCTAGATGTTGACAATTCAGTGCATACATGTATTTTTTGGGAGAGCGCCTTTAAATGTTCTATATGATAAGTGCTACTGCTCATTACTGTTTAAATTTCTCTGACTCGGAAGCATCGACAAATTTTAATAGGTTTGAACAGCAGCAACTTTTACATAAAAAAATCGAAGCGATATTAGGAAACGAAACAGAGTATTTTCAAATCTATCCGCAGGCCAATTCCTTTTTATCTTGAAAAGCCGGCGGGCCTTGCTTTTTTGAGTGAATAGAAGCGTTTCGACACCGCTAAGTCATCTACAGTATGTAAAGGATGTGCGGAAGGAAACGACTTTATATAGGTTAAGCAGGTAGGCCCTAGGTTACGCTAGGTAGAGGGATATTTGTTTCTTGCTTTCTGGGTTGTTTTTTCTCTATATTCTTTGAAAATTTATAACAATTAATATTGAATAAAACGCTTTTCAATTTGAAACAAGATGGATAAACAGACCTACGCTCATGTCAGAAGGGTTTTGTATTCAATTTACAAAATGCAGTCACCAGATCGAATCAAATCAAGAAACATGTCAAAGACGATTTTATTGGAGAAAATATGAAATACGAAGATCATACTATTTTTAACAAAGTTGAACGAATTTCGACTTCTGAGGTTTTTGGTATTGTTATACTCATAAATATCTCCCTTGATTATTATTTCAGATGTCCATCCGCGACGGAGGAAACACATTTTTCATGTATTTCACCCCTGTGCCCCCACTGAAGCAAAAACTGACAGTTTAACAACTGTTTTGAAAAGCTCTCATGGAAACTTTTATTTCATACTCATATCAGCTACGTTTGGTGAATTTTTTTTCACGGGCCACTCTCCTGTACTGTTATCATCGATTAATGGCCAAATTTTTCGAATCCTAGAATGGTTACAAAGCCCTTTTGCTAGGAGCTCTCTCCCACCTCCTTGACTTGTTTCACTTATGAGCATTAATTGTAGGTACTCATCTTCAATCATTCATTAAATTTAATCAAGTGTTCAAAGCATGCATCTTAAACGTTGAAGTTGCGAAAAAATAACTCATAATTATTCAATCTTAGCATTTAAAACAGCCACTATTTTGTTTTACAATTACTGATACCACTAGCTGAACCGATTCTCAAAGATATACATGACACCTATCATTCCTGAAATTTTCATGCAAATCCTAGCGAAAACAAATTTTTCGTGTATTACTCCTCCCTGTGCGCCCCTCGAAGAAAATTTTGCCAAACTAAGACCTGTTTTGAAAAGTTCTCATCAAGACCTTTCGTTTGATACCCATATCGGGGGGGGTCTCGGCACAGTATCGTCATCTATTAGGGAAGCGTGCATCAATGCGAGAAACGCAATTTCGGAACTTCAGTAAACTCGTATAAAGCCATTCCAGTTAAGGATGCTTAGTGTGTTTGTAGATAGTCTGCGCAAACAGATAAATTCTTTGGCTATCAGGCTGGTTAACAGCAATCCCGGTTCGGTAATGGATATGGTTGACAAACGGACATGCTTTTTTACAGAGGACTGTGAGTTATATTTTATAGGAACGAAAAATTTTGCACTTTTTATAAATGCTAACCTTTTTATCGATCACTCGATCCTTTTAACATCAACTTATGTAAATTTACACTTTTTTATATGCTCTACACTGAGCTTTAATGGTAAAGTACGTTCGGAAGCTTGATTTCAAAGTAAACAAGTTGAAGTAGCAGGAGGATGCTGCTGCCAGAAGGGTATTGTAAAACAATTAGTAAATCAAACGATATATTCTGCATATCAAAACTTAACTAATACTATATACAGTTTCCATAAATTGAGTTCGAATAATTATTATGGTTATTATGATTTTAAACTCGCCACCATTTTGTTTCAAGTGTTTTGACCTCGTCGCTTGATTAGTCATGATAACACATCAATATTACAAGCCATTTCTAAAATTTTTATCAAAATTCCTACATATTTGTAGTGTCTAGGTCCTTTGCAAGCGTGTATCTCCCTAGTATCAGTGTTAATGTTGTTTTAATTGTTAAATATTCAATCGGCTGTAACTTATCTGTTTATTGTTCAATTATTGTGAAATTTTCGGACCATCTACAATTACTTTAAGAAAACTTAAATTATAGATTTTGGAAAATTTAAGGGTCCCATCTTGATTTTATAGGAGAAAAAGCAAAATTTATAAAATGCACTATTATTAACAAAGTTGATAGAATTTCGACTTCTAAGGTTTTTGTTGCCCTTGTGAAGGAAAAATTGTCAGTTTAAGTACTGTTTTGAAAAGCTTTTATAAAGAACTTTCATTTGATATTCATATCGGCTACCTTTGATGAAATTTTTTTTTTCAGCGGCCTCTCCCCTGTACTGCAATCATCGATTCATGGCCAATTTTTTCGAATCCTAGAATGGTTACAAAGCCCTTTTGCTAGGAGCTCTCTCCTGCCTCCTCGACTTGTTCCACGCATGAGTATTAATTGTAGGTACTCATCTTCAGTCATTCATTAAATTGAATCACGTGTGAAAAACATGCGCCTTAAACGTTGAAGTTGGGGCAAAATAACTCAAAATTATTCAATCTTCGCATTTATAAAACAGCCACTATTTTGCTTGACGATTACTTATACCACTAGCTGAGATATTCATGATATCTATCATTCCTGAAATTTTTCTGCAGATCCTAGCAAAGCTGTAGTGCCTAAGTCGGTAAAAAGCGCATATTGTTCCATAGCCATACTCGTATGCTTCCATAGTAATTCAGCGCATATTGTTCCATAGTAATACAGGAAAATTTAAATCGCTCTAACTTCGTTAAATACCATTCGATCTTTATGAAACTTTCAGGGTAGATTAATCTTATAAATAGTCATCTGCATACTGAATTTTATTAAATTTAAGGGCACCGTTAAGATTTTATTCAAGAAAACGTAAAATCGATAAATCATACTATGACTAACAAAGTTGAGTGAATTGCGACTTCTCATGTATTTGTTGTTGTTGTACCCATAAAGGCCTACATTCATGATTTTTTGGGTTAAAGGTGTCTAAATCGCGATGGGGGGACACAAAATTTTCGTACATTTCCCCTTCCCCTGCACTTCTCAAAGCAAAATTAGTCATTTTAAGACCTGTTTTGAAAAGTTCTCATTAAGACCTTTCATTTGATACCCATATTCCTATATGCCATGAAAACTTTTTTTCAAGCGCAACTCATCTATATGGGGAGACCCCCTTAAAGACCTTATAAATTTTGTTTTTCGTGGTGAAACTTTGAAGAGGGCGTCAGTTCGCACCTACTCACAAAATCTTATGTTTCTAGCTTATGTAGTTTGCGAGAAAAAGTGGTATGACACACGGACGGACAGACAGGACGCGATTTTAGTAGGGTATTGTAAAATGATTTTACAATACCCTAAAAATAGGCTCTATTAAGCTAAAAAGGATAAAATACCATAAGAACACAAATCTAACATCGTGTACAGAATACCCTGCAAGAATAGCAAGTTTGAGTGCATTGGAACCACGAAGCAATATTGAAAAAGCAGCATTTCGCAACACAAGTCAGATTTGAGGAGTGGTAATGGAAACAAAATAGACCTAGCCAATGATTATTTGTCAGCTAGCCACAATCCAGATTTTGAAAGCATGAGCATAATCGAGGAGGAGCGTGGTTACCAGAACAGACTAATTGTGGAAACATTTAGAATCAAAGCATCGAGCAACGCATTGAACAAAAAAACGGACACGGGCGGCATTAATGAAATTTACTGCGGGATAATGAGGCAATAAAGAAGTCATTAAAGGTAACAAAAGTCTCAAGATATATGTTATATATGCACTAAGCGAAAAAGAAAAAAAAAATACATTTTCTGGATCGAGGAATGGAAAAACGTGCCCTTTACGGATGAGAAGAAGTTCAACCGTAATGGACCAGATGGCTGGCAGTACTACTGGCACGATTTTCGCTAAGACCCGGACATTAAGATGAGTAGGAACTTTGGTGGTGGTACGCTGATGGTTTGGGCTGCGTTTTCCTCTAGGGGAAAGCTTCCATTGGTGTGGATCACAACGAAATTGAAGTCAGTAGACTACGTTGAAATGATGGAGATAAGTTTGATTGAACATTGTGAGGCATTGATAGGTCTTTTTCAACAAGACAATGCTGCAATCCATAAATCGAAATAGGCTAAAGCGTGGTTTTCTGAGAAAAATATAGAAGTTCTCGAGTGGCCAGCCTGTTCTCCGGACCTGAATCCCATTGAAATCATTTGGTCTATTCTTGCACGTCTTGTTTATGAAAATGGTAAGTAATTTGACGACGTTAACATGATCAAATGTCGAGTTTGAGAAAGCTGGAAGCAAACACAGCAGGACACACTTGAAAAGCTTATTTTGTCAATGCAATCGCGAATAATTGGTCATTTGAAACAATGGCTCGTACATGCATTATAAAGTATTCCTAAATGATTTATTTTAGGGAATAAAATTTTGTTTTGTTGTTTGTTGAGTAGTCAAAACATTAATAAAAAGTATTTTTAGCCCAAAAAATATAAATAATTAAACTAGACTCAACCTACGACATGATAACATCAAGGACGATTTCATAGAGATATATATAACATTTTTGATACATATTCCCCCCCCCGGCACCCCTGAAAACAAAAACTGCTAATTTAAGATCTGCTTTGGAAATTTCAACACATTCATTTTGAGCAAAAAATGTTTGGGGGTCTCTATGGGAAGACCCATGAATATTTTTGTGAAACCCAATCTTTCACTGACATACCTACCTAATCTGCTTCTAGTTTCCGAGATAAATGGCTTTGACACACAGACGGACGGACGACAGGTCGCGATTTCAATAGGGTTTTGTAAATTAAAACCGTAAACGGTTTACAAAGCTGTTGTGAATATAGCGTGTTTAAGTGGTTTAGGGAGTTTAGCAGATAGCAAAATGTTCATGACACACAGTCAGGAGTAGAAAACCGTCCGTTTTGACTCATTAATTGGTGCGAAAAATCGAAGACACTGTTCGTGAAGATCTTCGAATGAAAGTGGATGAAATTTCTGCTGATTCTAAACTCTTCTTAACTCAGTAAAATTCTCTTCTTCTCCACTCAGAGAAACTCAAGGCGGGTCCCAAAACAGCCGATACAGCAGTAAAGAAATATCGGGTCAATAGTGCCCGCGAGTTTCTTGAGTGACTTCAATAGGAAGGAAAATACTTTCTGGGGTCTACCACAACTGGAAACATGGATGACTCAACACAAACCTGACAAAAAAAAGTCGTCACGACTGCGTCACAACAATTTCCATCAGTCCAAAAATTCATAATCACAATTCAGTGTATTGGTGACGAAAAGGCGCATTTTACTCGAACTTCTACCTCAGGGGACTCCTAGAAAGCTCAAAAAGGTTATTCAAAACAAAATGTTAGGATTGCTGACGAGAGGAATATATTTGCTGAAAGACAACACCGAACCTCACAAGTTTTAGCCACCAAGGTGCTTTCGAGCTCTTTTGGTTGGTATGTTTTGAAACACCCTCCACATTCCCCTGACATGCGCCTACAGATTACTATCTTTTGACCTACCCCCAGGCAGTGTGGATTGAATTGAATTCCAAGCCGACGCGACGAGCAGGTCACAATGAGGTTTTGAAGTGAGAAAAGAAGCTGGCAATTCTCACCACATTCATTGGATGGGATGGCAATGCACTTATTTTATTAACATTTCTTTATTCTATAATATACCACCAACTCTGACCTTGCTAGAAACCTCCGTTATTCTAGCTTTAAAAAATGTTGGGTACCAGGAGAGTGTTCCTATCAGAACAGGTTCGAAATCACCCTAGGATTCAAAACAATTTTTTTGATGACATCAATGAATGACTTGGATTAGGCATTCATTGTATATCTATGAAATTGTTGAAATATATGAAAACAACCGAGAGATCCTTTCAAAACTCTATAGTCGCCATTTTGATTAAACTTTGGTAATTGTGCTAAATGCTTGACCAATGCAACATTTTCGAATTAAAACCTATTCTTGAAATATTCATGAATATTCGAAGAAAGCGGTAGTGTCTAGATGATTTCTATGAAATTTTGTGAGCACAAGTTCAAGGGTATCGTCTCCGAGCAAAACGTAAAATTGACAAATCATACTATTGCTAGCAAAGTTGAGTGCATTTAGATTTCTGAGCTATTTGTTGAGCCTATCTCAGTGATTTTTTTTTATTTTTGGGCAAAATATTGCTGAATTTTCTTAAAGATGCAAAACAGTGAAAATTTTGTTACAAATATCAGATATTAGAAAATGATAAAAGTGATCGATCACTAACAACGTTGACTATAATTTGCCATCTCGGACATTTGATGCCTTCGAACCCTTATGAAATGAATTTCTCAAGTTTTTTGCTGCCGCATATGGATTGCGAGAACAAAACAATATCGTGTGAAATATTTTCGACATCAAGACAAATAGTATTTCTGAACTAAATTTATTCACAAAATTCGTATTGAGTTCAGACTCGTAATTGATTAAAAATCTTCTAAAATAGCAGATTATTCTTATTAAAATTGCAAGAATTGTTTGAATTATACTTACAATAGAACATGCGAATTTACGAAGCATATTTTATCTTCAGAATTAAATAAGTAATTAAAGACTTTTTATATAAAGTCAGGATAGTAGAAGTAACTCCACATAGAAACTCAAAGTATGGTCACACTATCGTTAATTTATACATTTTCTAGAAATCATAATACCTAATTCGACACAAATAATTCATATTCAATGGTAGTCTGTTTTATATTCTAGCTAAACGTTAGTTTAACCTTTACTTCACTATATGACTATCGTAATTTAAGTCGTATATATGAGTCATTTAAAAATAAACAAATACGAGTGGATTTATTTCATTAGATTATTAAAAAATGGGCGTAACTACATAGTGGAAGTTTGCACGATCATGAGAATTTGTTAGTTATTATTTGAAATGATGAATTTACATAGTTTCATTAATAATTTTAATTTTATGCAAGCAGGGCCACTTTAAGACTATTTATTTTGCAGTTTTGAATGATCGCCTCTATTCTAGCAAACACGTTTGCGAAAATACTAATAGCCGATTACCCTCCTATGTGTAACACTTTAATGGAATCACGAACAGTTTTATTATTAAATACATGTAGGATGCATGCATGTTAACAATTGTGGTTGTAACGAATGTTTGCCTAATGGCTGTTGTACGATATTTTTATTGCCTCAAAAACTGCCATCGAGCCTATCAGAAATGCTTTAAAAACCTGGTAGCATTTATAATTTTTCGGTTTGTCCATCAAGGCTGTATGTCGTAGCGGAACCAATTTTCCCTCCAAGTTCTAACAGTCAGAGCAAGTTGGCAACCCATTTCAAGTTGTTGCTTTAGTATGTGAGCTGCCTACATAATATCTTTACTTGGCTGGTTGGCTTGGTCGATTATTTCACTTGGAATTTGACGTCTAGACCTGGGACAGTATGCATGGTGAGACATTAACACTCATCGTTTCTTGCTTTATATCTGACACGCGATTTGTGTGAATGAAAGTTGATAAAAGTCGAATGCGTGTATAAATGACGCTGATAATATTGCATGGTGTACATGATAAAGAATCGAAGCATAATATCCTTATGATTCTAGAATAAAATTTGTTTGAAAATATGTTCTTTTAAATATTTAGAGATGTGGTTAATCGTTCTATGAAATATCAAACGCAAAACGCCTCCTCAATCACGTTTGTGATGCTTAATTATCTTATATTGTGTACATTTTTGTGGAAATTCGTGTCTGGCTGGTGTTAGAAAATGTCTTTGACACAACATAATGTGAAGAAATGTTGTTTCGGAAGCAAATGCAAAATGTTCCTCAAAAATTCCTAATTGCACAATTTTAAATTATTAAACATTGAAACATAATTTACAAAGAATTCAATAATTAAAAAGTTCAAGAAGCAAGACAGTGCTCCTGCTATAAGGAGATTGTCAAACAAATTAGTAAGACAATCCCTCAACTTGGCTCATGCATAGAATCTCTAAATTAAATTAGGGAGTATTTCAATTGCCTGTTTTGTTGCCTTCTTCAGTCACGAGAAGATAATAATAATCCATCCCACAACAGTCCAGTATCCCATTCTATGACCATAAAGGTATTCGAGGTGATATGGTCTATATCACGCTCAAACATGTGATTATTACCTAATTTTTCTATTTTGGTACCCATCACAGCTGGGTGGGCTGATAGTCCGACAACAGATCAGAAGCTCAAACTCGACGCCGCCACCGAGGCTTGAACTTGTGAGCCGCTGCGCAAGCGGAGTGTGTCCTAGCGTACTGCGCCACGAGAATGTATCAATGTTATGAACCATTTCTGATAATCGAACATATCTGCGTATCTATCTATCTAAGTCGTCTGGAAATCTGTAGCTCCTCAATATTCCATGCTATTGTTATAGTAATTGTACAGTTTTGAATCGGGTCTAGGACACTAGGTAGGAAAAACGATGACCCTTAAAAAAAAATCTAACCCAGAAGTTACTACATGAAATAATATCTTTTATGGACGATTTTATCAAGTAATTGTATGGTTGAATTCTAAGATGGATTTTCATTTAGCAATATTTGTTTCTATTTGTGACTAACACAATTTTCGGGTTTTCCATGAAATCGGTACTTGTCTGTCCACCCCCCGTTTGCCACAACCGATTTTTTGAGAACTGCTCGTAGCTTATCATGAAGCTTTCCGTGATCAGAAGTAACTGAATTATTGATAATTACAGTAAATATTAAATAAAAAGTAAATTTTTATCGTTATGAAGATTGAACTTTATTAGTCTTGTAAAAAAAAAATGTTTTACAATACTTTATTAATATCGGTACCTGTATGTCCGTCCGCCCTTCTGTCCGTCGGTGCGTCACACTAAGTTTTATCAGGAACTAGAGCAGATAGAAGTCGAAATTCGCAATGATTGATTAATTTTATATTTTCTTGAAGAAAACCGTGAGTTACGGATGGCTTCTTATAAGATTTATCAAACATTAAAATTTCAAAAAGATCGAATAGTATTTAACGAAGTTATGATGGTTTGAATTTTCCTGCGTCACAACAATTACTATATATGGAACTCCGACACTACGGGCTGGTTAGAATTTGCATGAAAACTTCAGGAAGGATATATATCACGAATATCTTTGAGAATTCGTTCAATGAGTAACATCAATATTCTTAAAACCAACAAGTTGGGTTTTGTACTTTACTTACGATATGCAGTCACCAAAAACGAATAAAATCAAGAAACACGTCAAAGAGATATACACGTTTACAAGAAAATCGATTGTTTCTCCTCTTGTAACGGTCGCCATTCATAATTTGAGCGATTTTTGTTACTTTGCAACAAAAATTGCTCAAATTATCAATTCCTAAAAATATTTGTTTTTGATCTTATCTGAAAATGTTGATCAAAACAGCAGTGTCCGGTTCGATGGAGGGTCCATAAAGTACCAAGATTGTATGTTATTGTTGTTGTAATTAGGGAAACTTAAAATGGCTATGGATTCCGTGAATATGATTCGATTTTCATTAAACTTACATAGCATTAGGTTCTTTTGTAAGACTACTTAAATATCGAATTTCGTTGAGATTAAGGGTATCCATACGATTTTATTGAGAAAAAATGTAAAATTTGAAGATCATACTATTATTAACAAAGTTGGGTGAATTTTGACTTCTGACATATTTGTTGTTGTTGTACTCATAAACGCACCTACCTCCATAATTTTTTTTCAGATTTTTCAAATCACAGCTGTCCAATCGCGAGGGGGAAACACACTATTTACGTGCATTTCCGCGCCCTGTGCGCCCTTCAAATAAAAAAATGTCAGTTTAAGACCTGTTTTGAAAAGTTCTATCAAGACCTTTTATTTGATACCCATATCGGCTAATTTTGATGAAATTTTTTTTCGGGGGCTACTCCCTTATATGGGGAACCCCCCTTAACCACCTTGTAAAATTTTTTCGGCAGTGGAACTCTCAAGAGGGCATCACTTTGCACCTACATACAAAATTTTATGGTTATAGCTAATATCATTTGCGAGAAAAATTGCTGTGATACACGGACGACAGGCGCGATTTTAGTAAAACGACCGTTTTAAGTAAGAACGTTCAGTAAATTTGAGTAATTTTTGCCCATTTTCCACATTTGAAGTACACATAGGCAATTGGCTCTTCATGAAAGTGTACATTTTATAGGTGATAAAATTATGATTGTAGCTTGTTATGAGTACAACAATAATAAATATCTTAGAAATCGAAATTCATACCCTTAAATTCACTGAAATTGGTATTTCACTAGTTCGATAAATGGCGGCAAGTTAAAATGGAGTAACAATGGTTTTTCTTTTAAGGGGAATGTGTATTTGTTGTAGATATCGTTAAAGTTTGAATTGAGTTTCTTCATTATTGGTGGCTGCATATCGTAGTTTGAGTATGAACCCCCTTTGAAATGAGCGGAATTCTGTCTGCCCAACTTTACCTAGTAAAGAAGTTTCAAAATTAAATTTTCAATGTCAAATGTCAAGGTGTACGCCAGCTCAGAAAACGTGGAAAAACAAGTTGGGTAAACAGACCTACGCTCATGTCAGAAGGGTTTTGTACCCAACTTCTCAGAAATGTAGTCACCAGCAATGAATAACGTCAAGAAATATGTCAAAGAGATGTGCACGTTGAAAGGAAAATCTATTGTTTTTCTTCTTTGTTGTAACAAAAATCACTCAAATCATGAATTCTCAAAAATATTAATGTTATTGACTTTATTGGAAAATTTCAAGAAAATCAAGTCAAAACTGCAGTGGCTGATTGGATGGACAGTCCATAAAATACCAAAATCATGTATTATTGTTATTGTAATTCTAGAAACTTCAAACGGCTATAACTTCCATGTGTATCATTCGATTTTCATCAAACTTACAAAGTTTAAGAACCCTTAGTAGGGCTACTAAATATCGAATTTCGTTCAGTTTAAGGGTACCGATGCGATTTTATTGGGGAAAATGTGAAATTCGAATATCATACTATTATTAACAAAATTGAGTGAATTTCGACTTCTAAGGTATTCGTTGTTGTTGTACTCATAAACAACTACTAGCATAATTTTTTTTTTAATTTTTCGGATTACAGGTGTCCAATCGCGAGGGGGATACACAAATTTTTCGTGTATTTCCCCTCCCTGCGCGTACCTCGAAGCAAAAAGTATCAAATGAAGACCAGTTTTGAAAAGTTCTCATCAATGCCTTTCATTTGATACCCATTTCGGCTACCTTTGATGAAATTTTTTTTTCGGGGCCCACTCCCCTGTATGGGGAGACCCCCCCTTAAATACCTTGTAAAATTTTTTGGAGTTGAACTTTGAAGAGAGCACCACTTTACACCTGCATACAAAATTTGATTTTTCTAGCTTAAGTAGTTTGCGAGAAAAAGTGCTGTAACACACGGACGGACGGACAGACGGACAGACAGGTCGCGAAACTAGCAGGGTTTTGTAAAATTATTTTACAAAACCCTAATTACAACTAATAAATCGAATGTAAACTGGTGTAGATCTACTCTAGAGCTAAAAGAAAAACGACATTCTCTACATTTAAAAGGTTTTGGTTTTTAAAAGTTACATCTTTTGGGCTATGCAATGCTTATGTGACTTTTTAGAGATTCATGGAGATAGTACTTGATGTAGTCATCTAACTATTTAACTCTATTGGGTCCATGAACGACACGGATGCTGATGGTTTGACACGATGGTCAGCGAGCTGTAAAGAAATCCGAGCTCAGCTGACTAACTTTGTTAGCGAAAGTGTACGCTTGCTTATCTGTTAGTTTTATGCATAATCATAGTCAAAGGATATACTAATCGTTATAAGTTTTCAAAGAATATAAAGCAAATTTCAAACAATAAAAATACTAAAACTTAATGGCCCAAATGGCTTTCTAAATTTATAAGTCATCAATCAAAAACATTTAATCAAAAATTATATCAATTCAAATTAATTAAAATTATTATCTATTTTATGATTCAATCGGAAAAAGGATAAAAAACCAAACAACACTATTCTATGCATAATCGTATGGACCGGGTTGTTGTCAAGAAACGATGCTACACTACGAAAATAGTTTTCACGCGTACTCTACTCTGTAAAAAATTCCGATCCATTTTATTGTCTTTTAAAATTATTAATTCAACTACGTTTAATAATGATAAAACTATTCTTGTTGGACACAGAAGTATCAAGCTAAAAGGCGACCGTCAACTTCTCCGAAAAAGGTCATTGTGATATAAGTAGAATAGATAAGCACTTTCGACGATGAGGGCCGGTTGGCCCTTACGGTTTTCAGAATTTTACAGACATTGTTGTAGCATTAAAGCCCCTTTCGGGGCTTCGCTTAGAGATATACTAGAGTCTCTCTTTATAATGATCGAATGTGTCGGCACCCTAGAAGGTGATATGATCAGTGTCACGATTTGACCGTGTATCCGCCCACCAAGCTGAGATACGTTCTGATTTTTAAACCAACACGTATCATAACTGGACGGGCTTATAAGTCCGTCCGAAGAATCACTCAAGCTAAATCTCGTTGCCGCCAACGAGAGTCGAATCAGGGACCTTCAGTTTAAGGGATGAGTACCCTAACCACTACACGACGCGGACTACATTTTACAGACATAGCTAAGGCTTTATTATGCGCTCACTGAAGAGCAACAACTTTTGTCTTGGACAAGAGTTGACTTATCACGCTCTAAGACAAATATATAGATCTGCCGGAAACTGGGCGTTTAATTTTGCATTGTCCAACGTAAAAGATGTTGTACAGCTTTGAACATACTGTTGTTAGAGAGGCTACATGGCGACGAAAGTGCAACTTTTGCAGCTACATTAACTATTCTAATAAATTATTTCTAAGATAATTTGCCGAAAAATTGACGACTGTTAAAAAACAGTTAATGACTAATAACATGC
This sequence comes from Odontomyia ornata, assembly GCA_963969285.1. NCBI lineage: Eukaryota > Metazoa > Arthropoda > Insecta > Diptera > Stratiomyidae > Odontomyia > Odontomyia ornata. The sequence continues at coordinate 137,652,226 of OZ017740.1, forward strand.
ACAAAATACGCTTTACAAATGCACTATATCTTTGCGTACCATGCTTCTAATAAATTATTTGTAGGTCGCGTATAGCTCCCAAGTAATTGTTATTTGAGTTCAATACATTTTAGTATGTGACGATTTTTGCCACATGTATCATATTTATTGTACATGCAAGCGATTCAAAAATTGTTGTGTAGCACTGCAAGCCTGAGGTCTACAGAATTGACATTGAGATGAAAAAGTAGTCACAAAGTCTGACAGAAAGAAATTTCTACGACAGATTCGTCTCTGTTAAAGTTGTGGTCACTGTCTCATGAATTTGTGTTTTCTCCTTAGATGCTCATGGTCACATGAATTTGTGTTTTCTCCATAGTTATGCCCCAGCACTATGAAGGCCATCTGAAAAGATTACGGTACAAAAATTCAGGCAGAGGCATCACTTTTACGGCAGAAAGAACGACCTTCGCCTTTTTCGGAGCTGGTTCCCCTACCACAATTCACTGCATTGACTGTTGTGTAGTCTCGGGTGTATGGAGATGGATCCAGATTTCGTCGACAATAATTAATCGACGCAAAACTCCGTAGGATTCTTTTGGAACAGCTAAATTATCTCGCGCGATGTGTCCATGCGTACGCGCTTTTGGTCGATCGTTTCTCTACATAAATTTTCATATAAAAACTTATGCACCCGTTCAGTTGATATTCCGCAAGCCTCAGCGAGTTTCAAAGTCAAAGTCAAAAGCGCTTTATTTAATACCAATCGTTATAAATTTTTAAAAGAACATAAAGCAAATTCCAAACAATAAAACTATAAAAAACTTAATGGCCCGAATGGCTTTCTAAATTTATACGTTATGAGTTAAACACATTTAATGAAAAAAATACACTTGCAAATTTAAATTAAGATTATTAGATATTTTTTGATTCAATGGGAAAAAGGAGAAAAAAACCAACCAGAATTATTCAAAAATTACTTATACTACTAACACAACAATGAACTTATATCCTATACCTAATATGTTACACCCTAATTCTAAATAAGTTCAATCAAAAAAAAAAAAAAAAAAAAAAAAAAAAAAAAAAAAAAAAAAAAAAAAAAACTTTACCTTATATTGAAACCAATACCTAATTTATAATACAAATAAACAACAATCTAGATGTAGCAATAATGAGATGAATCTAAAAAACTAAGTAACGAGAAAAAGCACAAAAACAGAAAATATACACGAATAATTTAGACATTGTCATTAAGCCACCAATACCTAGATTGTTCCATCTCAGCTCGACCAGCCTCAACGAATCTAGCGAATGAGTATCTCCATTGGAATCGTTGGTCTCGTGAACTCAGATTCGGAGGATATTTTATCTTCTTATCGGTGGCCCGTCGGTATATGTGATATATGATTGGAACGCCGTCAGAATCAAAAACATATCGATTCATGTCCAAATACACGAATGCTTCTGGAGGAACGAAGCCAGTAGTGAGGCAAGTCACAATATACCCGTCTGTAGAGTGGAACGGCTGTGAAATCCAAGGGTTTTCACTCACAGTTACAGATCTTGCGATATGATTCCGAAGAAGTTTCAATATGAAGATATCGACTCTTGTCACTTGAGCAGTTTGTTAAATTTTTCTATTCGATATATAGTGCTTCCAATCCGTCTCAGGCTTTCTGTATAAACCAGTAAATGCACGAAGACATTTCCTTTCGAAAACTCTTAATCTTTCCATTGTACTAGCACTCTGGTTGTACCAGATCTGGCATCCGTATCTCAAAACTGGCCTAACCAGGGTCTTGTAACAAATAACTTTGACTTTTTGATCAATGTATCTGGAATGAAAGAGTCGCCGAAGGACAATGACTACTTTTAGTGCTTTACTGAGCATGATTGTTCAGTTTAGTACAGATACTGATCGAGATGAACACCGAGGTATCGAACACAGGCTTATGTGGAATCCGTTCTGAACTACCCTCACCAGCCATAATGTGGAAATCCTTCCAATTACGTTTCAGGTCTTGACTGGCCCCCTGCAGCGTTGTCCGAAACAAAATTGCTTCGCACTTCTGCGCATTGATTTTCATTCGCCAATTGTCGGTGTAGAGCTGCACATCATTAAACATTTTTTGAAGATTGCTCTGAACTATTGTAGCATTTCGGTCTGCCGTATAGATGATCAGATCATCAGCAAATGCTACCAATGATCGCGTTGGCGAGACATTAAAATCAAAGCTGTTCAACAGCTTGCGAATGAATATTGAGAAAAGCAGGGGCGCAGTAACTGTTCCCTGCTGTAGACCATTCAAGACCTTGAAATCGCGCATTGTTGTCAGATTTCCATCAGTTACAACAAATGATTTCCCGTATAACATATTACACATCATGGCGACAAGGTGTCTGGGGAACCTGTCCTGAGGAAGTTTGAAAACTAGTCCATCTAACCACACCGTATCGAAGGCTTTCTCCATATCAATGAGACATGCTCCAACACATTGTCTATCATTTAGTTTCCAACAGATGTCTGAGGTTACTTTCGTTATTGCATGTATGGTCGAATGCCTGGCACGAAAACCAAATTGGCGATTCGGCATCAACTCATATTTCTCAATGTGAGCGTTTAATGCTCGGTTGAGTATCACTTCAAACACCTTGCTGATGTTAGGCAGCAAGCTGATTGGGCGATAGCTTTTGGGGCATGAAGATTCTTTTCCTTTCTTCAAGATCGGAAATACCTTAGCCTTTTTCCACTCGTTTGGGAAATATGAATTGTTCAACATGTTGTTGAACAATATGCAATAATTCCTAATAGCAACCTCCGGCAAATGTCGGAGAACTATATTTGGAATACCGTCAGTATCACATGATTTCTTGTTGTTTATTCTGCGAAATATGAAACACAAGTCTTCATAGCTGACAAAATAATCAATAAGATTCAAGCTCGGTATGAGGTCAGATGTTAATGTTTCATTGAAATGAAGAATTGATTGGCCGTTCAGGCTTGATTTGAAGTCGGAAAGTTTCGCTTCAACGACCTCCGAAAATATTTCATTCCTTCTCTCTGGGTTTGGCAGATGAACCAATTCAAAATGTGTTCCAATCAGGGCAAGTTTGTGCAATCCTTCACATATAATCCTGTTTTCATTTCTATCCGGAGTCGTACTATCAATTTCGATACCAGCTCTATCGAGAAGATTTATCTCATCACTAGCGACTTCAAGAGTCGATACCTTCACTCGAGACTTCCTGCGGAATAAGCTATTCACTTTCGCGAAAACGCCATCTGGGTCCTGTGGGCTAATACCCCTCAGTTTTTCCGCCCATTGATTGCTGACCTCACTCCTGAAGTATGAACGGATTAAGTTCCGGACATTCTTCAGGTGTAATTTCAACAAAGCCAACGAGGGATGGTTGTAGTCCAAAAATCGTCGATAAATATTGTTGACCTCAGCGAGTTTCTTAATGGTTAATCGGCGATCTTCCATCACGGTTGTGTGCACTAAAATGACGATATCTTCCTTTGAAACAGTTTTTGGACGTCCAGAACGTTCATCGTCAAAAATGCTTGTGAGACCGCGTTTGAACTCGGCCAACCAATTTTTCACGGTTGTAAATGAGGGCAAAGATTCACCATACACGGAGTCCTAACGCTTTTTTCACTTCCCGGGGTTTTCCCCTTTCACATTATCACCGCGCGATACTAGATTTTATCCATTGTTCTTAACAAACGTCACCAGTCAGCTTTGGAAGACTCCAAACTGATTATTCACATTTTTTCCAAACCATTTGCAGGAAACGAATTTTTATGGCTTTACCTGAGTTTTGGGTAATCTCATAAAATCATTTCAATTATAAACTTAGCACTTTATTTCAACCATGCTGAGTTTTTAGGGGAAATTCCGAAAAAGGGACTTTACAACTGTGAATAATTATAAACTCAGTTGCTGTTTGTAGATTGTCAAGAGCGTTTCCAAAGTGGATTTTAGTTTTTACGTAGAGTTTTAATACTGGAAAGGCGTGTTAGTTCATTTTTATCGAGAATTTAAAATTTTTGTCGAAATCTAAAATGCCGCGAGGAAAAAAACTAAGTGAAGTTGAAAAACATAGAATTATTGACTTAAAAAACAGTGGAAAAACTCAGAGAGAAATCGCGAGTGAAATTCAAAGGTCGCACTGTAATGAAAAATTATTTAAAGCTTGGAATCGAGAATGATGGGAAAAAGCAGTCGTCTGGACGCCCTCAGAAATATTCAGATACTACAAAACGCAGAGTTTTACGAGAACTATCCGTTACAGATGCTTCATCATCGCAAATTGTTACACAGTTGGACTTGCAATGTGAACCCCATAGAAAATTTGTGGGGAATCGACCAGGAGAAGCCATCCATTGAAAGTGTTACGGAACTGAAAAGAAGAATAATAGAAGCGTGGAACGAGATACCAAATAGCATATTAAATAGTTTTGCTAATAACGTTCCGAATCGATTATTAGACGGAAGCCAATTTGACTGGGAGTCAAACGATGACGTACCACTTATAGATCTGTGCCTGACAATTGACCCTGATTTTAATTGATCAATCAAATTTTTACTCACGTCTTCGTTACTTCGGGAATAAAAAGTGAATATTCAGACTAATTTTTATTATTTTTCTATTTTGACAGTTTCAAATAAATTACAGACGACTTACTTTTCGTAAACGTGATATATATCCGATATATATATCGAATATATATTTTTTGATATTTATTATAAATATCGGATTTTTGCGAACTCTGATAATTTATGCAGTCGAATTTGCAAGTTCACTTAGGTTTTCATTGTATGCCTAAAGATTCGAATATAAAGATAACGAACTTTCAAATCAATTCAATCTGAGTTTCATTATATTTATGTTCTATTATTTTCAATCTCCAGAGGTGTTCTTTATTTAAATCAAACAAAATTAACATTCCTGTTGTTTGAAATTAAGCGTCAGAAATTTCCAAATTTAAAAAAAGCAATTCATTCTCAACTTTGGTTTTAGAAATGCAAGTTTTTGCAAGCAGTGAACATTGCGCAGTAACTGTCTACATTTTCTAATTTATACAGTCACGTCGAAAATTATTTATCCACTTTCAAAATTGTTGAATTTATAATAATGAAATTCTTGAGAAATCAGTTGATAATTGTGGACGCAACGAAGAAATTTAAGCTGTTTTTTGAATTATCTGAACATGAGAACCGTAGCAGTTGATATTTTGCAAGGCTCCTGTCAGTATTATACATAGTTTTAGAACTTTAAAATCAAAATATGATAAGAACAAGCAGAGATTTTTGTCTACCGAAAACGTAAATTGATCCAACCCATTAAATACTTTCACCGTTTTCAGAATGTCAGATGAATATTTGAACTAAAAGGCTCCCAGTCTTTGTGATTCATTTCCTGCTAAATCTAAAATGTCGTTCATCTCAATGGGAGCGCTCCTAAATTAAAACTAACACCTGTAAAATCGCATGATAACTGTTTGCCCCTGGCAAGTGAACATTTCTCGCCTAAAAAATCAGAACACGACAAAAAAGTGTTTCAGAGGGCCAGAGGTGTTATTGGTAAATCTGAATAAAATCAAATCATAATTATGACAGAAAAAATATTACAATGCTTTATTATCAGTTAAAATGCTATTCACTCCTTCATTTAAGTGTGCAAAATATTCCAAAAATAGGAATATGGTATTTTTGTCTATTTTATACGAGTATGTAGAAATGGTTTTTAGACGCCTTAAAATATGTGCTGTAGCACTAAATGTTGCTGCGACTGTAGAACAAGTATCGCAAGCATAAGGATAAAACAAAATTGAAATTAATCGACAAAAGTTAACTTAAATCTAACCGCGCCAAACCAATAATCATTGAGATTCCATTCCAGAGAGTGGTGTGAGAATAACGCAACTCCAATCTTTGGGTGAATATTATTCGCGCGCTTCTAACTTCGTACGTGGAAGAGATGAACAAAGTGCACGTAGAAAAGCACACCGAAACTATCTATCTATAACATTTTTGTACATATGTGCATAAATAAAAGTTTTCATCATTTTTAGTCAAACCGAGCAAAGAAATTGTCTAGTGCGTTAAGTGTGAATGACCTTATAGGAGAGCATAAACCTGTTTTACAGATATAATACTTGCGTAACACATTATTAAGCAAAATAAGAAAAATATCAGAAAGCACATAGCCAACAGCAGCATGCATGATGTGTGCTATATGTAGAAAGATGTGATGATTGTATTGTGTTGTCAGCAGCAGCTTTAAGACACCGCCAAACTATTATATAGCCTGGATGTCTTTGGACGATTTTCGATTTGGACTATACTCGTAGACACATATGAGGAGCATAGTGTTGATACAAGAAGCAAAATACTGATGAAAAACGTTATACATATATCATGCATTGCTAAAGTCCGTTGAGCGAAAGATATTTTTATAATCTTTTAGCCGACTGTATTGTTACAATTGCAAATTATCTTCTAGCGATGATGGGCAATGTGCATTAAATACTCGTATACTGGCATGAGGAACATATAGATGGAGGAAGAGTGGACGATGTACGAATAAATGGATGAAAATGTATGAGAATAAGAACTTGTTACTTTTTAATTCTTATGGGTTATTTGAAGTGAATGACATGGATTGTGTTGTAATGGAGTTGAGTGCGATTAACCAGTATCTTTTTCTGGTAAGTTTTTGCACTTTCTGTGAATTTCTATAGTTAAACTCCATATAGATTAAGCCCATATCTATAAAGGGGATATTCTTTCTATGTAATGTGTCAAAAAATTGAAACCCCATTTTATGCCTATAAACCCGGTCTTAGGGATGCACCAGACTACGACTATTTAGCCGCACTTCTGTCGCAAGTTACACATGGTTAAATGGAAGCCCTCACACTGCGATTTTCGACAATTTTGTCCAGGTCGGCAGTCGCAGGAATTTGCGATTTTTCCTGAACCAGTTTAGCAGGTAGTTTCTATGATACTCGCGCAGGCGCACATCATTTAGACATTTGACGCTGACGTGCATGGAAGTTTCTTGCATAGCGCAGAAATGAGTTGGCGCATGTGTTCCTGGCAAAGACATACCTTCAAATGAGCATTTTAGTTCTGCGCATGCCTGAAGTTCCTTCGGAGATCTTGTCGCAGTGTGTTCGTATTTGCGTCTAAAAATCGCTGGTTACGACAGTAAAATCGCCATGTGGCCGAACCCTTAGTTAGATTATGCTCTTTATACGCTATTTCTCTTCCCCTGTACATAACTTCCGCGATATTGCAGTCGTAAGGCTAGGAGGGGAGATTCTACCTCTAGCATTCGTTACCTACAGTCGTGTTTTTTAGATAGCTCCTGTCACAAGTTTATTGTTTTTTTACATCATACAAACAATTGATTCAGCACTTGATATTATTACTGGATTCGATACTTTCTCTAGCAAAAATAAAGGAGGGGTTGTAATAAACATAAGCAGTCGAGCAGCCCCGTGGTGATCAGGAGTGGCTGCTCCTGAAGAGATAAGGTGGTCACCCCGTCGAAACTGCTTAGTTTGTTGTTTTACTAGTGTAAAGTAAACTGCATCCGTCAAGTTTCCATCCTTTAGGCAGAGATGAGTGGTTCACTTCAGCCACTTTAACATCTTTAGGTTTGACATTCCCCTTGTAATGCAACGACCTTCTTCGGTGAAAGTAACGGTTGCCTTTTGTGTAATGTTTGCGTTTGTCTCAAGCCTCCGTGTCCGCTAACTTTAACGAGGCAAAAAAATATTGAATTACTGTAGAGTAGCTTAACTTACACCTAATAGAACCTTTCTAAAGACAATAAAAATTGATCGGTGCGTCTTGTAGAGTAGAGTACGCGTGATAAGTATTTTGTAGCGTAGCTTCGTGGCTCGACAAGAACCCGCCTCATATGATCCCGCAAATGCTAGTCGTCAAGCACGCGTACGCGGTCGTTAAGCGAAGCTAGTTAGCTGAGCTCGGTGTTGTTTATAGCTCGCTGACACTTATGCCAGACCATCGGCACCCGTGTCCTACACGGGCATTAAAAAAACCATTACAGGGTTCAAAAAGAATTAAAGACCAGTAGCATGGAGGATCCCGACGGCTTCCCATCGTTGGGGCATTCGGTGCGTGGAATATCCAGTGTTATCAACGAGAAAAATACTCAATAGGAAAATGAAAAATGACTGCGATGATGGAAAACGAAAGCTACACCTCGTATCAAATGAAGAATTCGAAAAAGTTAAAGAAAATGAAGAATTAAAAGTTCGAATATTACATTTGGAGGAAATGGTTCGAAAATCCATGTTAAACGCTAATAAATCCAAACCCGTCAAGCAACAGAACACGAACGAAAAGGAAGAAACCACACGAAAAGTCCAAGAAACCGGGAAATCTAAAATACAAGATGCCGACCACGTATTTAGCGCAGGAGGAGACAATGATAGCGCAAATCACAATATAATGCGATACATACTGCGATTGGAACAACGGAAATGGACTGTGAAGACAATATAGTTGTAATTCTAATTGAAATTTTCTTGAATATTTAAAAACTAGAAATAAGGAGAAGAAGCCAACCAGTGTCTTCTGCCTTCTGTGAAAATGAGCAAAAGTATTGAAAAAGTTCTGTCAATTAACGTGTTCGGGCAGCGCGGAGGAGACAAGGTGTGACTATTTGCAGCTGAACATAAGATAAATAACTCTGTAGTGAAGGAGTAAATGCAGAAAAAATCATAATAACAAGTTGGGTAGACAGACCTACGCTCATGTCAGAAGGGTTTTGGACCCTCCACTTACAAAATGCAGTCACCAGCCAACGAATAAAATCAAGAAACATGTCAAAGACGATTTTATTGGAGAAAATGTGAAATTTGAGGATCATACTATTATTAACAAAGTTAACGTATCCTGACTTCTGAGGTATTTGTTATTGTATTACCCATAAATATCTCCCTTGATAATTTTTTCTGATTTTTTAGATCACAGGTGTCCATTCGCGAGGGAGGAAACACATTTTTCATGTATTTAGATCTCATTAAGACCTTTCCAATAACACCCTACTCGACTACCAATAGTGAAAATTTTTTTTTGAGGGGTCACCTTCTTATATGGGGAGACCCCCCTTAAACCCCTTTGAAAATTTTCTACCTTTGAACTTTCAAGAAGTCACTACTTCTGACCTTTTCGCAAAGTTTCATGGCTGTAGCCTCTATAGTTTCGGAGAAAAAGTGCTGTGACATACAGACGGACGGACGGACAGACGGACACAGGTCGCGATTGCAATAGGATTTTGTATTTTAGTACAAAACCCTAAAAACGAACCCACTAGTTGACCAAGTCAGCCAAAGAAAGTCTGAATTCTGAATTCACCTACACCACAAAAGCAGAAAAGAATGAGACCTTCGTGTTAAAGGGTCTGGACTACGGCCGATCTCCTTCAAATGCTCACAGAAGCTGTACCAGCAATTGAATTTATTTCAGTAAGGATTTTTCCAACAAGAAGATTGACCGTCGAAAAGAAAAATCTAACATTTTATTTAGTACAAATTTCGAATACAAACATTCCAAGTGCCCTGTCAACAAATAAAGTATTTGAATGTCAGGTGGTGAGGTGGGAACGACTCCCGAAAACAGAAATCAACCAGTGTAACCGGTGTCAATGATTTGGCCATTCGACTGCCAACTGCGCCATGCACTACCGATGCGGAAAACGGAAAGAAATTCATGACCCCGGTGAGTGCGAATTGGCTCAGAGGGGGCTAAAGAAAGATTGCTCTGCACCATTTGCGGTGAATCTGATTACCCTCCCATATCGAGAATGCCCCTGCCTCTTAAAATCAACTTGTACCAACAACTTAATTCTTTATCGGAAAGAATTAACAAATAAAATTCGAAAATTAACTTTGTTTTCCAACTTTTAGATCTTTCAAATGCCTAAAAATAACTTGCTTTTCAGCCACAAGCCAGGATGGGGGCGGTGGCACGGCACATTAGTTAGAAGACCCTATTATTTTCAATGTATTGATAAATTCCGGTTCAAAAACATTTAATTTCTGGAAGTGTCTGGCATTAAAATTTCACTGCAAGATGGGGATAACGACTTCGGTATCTCGGCCTATGCAACGGAAAGAAACACTTTCAAATTCAAAGAGGAGCTGGATTCCTTGTTTGAAATACTCGCATTGAACAGGCTGCACAATTTCAGGAACACATTTCTTGGATTATTGTTACTGTATGCCGAGCGCTTAGATCGCCGGCAAGAATATAATAACATAATTATTATTAATAATAATCCAAGAGATGTATTCCTGAAATCGAGGTTAATAGAGAATCAAATTGAATATAGGCGCAGACTGTAGGGGTTGGAGTCCCGAAAATACCTTATCAAGGGGATGATGTCTTCCTCATTCCAGTTCAAAATGAAAGTTATCGGTTTGATTTCGACACAAGTTGGGAAGACAGAACTACGCTCAGGTCAGAAGGGCTTTGTACTCAACTTACGATATGCTGTCATCTTGTTGCAATATTTCTAACAACCATTGTCTGAGTGTAGTGTTTGGTCCGATGGCAAGCCCGACTGGTAGAAAACCCAAAAATTGCTTTTGTTGTAATCAACGAAAATTTAAACGGCTATAACTTTTGTAAATATAATTCTATTGTATTGAAGCCTACAATGTTTATGGGACTTTTATAGGATTTACTGCTGGTACTCATATGGGTTAACTGGAAAAAAAATGTTATAATTATAAATCGTATTATTATCAACAATGCTGAGTGTAATTTGACTTCTAAGGTGGTGGTGACTGAAGGTTCCTGGTTTGAATCCTCTTGACGAGATTTGTTTCGAGTAATTCTTCGGACGGACTATGAGCCCGCTCAGTTATGATACGTTCTGGTTTAAAATCAGAACGTTTGTTATTGTTGAACTACTACCATGATTTTGTCGCATATAAAATTTACGCTTTCATCAAGAATTAATAGTCAGTACTTTCATGTTGAAGGTGGGGAAAAATAACATAAATTTACTCAATATTTTCATTTAAAACGGCCGCCATTTTGTTTTACGCATACCGATGTCACTCGTTGAATATATTCTCAAAGCCTTTTATGATATGTAGCTCCCTGAGTTTTTCATATAAAGCCTAACATGACCGTAGTGTCTGAGTTGATTGGAAGCGCACATTACTTCAAGTATTCTTGCTGTTTCAATACAAGAAAATTAAAAGCAACTTAAATTCATTAAATACTATTCGATCCCTCAGAAATTTTTATGTTGAGTAGTCTTGAAAATAGCCATCTGGACATCAAATAACGTACATTTCCCTTTCTCTTGCCCCCCTCAACACTGCTAAGGTAATTTTAAGACTTGTTTTGAAAAGATGTTGTTGAGGCCTTACATATATGAAACCCCACTTGACTATCTTTGATGAAAAACAATTCTTAAAGGTCACCACCTTCGTATATGGGAAGATCCCCCTTGAAAATCTCCGAACGTTTTTTTTTCACTCCAAAATTTTCAAGAAGTCATCACTTAGGACTTCTCTACAAATTTTCATGGCTGTAACTTCTATAGTTTCGGCGAAAAACTGTGTGACATACAGACAGACGGACGTGATTTCAATAGGATTTTGCATTCTAGTACAAACCCCTAAAAAGTTGTGAATTTTGACTCCTGCGGTATTTGCCATTGTTGTGCATATAACAAAGCATCTCCATGATTTTTATGGTCGATTTTTGGTGCCACTGGTGTTCAATTGCGAGGGATACAGATGTTTTTCTTACATCTACCTACCCCCTGCACTCCAGAAAGCTGTTTGTTCTGAATTGTTCAACATATTGTTGAACAATATGCAATAATTTCTAATAGCAACCCTAGGCAAATGTCGTAATACTTTATTGGTAATACCGTCAATACCACATGATTTGTTGTTGTTTATCCTGCCAAATATGGGAGACAAGTCTTCATAGCTGTAAAATAATCAACATTACCGCTCGGTATGAGGCCGGAGGTCAATACTTCATTTAAATGAATAATGAATTCGCGATTCATTTGCTTCATCGACTTCTGTAAGCATTTGGGTCCCTCCCTCAAGATTCAAAACACCCTCTCTCATATCAGAGCAAGCTTCTGTAAACCGTCACTTACAATCCTATTTCTATCTGTGTCCGGATTTGTCTTATTATTTTGATACCAGCCCTAACCTAGAAGATCTATCGCACTACTAGTGACTTTAAGATTCGAAACATTTATTCGAGATTTCTTACGAAATATACAATTCACTTTTATGAACAAGCCATCTGGATCCTGTGGGCTAATACCTCTCAGTTTCTCCACCCATTGGCTACTGACTTCACGCCTGTAGAATGAACAGATAATTTCCGGACATTTTGAAGGTGAAATTTCAACAAGACCAATAAGGGATGTTTCTAGTCCAGAAATTGCCGATAAATATTGTTGACGCGTGTGAGTAGGCTTTTCAATCTTGTGATGATTTGTGTTTCATATCCTTCCATATTGTTTCAATATTTAATCTAGGGAATTACTTTCTCAATCGTTTCGAGTGTCAGCATCTCTAACTTCGACAAATAGAGATCTAACATATTTCATCGTTACTTAGATTCCTCTCATTAGGAACCATTGTTACTGCTGTCCGAAGGTAGACATGGTTTCGGTATTCCCGATTAAACCTCTTGTGAAACTTTCCCCAATCTGCTTTTAGGGTTTTCTTCACCCCCAAATCGGAAGGGGAGCCGGAAAAATGTTTTTGCCGCAGGTAGTCATGTTGGGAGGCCCCTTAATAACTTTTGAATTTTTTTTCTCTTATCCAAACTTTTAAGAGGCTATCACTTCTGATATACGAGGGTGAATCAAATATAAACAGTAATTTTTTATACATTTATTGAATATTACACACAAAACATATCAACATTTCTCGGTGTAGTCTCCTGCGGTGTCTACACACATTTGCCACCGTTTTAGGAGCTTGAATATTGCTTATGCATAGAAAATTTAGGCCGAGTTGTCAGCCAGTTGCACGCGTGCTCCTCGACTTCTTCATTGCTCTCGAATCGTTTTCCTCCAAGTGATGCTTTCAGGGACGCGAACAAAAAGTAGTAACAGGGCGACAAAAGTCTGGACTATGTTAGAAGTTCCGAGTGTTTCCTAGCCAAAGACATATAAACAAATGGACGAGCAACGAGAATCTGTGTACTCGTCCATGTGAGAAGCAAATTTGCCACATAAATAAGTTATAAATAACTTACGCTCTCGAAACTATATGATTCCCTCTGCTTCTCCTTCCCCCTTTTTTTCCAGACAGGTTTTTCTTTTCTCTCTTCAGAAGAATCGCTTCCCCCACTGACATCCGCGCACACCAACGAAATTTCATTTCACGTGCACACGATTGAGTACAAACAACAAACGATTCCCACGGAAAACTCGAACGTCAAAGCAAAAGAAAATCGAAAAGAGCGCGAAACACGCGGGAAAACTCATGTGTCATAGCGGATGGAAATTTCGTAAATTTTTAATTAAAACAGTGAATTAAAGTTCCGATTACGTACGCGCGATCTTTAAAATTAAAAACTTTTTAAATGTAAACGTGTTTCGCCGTGAATAGAGTGCTAAATTAAAAGCATATCACCTCAAACCTCAACTTCACACAACTTTAGCGAAGGTTGCCAATTGCTTCGGCTCTCACGACCGGTTGCGTATCCAGTACTCTCTATATCTATGTTCCTAGCCCATTTCTTCCAGTTTATCCCTTCTCAAAGCCGCGGCGTGCGGCCTAGCGTTGTCATGGAGAAGGATGACTTCTCTAATGGGTATATCTTGACTTTTGTTTCGGTAGGAGGTTTTCGCTGACTGTAACAATTGGCAATAGTAGGCCGCATTCACTGTTTGCTGATCGTGAAGAAAATCAATGAGTGAAATTCCCTTTGAATCGAAAAAAATCGTAGCACGCACTTTTCCGTCCTTTGATGTCAATTATAACATTCGTTTTCGGCACGTTTTAGTCCACCCTTGAATTCCCTGGCCCACGTATACACTCGATTCTGAGAGAATGTATTGGTCCCAAACTGCACCTTTAAATTAAAAATTTTCGAAGGGTTAACACCATCATTGGTTAAAAACGACAGAAGGATGTACCTCTTGCTCAGTCATGGCTGTACTGAGGACAGAACCGAGCATGGCCGCTAGCTATGCTGGTCCTCCTACTACTTATAATCGAACCACCAAACGCCATACTATATCATCTAGTTTGGAGGTGCGTGGTAAGCAGAATAGCTAATTCTTCTATTATAAATTACCGTTCATATTTGATTTAACCCCGTACCTACCAAATTTGGTGTTCGTAGCTGCATTAGTTACCGAGAAAAACTCCTGTGAGACACAGACAGACGAACGGACATGCAGGTTGCAATTTCAATAGAGTTTTGTATGATAATAAAAAAAACTCTAAAAAGGCGATAGCATGTGTACCTGCGAGTATCTCTATACTGAACCAATTGAAAAAGATGCTTACACTAATGTGTAATGTGACGCCTACGCCCAGGAATCGAAGTGATTCCGATCCCGAACCCTTGTAACCTGCCAGATGGATATGTCCTCGGAGTGCCAGCGGACTTCATCTGTTGTGCGGATATCGTTGTGCAGAAAATATTTTTTTTTCTGTCCAAATATTTAGATCCGTGGATATAAATATTCGAAATATAGAATTAATCCAACCCCGGCACATTTCGAGACATAGCCATCTGGAAATGCCCCTCCACCGTGGCCATCGAGAAAACTATGCCACTGGCGACATCTAGAAAAGCACATTTCCGCCATATGAAGTGCCATTCCACGCACAGATGTTTTGTCCGATGTGACAACCAGGGATTTGACAGCCACATGGAGGTGATGGCAGTCAATATACTCTGATTTGGACAGATGTCAGGGAATTTGGCGCCTCTTGTTGGACGTAAAATTATAGAATTGTGTATGAAAATAACGGTTCATGGTAATGGCAGCTATTGTACGGACATTGGGTAATCGTGTGGCTAAGTAACAGCAATAAGCAAGTTGAGTGAGGAAAAACTATTAAGAGGTAATAATTTTTCGTTCGGCTTACGTCGACAATTGCCTTACCAGGTTTTGTTTGCAGTTCATCGCCCTCGACGTCGTAGCAGCCACAGTCGGTGCTGAAGCAACAATTGTCGCGACAAAGGTGTCGACTTAGTCAAGTAATGAGGGTAGTGCGCCATCAACAACACCATCACACCATCAGGCGCTGACCAAAATAAAACCTATTCCAGAAGCAAACAGACATATTAAGCAGACAGAATGCAAGGTTAGTGGAAAATAGGACTACGGATGACATTTTGCTGACCGAAGGCACCTGTTAAGCATACATCGTATAATAAGTTTTGTTACATAGGGCATTTCCGTGTATTTTTCAAACAGTTCAAACCTGAGATAGATATGGGGTAGTACAGCACGACTGGTGATGGCGTAACATCCATTGGACTTGTTGAAACTCTTCACCAACAAACAAACACACCCTCCCGCGCTGTTAATCTAATACAAAATTCTATCGAGAAAAACTTATTAAACGAATCACTGGAAATGATCGCCTCCATCCAGCAACAGTACGATACTCGCGGTAATTTGGTTGGTAACAATAGTAGTACGAATATCAATAATAGCTTGCAAAATAGTACATCAAACTCGTATACTTATAACACTATTGTGAAAGAGGAACTCATCATAGAAGACCATTCCGAAATAGGACTGCATGCAAAGCAAATGCTTGATGATTCAAGCGCTGGTAGTGGAATCGATCGCGAAGTTAACGGACGTGATCGTACTGCGGCCTCTGAAACGGAAGAATCAGAAATTACCATAGGAATATTTGATGGTCCTCTACTCTCCGAAGCGAACGTACCGTTCAATTTGCAAATTCCTACTTTAGTTCCATCGTACCTAAATGTGCCTTACGTTTGTGGAAGTGGCAGTCGACTTCTTTTCCTTTCAGTCTACTGGATCAAAAGGGTGCGGTCGTTTCAGCAATTACCAGAAGACATAAAAAGTCAACTTTTGAAAAGGCATTGGGTAGAACTGTTTTCTATAGGCTTGGCGCAATGCTCTCGATCTTTATCGATCTCAACAATAATGTCTACGTTAGTAACGAATATTCTGCAAATGTCAGAAATTAATAAAGTTGGCCAGAACGGCCAGTGTCAAGGACAGGCCTAAAAAAGAAAATATTGAAACTCTCCGAGCACGCATTTCAACTTAACGAATTTGTGCAAAGTGTACGGTTAATGGCCTTAGATGATCACGAATGTGCCTATATACGGTTGATAGTAATTTTTAGTCCAAATAATTTAAATATAAAAGATCAAACCAAGCGTGCGCTGCTGGGAAAATTGCAATTCTACGCTCTGAAGTGTTTGCGTAATCATTTGAATAGGATAAATTATCCTGACGTGAAGGAACGTCGCAGCAAAAATTTTATTATGTTTAATGCAGCTAAGGTCGTTTGAGTCAACGCTCATCGAGGAGTTATTCTTTTCCAATCTGATAGGTCTTGTACAGATTGAGTACATGATTCCGTATATATTAAAATTAGGCGGAGGAAGCTCGTGATTAAGAGTGGAAAGTCACGTTGCAGCTTAGTTTAATTAATCCTGACATAGTATTGGAGTATTTATTTTTCTGTGTGACTATATCCTTACTTTGAAAGTTGAGGGCAAGTTTTGCACCTTGCAAGCATGAATTTCCATTAAAACATCTATAAGTAGTCATCGGATACGTCTAAACGTTAAAATATCTACTTGGGTCTTTAGTCAGATTCTATCTGTGTAATTTAGAGTTAGAGAGTTTTGTTCTTTCGGTGATAACTGAGCATAGCTACTAGCTAATTTTATTTTAGCTGATTTCATTTTCATGCAAATTAATACTTTATTTTTAGTCTTAATCGTACACATGATAATTTGATATAAATTAATACCCAATTTTAATTTTAATCGTACGACATAATAGCGAAAGAGAAATACGAAGAATATTCTTCATGTAAGGAAATAAATAACATTTGAAGGGCCGTTCGATATCAATATTTTAACACGGGTATATTTTACAAAAAAAAAAAAATTAGATTGTAACTTCGATACATAATTGAAATTGACTTTGGGTGATGAAAGATTTTTGTAGATTTATGTTTACTTTTCCGCTTAGAACATAATTTATATGTGTATTAACGTAGAATTTCATAAAAGATATATTTTTAATGTCCATCCACAAACCAACTGAACAATTGTATTTGTTCACCCGCTTGAAGTTACAGTAAGAACAAAATTAGTCTTTCTAAAGTGTAAAAGAAAATTTAAGTATATGATCCTTTTGAGAAATTTTATACATAATTCGATATACATACAACATAAACTTATAGTTGAAATAATTAAATTTGAGATACAAAATAAAAATCATGAATTGCTAATTTAACTAACGACTTTCCTTTTCAGTGACTCGTTCTTTTTCAGGGGGAACAGAGAGTGTAGGGTAAGTATGCCGTCGCGAGGGTAGGGTTTCGACAAATCCGCTGAAGTCGGTTTCGCGTCGCGCGCGGTACGCGGTACCTTTGCTTGTTTCGCCATTTCTTTAGAGTAGTTTTCTTCGGTTTAAGTTCGAGTAGTATATTTTTCGGTACCGCGTCGGTGAATCGGTAACGCGCCTATGGGATTTTGTAGCGTTTTTGATTTGAGATCTGTGGATAGATCACATCCAGAACTAACGTAATGTAGGTTTCTCGTTCTGGATGAGTAATTGTTGACGCGTTTGAAAAACGGGCAAGTTCAGGTGACTGAAATATTGTGATTGAGCGTAATCCATTCGGAGACCCGCGACCGAAATCCTCTCCGAACTAGCTGGCCGACAAGCAGTCACCGCGTGAATGGATTACGGTGCACGGATTGGTTGACCTGTTGGTACCATCCGTTGGCACTACTCAGACTTAACGTCTAGAACCGATGAGAGGTCGGTTCCGCGTTCGAGCTGAAGGTAGAAAAATCATTACAAATGCTCAAAAAGTTTACAAAAATCTACCGAAACAGTTCCGGATTCACGGACGTTATCAACGTTTAGGACAAAAAAAATGGAACTTCTCCTATCTATTAAATGACGAAATAAAAAGTTGAATATATCCAAGTATATACGAGTATACTAGATTGACTGATACGTCCCGGGATGATTTTTCTTATTCATTTTCCAGTGTCGCCACTTATTGAAAAATCCCGGGACTTGTACAGTGCATATTTGGGATTATTTACGAAATGAGTTCGATTATGAACACAGCACAGCGGAGACACATCGATACATAAGCAGAATTTATGGAGAAAATGTGCTGACTGGGCGAGTATACCAATAGTGGTTCCAGCGTTTTAGCAATGGAGACAAGACAGCTTCAAGATCAGCCACAAACAGGATGGCACAAGAAAATGAAAGATGGTGATTTAGTGGAAGCAATACAAGAAGAAAAAAGATCACTATCGTAGAGGTTCCAGGCTCACAGAACTAAGGATGGCGCTTTTTGGTAAAAAAAACAGGTTTGGTTTTCCAGTTTCTTCATCTTCGGTTTAACCGGGCGGTTTTTTACGCCCAAAAAACCGGTTTTCAATTTTTTCTAGCACATTTAAACAACAAAAAATAAAAACAAAACAAAAAAAAAAATAAACGAATGAAAATTAAATGTATGTATATTTTTATGTCCATTGATTAACTTTAGGTATAAATGGTTTTTCGATATTTTACTCATAAAATTATTTCAATCAATTTCATCTTTGTATTTAAAATAAGAGACTAACGTATTGAAATCCGAGCCGACAGATTACTGTTAAGCTAACTCATTCATTTACAGTATAAGGATGAAAGTTCCTTCAGTTCAGTCCTCAAACATTTATTGTGTATCGTGTGCTAACTTAACTTCGCACTCCGAGTGAAGTCCTCCGCATCGAAACGAAGCAAACAACTAATACCAATAATCATTAAAACATAGAAATTTGTTTTGCTCTGGTGACTGCGGTCATTAGTGATGCCTAGGTAGGTATGGCGAAAAAATTGTTTGCCGGTTTTTGTATTCATCAGTATCCGGTTTTTATTCGGTTCTTGAATTTGAAAGAAAAAAACCGGTTTAAACTGGGTGAAATAAGAATCCGGAAAAAACGGCTTTTCCAACCTAATAAATCGGTTTTCGGTTAAACTGGTGCAGTTTTTCTCATCCCTACACAGAACCAAGACAAGATGGGTAAACAGACCTACGCTCATGTCAGAAGGGTTTTGACTTCTCAGAAATGCAGTCACCAGCAATGAATAGCTTTAAGTAATATGTCAAAGAGATGTGCCCGTTCAAAAGAAAATCCGTTGTTTTTCTATTTTCAACGGCCGCCATTTTGTTGCAAACCAACAAAAATCTCTCAAATCATGAATTCTCAAAAATATTAATGTTATTGACCTTATTGGAAAATTTCAAGAAGATCAAGTCAAAATTGCAGGGACTCATTCGATGGAAAGTCCATAAAATACCAAAATCATGTGTTATTGTTGTTGTAATTGGAGAAATTTCAAACGGCTATAACTTCCGTGTATATCATTCGATTTTCATCAAACTTACAAAGTTTAAGGATTCTTAAAAGGACTACGTAAATCCCGAATTTTGTTTAGTTTAAGGGTACCGATGCCATTTTATTGGGGAAAATGTGAAATTCGAATATCATACTATTATTAACCAAGTTGAGCGAATTTCGACTTCTAAGGTATTTGTTGTTGTTGTACTCATAAACACCTACCACCATAACTTTTTTCAGATTTTTCGGATCACAGGTGTCCAATCGCGAGGGGGACACACACATTTTTCGAGTATTTCCCCTCCCTGCGCGTACCTCGAAGCAAAAAGTATCAAATGAAGACCTGGTTTGAAAAGATCTCATCAAAATCTTTCATTTGATACCCATATCGGCTACCTCTGATGAAATTTTTTTTTCGGGGTCCACTCCCCTATATGGGGAGACCCCCCTTAAATACCTTATAAAATTTTTTGTAGTTGAACTTTGAAGAGAGCACCACGTTACACCTGCATACAAAATTTGATGTTTCTTGCTTAAGTAGTTTGCGAGAAAAAGTGCTGTGACACACGGACGGACGGACGGACAGACAGGTCGCGAAACTAGTAGGGTTTTGTAAAATTATTTTACAAAACCCTAAAAAATGAATCCGTTGCATTAGGGTATGTGATAAAGTTGGATGCTTGGATACACATTCTTCCACGTTCCTGTGCTGGACTCACATTTGATAGTAGCGGCGGTCCTAAATAAGAACCGTCACAAAAAAGGAAGACAGAATGACCTGCTGTGTTTACCATTTTGTTCGCCAGACTAATGAAAGATTTGACATTCTTATATAGGACCCACTTTTCATCCCCAGCTACCATCCGGCTGGAGATTAAATGTGGCTCCATCACAAGAACGTGAAATAAACCTCCGGAAAACCCAGCTTTCGGTCAAACCGGTGCGGTTTTTTCCATCCCTACACAGAATCAAGAGAAATGAATCCGTGCATTAGGATATGTGATAAGATTGAATGCTGGAATATACATCCTTCTACGTTCTTGTGCTGGACCCACATTTAATTTTCAGTCGGATGGTAGCGGCGGTCTTAAATAAAAACATTCACAAAAAAGGAAGGTGTTTACCATTTTTGCTTTTCAGACTAATGAGGGATTTCACACTCTTATACTCGTATAGGACCCACTTTTCATCCCCAGCTGCCATCCAGTTGGAGATTAAATGTGGGTCCATCACAAGAACGTGAAGCGGCTCGGGACAGTTTACAAGAAACGTGATCCACTAGCATCCACTTCAGAAGGAGGCTTTCATCCACGGAAATTTTTGTTGCCCGCCTTTTGGGATTCTTGTGGAATCATCTATTATTTATTTGAGACCTGTTCTGGAAATTTATCGCCAAGAATTTTCATTTAATACCCCACATGATAACCTGCGGGAAAAAAACTTGCTGCTTCCCTTCCAATATGGGGGACCACCCCACATACGAGTAATATTTGTTCATACAATTGGTAGTAAAATTATACAAATTTGTTGACGTTACCACAGAAATGTATAAAATACAGATGTATTATGGTCGACGTTGCAAAACGATTGATAGTACGTACGAAAATTTCCGATATGATGTATAAATTCGTCCAGAAGTGTTGCAGCCGAATCGGATTTGTACAGCTTTTTCCAGAATCATTTTCATAATTACTGCTTCAATACAAAAATAGAAGGTATACTTCGCGATAGGAATGTGTGGTCACGGGCTTAACAAGTTAGGAAGACAGACCAACGCTCATGTCAGAAGGATTTTATACTCAACTTACGAAATGCAGTCACCAGCAACAAATAAAGTGAAGAAAAATGTCAGAGATAGAATAGATTCCTATACGTCATAGGAAAAGTTTGAACACATTCATTCAACTGGCCAGGAGACCTTGAAAAGATAACAGACAATTGATGTTTAACTTAGGTGAGAGATGCGAAGCTCATCTTCTATGTGTATCTATTTTATGGCCTTATCTATCGGAGTCATACAGATCGGCATCGATGATCATACAAATTTTAAGCAAAGTATAAAATCAATTTCGTCATCAATGCAGAATCAAAATGAGGAAGTTTGAAATACAAACATAACGCTTCAAGAAATGCGAGGGCGGTCCGATAAGTACTTAGCCTACAAAAGAAAAACGAAAATTTTGTAAAATGTGTCGATTTATTTCTTAACATAATCTGCTCTTCGCTCCATACACAATCCAGCGATGCTCCAATTCCTTTAACCCGTCTAAAAAAATAGGTTTTCTCGAGGCCTGCAAAGTAGGCTTCCATGGCGGCGATAACCTCCTCATCCGACTTACATTTCTGATCGGCGAGTGACTTACTCAAGTTTGGAAATAAAAAGAAGTTGCACGGGGTCAAATCTGGAGAATACGGTGGATGGGGTAGCAGTTCGTAGCCCAATTTTTTCGTGGCGACGACGGAGGTGTGAGCCGATGCGTTGTCATGCTGGAAGAGCGCTTTTTTCGCGAAACGGAGCCTTTTTCTGCAATTCGGCGTTGAATCGGCCCAATAATTCGGCATAGTAGAGCCCTATGACTCTTTTGCCCTTCTTCAGGTAGTCGACGTAGATCACGCCTTGTGAATCCCAGAAAACGGTTACCATCACCTTTCCGGCTGATAGGACAGTCTTCGCCTTCTTCGGAGTACATTCGCCGGGCGAAGTCCACTGTTTCCACTTCTCCTTGGTCTCTGGTGTGTACCAGTGGAGCCACGTGTCGTCGAAGGTCACGAAACAACACAGAAACTCCTTCGGATTGCATTTAAATAGCGTTAAACACTGTTCTGAAATGGTCTAACGGTTGCGTTTGTTGTCCGGAGTGAGCCAATGCGGCACCAATCACGCCGACAGCTTTCTCATGCCTAAAATTTCAAGTAGGATATGAACCACGCTGTCTTTTGAGATACCAGCTGTCTCAGTTATCTCGCGTATCTTCAATCGGCGGTCTTCCAATACGAGCTCGTGGATTTTTGTCACGTTATCCTCCGTGGTAGCCATTCTCAGGGCTTCTGGGCGTGGCTTATCAAAATCGACGTACGACCACGTTGAAACTCGTTAAACTATTTTTTACGGTCGCCATGGCGGGAGCAGTCACCGTACACAGCATCCAAACGCTTTTTGATTTCGCTGCGGATTTTCTCTTCCAAAACGAAGAACCGAATCACCGACCGATATTGCTCTTTCTTTTTCCGTGGTAAAAATAAAACCGAGTCCGATTCGGCTGAAATTATGATAGTAGCTTGTAGTAATCGAGCAGTCACACAAGCAAACTGCTCGAAAACCTTCCCATTGCCTATTCGGAATTTTGAAGGCAGATTTAGAAAAATATTTTTTTTATTTACATTCCTAATCGTAATTTGTAAAATAGTTTTCTTTCTTATTATTATTAAATGTAATTTTTATATCAATTTCCCTTTATATTAAATTTAAATGTTTCCCTTTAATTATATTCGTCATGAGATTTACCTTTTATTACTATTCAAAATCTTCTTCATTTTCTTTACTTCAGTTAAATTTTCTTTACTTCAGTTAAATTTTGTTTTTAAAAATTTCAAATTTGCAAATAAAATTTCGAATATGGGAACGTTGATTTAGTACAGCTATCGGTGTCTTAAACCACGCAGTGTAAGCGAACCCGGCTGAGCTGGCAGCTGCGGGAGTTAGCGGTACACCAAAAGAAGAAAAAAGGAAGAAAAGAAGTCTGGTTTGAGATGTGGACCGGTGCGATACAAATATTTATGTGAATAGTCTTTTTGTGTTTTTTTTTTTAATAGTCAAATGCTGCAAAACGTCAAAGATTTTAAATTTTGCTGTGTACACTTTTACAAGTTAAACTTCTTAGTACTTGGAAGCGGGCGTCAAGTATACACTTACGAAAGAACGTTTTCATAAATACTTTTCTCCTCATGGTCGGAAGGCTGGAGGAATGTTAATGTTTACCAATACCAGTGAAGTGCAATTAAACACTCGTGAAGATCATTTGTACGATTCAGATGTGGAGAATTCAACATATGAAATCAACAAAGCATTTACTAAACTAAATAACAAGTATGAAAACGAGCCCGCTTGAAATCGCCCATGAGTCGCGATGTTTTGGAGTTAATTTTAATGAGTGAGGCGAGAAAATAAAAGCAATAAAAACAAATTCAATTTCATCATCCCAATTCATTGTGAGTGAGATTTGGTGAATAAGTGTCTCCAGTCCAATATCTATTGTTGTGTGTAGCGACATTCTTTCCGAAGGGTCGTATTCCAGGAAAGTAGTATGCATCGCCATGGTTGGTTAGTCTGAAATTCATTTGCGTCACATTATCAAACAGTGATGATCTTTCTTTGTCGTGTTAATTATAAATCCTATCGATTATCACAGCACGTTGATTGAAACTGGCGGGATAAGCTTTTGAAGGGGGGTAGCACCTAACCTCGAATTGAAACAGGGAAGTTTGCATCCATCGGTGTCAACCTCGTGAATCTCAAGTTGAGACTGCAGATTGATACTTGTGGAAGGTTGCCCAAATGTCTTTATTTGGGATGCAGATGGATTGATGGAACTTTTCACAAAGTTATCGAAAGGAGAGATTGCTTTTATACTTGCCTTTTAGCAGTTCAAATTTCTGACATTTGAGGATTTTGTGTTCGAGTAAATCCGCGGAGTTGCACCACTTGCAGTTTTCGGAGGACAAAATTTTGGCCTACTTGAGTCTGGTTAAATTATACGCTCTGTTGACTCCACTTGGACTCAAAAGCGCCAATTCCAATGTGACAATGCACATTTAGTGTTTTGAGTAAAATACAAATCATCATTCATAAGATTCTTCCAACATCGTGTGATATTATAGCGTACAAAAATTCAAGTGAACGGCCATCATCAAAACAATCAGCAAATAAGTCATCGAAGAAAGCTCGTGCCAAGCCTACTAAATACGTAAAACAGCCAAAGAAATTTCCGATAATATCCAAGATGCAGCTCACGATTTGTGCACGGGAGTCGTGTTTCGCGATGAGTTACCGAAAAAATTTTGTTGTGATAGGGGTATATTTAGTTGTCCGTGAAAGACTGCAGCGATTCTCTGCTGCCTCAGCGGAAGAGGATGGTAGCATCCGCCGAGATTGGCCTTGTTTGGAACCAAACCAAACGCCAAGGTACACGTTCTGAGTCAGAGAAGGGATAATAAAGAAGGTAATATCCTTAGTTTGATCTCGGAACGTCACGGGTGTGGTCAATCTACCCTGGATAGAATGGTTGGTGCCACCAGGGATGTTGATTTCAGAGCGCCAGGGCTTAATCAAGGTAGGATGCTGATGGACTACCTTTGAGCCGAGGTTCGAGGCAAGGCAGCTGATGCTTGCACCCGTGTCAATCAGTGCAAAAGCGATTTCGCCCAACACTTTGAATGGGGCGTAAGGTCTGGTGTCGTTTTTGGAAACCTCCAAAATGTTGCAAAAGTTTAGGGTTTGATGGCAGGTGCGCACTCTCTTGCGGAAACTTTGCCAACGACGAGTTGACCATTTTGCTTTGCGCGAGCGAGAGATGACTTCTTCGGCAGCAAGATTCGCTCTCGAGCCACACGATGTTCCTGCAGTCGAACATGATATGGCTTTAGTAAGCGAATTTGTGGCTGCCGTGGTTCTTCAGGCAGTAACTGCGGTGGTCGCTTCAACAGTGTCGTTGGTGAGGCTTCCGGAAGAGAGGGAACCTCCGCAGTCATAGTTGTCAAGGCTGGTGTATTATCGACAATATTTGGGTTTGCAACAGACTGGGAACCTACTGTGGGGCTTTGGAGTACCTCCATCTGGATGCCCCACTCTTATTTGTGGGCCATATGGATCGTCGGTAACGATGAAGTCTCCGCCATTCCGTTCGTTTTTGCTCGGCCCAGTTTGTTCTTCGAACGAACTTAGCAAAACTTTCACATTCGACCGAACTTGGCGCGCTTTTTTCGGTCTTGGTTCATGCGGCAGCTTCCATTGAGATGATTGAGCTTTGGTTTCCACGTCATAACCATAAACCAACGATTCGTCACCAGTTATGACCCTCTGGAGCAAATTTGGTTCGTCGCGGACAGAGTTTAACATCTCATTAGCAATGTTCATGGGTTGCTGTTTTTGGTCGCAATTGAGCAATTTTGGTACGAATTTCGCGGCGACCCGTCTCATGCCCAAATCGTTGATAAAAATCGAATGGCACGAGCCAATCGATATGTTTAGGTCCTCAGCAACTTCTCTAACGGTGATTCGACGATTGGCCAATACCATTTTCTCCACTTCATTAATTTTTTCGTCTGTTGTTGACGTGCTCGGGCGTCCGGCACGCTCTTCGTCGTTCACATCTTCTCGGCCTTCTAAAAACATTTTGTACCACCGATAAACGTTGCTTCGGTCCAAAGTAGTTTCTCCGTATGCCACAGTCAACATTCGGAATGCATCCGCGCACTTAATTTCGTTTTTCACACAAAATTTGATACACGTTCTTTGATCCATTTTTTTGAATAAGTAAAAATCGAAGACGATTGAAAACACGTGCAAGTAAAGCAGCTATCACCAATCAAGTGAACATTCAAAATGGCCGAGCTTGTCGGCATAAGTGACAGACATGAGTACCAACATAACGCCACAAAAAATCGAAATTCGAATATACGTAACCCGCGAAAATTCAAAATTCGCGATACTTTTTGAACACACCTCGTAATACGAGTAATATTTGTTCATGCAATTGGTAGTAAAATTATACAAATTTGTTGACGTTACCACAGAAATGTATAAAATACAGATGTATTATGGTCGACGTTGCAAAACGATTGATAGTACGTACGAAAATTTCCGATATGATGTATAAATTCGTCCAGAAGTGTTGCAGCCGAATCGGATTTGTACAGCTTTTTCCAGAATCATTTTCATAATTACTGCTTCAATACAAAAATAGAAGGTATACTTCGCGATAGGAATGTGTGGTCACAGGCTTAACAAGTTAGGAAGACAGACCAACGCTCATGTCAGAAGGATTTTATACTCAACTTACGAAATGCAGTCACCAGCAACAAATAAAGTGAAGAAAAATGTCAGAGATAGAATAGATTCCTATACGTCATAGGAAAAGTTTGAACACATTCATTCAACTGGCCAGGAGACCTTGAAAAGATAACAGACAATTGATGTTTAACTTAGGTGAGAGATGCGAAGCTCATCTTCTATGTGTATCTATTTTATGGCCTTATCTATCGGAGTCATACAGATCGGCATCGATGATCATACAAATTTTAAGCAAAGTATAAAATCAATTTCGTCATCAATGCAGAATCAAAATGAGGAAGTTTGAAATACAAACATAACGCTTCAAGAAATGCGAGGGCGGTCCGATAAGTACTTAGCCTACAAAAGAAAAACGAAAATTTTGTAAAATGTGTCGATTTATTTCTTAACATAATCTGCTCTTCGCTCCATACACAATCCAGCGATGCTCCAATTTCTTTAACCCGTCTAAAAAAATAGGTTTTCTCGAGGCCTACAAAGTAGGCTTCCATGGCGGCGATAACCTCCTCATCCGACTTACATTTCTGATCGGCGAGTGACTTACTCAAGTTTGGAAATAAAAAGAAGTTGCACGGGGTCAAATCTGGAGAATACGGTGGATGGGGTAGCAGTTCGTAGCCCAATTTTTCCGTGGCGACGACGAAGGTGTGAGCCGATGCGTTGTCATGCTGGAAGAGCGCTTTTTTCGCGAAACGGAGCCTTTTTCTGCAATTCGGCGTTGAATCGGCCCAATAATTCGGCATAGTAGAGCCCTATGACTCTTTTGCCCTTCTTCAGGTAGTCGACGTAGATCACGCCTTGTGAATCCCAGAAAACGGTTACCATCACCTTTCCGGCTGATAGGACAGTCTTCGCCTTCTTCGGAGTACGTTCGCCGGGCGAAGTCCACTGTTTCCACTTCCTCTTGGTCTCTGGTGTGTACCAGTGGAGCCACGTGTCGTCGAAGGTCACGAAACAACACAGAAACTCCTTCGGATTGCATTTAAATAGCGTTAAACACTGTTCTGAAATGGTCTAACGGTTGCGTTTGTTGTCCGGAGTGAGCCAATGCGGCACCAATCACGCCGACAGCTTTCTCATGCCTAAAATTTCAAGTAGGATATGAACCACGCTGTCTTTTGAGATACCAGCTGTCTCAGTTATCTCGCGTATCTTCAATCGGCGGTCTTCCAATACGAGCTCGTGGATTTTTGTCACGTTATCCTCCGTGGTAGCCATTCTCAGGGCTTCTGGGCGTGGATTATCAAAATCGACGTACGACCACGTTGAAACTCGTTAAACTATTTTTTACGGTCGCCATGGCGGGAGCAGTCACCGTACACAGCATCCAAACGCTTTTTGATTTCGCTGCGGATTTTCTCTTCCAAAACGAAGAACCGAATCACCGACCGATATTGCTCTTTCTTTTTCCGTGGTAAAAATAAAACTACGAGTCCGATTCGGCTGAAATTATGATAGTAGCTTGTAGTAATCGAGCAGTCACACAAGCAAACTGCTCGAAAACCTTCCCATTGCCTATTCGGAATTTTGAAGGCAGATTTAGAAAAATATTTTTTTTATTTACATTCCTAATCGTAATTTGTAAAATAGTTTTCTTTCTTATTATTATTAAATGTAATTTTTATATCAATTTCCCTTTATATTAAATTTAAATGTTTCCCTTTAATTATATTCGTCATGAGATTTACCTTTTATTACTATTCAAAATCTTCTTCATTTTCTTTACTTCAGTTAAATTTTCTTTACTTCAGTTAAATTTTGTTTTTAAAAATTTCAAATTTGCAAATAAAATTTCGAATATGGGAACGTTGATTTAGTACAGCTATCGGTGTCTTAAACCACGCAGTGTAAGCGAACCCGGCTGAGCTGGCAGCTGCGGGAGTTAGCGGTACACCAAAAGAAGAAAAAAGGAAGAAAAGAAGTCTGGTTTGAGATGTGGACCGGTGCGATACAAATATTTATGTGAATAGTCTTTTTGTGTTTTTTTTTTTAATAGTCAAATGCTGCAAAACGTCAAAGATTTTAAATTTTGCTGTGTACACTTTTACAAGTTAAACTTCTTAGTACTTGGAAGCGGGCGTCAAGTATACACTTACGAAAGAACGTTTTCATAAATACTTTTCTCCTCATGGTCGGAAGGCTGGAGGAATGTTAATGTTTACCAATACCAGTGAAGTGCAATTAAACACTCGTGAAGATCATTTGTACGATTCAGATGTGGAGAATTCAACATATGAAATCAACAAAGCATTTACTAAACTAAATAACAAGTATGAAAACGAGCCCGCTTGAAATCGCCCATGAGTCGCGATGTTTTGGAGTTAATTTTAATGAGTGAGGCGAGAAAATAAAAGCAATAAAAACAAATTCAATTTCATCATCCCAATTCATTGTGAGTGAGATTTGGTGAATAAGTGTCTCCAGTCCAATATCTATTGTTGTGTGTAGCGACATTCTTTCCGAAGGGTCGTATTCCAGGAAAGTAGTATGCATCGCCATGGTTGGTTAGTCTGAAATTCATTTGCGTCACATTATCAAACAGTGAAGATCTTTCTTTGTCGTGTTAATTATAAATCCTATCGATTATCACAGCACGTTGATTGAAACTGGCGGGATAAGCTTTTGAAGGGGGGTAGCACCTAACCTCGAATTGAAACAGGGAAGTTTGCATCCATCGGTGTCAACCTCGTGAATCTCAAGTTGAGACTGCAGATTGATACTTGTGGAAGGTTGCCCAAATGTCTTTATTTGGGATGCAGATGGATTGATGGAACTTTCACAAAGTTATCGAAAGGAGAGATTGCTTTTATACTTGCCTTTTAGCAGTTCAAATTTCTGACATTTGAGGATTTTGTGTTCGAGTAAATCCGCGGAGTTGCACCACTTGCAGTTTTCGGAGGACAAAATTTTGGCCTACTTGAGTCTGGTTAAATTATACGCTCTGTTGACTCCACTTGGACTCAAAAGCGCCAATTCCAATGTGACAATGCACATTTAGTGTTTTGAGTAAAATACAAATCATCATTCATAAGATTCTTCCAACATCGTGTGATATTATAGCGTACAAAAATTCAAGTGAACGGCCATCATCAAAACAATCAGCAAATAAGTCATCGAAGAAAGCTCGTGCCAAGCCTACTAAATACGTAAAACAGCCAAAGAAATTTCCGATAATATCCAAGATGCAGCTCACGATTTGTGCACGGGAGTCGTGTTTCGCGATGAGTTACTGAAAAAATTTTGTTGTGATATGGGTATATTTAGTTGTCCGTGAAAGACTGCAGCGATTCTCTGCTGCCTCAGCGGAAGAGGATGGTAGCATCCGCCGAGATTGGCCTTGTTTGGAACCAAACCAAACGCCAAGGTACACGTTCTGAGTCAGAGAAGGGATAATAAAGAAGGTAATATCCTTAGTTTGATCTCGGAACGTCACGGGTGTGGTCAATCTACCCTGGATAGAATGGTTGGTGCCACCAGGGATGTTGATTTCAGAGCGCCAGGGCTTAATCAAGGTAGGATGCTGATGGACTACCTTTGAGCCGAGGTTCGAGGCAAGGCAGCTGATGCTTGCACCCGTGTCAATCAGTGCAAAAGCGATTTCGCCCAACACTTTGATTGGGGCGTAAGGTCTGGTGTCGTTTTTGGAAACCTCCAAAATGTTGCAAAAGTTTAGGGTTTGATGGCAGGTGCGCACTCTCTTGCGGAAACTTTGCCAACGACGAGTTGACCATTTTGCTTTGCGCGAGCGAGAGATGACTTCTTCGGCAGCAAGATTCGCTCTCGAGCCACACGATGTTCCTGCAGTCGAACATGATATGGCTTTAGTAAGCGAATTTGTGGCTGCCGTGGTTCTTCAGGCAGTAACTGCGGTGGTCGCTTCAACAGTGTCGTTGGTGAGGCTTCCGGAAGAGAGGGAACCTCCGCAGTCATAGTTGTCAAGGCTGGTGTATTATCGACAATATTTGGGTTTGCAACAGACTGGGAACCTACTGTGGGGCTTTGGAGTACCGCTGAAGTGGTCGGGTACTCGCTCGTCCGTTTTTTGAAGTGGTAAAATCTGGGCAGTCCGGGAAATAGGTGTCCGGCTTACCGCAGCCGTAGCAGAAAACCATACGCTCTGCCCGACATGCAATAAACCGATGTCCGGTTTGTTTGTAGTTCCAGCAGGTCGTGAGGTTCCCCACCGCGGCTGCAGTAAGCTTATCTGACTCCCTGTCGGTTTCCTCCAGATCTGGAGTGTTGTGTTCTAGTACCACTTCCGCAATTCCACGCTGCGGACCCGTCCTCGCTAGCAGAAATGGCCGTTCTCAGAGGTCTTCCTCGACTCCCTCCTGTCGACTGACGGCTCTCAGCAGCGATTCCATATCCTGCGGGTCTGAGTTCGCGACATAGCGGCGAAGTTCCGGCCTCAGATTCCGTTTCAACATCCGCAGCAGTTATGTTGGTATCATCGGCTCGGACAGCCGGTCGTTTAGCCGTAGGATGTCGACTCGGTATTGATGGAAGGTCTTTGCGGGGAGAGTGGCCTGCTCGCGTGCCCTTTAAATATATAGAGTTATGTGATTCGATCACATAATTCTATAACATAAATTGGTCGCGTCAATATTTCTCATTTGATGGGAAAAATCATGCAAATTACGTTTGTATGAGTTTTCCACTCAAATGGGAAATATATGGCCACGTCTACGCTTGGATCTTGATCCGGTTGGGAGGGTGCGAGGGGGCACCACCTCCATCTGGATGCCCCACTCTTATTTGTGGGCCATATGGATCGTCGGTAACGATGAAGTCTCCGCCATTCCGTTCGTTTTTGCTCGGCCCAGTTTGTTCTTCGAACGAACTTAGCAACCCTTAGTAGGTTACCTCGGCCTCGACACCAGTCGATCGGCATTCGACCCTTTTAATTCATGAATGCGAAATATTTTTGTAGTGGGTCCTTGTGCTACGGAGAAAGAACCCGCCCCACGACACCACAACGCTAGCCTGCCAGCGCATTCACGCGTCCCCAGACAAGGCCAATCTCGGCGGATCTTAACATCTTCTTCCGCTGAGGCAGCAGACCATCGCTGCAGTCCTTTACGGAAATTTATCTACCTACTTTCACTACAAGCCGCCGACGAGAATGAACAGCACGGTAGTGAATCTCTCTTGCGATAGTGGCGCCATCGGGCGGTGAAGCTCAGTACTAAAAGCACCGTGAGCCTTACTAGAAAATTAGAATAGGCTTTGATTTTCTCACATCTGAACTTTCAACACGAAAGATTGACGAAAAACCGGTGGTAATTGTCTGCAGTAATTTTAAATGTGTGTTGCTTTATCGAAGAATGGAAGCAATAAATAAATAGATAAGAAATATTCAATAAAAATGAAACGAAATAACGTGATAAGATGTCGTACTATCGAGTGAACTAAGTCCACCTTTCGCTACACCCTCTGCTTTATATTTCAACGTTTAAAATACAAATTTATTTATATTTTCTACCAATAGTGCTAAATTTCGCTCCGCATCCTATTTTTATATATCAATTTGAGAAGTCGAACGTTGTCAAGTACTGTCGCTACATGGAAGTTTGGATCTAATTCTCGATGAAAGCCTCCAATACTGAACTTTCGTTTGGGTATCTTGTATGGTATTATTTATTCCGAAAGACCCGACTCTAGAATATATTACTTTGTTTATCACCCAAATTGAAATAACTATTAAAAAACCAAATCGGTTCGAAGGATTGCTGAATAAGCAACATTCCCTAAACCTTACAGGAATGTGACATCAAGCTTTGTCATACAGGATTGGAATAATTGGCTGTTAGAAGTTTTAATGTGGAATTACATTAAGCTAATTTAAGTGCGTTTACCAAAATTTAAAAATTGTAGTTCAATGAATGTTTAAGCTGAATATTTTTCAAGGAAATTATTTAAAAAACTCATCTTATGTCATGAAGTTATCGCCATCGTCACTACAACTTTTAGACTTTTACATAATGCAAATACTTTTTCGAAACTTACATTAAAATTTTACATGGAAAGGTGAAATTATGATAACCACTCATTTACATATGCAATTGAGTAAAATTAATATCAACATTGAATATTCACGATTTAGCTACTTTTAATGTATCCGTGTCGCAAGTGTTTTATGAAAGTATTCAGAATATATCACTGTGACAGTGATGATTAACGGTAATCGGATTATCCAAGCAATATTTTTTATTTCTTCACAGACATCAATTTCATTGTTTTTGCCCTACTTCATTCTACCAATACAAGCAACCGACAATCTAATCAATAATAATCGACGAATATAATGAGTCAAGTTGTATAAAATCGATGAAAATCGACAATTCAGTTTTTTTTTCTTTTACATTTCCAGAAGAAATATATATTGCAACATTGGATGAATGTAACTGAAGAAATAGAGTGAAAAGAAATAGTCCACTGATCAACTTGAGATTAAATGTACTCCACTTTTATAGTCGTTTCTATGGTTAAGCGAGGAAGGTTAATAACCTCATCACCAAGCTTGAGAGGAGAGTTTGTGAAACACATTTTATACATTGCAAAATGCTTCGACGTTAACCCAAATGACTCTTCGGTACCAGTACAGTACGCCACAGTGTTTTCATGTAGTACTCATAATATACATATCTAGTGTGTATTATACACAATTGCATCGTTTTCATTTCGACTATGGCACCCCATATTTCTTTTCCATTTTGTACCTTTTCTAAACGAAAATAATCTCTGCTGCTTCGATTAGAGTACACTTTCATAATGAGGCTTCTCATCATCGGGCATCGCAACAAGAAAAAATACATACATAGGTCCGAGACAAAACATATGTATCTGAGAGAAAAGCAACAACGGCAGCAAAACAAATCTTAAGATCGTCTGAATCTTAATCTTATTGTATTTTGTACTCATTACCCAAGACTTGGCGGCCATCTTCACTTTGAAAAGCACTAGTGTGGCGCAATCGTAGCAAAAGTTTGGATCGTTCCTAGTCATCGCGCGAATCTATGTTGGTGTATTAAGGCTTTGATTTTGGTACTAAATATTTAGATATTTGAATCAGTCCCAGTTCTTTATTCAAGAAATTCGAAATACATTTACATTGACCTAATTTTTAAAATCTATCATAAACTATGCAGTCCGCTATTGCACATCTAATATCTTATCGACTTCTTCTAAACTCTATAATTTATTAGATAAGATTAAATGCAAAATCTATTTTACAAACATCGTATCTAACTAAAAACATTTCAAAATTAAGTCCACGACACAACGCACCGCAGGAAGAACTTAATCTTATCTAAATTGTATTGCCCCCTTAGTGAAATAAGAAATTATACAATTAGCAGAGAAAACATGGAGGAAATGGTTTTACAGTTTGAACGCTTGAAAGTTGCAAGCTTTTGTATCTCTTTTCCACGACGACGATGACGAGAGGAAGCATTTCGCCGTGTACTGTCGTTCATTTTGTTGTACTTTAATAAGCAAACTCGTATGTATAATTATAGGAAAAAGGTAGGCAAGTTTATTTAAAAACAACCGAAAATACAGACTACAAATAATCATTGTGTTGAAAGTATTAACGTCATTGCCTGCTTGATTGTCCCATTACACCGATTATGAACGGCATATCTGTAGTTGTAATTGATGAAAGCTTAAAATGCTGCTCATACAGTTCAAGTTTTATGTACACGCGAGCAGTTTCAATAATAAAATAGAAATATAAAATACTATTTAAGACATTAAGTGCAAAAGAGACATCGATAAGAAGCGACCGAACAAAATCCACACCTTAGCATATGGAGTGCCGCGTTAGTAAAGTAATACATGGCGGCGAAATTTAATGAGTCGTTGCGCTATAATGTTTATTAGTTTCTTTTCCACATTTTTATAAAAAAAGGAGGAAAAGACAAAATATATACTGTGAAATTTTTAAGAGCTCAAGAAATGCAGTGGATTTATTTCTACAGAATATGTATGGCACTTACCTGTTGAATTGAACTTTATTGTGAGGTCGTGCCTTTTTCGGTTGTTCGATGTGCAACTATAAAAGAAAAGAAAAAAATGTTAGTTGCTCATTGAGGACAATTAAAAGTTATTTAAAATATGAACCTAACGTGTATGAAGCATTGTTTTCAAGACTCCTTATGTATGAACTTATGAAAGATAAACTTTGATTTTGGCCCTCCACGAATAAAGCCAACTAATCGTTTAATGGCATGGAAACTATATGCTTGAATTGAGGAAATGGATCGTGTTCCTTTTAGAGGAGCAGATGATCCCAGAATAGGTATACACAGTAGAAAAAAAAATACACGTTAGCCGCTTGGAAATCTTGAAATCGGTGAGTTCCATCGATACAAATACTTGTTTGAAATGAAAATTAACCGTACCTGAAGCCGAAAAGTAGTGGTTGATTTTTTTAGTGGAATTAGAAGCTTACCTCCCGGTTTATGTATTCTGTGCTCATGATCTATACCCTTTCCAAAATGTTCACCAAACAACCGTAT
The DNA here is from genome assembly GCA_963969285.1 of Odontomyia ornata. NCBI lineage: Eukaryota > Metazoa > Arthropoda > Insecta > Diptera > Stratiomyidae > Odontomyia > Odontomyia ornata. Next base: position 137,687,427 of record OZ017740.1, read on the forward strand.
GGTGTGGGTGGATGTGAAGCACTTACAGGTACATGGACACGTATTGTTGTTGATTGCTTTAATAATGTTATTTCATTTTCGTTGAGCTTGTTCGAAACACATCGCGAAGTCTGTAACTGCGAGCAAGAATCCCGGGATATCGCAGCCGTTCCACCCTATCGACGGGTACATTGAGACTTGTCTCACCACTGGCTTCATTCCTCCAGAAGCATTCGTGTATTTGAACATGAATCAGTATATTTTTGATTCTGATGGTGCCCCGAATATATATTTTATACGAGTAGGAGAGTATCGGGGAGGATTTCGAAATGGACGGTCTACAATAGACCAAATATTCTCAGTTAAGCAGGTGCTCGATAAGTGCTGGGAATATAACATCGATATGCACTAACTATTTGTAGATTTCTAGCGGTGAATTAACGGACAGCTTTATAATGGAATTAGACTGAAGACAAGGGTATAGACCTGCCCCAATGCTCTTTAATATTAGGCAAGAATACGTCATCAGGAAGACATTAGCTGAAACCTGGGGTACACTAATGTTCAAGCACACACAATTGGTAGCATATGCTGATGACGTCAATATTATCGCACTTTAAATCTCAGATGCCGAAGGAGCATTTCCGAGTCTAAAATCTGAAGCAAACCGAATTGGCCTACGAGTTAATAAAACTAAATTCATGACTCAAGCGAGGAAGAAAACTCCAGTTCGAAAAAACCTGACCGTAGGCGACTATAGCCTAGAAAGTATGGATAATTTTATATACATATCTTGGAGACAACCTGAATAGAAGAGGCGGTGAAAAGGACGAGAATGGATGCCGCATAAATGCCACAAAAAAAAGCCTATTACTTCGTACTTCCCAATTCTAAGGTCCAGAGTTTTGCGCAGGCAAAATAAGCTCCGCATATATAAAATACTGGTCAACCTTGTGCTGTTATATGGAAGTGAAACATGGACCCTGGCGAGCGAATCCGAAAAGGCAGAGGACGTATCTGAACGCAAAATGCTACGGAAAATCGACGGCACAGTGAAACAAGGAACAGAGTGGAGACTGCTTTACAACGATGAGTTGCATAAGCTAAAATTTGCAATAGGCGAGCCATGTAGAAAGAATGGAAGAAAACCGACTGCCCAAAAGGATATTAACGGGTAGAGCACAAGGTAGACGTCCAGCGGGAAGACCAAGGACCCGATGGAAAGACACGAAAGAATCTGACAGCAGATCTTTGTTGGGAGTGAACAATGGGCGGAAGATTAATCCTGGAGGCCAATGCCCGGCTTGGGCTATCGCACAACAGATGATGATAGGTAGTAAATGTGCATATTACGAGGGCGGTCTGATAAGTACTAAGTCTACCCTTTAAATCCTTCTGTGATTACAATTTTAATATTTGTTTGTTTATATTAATCTATCTGTCAATTTTCTTTTGTGAGGTATTAATTTAAAGCTCGCCACTGATGGCCATTTTTTAAATTTAAAACTAGTTTTATTTTCAGATCCATATAAGATGTCACACCTACTAGACGCCATGCAGGTAATGGCTGCCAGCATGGAGCAAATGCGGCAGCAATTACAGCAATTGTTTGATCCACCACCTCCGTACCCACCATCTCGACCCATGCCTGGGGACACCTGGGATCTTCAACCATCCAGCCAGGAGATCTTCCACCATAGAAAGTAGCTCAGATAGTCGCTGGCTGGAAGTTGGTGTTTACCGGCCAGAATGACCATACGACCATGGGGGACTTTCTGCGAAGGGTTGAGAACAGGGCTTGGTTGAACTTAGGGGGAAATATGAGAGCAGTCACACGCTGCGCTCAAATGTTATTTACTGGGAGAGCTCTCCGCTGGTTTTGGCGGTTTGGGGACCTTTCTCCAACGTTTGACTGGGAGACGTTGAGGCATGCAGCACTGCGGGAGTTCGCACCAGTCGAAGGAGATGACACCTTAAAACGGCGGGTAAGAAACAGACACCAACAGGCGCATGAGACCGTAGAAGATTACTACGAAGCCCTGTGTTGCCTGTTGAATCGTCTGATGAGGCCGGAGCTGCGAGAGCGACTGGTGTTCGCTTCGCGCCACAACGTGCATGCGCTTCGGGCGTCCGCAAAATCGCTTGATGCTGTACAACACTCCCAGCGGTCCACACCCCAAGGTAATTTCGTAAGCCGACGAGAACAACTGGAACGACGCGCAGTAGCTGAGTTCGAAAACAGCGTGCCTGCTCTACCCGCGCCAGCTTGTCTCATTCCACCCATAGTAGGCCGCGCGTCAGAGACCATTTCTTCGTCACCCACAGAACTAGACCAATAACATCAAACCGAATTTCACGAACTGGCTCCTAGGTGTTGGAACTGCCAACAGATGGGACACCACTTAACCGCATGCCAGGCAGAGGCTAACATTTTTTGTCGCCGTTGTGGGAAACCAGATACACATGGGCTAGATTATACTAATTGCAAGAAGTCAAAAAATTTGCTAGCGAGTACTCACAACAGTCAGCAGCACTCGCGAAAGACCAAGTAACGGAACGGCACTCCGTCCCGTCTACTGACAGTTCCGCCACGACAAGTTCCTCGCCAGTAAACCCACTAGAGTCAAACACCACGAAACCTTTGCTGGTTTACGATACAGCAGATGCCACATCTTTTCCGGAGGCCTCTCCAAAGACATTGTTGAAGCGGCCACTTCAGGTACTGCCTGAAGAACACAGACTCAGACACAGACACAGACTCGTGTATTGAAACCATACCATATTAGGTTGCAGGAGTATATTACTGCACGAGAGAGGACTTTTGCTGCAGAAGAGGTCACCTCACGCCAGCATGAAACTAAGTGGTGAACACATCGATGGAGGAGCTTCCGCAGGAGAGTGCGCATCTGTCGCCAAACTTTAAGCTTATGTAGCATCTTGGAGGTTTCTGAGAATGACACTCGACCTTACGAACTAATCAAAGTGTTGGGCGAAATCGCTGTTGCACTGATTGTCACGGGCGCAAGTATTAGCTGCCTTGCATCGAGCCTCGGCTCAAAGGTACTCTATCAAAACCCTACGGCGGTAAAACCTTGGCACTCTGAAATTAGCACAACTAATGGCACCAAATATCCTATCCAGAGTAGGTTGACAACACCCGTGACATTCAGAGGTCAAACTAAGGATATTACGTTCTACATTATTCCGTCACCCACTCAGAACGTGTACCTTGGAATTGATTTCGTCCTTCAGTTTGGTTTGGCCCCAGACCTATTCACAAACTCACCCTTAAATACTAGATATGTCAACTAACTCGCTTCTATACCCGACAGGCACGAATTAACGCCTAACCAACGACAATGTCTGGAAGCATCCATCGCTGCTTTTCCATCTTACGCTACGCAAGGCCTTGGCCGCACCACACTGGTCTGACATGTCATCGATAATAAGCCAATAAAGCAGAGACACTATGCCATCTCACCGGCCATGAAAAAGCTAGTGAGCGCAGAGTTGGATAGGATGCTCAAGTTGGGGGTTATAGAGGAGTCCCAAAATGCCTGGTCCACACCGGTAACTTTAGTGGTGCAGCCAGGTAATGTTCGTCTTTGTGTAGATGCCCGGAAAGTCAATGCAGTGCCCACCAAAGACGCTTACCCTCTTCCGCTTATCGATGGAATATTGGAGAGACTGCCGAAAGCAAACTACATTACAAGTCTCGACCTAAAAGATGCATTTTGCCAAATTCCACTCGACGAAGGGTCGAGGGATAAGACCGCTTTCACAGTGCCCGGACGACCACTATATCAGTTCGTCACAATGCCTTGTGGCCAGTGTAGCGCTCCGTAAAAGATGACCCGGCTGATGGACAAAATAATTCCACCTCATCTGAAGCATCAAGTGTTCGTGTACCTGGATAACCTTCTAGTCATCACGGAAACGTTTGACCAGCATCTCTTACTTCTGCAAGAAGTAGCCCTACATATCAGTAAGGCGGGACTCACCATCAATGTCCAGAAAAGTTAGTTTGTTATGAACGAAGTCCGATACCTAGGACATATCATCGGACATGGTGCTATCAAAACGGATCCGGATAAACCTCGGGCGATTGATGAGTTTCCCGTACCGAAAACCTTTGAGCAGCTACGACGTTTCCTTGGAGTGTGTGGTTGGTAGCGAAAGTTCGTTCGGAATTACGAACAGTTTCGGCGCCTCTGCCGGACATGCTCCGGAAAGGAAAGGAAAGTCAATTTGGACCGTGCTCAGTCGAAAGGCATTTGAAAAGCCAAAACAAGCCTTAACATCTGCTCCAGTTTTGCACAGCCCCGACCTTAAGAAACCCTTCTCCACTAATTGTGACGCAAGTCAACATGTAGTGGGAGCCGTGATTGTGCAATTGACCGGAGAGGGAGAGGAAGCTCCCATTGCTTTCATGTTCAATAAGCTGAACTCGGCCCAAAACGGATCCGGATAAACCTCGGGCGATTGATGAGTTTCCCGTACCGAAAACCTTTGAGCAGCTACGACGTTTCCTTGGAGTGTGTGGTTGGTAGCGAAAGTTCGTTCGGAATTACGAACAATTTCAGCGCCTCTGCCGGACATGCTCCGGAAAGGAAAGTCAATTTGGACCGTGCTCAGTCGAAAGGCATTTGAAAAGCCAAAACAAGCCTTAACATCTGCTCCAGTTTTGCACAGCCCCGACCTTAAGAAACCCTTCTCCACTTATTGTGACGCAAGTCAACATGTAGTGGGAGCCGTGATTGTGCAATTGACCGAAGAGGGAGAGGAAGCTCCCATTGCTTTCATGTTCAATAAGCTGAACTCGGCCCAAAGGAACTACACCGTATCCAAGCAAGAATGTTTGGCAGCGGTGATGGCTGTGAAGAAATTCCGAACCGATATCGAAGGCCACCAGTTTGAAATTATCACGGACCATGCTTCGCTTCAAAGGCTGATGAGCCAAGCGGATCTACATGGACGTCTGGCCCGATGGGCTCTTAAACTGCAAGGGTTCTAGTTTTCCATCAAACACCGGAAAGGGACCCAGAACATCGTGCCCGATACTCTCTCGCGAATGTTTTCACCTGAGGGAGCAGAATTGACAGTGATTGACGAGGACCCCATTGAGATAGATTTAGACAGCCCACAGGCAAATCATCGAAACCCAAAAAACACAGTTGTCTGATTTGAAAGTGATAGACGGCTACGTTTGTAGACGAAATGAATACGACACCGATGATCATGGCAGAAAGAAGAGTCCCCGAACTTCCGGGTACCGGAGGGAATGACTCACAATCTGATCCTCCGCGCACACGACCATCCTTTAAGTGCCCACGGTAGTTACGGTCAGACGCTTCGGTGACTTCAGAAGTATTTCTTTTGGCTTAAGATGCCATCCCAGGTCAAAGACTACGTGAGCGCCTGTGAGACCTGTAAAGGCACTGAAGCGCCCAACCAGCCTCTTCGACCTCCTATGGGTCAACTCAACGTTCCGGAGCGCGTATTCCAACTTCTGTATATAGATCTACTCGGTCCATATCCTCGTTCTTCTATGGGACACATCGGAGCTATTGTTGTGTTAGACCAGCTCTCGAAATTCCCACTGGTGGAACCTATTCGCGAATTCACGACTCCACCCACCGTGAAATTTTTAGAGTTGAGTATTCCACATGTTCAAGGTACCAAAAAGTGTGTATTCGGACAATGGAGTGCAGTTTCGATCTCGGCAGTTAAGGGTCTACTCGAACAGTACGGTGTCGAACACCAACTGACGCCCATATACTCTCCTCAGTCTAACGCATCTGAACGTTTGAATCGCACACTGTTAGCCGCAATCCGTTCTTATGTCCATCCAACTCAGAAGGATTGGGACCGCAGATTGTCCGCGATCACTTGCGCGCTGGGGACATCTTATCATTCCGTCACCGGTGTCTCGCCTTACTTTGCCGCTTTCGGACAGCACATAATTTGCCATGACAAATCATATAGGCTACTACGGCAATTGAAGTGTTTGGGAGATCCCGTCGTTGCGCTGGAGCCCCACACGAGCGTTTACGAGACCTCCGCCTACAAATCGGATGGAAGACAAAGGCCGCAGGAGGTGCAAATGAGGCGCATTACAACCTCAGGTCTCGACCTTCCGATTTTAAAGAAGGGGACGAGGTTTCACAATTTCCGAAAAAAGCTACGCCGCTGGACATTATAACGCCAAGCTAGACCAGCGTTTCCTGAAAAGCCGTGTACAGAAAATTGTTGGACCCAATCTTTACCTTAGCAGTCGGGGTATATCACGCAGAATACCTGCGTCGATAGTTACATATAGACGTCTGTTTTGTCCGTCCGTACTCAGTTTCAACCAAGCGCAAAGTTTACATACTTACAGCAAAACGTGAATACACTTGTCAGTCTGTCCGTCCGCTAATCGTTTTCTTCAATCGTCCCACTCTGCGTTCCGACCCCGAAAACAATCGATCCTCCAACTGAAGATCCTTCAGCTCCATTTTCGCAACCCTCGTCGCCTTGGGATCGCGAGAAAATTAGCTGCCCTGTAGTAATCGAGCAGTCACACAAGCAAATTGCTCGAAAACCTTCCCATCTCCTATCCAAAATTTTAATGGCAGATTTAGAAAAAAATTTAATTACTTCCATTCATAATCGTAATTTGTAAAATAGTTTTCTTTCTTATTATTATTATTAAATGTAACTTTATATCAACTTTTCTTCATATTAAATTTAAACGTTTCCTTTTAATTATATTCTTCATGAGATTTAACTTTTATTACTATTAAGAATCTTCTTCATTGTTCTTTCCTGCAATTAATTTTTCTTGAAAAATTAACTGAAGTAAAGAAGCCTAAATTTCATGCATTTGTCTTTCCCTTGCCTCCCTCAATACACGAAGTAATTTGTCCCCAATAAGCCTAACCTTGAAGGCGTTAAAAATGTTGTGCTTACAGCTCCTAATAGACTTGTTTTGGATTTCGAGCTCTACCAAGGCAAAATGTATTTTTTAAGAGATAATCCTGACGCCTCGCCACTTGGAGTAAGTGTTATGCTTAGACTAAGCGAAAGTTTACATGAAAAAAATCATTAATTTTTTATACATACTTCAAGACTATTCGCTTACTTGATATTTTGAGAGATGAATGCTTGAGTGAAACCGTAACTATTATGGTCAACAAAATTTCCAAAAAATAAATTAGAGATCTTATGAGTGATACTGTTATGAAGAAGAAAGCTAGGGGCAGCTCTGATGAAGTGGTCAAATATGAGGTCGAATAGTTTGCCTTGAATCCTGTTCTAAATTTCGTGCATTTCCCCTTCTCCTGCCCTCCTCGATACTGATAAAGCAGTTTTAAGATACTTCTTTTTGATTTACCACTCAATACTGTGAATAACATATTATTCGATTAATGACTAAAGAGTATAAAGAGTTTTCCATTAAGGACATAACAGTTTTATCTACTCATAAACACAGAAATATTTGCGATATTGAGTTCAATTTATTGTGGGTGTAGTGCAAGCATCACATTTTATGAATGATTTCGCGCATATGACCATCACGAGCCTGTTTACAGTGGTCGATACTTTCGACCCAATTTTCCACCACTCTGGCACAGATTTCGACCGGCAATCCGGCAATTTCGTATTGGATGTTGTCTTTGAGCTCGTCTAAAGTTGCGGACGCATGAACGAGGCGGCCTTTCAACCGAACCATTTCTCGAGATAACACGTTCACCAAATTTGCCTTTCGATGAATCGATTGGAGGCGTGCTGTGTGGCTAGTGGCACCGTCTTGTTGAAACCACATATCGTTGATGTCAAGTTCATCCAATCTTGGCCACAAATAACTTTCCAACATAACACGACACCGCTCTCCATTGACGGTAACATGACGGTCGTTTTCATCCACGAAAAAATACGGCCCAATCACAGCTCCGGCATGAAAACCGCACCAAACAGTAATTTTTCGCGTATGCAGCGGTGTCTCAAGAAGCACATGTGAGTTTGTTGTTCACCAATAACGCATATTTTGCTTATTAACAAAGCCATTGGAGCCAGCAATGAGCTTCACCGGTGAATGTGATTTTTCGTTGAAATTCTTCATTTTCTTCGAACTTTGCCAGAGCCCAATTGGAGAAGTTTTGGCGTTTCAAATGATCTAGTGGCTTTAGTTCTTGAATCAATTTGATCTTGTAACCATGTAGATCTTTTCACAAAATACCCCACAGCGTCGTTTGAGCGATGCCCAATTCTTGAAAACGACGTGAAATCGACTGATTTGGCTCATTTTGAATCGATGCGATATTTCCTTCGCTTCGAGCGGTACGACGTCTTTTTGGCACCGGAACGACCAATAGTGAAAATATGAGCTCGAACTTATCCACTATAGCACGCACAGCCTGTCGGTTGGGACGATTATTACGGCCGAAAGTTGGAGTAAGCTCTCATAAAGTTGCGCGTTGTTTTAATAATTTCCAAACGTTGTTGGTTCGTGAACTTTACCATGATACTCGTAAAAATGCTGACTTTAACTAACGTTTTGACATTAACAGTTCATTAAAAAAGTTTTAGAGTGCGTTTATATAAAGATACAAAATTGTTATGTCCCTAATACAAAACCCTATAGGTCCTAATTCAATTGATTGCTGTATTTTTTTAACCAAATAATCAAATGTTATCTTTTTCATTGAAGCTTTTTTTGATATGATTTTTAATATAATAATTTAAACAATGGATGGAAAATACGTCATTTGGATAAGGCAACATAATTGAATTTGGGCACGTTAGAGACCGATTGTCCATTTAAATGGACATTCATTATAGTTGACATTGTATAGTTCTTTCCACAAATATCTTTTTTCAAAAATTCTAATTGTTTTATTTTGAGGTTCTTATAAATGAAATCCAAAAAAATAAAACAATAAAAAAATTAATGCTCGTTCAAGCTTGGATCTGTGGAGGACATTGAAGCCAATAAAAAAAAATTATATTTAGGAAAAAATGAAAACCGACTTCAAAGTGCCCTAAAAAGGGTGAAATAAAGTTCATGGAAGCGGTGCCAAATCAATTTCCCCATTTCAACATCACAACCAACATGTAGTAAGCATTAGTGAAACCGGGGAAAACTGATATGGCACCGTATCCATGAAATTTTTTCACCATTTTTAGGGCGCTTTGAAGTTGGTTTTCGTTTTTTCCTAAGTGTTATTTCTTTGTTTAACTCTTTTTAGTAGTAAATATTCAATGAAAACATCTATTAAAATTCATTTTCTTGATCCTCTTCTTCATCTACGAAAATTATGCCATCGAATTCATACAGTACAGAAAACTAGTGCGTACATTTCATATAAATGCACATATACTGAAATTTAATTTCTCGACTGCAACTATTAAACTCTGGAGAGCCCACTATTAAAATCTGGAGAGCCCACAGAATTCGAATTCTGTTCCGATACATTTTAAGTCAGAACTCCTCGATCCATCTGGATTTAAAATTTATGACCAGACAAGAAAAAAAAGCTAAAAATAAACCAACTCTCATACGGAACTCGGTTAAAAATTTGATCACATTTTCATATGAAATTGTGCTGAAATTCAGTTTTTTATTTCAGAAAACGAAATTATATCTTCGGAGTCTGTCAATGGATTGTAATTTCGTCCTGAATCATTTCAGTCTCATTGTTGTCCATCACATGCTAAACTAATGATGAAAATCGAAATATGCATCGATCAGTTACGTCGCAAAATCTGCGAGCATTTTTTTGTTTTACCAAAAAATGCTTTTACCATTGTTCGATTACCATCTCCTTCAAATGGGGCCTACTGGGAAGCAAACCTAATAACTTGGCAAAAACAGGACCATCATCCATCACCATTCAAAAGTTACGCCCGAACATAAAAAACAAATAGTAAAAAAAATAATATGCGCATGAAACTAATAACCTACTTTCTTATGAAAATCGGTTAAAAATTAACTGAATCCATTATGTGTTCAATAATAAATATCTAATTATAATTAATCTTAAATTTAAGTCGCTCCCGCACGCATTGAATAAAAAAATCGAAACCCTACCGTATCCCCCCGTCTTACGCATGCTTTCTCATTGTGATGGAGCATAAATGCTCGCGACCATCCCAAACTACATACGGAATTCCGTACCATCAATCGTATAACAAATGTACGTATCAGTAGCAACACAATTAAACTCACCGACCCATTCCATTCAGAAGCGCCATAATACCCACAGGACTGACTGCGCTCTATTCTTTCACTTAATTTTAAACAATCATGCTCGAAATTTAGGTTCAGAACTACTACATTTCCTTAGTTTTATACTTCTAAACTTAAGAAACCGATTATTGATTTTTCCTCGAAATTTGACTGATTTAATGGCTAGTTAGCACATTTTAAACCCCTTATGTCGATTAAATGTAGAAAATTTAAAAACACAAAACACATCATATGAGAACGAACAAGCAACACCCTCCTCAGCGATTTGTGGTTAACAGCAAGTAACTTCAGATAACGAGGCTTAAATACAAAAATAGGAGGTCGTTCGTCGGCTTCAAGTTGGGAAGTTCGTAGTCGGGTAAAGCAGTCAGTCAGTTTGCCAGCCATTGGGTTAGTCACACAGGAATGAAATAGAGACTACTGCCAAGACATGGTGCATAAAATGCCAGCACAGAATAATAACATTGACACCGACACAGACGTCAAAGCCAGTCAAAACGAATGGCTAACAGGCGCTTATATTTCACGTCACACCCCTATTTGGTAGAAAGAAGGAGCAACGAGTATCCGCCAGCTGTGCGTTTCCAACGTCAAATAAACACATGATGACGACATAGCGTAGCATACACAACCAACCCCGAGCTGCTGATAGCGGCAACACCACTAACAATATGTTGCTGTCACTATGGCACGGCAATAGAGCAAACCGGTGTTCAAACAGATCAAGTACATGCGACACGCGACTAATGCGTTCATGAAAATTTGTGTAGATATCGAGCATGGGTTTGAGTTTTGAGCGTGGGACTTGTTATGGGAGAAGAGTGTTGCCGGTATCGATAGTTTAATGGCTTATACAAATATTTCACATGACTAGATTTTGCACACGTGTTATTTATACTTCGATTAGAAAATCTAAGATATGCAAGTTCACATTCAAAAAGATTAATGTTAACGTAACAACTGTTATTTGGTTACTTCTTTCGCTGAAGAGCTTGGAATACGTACTTTGAAGTCAGGTATTAATGAAAATATTGTTATTTTCTGAAGCGTTTGTATAAATTTTTGGGTTAAAGTACTGGTATAATACAACAATATTTTACAAATACGACGAAAAATATTTAGCATTGAACGAACAGATTTCATTTAGAAGATACCAAATGCGTTTAGCGACTATTTTCTAAAATCATACGAATAGTTTTCAAAACAAGAATAAGTTAATCATATGAAAACACAAAGAACGGAGCTTAGTAGATAAAACATTTAAGCTTTCTTTACAATTTTAACAATTCTATGTGAAATTAATATTCCTTTAAACATTTTTTTAAAGAATGGCTGAATTGAATGAGTTTTAAGAGCTGCTTCTTTTTACAATTATATTTTCATACAAGGTTGGCTAGGACAAGCCTAGGTATGATTTTATAACCAATTTTTACAAGATCTGATTAGAAATGGCACTTGGAAGAGCGAAATTTACTGCGCTTTTATAGAAATTAAGCGCAAACTCTTTTATCCCTCAACTGCAAAACCAATCACTTGGATTCGTTTTACTTGGAGCTGGGGCGATTTAGCACCCTAGCTCCCTTCTATCTGTGAGCAATTATTTGCTCACCGTGATTAACGAAATCATATTATTTTGTTCTTGTTTATAGTTAATCATGTTTTTTATAGCTACCGCGGATAGTTGGATAGATTTCATTTGGGAGTGCTTTTTGTCTTAGGATTCCCAGGGTAATATTAGGATGTGCAGTTTAAGGGCTTTGTCACGTACGTATATTTTGACAGGTTCAATTCTGAGGTCCTTGTATATGTCCGTATTTCGAACATACCATGGGATTCCGAAAATTTGTCTGATGATTTTGTTTTGCATGGACAATAGTTCTTTTTTGTTGGTCCGTGTCGTCTGGTAGAAGGCTGTACTACCATACTCATATAGTAGCGTCGGTCGTATTATTTGTTTGTAGATCAGCAGACGGTTCTTGAAATTCAGTTTCTTGGCCTTAAGGAGTGGATAGAGTTGGGATAGCACACTACAGCAATGTCCTTGTTTGTTACGTATGTGGTCGGTACAGGAGAGTTTGTTGTCGAACGTCAGTCCTAGGTACTTGGCTATTCTTGACCAGGAAATACTTTTGTTGTCAACAGTCAGTGTTTTCGGTTGTTGTTGTCTTTTTCTAGTTATAAATAATGCCTGGGTCCTGTCTGTGTTCAACTTGATCTTTCACTGGCGACAATACTTCAAAAGTATGTCTATGGAGAGTCGCAGTTTGGTGGTGATGACTCTTGCTTGTCTGGATGAGTATAAAATACAGGTATCGTCGACATATAGGGACTTGTGGACAGTCAAAGGCAGCCGAGGTAGGTCTGCAGTAAAAATATTGTATAGTATGGGGGAGATGGGTGATCCTTGTGGGACTCCAGCCTGAATTTGTCGCATGGTTAAGAGGTGGTTGTCAATTTTGACACGAAATTATCTGCCATTTAGATAGGAGCCAATAATTTGGATGAGCTGCAGTGGCATTTAGGATTCATGCATTTTGTAAATAAGTCCTGCATGCCAGACTTTATTAAAGGCTTTGGCTATTTCAAACATAACCAAACCCGTTGATTTCCTGGGGTTTAGCCCTATTCTAATTTGTAGGACCACCCTAGTAAGCTGGAGTTCTGTGGAGTGTGCTGGCTTGAAGCCAAATTGTTCTTCTGGAACTATTTCTTTTTCGGTAACAACCTCAGTTAGTCGATTTAGAAGCACCCGCTCTACTATTTTTGACAGAGGATAATAGGCTAATAGGTCGCCAGTTTTGTGGAAAAAGAGGTTTTTACCAGGTTTTGGAAGAACAATTGCCGATTTCCATATTTAGGGGTATTTTCGCAAGCGGAAAATTGCATTTACAATCGCTGTTATTGCATCGAGAATGTTATCAGGGAGCCATTTTAACATGGTATTTGATATTAAATCATATCCCGGTGTTTTCCGTTTGTTCAGTACTTGTATGATGTCTTTTACCTGTTGAAGACAGATGCTTTGTATTAGGTCGGAGTCTGTAATGTCTGACCTCATGGGCCTGTTAGTCAATCGATTGACGTGATCTTCATGTTCGTTAAGGTCCTCCTTATCAGGTGAATTTTCACAGAAGTGTTGTTCTAGAGTATCTGCGAAGGTCTCTGCCTTATCAGAACTGTCGAATTTGATACCGTAAGGACCGTGAATTGGTGGTATTATAAGCTTGTTTTTAATACGAAAGTATTTGGAAACCCTTCAGAAATCGTCGCACCCAGGCTCCAGAAACCGACGCACTTAGGCTCCAGACTTTACAAGAAGCTCTCCCATTGTTCATTACGAAATTTTGATATCCGATCACGAGTTTTGTTTGTAATTTTATTTGCTTCCTGGCGTAATCTAGGATCACCTGGGTTCCTAGCCCTTCTCCGAACTCGATTCATCCTCCCTATTAATTTTTTTATGTCGCTAGAGAGTTCATAGGGATTTGTCACCCCTGTCAAGTGTTGTGACTGCGTTGTTCTCTTTTGCCTGTATTATTTTGTCTGTGATTTCTTCTATCATTTTTCCAGTGTCGCTGGCTTGAATAATGGTTTCTTGGAACTTGGAAAGCTTACCCATCAGTTTTCTTTTTTACTTGTAGGGGTTCGGTTATGTAAATTCCTCCTATTAAGAGGAGCACCGGTTTGTGATCGGATGAAAGTTCGTCGAGGACTTCGATGCGTACATCGTGTTCAAAGGTACGTGATATAACAATATCGAGAGGATAACTATTTCGGTAGCCGTAATGCATTGGCTAGTTGGGGATATGCAGGCTTAATGGATTATCTGTGATGAATCGATTTAACTCAGTCCCAGCACGGTTGCTTCTCACAGCTCGCCAACTTCGGTGATTATGCATGCTAGACGCGACTGGGTAAGTGCTAGAGAAACTCATCAAGGGAAGACTCACTGACGCGATTCGTTCTGCTGGGGACCTATCTCCTCGGCAGTATGGCTTTAGAGCAGGACATTCTACCACTGATGCGATTGCAGGGGTGGTCAGCGCGGTCCAAAAGGCAGAGGCATATAGTCGCACCAAGCGACGGATCATCCTGTTGGTGATACTCGACGTCAGGAACGCCTTCAATTCCGCTAGATAGGTGGATATTCTGGATACGGTGGAAACCCCTTTTCAAGTTCCAGAATATCTAATGCGGCTTTTGAGGAACTAACTAAAGGACCAAAGCCTACTCTATGACACCGACACAGGGCCAACGAAGGATGGAAATTACATCGGGTGTTGCCCAGGGATCTATCCTTGGTCCGGACCTGTGAAACGTGTCTTACGACGGGCTACTGAGACTTGAGATGCCAGATGAGTCGCGCTTGGTCGGCTATACGGATGAAGTTGCGGCTCTGGTCGCTGGACGCACCGTTGAACAGGCGCAACTTAGGATAGGTATGCTAATGCGCCGAGTGAGGGACTGGATGACTGCTCGCGGATTCAGTTTAGCATTGAAGAAAACCGAAGTGGTCATCTTGACAAAAAAAAGAGAATCCCTAGAGTATGGATGACCAGTATTGGAGATATACGAATCAAATCAAAGCCATCGGTGAAGTACCTGGGGCTACTGATCGACTCGAAGAGGAGTTTCTCTGAGCAAATCAGGGCAACGGCTGAGAAGGCTGCTTCGAGAATATCGGCTCTGAGTCGACTTATGGCCAACGTAGTGTGACCCAGCCCATCAAGAAGACGCCTCTTGATGAGTGCTATAGGCCCAGTGCTACTTTACAGAGCAGAAGTATGGGGCGACGCTCTCAGTAAGGAGGTATACCGAAAACGTTTGGCGTAGGTTCAGAGAAGAGGAGCACTGAGGTTGCATCTTCATATCCGACAGTCTCTGATTCGGTGGTGAGAGTAATTGCAGGCGTGATATCTGTCACCCTCCTTGTTAGAGAGTGCCGCGATATTTACCTGCGCCGAAACGAGGATGCGAGGTAGATGGTTCTCCACGAGGAGAGAATGCGCTCGCTCAACGATTGGCAGCAGTCTTGGGTAAATTGCACGAAGGGAAGGTGGACTGCGCGCCTCATCCCGGATGTGCGACCCTGGCTAAATCGGAAGCATGGTGAGACTGACTTCTATCTGACCCAGCTTTGAGCGGACATGGGTGTTTTCAGTCTGACCTGCATAAGATTGGTATGTCAAGGTCCCCTGATAGTCGATTTTGCCGAGGAAAGGAAAACGATGCCTGCCACACATTTTTTGCGTGCTCAAAATGGGTCAGGCTGCGAAGGGACCTCTACAGGAAGACGAGAGAGCTCACCCCGGATAATATAGTCGCGGTGATGCTCGAATCGGTTGACAAATGGAACCAGATGGCACATTATGCTTGGGCAGTCCTAAAATATAAAAGAGACTCACTGCAGCTGGAGGCGTCGGGGCTGGGGCATCGCTTTTTTGGCATTTCCTTCCACTAGGAAAGGGATCCCCCGGGCTTGAAGGCGCCTCACGGCGTAACAAAACGAGCCCTGGCCCGAAGTAATGTGTCAAACGGTTCCAGGCTGAGTTCTCATGTTGACAGGGCAGGTGTTCAGTGGGTAGTCCGGTCACCTTCTTGCGAGCATGGGAGTTCCACACACGTTGCGTAAATGGCATTCACCTCCCAAACACAAAAAAAGTGGAACCAGTGGTCAAAAAAATGGCAGCAAATGTAAGTTCATCTGATTTCTAGTTATACTTTTCAAATATTTGCGTACCAAATGAATGTTGTTCAAAATAAATTTTTTTTTGCTACTGGAAAATTTCATTTATGCTAGGATACTAGCTTTCAGAACGTAGTATATTAAGTTTTATGTAGTATACTAGGTTCGTATACCACATTTCTGTCTAGGCTTTAAAGCTTCTACAGTTTTTGAAAAAAAAAACTATTGTAAATCACGGAAAGATCGAAGGCGGGCAAACAAGTACTAATTTTAATAGTCTTTTAAACATTCTTGTACGAATCCATCCATAAAATTAATTTTTTGCCTTTTCTCGACTATTAAAAATTAATTCAGATTGTTGTTTTTAATGCTATTTTAGGATCTTTAAAACTTTATTCACTTTTTTAGTGTCAGATACACAATACTTAATTTGAATTCTTTGAATTTATAAGTTGGCTCTATTGATTTACCTTCTCCGGACCACTTTTATGTAAACTAAGGGTGGCATTGATTAGTTCGGATGTGGGAAGCTCTACTGCGTTTTCATTAACCCTGTCAAAATTGACCATATCCCTTGTCGGGTTTTCGATTAAAACAAGTTTTACACATTATTTATTTATTTCACCAAGCAAGGCGTAATTACAAAAAATACAATACAAAAAATACAAACTTAATTTAAACATTTATGAAATAGCGGCATTGAGGGCATTTAAGATTTGGTTCTTAAAATTGGATTTGGAGATGGTTGGGGAGTAATGAACGCTAAACCTGTTGAACGCTTTACAGCATCTGTTAATCGGCTCATTGCTAGCATAGTTCGTGTGGTGCATACGCACGGTTAGCATTGGTGTGTGTCTTGTGGCTCTTATTGGATCGTTTAAGTGTATTTTGTCTGACAAGGATGTAGTTTGAATGTTGCCTCTTATTACATCGAAGGGCAAGCAAGCGGACAATGCAACTCTCCTAGAGGCCAGTGTAGTCAGGTTGATTATGTGAAGTCGAACATCATAAGATGGAAGATTGTGGAAAGAAGTAGGATCATACAAGGATCTAAGGGCGAAGAGCAAAAACTGTTTTTGCACTGACTCTAATCCGCGACTATGAATGTCGAATATGGGGTCCCAGACTGTGCAGCCGTATTCAAGAAGTGGACGGACAAGTGAGGTGTACAGAGATTTAGTAGCCCAGATATTTCTGAACTCTTTTGCTCTACGTTTAATGAAACCTAGCATTTTATAAGCCTTGCTCAGGATTTCATCATAATGGAGGTTAAAGAGGAGTTTAGTATCTAAGACTATGCCAAGGTCGACAACTCTTTCGACTCTTTTCAAACGTGTGTTATTAATATCATAATCATGTAAGATAACGTTCTTTTTTCTTGCAAAACTTATTATCTGGCATTTTTCTATATTAAGAGCAAGTTGGTTTCTATCGCACCACTGAAGGAGAGCTGCTAACTTAGATTGAAGAAAAGATACATCGGATAAGGATTGTATACAGTGATACAGTTTGAGGTCATCGGCGTAAAACAGGTGCGAGACATCAGACAGTACTGTAGAAAGATCAGCGATGAAAATATTGAAGAGGAGTGGACCAAGATGACTGCCCTGAGGTACTCCAGACGTGACATTGAACTCACGAGACAACCGACCTTGAAACTTAACGCATTGTGTGCGGTCTTTCAAATATGACTGAATCCAGTTGAGCAGTGAACCGTAGATGCCAAAAATGCGAAGTTTATTCACCAGTATCTCATGGTCCACTCGATCGAACGCTTTACTGAAATCTGTATATATTGCATCTACCTGGAGGCCTTGCTCCATGCTACAAAGAATATCCGACGTCAAGGTAATAAGATTAGTGGTGGTAGACCTGTTTTTACGGAAGCAATGTTGCTGTTCATTCATATACGGTTCTATAATGGGGGAAATTTTACTGCAGATAATTTTTTCGAACAGTTTAGGCATAGTAGAGAGGATGGCAATGCCCCTGTAGTTCTCCACGCGCCGCTTATCGCCTTTTTTGTGAATTGGTGTTATAAAGGATTGTTTCCAAAGTTTGGGAAATATACCAGATGTTAGCGATTTATTAAAAATAAGGAAGAGAGGTCTAACCAATTCATTTTTGCAGAGGGACAGGAAGCAAGGAGGAATAAGGTCAAGGCCGGGTCCTTTAAGTAGATCAAGATCTTCAATAGCATGAAGAATTTCATCTTCAGAAATGGTAATGTTACCAATTAAGATCTATGTGGCTGTTTCTAACGACTCAAAATGAGGCGAGTTGACTGGATTGGAGTAAACATGCTGAAAATGATCAGCAAAGAATTCACAGATCTGCTCGGTGCAGGACGAGTCGGAGTCGTTGTATGACATTAAAGACGGGTAACCAGATGTTTTGCGTTTAACGTTGACAAAGTCGAAGAATTTTTTTGGATTGGATATAGTTTCCTCCGCTATGACGTTAACGTATGTTTGATAGGCCTCTTGCGATTTAATATTGAATTCAAGTGCAAGTTCGTTATATTTACTCTTAGTCGCATCGCTTACACATTTATCTTTTCTTAGGAGCCTATATAGTTTATTTTTCTGGTTACGTAAATGTCTCAGATCACTCCCCAGCCATGGTTCAGAAATCTTATCCCTTTTCTTGATTTTCGATACGAAAGATTCAACGGCGTCAAAGATTATACGATAAAAGGTGGATAGAGCCGTATCCAAATCTAACGTTGACAGAGTACCGTACCAGTCAATGCTGGATAGAAGACTATTAATGTTTCCATAATCGCCATTGCGGAAGTCATATACAATTGTTTGATTGTACGAAATAGAATTAAAAGTATCAGGAGTGGACAGTTCAATAGAAAAAGCGGAGTGATGTCTCGAGTTAGAAAACAGATTCTCGTTGTCATCAGTTAAACTGGCCACAACTTCGTCGTATGTATTAGAAAAAATAAGGTCTAGCCATACACCGTTCTGGTTGGGAGCAGGAGATATCTGCTGCAAGTTTACACTAAACACTTGAATAAATGAAAGAAGAAAAATGTTCCTTAACAAGCACTGTTTTTATTTTGCTTTTCTGCCAGATACCGATATTTCGGGGACAATTAGTGGCAGAAAAGGCAAATAATAATAGTCTTTGTTAGGGAAAATTTTTAATCTTTCATTTATGTTAGGCACTATTGTTCAGAAAATGAGTATTGAATAAAATAATTTTTGGTATTTCAAGGCCATTGACTAAGACCAGCCAATTTTTGTCATAGGTTTGAGATAATTCAGTGTCTCACTGAAGATGACTCAAAGGAGTCGAAACGCGTCTGCTTACATAACAAAGTAAAGTCCGACGGCTTTTCTTGCAAAAATAAGCCAGATATGTTTACATGCGCTGGATCAATAAGTTAATTTTGATTGATGATATTACAAATTACGAGTATATACGGGAGTAATGGTAATACGTTTCTAACGCATTTTAATGTGTGTTTATAAAGAACAGACTTTTTTGTCCAAGTGATCTATTTGACTGTGAAAATTAAGGCTTAAAAGTTGAAGTGCAGTAAGGCCTAGGAAAAGTGTTTTCTCCTCTGATGGTAAGGAATAGAAAAAGAAACTACTGAATTCACCAAAGTATTCATTATTCCCAAAATAGAACATAGTGGTGGTCATGGTCTGGAATAGGGATGTATGAGGGCTGCTGAAATTGACAGCCTGGTGTTTATGGATGCAGTTACAGATTTTGCGGAAAAAATTTATGGGTAAGCAAAATTTGACTTCAAAGTATCATCGATTAGGTTTAAACATGACATTGATAGGTATTCCTTGAAATTCGTCAAAAAGTATTGTATAGAATCACAAAGTAGTAACATGCACCTCCCCCTCAGTCCCCCTGAGCTAAATACTTTTGAGCACTTATAGGATTTATTAGATCGATGTGTACGTCAGCAAAACATAACGTCTTACAACGTTGGCAAAAGAGTTATTGAGCGAATGAGACAAAAACAAACCAAAAAGATGGAAATAAGTTGGTGGCGAGTGTGTCAAATAGGTCACAAACCATGATACAAGCGAAATTAGGATAAGATTGAGAGACTGAAAATTATGGGTATGTAAACTTTTTTGGTATGTTTATTAGATTTGAGGCTTTAGTTCTCATGATTATTTTTTTAATTTAAATTTTCCATTTTAATCGGGTTACGTTTTTCGAAAAGCGAAATGGAAAGATTTTTTATTATAGATTGCAACGTTTTTTGATTAGTAGACATAAATTTACATTTTTAAACAGATTTAAACCTTTTAGGCTTACGCCATTGCTCGGGGAATGGATGAATTCTTTGACTGTTTTGTCCTGGGTAATTTCACTTAGAGTTATTGAATGTGAAATGTTATCCTAACTCAACGAAATGGTACTAGTAACGATATTTCAGTTTTATTGTAAGACAAGGCACCAGGTATTAGATTAGATTGGGTATATACCTTTTTTCGTGAAATCTTTCAGCAGGGTTTTGCGAATTTTGTGATCAGTCGCTCCATGCTACTAGATATACAGTTTATAAAAGCAAATTAAAATAAAAAAAAACTTCATTTGGTATCGCTATCTATTTACTGTAAAAGCTGAAAATCCTATTGGAAAAATACATCCTGATGAAAATATTTCAAAAACCTTGATCGGATGTGGACCAAAGGTGTTTTACTATTTGTTTTGGCTTTTCGGCGCCCCAGATTCAACCGTTTTGCATAAATTTTTACAAAGGCCTACTAGTTTCGCGACTTGTCTGTCCGTCCGTCCGCCTGTCCGTGCGTCACAGCTAGTTTCCTCAGAAACTATAAGAGCTAGAATGCTCAAACTTTGTGAAAAGGTCAGAAGTGATGGTCTCTCAAAATTTAAGGTCTTAACAAAAATTTAAATTTTTTTTAAGGGGGTCCCCCCTAATAACGAATTAGCCCTTAAACATTTTTTTTTAATCAAAGGTAGTCGAGTGGGATATCAAATGTAAGGTCTTGATTAGAACTTTTAGAATCTGAAATAAAAAAATCTTTTTATAAATTAGGGGGACCAGGGACACGCAAAATGTACCAAAAATTTCAAAACGGTACCTTTAAACTTCTTAAAATTTTGCAATTATATAGACTGGTATAAGATATTTACGTTCGATTCACGCTATTAGAAAACTTGTTTCTAACCCTGGGATGTTTACAAAGACCTTCTGATAGGAGCACTCTCCTGCTTACTCAGCTTGTTTATTGAATATTTACTTTATCGATTCGTGCGAATAAATCCAAGAAAACTTTTCGAAGAGCCCCGTAGTGATCATCATTTCGCAGGTTTTGGACAATGTTAAGCAAGAATTGTATGTGATGTTTCTAATTTCAAATCGGGAGGCACATTCGTCAAATTGGGTAAATTAATTCAATCCCACTTCTTTTAAATAACAATTTGACCAAATGCGTAATGAAATTTTTTCCCTTGAATTATTCACAAAAGTAGCAATTTTTCTATAAATAGGATATTGTGAAAATTCATCAAAGGTCAATAAAGTAGGAAGTTTAATTCAGGTTCCATGTTTTATTATTTTGACTTCTAAGGAAATAAAAGATTTTCAAAATGTTTCGCAAAATGAAAATTTTAATCTTACGGTTCTATTTAATTTGATAAAATTCATTAGTAATTATCATTGGATAATCAATTTACGTAATGTTAGAATCCAATTTGCAGTATCACCATCTTTCCAATAAATTCGTAGATTCTTATTTACATTCGTCAATCAAAATCATATTCGAAATACGAGACACATTCAATATCAAAGTAGAATGACAAAGTTTTTCTCGAAGAAGAACCACATCTAAGAAATACGTTAAAATTATACATATGACAACACCATATCAGGCAGATGTTCACTCACATAATACTTGCTCCGCTGTCGCGTTACATTCTTTTCAACGGGATCGTCCGAAACCGCTTCATGCATGCGACGGCACAAACCGCGGCAAGAAGAACCATGGCAAGGTGTTCATTCGTTTTGCTTTTCACCATTTCCTATTTTCATTTCCATGCAATACAAAATCTACGAATGTTCGATAAACGCGCATACACCGAAATTATTAACAACGATGTGTACACGACGGTAGCAATGGCCCCCTATCAACTTGAAGGGGGTCCCGGCGGCAAGAGACGCGGCACCAGTAATTCAGGTCGGAGACGATGAGTGAGCGAAAATGGCAGCCAAAATATCCTATCCTATCAATCCAGCATTTTGCTTAGAAAACATTCAACATTTTCCCAAACAACTCGGATTCCTAACTCATAACAATTTATGAAAATTCTCCGCAACACGAATATACGACCGTGTACCACACAACTCACCCACTTAATCGAGTACGGCGGCCTGGGCAGCATTTCATAGCGCTCTCATATTCGAAATGCACTCCCACACACTCAAAGAAAATCTATCAAAATGAGATTTTCCGCGCACGAAAAATGGTGGAACATCGGACAATTGTCGCACAGCGCAAAGAAATGTAATGAAAACAATTTGAATTATAAAATCGCCATGTTTAATTTAAGCAGAATCGGGTCGGGTCGCGCCGCATTATCATCTTGCAAACGTATCTGTGTTTCACTGTGTGCGCGCGGGGAGTCTGGTTCAATTTGATGTTTTTCTCGTTTTGCTTTGGATTTTTTATTTTTGGACAGCGTTACCAACTATGTTGTATAGGTTGAACTGAAATACAATATTTTATTCCTAGTGAATATTTTTTCTGATACTGAATAATTAATTCAAACGTCTGGCTTTGAATATGCATGCATTAAACGGCCATCTTTTGGTGCGAGCGAGTTCCTAGGTTTTTCCACGTCGTTAAAAATTGTGTTCAAACGTTCTTTTGATAAAATCATGTTTAGTGGAGTTTCAAAGTCAGGGTATAAATGTAATTTCAATCTAAAAACATGACATTAAATATATTTTACGATTGGATGCATGTCCAGATGTGAATTAGAGATGGATTACAAATTTCTCGCTGTGCTTTAGCAGGTAAAAATATTCTTGAATATCAACGCAGCATTAACCAAGTTTTCCGATTTAATATAACGTATTTTCTGTTACCATAGCAAGAAAAGCGTGAAGCTCTGATCCTGAAGATAGACCGAAATAATGTTCAGAACGTATTTTTACATACTCCAGGCAACTCTTCGAACTAACGCATTGAAATATCAATAATTTACAAGAAAATAATTAATATTTTCTGTTTCGTAGTTTTCAAATAAAATTAAATATATGTGATGAAATATTGATTAGATACATTTAGCGGCAGTCTCCGATGGAGTCTCACGTAGGCACACAATGACCCCTTGTGGGATCGCAAGAAGAGGCAAAATAAAGCCATTCACACGACACGCGCATGAACGTGGTGCACCAATTGCACCTGCAGTTAAAAACTGTCCAAGACCATACATACTGCTTGAGTTTGCTGATATCTAGCATGGCAAAAAAACATCAGAAAACTGTTCTTCGATTTTTCCCTCCTATATGAATCAGTTATTGAAACAAAAACTATAATTCAGAAATTCTCTCGACCTTCCACGATTGAGTGGACCATATGGAGGATGGATGTCGAAAGGTTCGACAAGGGCTCATGGCGGTTGCACCGTTGCTGGAAGATTTGCAGGAGACTGAAGAGCTAGCAGCTCAAGATGTGGTGAACTCTACTATGATCAGCATAATGTCTGCTTGCAGCGCTGCCATGCCCAATCGGTCGAGGTGAAGCTCAACGGACACGGAATCGCGACGAGACACACAACCGGTTAGCAGCATACGAGTCGGCCAGGAAATGCCTTCGCAAAATGATTAACAGCAGTAAGGCTCGCCGTTGGCAAGATCCGGTAAACAATGTGAACAGGAATCCGTGGGGCAAGCTAGTTACGCAGAAGCGTGGAGTTCTACGCAAACCCTGCATATAAAAAGCAGAAAAGATGGACGAGACGGTACGGGCACTTTTCCTCGCCTATCCTACCGTCTTGACGCTATCCAAGGCGAAATAGCAGTCGAATACCCACTCTCTACGCGGCTGGAACTAACTGGAAGAAGCAGTTTTATCATTAAAAGCTCTAGGTTCAGACGGTGTCCCAGCTGAAGTATTGCAGCTCGCTTTTGACCATTGCCCTGACTTGCTGCTCAGTATATTTAGCGCTTGCCTGTGAGAAGGGATTTCCCCGGAACTTTGGAAGGTAGCGAGGCTTTTACTGATCATTAAGGGAAAGGGAAATTCCTGGTCGCCGTTTGCATACTGTCTGTTATGCATACTATACACGACTGGGAAAGTGCTACAGAAACTCATCAAGGGAAGACTCATTGGCGCTATTCGTTCTGCTGGGAACGTATCTCCTCACAGTAAGGCCTTAGAGCGTTGATGCGATTCCAGAGGCGGAAAGCGCAGTCCAAAAGGCGGAGGCACATAGCCGTAGCAAGCGACGGGTGGTTCTGTTGGTCACACTATGCGCCGGGTGAGAGGGCGAATGACTATTTGCAGGTTCCGTCTAGCGCTGGACAAAACTGAAGTGGTCATCCTGACAAAGGAGAGAATTCCCAAAGTAAGGACGATAAGTATTGGGGAAGTACGCGTTGAATCGAAACCAGCAGTAAAAAAGACTCGAAGATGAGTTTCTCTGAACTAATCAGGGCAACGACTGATAAAGCTGCTTCAGGCATATCGGCTCTGAGTCGACTTATGGCCAATGTAGGGGGACCCAACCCATCAACGACTTGACTTTTGATCTGTAGAGTCGGTGGTACTGTGCGGAGCAGGAATACGGGACGACGCTATCAACAAGGTGCTGTGCCGAAAATGCTTAGCACATATACAGAGGAACCCACTGCAGAGACATCAACATTCTGTCACGGTCATTAACAACTGCCAAAGAACATTCCCTGAAACTCGACAGCGAACCAAAACTAGTAGGGCTACAAATCAATTAAAATAAAACAAAGCTCATGACGCAGTCGAGGAAAAATACATCATATACACAAAATATCACACTTGGCGAATACAGCATCGAGAATGTTAGCGAATTTGTGTATTTAGGCGCCAAAATAACGAATAGAATACAGATCGCAAATAAAATATTTTATTCAGTATTGACGATCTTGAAGGCCAGCTGCATACACAGGAAAACAAAGCGCCAAGTATACAAATCTGTGATAAGACCTGTGTTATGCTATGGGTGTGAAATATGGACCATAACCCAATCATCCGCAAATATATTGAACGCCTTTGAGCGACGGGTCCTGAGGCCAATAATCGGAGCGAAGCTAGACTGGGACCAATGGCGAATTCAATACAACCATGAGCTGTATGAAATTTTTGACGACCCAGACATCTCAACGATTGTAAGACTGCGGAAGCTGCAATGTGCTAGACACATGAATCGTATGGACGAACAAAGGATACCCAAAAGATATTCGTTGGGGGAACTGAAGGGCAAAGGCCAGTGGGGAAGCCGAGGAAATGCTGGTCTGACTCGATCGACGAAGACAGTTCATCGCTGCGCGGATTTAGGAATTGGAGGACGCGGTCAATGGACCGAGACAGTTGGAGGCGCTGTTTGCATGAAGCGAAGGCCCGATAGGGGCTGTAGTGCTAAGAAGAAGAGGACTACTGAGGATCATAGTACATTCACATAGTAACCACACCTTCCATTTACTACACTCTCTGATTTTTCCCAGGGGCCGGTCAGCTAAAGTAAAAAGCAAATAAAATTTCTGATGCACGTGTCTTTTACGCATTTCAGAACGTGGGAATGCTGCCAGATCCTAATAAAAAACGAAAAGATTGCATAGAGCGATTTGTTTTTCTACAAAGTTATTGATTTTTTGAGATCTGGTAATCCTGAAATTTCTTATCGAAGCACATGTTTGTATTCGCGCCAATCCTCGCGTCAGCATTTATCTACCTACCTGCTACCGAATATTTATGGTTCTCTCTTCGGCTTGTGTTCGGATTTTTTCGGAGGCTATATTGAGTGTGGATACTATGTGAGTATACTATGCCGAGGATTGCATCTTCATATCTGGCCGTCTCTGATTTGGCGGTGCTAGTCATTGTAGGCGTGATATCTATCATCTTTCTTGCTGGAGAGCGCCGTACTATCTACGAGTACCTGCGTTGAAACGAAGAGACGAGGGCGAGAGTTGCCCGAGACGAGAGACAACGCTCACTCAATAATTGGCAACAGTCCTGGGTGAACAGCACGAAGAGAAGATGGACTGCGCGCTTCATCCCTGATCAGAGACCGTGGCTCATTCAAACGCACGTTGACTGACTTCTACCTAATCCAGCTCTTGAGCGGGCATTTGTTTTCAGTCTTGCAAAAGATTGGTGAGTCGCGGTCCATTAACTATAGGGTTTGCACAGGAGAGGAAGCCGATGACTGTCACACATTTATTGCATGCAAAAAAAGGAAAAGGTTGCGTCGGGACCTCTACAAGTAAAACAGGAGTGCGCCTCCCGGATAGTCTTATCGGGGAGATGCTTAGATCGGTTGACAAAAGGGACCTTGTAGCACATTTTGCGGGCATTCCTAAAAGATAAAAAGAGCTCACACAGCAGTTGGGTTTGGGGGATTACTTTTCTAGCAATCCTTTTCCACCCTTCCCGCTAGAGGAGGGATCCCCCTACATGAAAGCACCCAAGGCGTAGCAGAACGGGGCTTAGTCCGAAGTGATATGTTAAACGATTCCAGGCTAGGTCCTTAGGTTGACGGGGGAGGTGTTTAGTGAATAGTCCAGACGTCTTGTGCGCGTGGGAGCCCCACACTGAAGGCATGAAACCCTTCAGAAATTAGTTCTCATGGAAAATGCAAAATTTGCCTTCAAATGCTTGGTTCAAAGTTCAATCCAAACAAATAGAGTGTGACAGTCTATACGATTCCAGAAATACAGACAAAAATGTTATCCCATATGCAAGAACTGGCTTTTGAAGAAAAATTTATCCGCTTACGCCTTAGTATCTAGATCCTACCGAAATTAATTAAGGATACACAAACATTAGAAAAATTTTTGATTAAAATAAGGATTTTACACTTTGTAAAACTTCTTTTTATCCCCCTCCTCTCCACAGAAAATTACCTAGTGTTAAAAAATCATTTATCTTACACGCACGAACTTTATCCGTTCAGTAGATTCCGAGCAAATTTGCTGTGATAGACACACGAGTGATCCTATTACGGTTCCATTTTTGTATTTGGATGTACAACCAGATGACGGGGTTTGAATGTGATTTTATCATAGCACATTTAACTAGGTAGGCTAAGTGGAAGACTTCTTGGGACATTCCTCGTTGAATTATTCCAAATTCATTCATACATGATTGCTTCTTTAACTTTTTTGAGTCATGTTAATGCTATTCAGGGATGGATAAAAGTTTTGCAAAAACAGTTTTCTTACAAAATTGATTAGAAGCCACTATTCAAGTATCCAAGCAAGATTATAAGATTTAAGCTTCGATCACAATGCATTCATTCTGTTCTGTTACGATCGATACGTGACATACACGTCTCAAAAACTACTGTTGCAATGCACCCATTCCGTAACTTAATTTAACATTTGAATTTCTTGAAAGTCACTAGGACAGTCTCACTGTAAAAACTAAACATGATAAATAAAGAGATCTTGCTAAAATTGGCACTACTTCCGCCAGTAGTTATGGTTTCCACCGACTTTTGTTTGAGTTTATTATAATGTAAAAACATTCTTTCACTTTTTTTCTTCCTAATTCTTTATCAGTGTAAGGTTAAACACTTCAAACGCAACTCTTCCATATCATCTAAAATTTGACGAAGTAGTAATTGGTACCTTTCCCTAAATACCAGCAGTTTTTTCTTCGTGATATACCTTCCATCGTCATCTTCACATAAGCTTTTGATACTTTAATTGTTTAAACGAATACAACAGCAAGTAATAGAAGCGTCCTAACTCACCGTCTAAATAAGTATGCCTCAAATAGTACTTATTAAAGAAGTTGGGGAATTATATGTATCTTTACCAGTATTCGTGTGCTAAGGATAACATGTACCAAAACCCATACTTCAGTTTTTTATCGCATAAAAGCATACTTTATTCACAAACTAAGAAACACATTGCTAACTCAATGGCAAACAATAATTAGATTCAAATTAGTTAAAAAGGATGCAACACTACAGCCCCTTTCGGGACCAGCACTGGGACCGGGAATAGCACTGGGACCAGCATCGGTGAGTTGGTTATTGTTGCGGACTTGGGAGGTCGTCGACGTCATTGTCATTTTCGTAAGACGGACTAATTTGTCTGGGATGCCAAAGCAAAGCATTATTTGGTACAGTATGTAACAATCAATACTGTCGTATGCTTGCTTCAAGGCAACGAAAATTGGGTGTACGTCTATGTTGAGTTCCCAGCATTTTTCAACAACTGATCTATTGTCGATCTATCTGCTCTAAAACCACCTTAATACTCCCCAAAAATACTGTTGGCATATGATCCAATTTTATTTTCTATGATCTTTGAAAATATTTTGTACGCCGTACAAAGTAGTGATATGCCTCTATAATTTTCACATTGTTCACCTTTTTTTGTGGATAGGGAATATAATTGATTGGCTCCACACTTTCGGCATATGTTCTTGTTTCCAAATGTGCTGGATTACTTTGTGAATAGCTTTATGAACATTGCTGCCACCATATTTGATGAGCTCTACTGGAATCTCATCGATGCCCGGCGCTTTATTAATCTTTTGGGCTTTGGTGGAAGAACATACTTCATCCAGACTTGGTGGGGCCAATGGAAGCTCTCCGCCGACATCTATAGGCTCTGATGCTGTGGAGCTGTGCGGAAGATTAAGGAGGTTCTTGAAATATGATGCTCATCTTCCCTGAATCTTGGTTTCATCAGCGATATTGCCGATGTTATCACGACAGAGCGTGGTTTTGGGCTGATATCCACGTTTCAGGCTTTTTACTACTTTGTATGTTTGTCTTGTATTGTTGCTCGCCGAACCTATATCTATACTTCTCAATTGTTCGTCATAGTATTTTCTTTTCTTAATTCTAATTATCTTATTCGCTACTCTTCTGAGTATCCTTAGTTACATATTTTTTACTTGAAAACCCATCGGGCCTTGCTTTTCCGAGTGAGCAGGCGCGTTTAGACTGCTTTGAGTCATGTTCAGTGGCACTGAGTCATCTTCGATGATTCAAAGGAGTCGAATTACGTCTGCTCTCTCAAAAACAAAACAAAACAAGGCCCGACTGCTTTTCAAGAAAAAAGAGAATTGGCTTGCGGATATCAAATAAACAAAATAACTGACTACCTTCAGTTATTTTTACTGATTGGTGTAACCTATAGTAAAAAATAAAATAAATGCATAATGCAAGATGGGAACGAGTGCGGAGGATTATCCTCCTGAGCTTGGAATGAGTAATGAATTTAGTAGATCAAAGACAGCTGTCAGTGAAAAAAACGAAATTGAAAAATAGGACTAATGAAGGGCATCAACGAGTTTCGAGCAAAAGAAAAAAATATTAGAAGTATCTCCAAAGCAACAGACTGAACCTACAATTTTACACCGTCAGTGTCAATTGTCAACAATAACAACACAATAAGCAACATGGAGAAGGATCTGCCTAAGGCAAAGTCAATCTGATCAGTTCAGGGTAAGGTTAACAGACACGAACGAAAATGTAAAAAAACAATTTTCCCCCAGCAATTAGGGAATGGTAAATCAACGGTAAACCCGTCAGGTTGACACGGATGTGATTTTTTAAACATACGCACAACAAAATGGACTAAGGCTTAAAGTTGACCAGTTTAGAAGATCCTGACAACATTTTTATGAAGAATACTTCGATGGGATGGAAGCCCCGAGTCTTTCATTTCTTCACAGCTAAGGTCGTGAAGTCTTCACAGAACGACGTTCAATTATGTATTTTGTATTGTATTTTGAGGTTTGTCATTAGTTTGGTGATCTGTCTGTAGTCTTTTGTCGTTTCTGGTGTTAGCTGTATGCCAAGGTATACACTTTACGCTGACACAAAAATTCTATTTCTCTTCATTTCCTTAGGTCTCTCAAAATTATTGATACTGTCCGTGTTTGTTGGTCTCCTCCTTTTTTTGCCTGTCTTTTGGTTTGTTGCTAGTTGGGGTTGGGGGTTTAAAGGGGATGGATGATTTTAGTTGCATCTTCATGTCTGCAAAGCGGACAGCTGGCTTATTAGCGGGAAAAATTTAAGAAGTTTTTGGGTGCCGTTTCGATTTTATGAGAGAAAACGTAAATTTGACAAGTCCTACTGTTATTAACATAATTCAATGAATTTTGAATTCAGAGGTATTTATTGCTGTTTTACTCATGAAGACCTACCTTCATGATTTTTTCAGATTTTTCATGAGGGGTGCTCACATTTTTCATGCATTTTGCCTCCCCTGGCCCTATTGATGCATAAAATGACTTCTATATTTCAGATTCCGAAAGTTCTAATCCAAATATATGTATATATATATATATATATATATATATATATATATATATATATATATATATATATATTTTTTTTTTTTTTTAAGGGCCACTTCAGGCTAAGGGAGGACACCCCTTAAAAAATTTTAAAATGTTTAATAAGATATGAACTTTCGAGAGAACACCAATTCTGGCCTCACAATGTTTGAGGTTTCTAGCTTCTATAGTTTCTGAGAAAACTTGCTGTGACGCACAGACAGACGGACAGACAGAATGCGAAATTAGTAGGTCATTGTAAAATTTTTTAACAAAGTCCTAAAAATGCTAGTCTTTACCCTGGTGGGCCACGACTAATACTATCTACCACGGGAGCTTGAAGGAAGAAAATATGAGTATGAAATCTTTTAGGAAATTTTCTTATAATTAGTGCTGATCATATAGAATAATATGGCAATTAAACCACTGGCAAGAATATTCTCCTGTTACACACCAATAATAAATAAACTCAGTAAACACTTCTATGACTACACATCAAATACTCAGTTCATAGTAAAAGCTATTCTCGCTCCATTTTATTGCAAAATTACTAATATTCTAGTCTGAATAAGATCTGAAAGCTAATCACGCTATTAATCTATACTGTAAAATCCAGTTCGAAAACTGCAAATAGCGTAACTTCCATAATTAAGGCTCGATTTTTGTAAAACTTATTAGATATAAAGGTCTATATTCTTCTTCTTCGTAGCACTAGTCCACTGGGGCCTTTGGTTCCTGCAAATATCGCCATCTATTGTCAAGGTCCATTGATTGCGTCCTCCAATTTCAAATTTATATTAGCTTATCGTAATATCAAATTTCAGTGAAAGCACCCATCTGATTTTATTGGGAGTAGATGAATGGGAATTATGGGCAAAATGGAGTGAATTTGGATTTCGTGGAGTTTGTTGTTAATCCTGTGTTTTCATCTTTTCCATTTAAACGCTATTATTTTGTTTTTTCCGACAAATATATATTTCGGGGGTAAGTTGCTTCTTCTTCAGTGTCAAAGAAGATAATTGACACTGAAGAAGGGAGCAACAAATAATGGCGTTTAAATGGAAAAGATGAAAACACAGGATAGCCCGGAAGCGCTAAATATGGGAAAATACACAGAGTATTGTTTTTAATGTTCTACAGTCATAAAGAACTACCAATGATTTTTTTCAGCTTTTCCAGATCACATTTATCTGATTTTTCTTTTATTTAAAATAGTGGTAAAATGGTAATACGGTGGATGGGACTTGTCAGCCAAGCTCTGTCAATTTTTGCCGGGTCATCAAAGATGTGTATGGTCTGGCATTTTCATGATGGAAGACAACACCCTTTCTATTGATCAATTCTGGCCGGTTTTTTTGAATAACGCTGACAGTACAGAGCCGAATTGAGTGTTGTGCCAGGTTCTAGCACCTCATGATTAACAATTTCCTTCCAATCTCACCATACACACAGCATAACCCTATTTGGTGTCAATCCTGGCTTTGAAGTCGTTTGTGATGCTTCAGCTTTTTTTGACCATGATCTTTTTCGAACGACATTCTCGTATCTTACCTATTTTTCATCGCCCGTAATGATTTGCTTCAAAAATGGCTCGATTTCGTTGCGTTTTATTAGCATTTTGCAAATGGAAATTCGGTCGATCAAATTTTATTGTTAATTCATGCAGCACCCAAACGTCGAGCTTCTTTGTGTATTCACCCTTAACCAAATGGTTTGGAGATGCATATTCAGTTCCTTAGCAATGTCATGGCTACTTATGTGTCGGTCTTCTTCATTTTTTATTGTAAGATTTCATCGAGTAATTGGTCGACCTGAGCGAGTTGCATCTTTGACATCAAAATTTCCAGAACGAAAGCGAGGGAACCATCTCTTGGCTGTTGCTTTTCACAAATTTTTCACGAGCCTGCGGTGCATTCACACCTTGATCGTAGTGATATTGTAAAATAGAACGATTTTTTTCAGAAGTTACATTTTTTTTTAATTGAATACAACTTTTGACACGAATGACGAAATACAAAACTGCCCATATGAAAATTGTCGACTGGAATGTCACCTTTCAAACGCATGTCAGTTTGACTCAACCTGATTAGTTTTGCCCGATATATGACAACGGACACCATCTAGTGACGAAATACAGCTTTTAAGATCTGTCTTGAATGTTTCTCATCAAAACCCTTATTGGATATCCTACACGAATCCAATTTTTTAACGGCAACCTTCCCATATGGAGAGACTCGTCTTAAGAACCTTTAATATTTAGTTGATACTAACACTTTCAAGATAAAATCACTTCTGATATAAATACTACGTTTGGTGTTCGTTTTTAGGAGAAAATTGCTGTGACACACAGACGGACGGACAGACAGATCACGATTCAATAATTTTGTAAGTTTGTACAAAACCTTAAAAACAACAAGTCTTTCCACTGCTTGGTTCTATAAGATTTAACTTTTCTGTCGTGTATCTCATCAAGCATATTTTCTGTTGATCAAATTGTCTACACTACACGCTAATAACAAACAAAATTATTTCCGGAGATTATTCATCAAAAGATAAATCCGCAAATTTAAGAATCTTTGTGTTTAGTTTATAATTCTTTTTAGTGAAAGGTCCTTTCATTTTATACTCTTCTCGATTATGTTCTCTAAACATATTTTAACATTCCACATCCTTACGTATAGAAGAAACCCTTTAAATTCATTTAAAAAACTGATAAGTTATCATTTCCATAAATTATAATTTCCTATCTGCTTAAGAAGTTGAATGATGCTAGCTTTCTAGTAAAATAATTTCCGAGAAAACTAGCCGAGTTGAATGAACGAATAGACAAGACAATTAAAATTTTTTATCGAATGTTAAGGTCAGAAATTCGTCGGTGATAGATTCGTCGGACTGACTGAACGGCTCAGTTATGAACGTGTCGCAACTGGATGGACGGACACACACGGCCAAGCGTGTAACTGACGAAATCACCTCGAGTATTGATACAATCAAGATAATAAGATACTCTTAACTATCTCTCAGCGAAGACCCGAAAGTGGATGTAGTGCTAAAACAAAAACAAGGCCAGAAAATGAGAATCAACTTAATCTGACAAATAGTAGTAGTTTATATTTTTTGCTACATTTAAAATATTTTTTTACCATACCTTCACTAACTAAAGTAGCATGAGAACAATTTTGACAACGTCTTCATAAGGTACCCTCCCTCCCCTGATTAATAATTTGTACTTTCACTGAAATATTCAGCTGATATTACAATATTGCAATGAAAACTCTCAGATTAGCTTATCCTAAGCTTTCTGATTAAGTTATAGATTTTCATTAGAAGCCAGTAATATATTTTAAGAGTTGGGCCAATCGCTAAGTGGTAACATTGTCTTTTTAGTGAGAAAATGCACTCAGAATAAAACAAAATCGTAAAATTCGATTTTAGTAACGGCCAATTCAATTTAATTTTCAGGAGTAACGATTTAGCCAGAAAATATAACGGGATTATAAAATTCCGAAAACCGTATATACTCCATCAAATTAAGTCCTTATGATTTTATTTCTAAATTGACTCTTTGAGCAGTTTTCAGCCTGCAAAATTAACTTTACTAAAACTCGAGGCAAAAATTTCATTCATATTCATATAATTCAATAATCAACAAAATTATAACGGCAAATGCTGTCCGTACTGCTGTAGTTATATTTAATATTATTTTTATCCCCAAGTGCTATAATTACATAAAAAAAACCATTTTTATTTAAATCTTCTAAAGTTTATCCTGTAAACTAAATGTTTTAAAAATCCAACCCCCAAAAACCCATTCTCGCCATTCTAAAACTATCCATCCGCACAATACAAATATTATCTGGTGTCCGTATAAAACATAAACAAACCCTTCACAGCTAATGTTAACAAAAACGGTACTAAACCTACGGATACCATTTTGCTAAGGTCACTTGAAACCCCACAGTGAGACGATTGTCTTTTTTATTCAACCAAAACTGATACCTTCTTCCTCAAAGCAATGTCCCATTCAGTGCCCACTCATCGGTTCACAAGTGTTCCCCAAGAAATTCAAGAACGATGGCAATGCCAACACAAAACTGTTTTCCGTCTTGTTTTGCTTTACGGGAATTTCGTTTGCATTGAATTTGATCATGACACGAGGCGACAAGCGAGTCCCGTGCTCGTGTCTCCCATTCATGCACGTTGACGTTTACACGCCACTCCGCAAGATATCGGCTGTTTGTTGGCTGGCTGGCGGCTGGCTATCGTCGTCGTGCTACGCTACACTAGCGCCAACACTATTTTTCCCGTCTCAAGCAACACACAACCAAATCGTGTGACGTCGGTGATTCCGATGACGAAGTCCATGCCGGGTAAATGTCGAACAAGATTGCTGTACATTTCGTTTGTTACGTTCAAGTTTGCTTGGATTCGCCATACTTCGTGCATCATTCGGTTTTGCTTCCGATATGATTCTACGGCCAACAATCTCAACTCATCGCATTGCCGTCAACGTTCACTTGCTCCACCTATCAAAGCCACCTATGGATTGTTTGTTATGCTCTTGATGGTTTGTTGTTGTTGTTGCTGCAGCTGCGAGTTGGATTTCGATGGTGGATTTGCTCGATTTCTTTCGTGTGGCGCTGCTTGCCATGCTTGCTTTCCACTCGTCTTGCTTTGTTGTCTTTTGTCCTGATCTCGTGCAAAATTGTTCTCGGTACACACATACTCGTACACGTCATTTTGCATTCAGAGGGTTACCAGCGATTTTTCGTCGATTGTTAATTAACATAATTAGCCACAAAATATGGCGGTTGATTATACGCGAAAGTCACATCGAGAAAGGGAACTTGAATATTCTCTAAATGGAAAGTTTATTTAATACTTCAAAGAAAATTATACTTGGATATTCTAACACCTACAGATCAGGAGTTTTAGAACGTGTTAAGTACAGAACTAAGATTTTTTTTTAGATTTTTAATTGCTACCCAACAATCCTCGCATACATATCACGTCAAATACTGCTGCAGCATATCTGAAATATTTTCCAGTCGACGTATGTATAATAAATGAATGTGAAAACGAAATTTGTAAAGTACAGGATTCGTGTAGGACCCCCCCCCCCTTCACCGATCAGGCGACCGAATGAAATCTATTATTAATAAAAAAACTTAAAAAAAGTAGTGGTAATGGGTTGTTCAAGATATCTGTTGAAGGTTGTTTAATCAAATTCAAAAATTAATTTTTATACAATACCTTCACTGATCTCTTGCCCATAAAAATTTAAAACAAATGGAAATTATGAAGCCCATAGAATATGCAAACATCGGGTTGCCTACCTTCTTTTCAGGGCTATATGGTTTCCATGTTTAAACAGATGGATTGAAAGTGGCGTCTTCAACGATTACTTAACAGAATAAAATGTATATCAAAATAAAGTTAAATTTTAATGAGAAACGTAGTTATAAGGTTATATTAAAGCTGATTGAGTTCAGCGTGTTTTTGTATTAGAGTGTACAGACGCACGACTTTCTTGCGTAACTGTACTCGGCGTAGCAACCGAGCGAGACTCGGTCTTCTTCGTAAATATTCGAATGACGAAGAGCGCCGGGAGTCAATCACCGCGTTGGTTAAGTTAGTTCGTCTCGATCGCTCCAGTAGCACGCTCGCAAATAAACGTCTTCATATTATTAAATAAAATAACAAAATTATTAAACTAAAATCAACGTTTATTTATTCACCTAAACTTGTTCTCTCATTCCTGGTCCAACAGGTTATGGGCCCAGTTTACGTAGTAACTGTGAAAATTAGGAGAACAAAAAGTGGAAAAATTAACTCGACGAGTCCCACGTGGCACGGAACGGAGGTCGGCCATTGTTCGGTTGTGTCGAAGTTAACGAGAGTGAAAACGTGCGGAGTGTAAATCGAATCCGTGATGTCAGTCGGCATCTCAGTAAAGGGCGTGAAGCCATTTGACGGAACGAATTTTCAAGGCTGGAAAGCGTAAGTAAATGCTTTATTTGTGATGAATGATGTTCTCGATGTCGTCGACGGCAC
The DNA here is from genome assembly GCA_963969285.1 of Odontomyia ornata. Classification (NCBI taxonomy): domain Eukaryota; kingdom Metazoa; phylum Arthropoda; class Insecta; order Diptera; family Stratiomyidae; genus Odontomyia; species Odontomyia ornata. Next base: position 137,723,884 of record OZ017740.1, read on the forward strand.
GAGGCCGGAGCCTCCTGCTGGAAACGGACAAGCGGCCGCGTTGAAGAAAAATATAAAGGACGATGCAACGGCAAAATTTATAATACTGTCGAACCTCGACGAGACGCAACAGGTGTGTGTATTGTCCTGCGTTTCTGCGAAAGAAATGTGGGATAAATTGTGCCTGATTCATGAACAGAAAACCGCAACAAATAAACTAGGTTTGCTACAAAAGTTTCACGCGTATCGAATGAGTGAATCGGATACTGCAGTTCAACATGTGGCGAAGGTGAAAAACATGGCGAGTCAACTCAAGGACATCGGCGAAGATGTGTCGGACGCTACGATAATGGCAAAGATACTCGCGAGTCTCACCACGAGGTTCAGCACGCTGCAAGTAGCATGGGACAGTGTGGATCCGGTACGGCAGACTCTCGATAACCTCCAGGAACGGCTGATAAGAGAGGACGCAAGACTCAACGACGAAGAAAAAACGTCAGAAGCGCTGGCTGCGACAGCCCAAAATCGTGGTTCGCGAGGAACGAAAAGTGCTAAAAATAAAAAGACTGAAAATAAACGGGACATGAAGGAAGTGCAGTGTGACAAGTGCCAAGGCATGGGACATTTCGCGAGTCGCTGCCGAAACAAGCGAAAGCCACGCAATGGCGCCGAAATGAGCGGTTCGGTTGCGTCGGGCTTCAAAAGTGCGGGAACCGCGGATGTGCTGTGGACAAAGACTCAAGTGATGAAGGCCGATCAGAGCGATGTCTGGCTGATCGACAGCGGCGCATCGCGACATCTAACTTACCGACGTGACTGGCTATCAGACTACAAGTCGGACAATACGGGTGCTACAGTATCGCTTGGCGATAATCAAAACTGCAATGTCGCCGGTGAAGGCACAGTGAAAATTAACAACTTGATCGATGGAGTGTGGCAAGATACAAAAATCGAAAATGTGCTACACGTGCCAAAGTTACGAAAAAATCTGTTCTCTGTCGGAGTATATACTAAAAAGGGATTCCAAGTGCGTTTCGAAAAGTTATCGTGGCGCGTGACAGTGAAGTACTTGCCACGGGAATGAAGCAAAACAATGGCGTGTACAGAATGTTTTTCAAGGTCGCGAAACACGGGAGCAACGCAGAAGCCAATGTAGTTGCGGCGAATTTAACTGTGTGGCACGAGCGTTTGGGACACGTCGGGAAGCGTGCAATTCGTGAATTAGCGGAAAAAGGACTCGGGAGTGGCGTAACATTTACAGACAAAAGTGATGTTTTCTGTGAGCCGTGCAGTCTTGGAAAAGCGCACAGGTTACCCTTTAATAAGAAAATGGAGCGCGACAAGAAAATAAAGCCAGGTGAAAAAATGCACTCAGATGTCTGTGGGCCCATGTCAACGAACTCGGTCGGAGGATCAAGGTTCTTTTTGACATTCAAAGACGAAGAAACAGGCTACAGGCACGTCTACTTCATGAGAAGGAAATCCGAAGTATTCGAAAAATTCAAAACTTTCGAGAAAATGATCGAGAACAAATTCGGAAGAAAAATGAAGACTCTTCGCTCCGACAATGGTCGAGAATTCTGTAACGAAGAGATGGACAAATATCTTGCGGAATGTGGCATCAGACGAGAAACAACAGCGCCGTACAACCCGGAGCAAAATGGAAAAGCCGAGCGCGACAATCGGACGATTGTCGAAAGTGCCCGTACAATGATAATCGCGAAGAATCTTCCATTGACTCTATGGGCAGAAGCAGTAAATTGTGCAGTGTACGTGTTAAATCGAACCGTATGGACGAGTGGCACCGTAGCTCCGTACGAAGCGTGGACTGGGAAGGTTCCGAACCTAAAGCATCTCCGAATCTTTGGATCAGATGCATACCTACACACTCCGAAACAATTCACGCGAAAATTTGACGCTCGAGCAATCAAGAAAGTTTTTGTTGGATACACGGAAGAGTCAACGAATTACCGGGTATACGATCCTGAAAAGAAAAGTTGTTCGAAACGTCGTATTCAACGAGAAAATCGGGCCGCCGTCGGTAGAAGCGAACGAGAAGGAAGATGAATATGAAATATTTCTTCCAATGAACGAGGCACGAGAAGATAACGAAGGACATGAAATCGACGAGGAAGAAGAACACGAGAGCAAAGGTGAGGACAACGTCGACATCAGAGAAAGAGAAGAAGAAGATCACAACGAGGACAACGTACAAGAGAACGAGCAAGAAGAAGAAGATCGCGAAAATCGAAGAATCCTGCGAGATCGAAACGCAATTCAAACTCCGAGAAGGTATCGGCACGATGCAAATGTAGCCGAAGACGTGATTCCATTGACATACGAAGAAACAACAAAGAGCACTGAAGCCACGCAGTGGGCAAGTGCGATTCATGACGAATTTAAAGCGCATGAAGAAAATCGTACGTGGGAACTTGTAACAAAAACGCCGGACGTGAGGCTAATCGATTCGAAATGGGTATTCCGCGTGAAGATGGACGTCGACGGGAAGTCACACCGCTTCAAAGCCCGATTGTGCGCGAGAGGTTTTCTTCAACGTGAAGGGATTGACTTCAAAGAAACATTCTCCTCAGTCGTGAGATATGACTCACTAAGGATTCTGCTGGCAACGATAGCAGCGAAAAATCTCAACGTAGTACAGTTCGATGTTCAAAGTGCATTTTTGTACGGGAAACTTGAAGAAACAATCTTCATGAAAGTTCCGGAAGGACTGAAGCTGAAAGAAGATGCAAGAAACGTCGTATGCAAGCTCGAGAAGTCTCCCTACGGGCTTAAGCAGGCTCCACGCTGTTGGAACCAAAGATTTACAAAGTTTCTGAGTGAATTTAACTTCAAAGAATGTGAAGCAGATAAGTGCGTGTTTACCGGGAAGTTTAAAAACGACGAAGTATATCTGGCGCTGTTCGTCGATGATGCGCTGGTAGCCTCAGACAATGTAGAGACACTTAAGCAAATCATTCAACGATTAAGCGAAACGTTCAGAATTACAGATCGAAAGAGATAGAGAAAAAGGAAAAATGGTAATTCACCAGAGCGCGTACACAAAGAAAATAATCGAAAAATTCGGCATGGTAGACGCGAAAACGGTAAGCGTGCCGGCGGATCCGCACGCAGCACTGACCCCGATCGTAGAATGCGAAATAAAAATAAACAACGTGCCATATCGCGAAGCAGTAGGCTCTTTAGTTTTTCTAGCAGCCGTTTCGAGACCAGACATTGCTTATGCAGTAAATGCAGTCAGTATATTCTTGAACGAGCACGATTCATCCCATTGGCAGGCGGTTAAAAGAATATTCGCGTATCTGAAAGGCACGGTTAACTATGGCATCGAGTATCAAAGCGGCGGTAGCGAAGCAAAGCTGATAGGTTTCTCAGATGCTGACTACGCCGGAGATGTAGAGACGCGGAGGTCGACGACCGGTCAAACGGAACCGTAACATGGTCGTCACAACGACAAAAACTACTGGTGACGTTGAGCACAACAGAAGCCGAGTACGTAGCTGCATCGGCAGCTGCTCGGGAAGTAGTCTGGATTAGAAAATTGTTGTCGGACATCGGATGTCCTTGTGATAAAGAAACAACGCTTTATGTTGATAATCAAAGCGCAATCCAACTAGTCAGAAATCCAGTTTTTCACAAAAGAACCAAGCATATAGATGTTCACTTTCACTTTATTCGCGAGAAAGTGAACGAAAAAGAAATTGTTGTTGAATACGTTTCATCTGCAAATCAAAGAGCAGATATATTTACAAAGGCGCTGCCACGAGATCGCTTCAAGGATCTATGTTACAAGCTAAACATGATAACAGCAAACGAGAAACACTCGAACGGCGGTAGTATTAAAGCTGATTGAGTTCAGCGTGTTTTTGTATTAGAGTGTACAGACGCACGACTTTCGTGCGTAACTGTACTCGGCGTAGCAACCGAGCGTGACTCGGTCTTCTTCGTAAATACTCGAATGACGAAGAGCGCCGGGAGTCAATCACCGCGTTGGTTAAGTTAGTTCGTCTCGATCGCTCCAGTAGCAGGCTCGGAAATAAACGTCTTCATATTATTAAATAAAATTATTAAACTAAAATCAACGTTTTCACCTAAACTTGTTCTCCCATTCCTGGTCCAACAGGTAACTTACGAAAACCCGTGCAAAGTCAGTGTTGTAAGGCTTTGAAAATGTGCAAGAGAGTCTATCCATTCTACTGACCCGATAGAAGAGAACGCAGCAGACCTGCTGTTTGCGCCACGAAAACCCCGGTCCAGACGCTACGTCTTGCACACGTTTTAGAACTGGGCATAGAACTGTGCAGTTGCAGCGATGTTTGAGCTGGTAGGGCTTAAATATGACTGCGCAGGCAAAACGTTGTGCAAGACGTAGCGTCTGGACCGGGCTTTATCCGTTCGAAACTGGGCGAGAGGGGCCTGTGCGTACTATCAAATACGATAGAGGCAATCGGATCATAGCAACTGGGGCCGCCTGTCGTGGAACATGAGAGTAGGGATGACGATTTTTGGTAAAAAAACGATTCTCCTGTTTTCCGGTTTTGTTCATCTTCAGTTCAACCGAGCGGTTTTTACAGCACAGGTTTGACTAGTGATATGTTAATACGAAGCTTTTTATAAAAGCTTCGTATTTACAAATCTACTACTACTAGTCAAATCTGTACTGTTATACGGAAGTGAACCATAGACCCTGACGACCGAATCCGAAAAGGCAGTCGACATATTTGAATTGCAAAGTACTCCCGAAAATCTACGGCCCAGTGAAACAAGGACCAGAATGGAGAATACGTTACAACGATGAGTTGTAAGAATTATTCGACGAACCGCCTGTACCTACTTGTGTAAAGTTAGGTAAATTACAATGGGCAGCCATGGAGAAAGAATGGAAATAAACCGGCTACCCACAAGAACAGTATAGGGTAGAGCACAAGGACGTCCAGCGGGAAGACTAAGGACTCGATGAGAAGACATCGTATAAGCTGATTGCAGATCCCTACTGAGAGTGATTAATTGGTCTACGAGCTCGCCGACCCGTGATTATTGGAGGAGATTAATCCTGAAGGCCAAGACCCGGCTTGGGCATGGCCTCCAGGATTAATTACTTCTCATAAAACTAGAATTTGAGGTTTAATTTCAACAAAATAGGAGGCACATTTTAACTATGCTATATTTAGCAGCCATTAAATGTTGGCGTATCGGCACATGCTAAGCCTTTGTATCAAACGAGTACTAAAACTTCCATTTTGCGTGCTTTTGATAATGTAGCCTTGAACCTCGCTTGAGCGTTTATGACTGTGCACGCGCTAAATCACAATAACCGCCTTCTAGGTGTCCTAGTTAAGAAATTTTTACCGGTATGAGGGCAGCCCCAAAAGTGCCCGACCTGACTTATGAATACAGGATGTTTTAAAAAAACGATTACTGCGATTGACAATACCACCTACCACCTCCTTTGTTATTATTATTTTTACACATCTAAAGTGAACGCTCTCAGTGAATTTGTACATATGGAAAAAAACGGGCATCGTTATGTGATACAATACTTTCATCTGAAAGGTCTAAGTCCAACCGATATCAAAGCCGAGTTGGATTCTACTCTGGGGAAGTCTGCTCCTTCGTTAGCAATGGTCAAGTATTGGGTAGTTGAGTTTAAGCGAGGACGTACGAGCCGCCAAAATCAACACCGCATTGGTCGACCAAGTGAGGTCACTACGTCAGAAAATGTGAAGAAAATCCACAAAATGGTATTGGATGACCGCCGACTAAAAGTGCGCGAGATAGCAGACATGGCAGGCATTTCAAAAAGTGCTGTGCATCGCATTTTGACTGAAAATTTGGACATGAGAAAGCGGTGCACAAGATGGGTGCACACAACAAACAGCAACGTGAGGGTGTTTCCATCGAGTGTTTGATAATGTTTCGCAGCAATAAAGCCGAGTTTTTGCGTCGAATCATAACGATGGACAAAACATGGGTCCATCATTTTACAACTGAGACCAAGGAGCAGTCAAAGCAGTGGAATGAAAAGGGAGAACGGGCTCCAAAGAAAGCAAGACAGTTCAGTTAGCTGGCAGGGTCGTGGCATCCGTTTCGCCTTATTACAGCGTTTGAGTGATTAAATCAAGAAAAAACCGGTCCAATCTGACGAAAAACAAAGTGTTGTTTCATCACGACAACGCACCAGTCCACACGTGCGTCATTGCAATGGCTAAAATCAATGAGTTGAAGTTCGAATTGCTTTCTCACGCACCCTATTCGCCAGATCTGGATCTATCGAATTATTTTTTTTTTCCAAATTTGAATAAATGGCTCGACGGCAAAAGATTTGCCAACAATGAAGAGATAGTCTGCGGTTAGTAGCTGTTTTGAGGAGCTTGACGGTTCCTACCATAAAGCGGATATCGAAGCTATTGAACATCATTGGGAAAAGTATATCGAGCTGAAAGGAGAATATGTTGAAAAATAAAAACTATTTTCACAATTTTTTTACTGTTTTCTTTGTAGGATCGGGTTATTTTGGGAACGCCCTCGTATATGTATACAATATACGTGCCATGAAGCTTAAGCGCACAAGTAAAGAAATTGTAATTAAGTTCAATAATACGTTGGTCAATTTTTTTTCCTTTCCCTAGCAATCCCCCTTACTCTTTTCTTTATCGTTCAAAACTCGTGCAATTGATTACTATTCTACTGTTCCGTTCGTCGTTAATATCGCGACCAAGCCCCCAAAGAGAAAATAATAAATATAATTTATCACTTTAAAGAATGTAGGTCAAAAACTCTTATTGATCCTTTATCAAATCGTAACAGTGTCCTGGCAAACCTATTGTACATTGTTTATTTCAAAATCAAGGAAAATAAAAGCCAATTTTAAGTTCCCTTTAAAATGTGATCATATCAACACTTTAATAACAAATTCCCATTAGACTAGTAAGAGAAACTTGAAAAATAATATTGAAACCACTTCTATCAAATTGTTATACCTTCACGTGGTTGACGACAAACACTTTCTGCGAATCTTCAACTTCCGACTGCGGAATAACAACGTTCCAGGAGCAGAGTACTGGGAACGGCTAAGTCCCTGTCCCGCTAAAATATAGTTTTGAAACCTATGTGCAGGCTTGGCATTGATTGAGCCTACGGAAACGAACTCGTAGTCCGTAAAGACTGCAGCATTAGATTTGGAAATTTCACATTACTGAAAAAACCAGGCGCTCTTAAGTAGTTGTGACAACAGGGAAGCCGATACAAAGCGTTCTGGAAGATCAAAATTCGGAGTATCTCTGTCGATGTATTTGGGTGAAAAATATATACTCGTAAAATTAAAATACCAGCCATTTTTCGCCTCGACCATTGTTTAAACGTTAGTTAGTACTATTAAAACACTAAAAACGATTCATCTGAGAGTTGTTAAATTGTAACTAGTTTACAAATTTTTTAAATAATCGAAAAGAACCGCACGAATTTTCAATTATTTTTAATTTCTTCAAAAAAGTACCAAGATGCATAAAACTTCATTAATTGTATCTGCTAAGGCCCTTAAGTTCTAGTAAAAATTTCATCAAAAATATATATTTTTACGAAATATTCTATTTGTTTAATGGTCTCTAATGTAAAACACAATTTTATCTGTTCCCGGTCGTCCTACAGGGCCCATCGAGTGATAATTTTCATTTTTTATCGTAAATTATCTATTAAGAGTAAATCCATTGACAGGGGGTGTTTAGTGGGTAGTCCAGTCGCTTGCGAACATGGGAGTTCCACATTCTGTGCGTAGACATTCACCTCCCAACCACAAAAAGAAGGATAAATCCATCGGCGTTTAAAAAAGTAACATTTTTAAGTTAGGTTTTTTTTGCACATAAGTTTGAAACAAATAAAGATATGGGGATGTCGTTTTGATAATTTTACACAAATTTTTGAAAAAAATTCGTTATCCTGTGATACCTAGGAGCTGAGATAATCAAAATTACTTAGAATAAAACCGTGCGAAATTTGGTGAGACCTGTCAATAAATTGACAGATAAAACGATAAAACAAAAAAATGAGCACTCGGTGAGGCCTTTATGACAACGGAAACTGGGCTAAATTGTATTTTACATTAGAGACCAATTAAAAAATAGAATATTTCGTAAAAGAATTAATACTGATTTGATGAAATTTTTAATGTGGAACGGAAGGGTCACAAAAGACACAATTAATAAAAATTCAGACATCTTGATACTTTTCGGAGTAAATTAAAAATAATTGAAAATTCGCGGGATTCTTTTTGAATTAAGAAAAGTTTAATTTAGCAACTCTCAAATTTATCGTTTTTTAATGTTTTAATAGTACTAACATTTTTATATCTCTATCGGCAAAGGTCTCAGAGCTATTTAAAAAAAGATTTTTCGCCAAGTTTTTCGTGTAAAAGCGTTGTTTAAACAATGTTCCAGACTAAAAAAAGAAAGTTATTGCAATATATCATTCCATTTTTCATCCTTATACATCAATTTTTTCATATGGCATCTTGAAACGAAATTTTAATAAGTTTTCGACTTGTTTCAGCTAGATCAGAAGTAATGATCTTATGAAAATTTGGGCTACGAAGGTTTTCATGGTAGTATACTAGTGACCCTTTAAAATATTTCCCTTACAGAGGTTTTCGAGCGGATATAAAAGAGAACTAGGATTCATCAAAATTATTAAGTCCAAACAAAATAGCGGCGGCATTTCGTTGCTCCAAACCGTCTGATTTGTTTGAACGATTTAATGTACGGAAAATGAAAGTAGAATTAAAGTCGTCCATTGAATCACCAGAAAATCCTCTTTGAGTTCCAGGAAGTTTTCGAAGCTCTTCTGGTAAGAGCACTCTCTCCCTTAGTCAGCTTTCTTAACGCATCACCATACTTTCAGTAAGCGAAAGACAAGAACGATCGATGTACTGTGACAATGATGTAGTCGACAACACAAGACTGGACTGATTATCAACTGACATATTTTGACATCTAATAAATAGCATGGGCCCAACTAGTAAACTAGTATTAGTGGGGAGTATTGTTTGCTTAGCTTCATTTAGGTGTGATTAGCAATCATATGATATAAACTAAACATTTTAAAATGTGGTCCACTAAAGAATACTAATTTTTCATTTTTCTGCCAACAATCGAATTTGCTTCTAAACCACTCGATTATCCAAAATGTTTGTGAAAACTTGACCTATGAAAGAAAAGAACAAATTGAAAATATAGAGCTGACACTTCCCATTCATGCCCGCAGCATGTATAGGCCAACATATTTTACGAGTATCGGGTATTATAATGTTATTTAATAGGCATTTAAAATATTTCGGCAAATAGAGTACTATAATCGAGTAAGCATAGGATTATGGAATCAAGCCCCAATCTTGTTAATGAAATTAGGGGGAACGACTGGAGAATATAGCCTCCACGATGAAACAAATGACATTGGCCAGCACCTGATTGGTTTTGCATGTAGCGGAAATCTAGTCATACGTTCGACTTGCTTCCCACATCGACGCATTCATACATGGTAACAACGAAGTACCCGGAAATTGTAATTTAAATTCCCCCGGGTAAATGATATTTCAAAAAAATGTGTTTTGTTAAGTTGGTAGGACTGCCCTTAATTAGTATGCCAAATATGAGGGCGATCTGTCAACCAATTTATTTACAGCAGCTGCTTAAGTCGGTACACCTCAGTAGTGCGTTACGATTTTTGAGATTTTTTTTATTGTGACCGAATATAAAGCCAAAAAGGCAATAAATGCTATCGATCAACCACCGTATTCACCAGATTTGGCTCCGTGTGATTTTGATGCATATGAAATATTTTGCGTTTTATTTGGAATTTCCGGGTACTTTTTTGTCACAATGTAAAACAAAACTCGCTCAAGGAGCTGAAGGCCATCCCAAAAAGCGCTTATGAAAAGTGTTTCGAGAACAGGAAAAATCGTTGGCGTAAGTGTAGTGCTCTGATGGGGATTACTTTGAAGGTACTTTTTTGTCGCAATGTAAAATGACCTGGGTATCACCGGATGGCAATATACAAAACCAGATCGATCTGATCCAATAACGTTGGGCCGCGAACATACTTGACGTATGTTGGATGGAAGTGAAAGCGGCTTTTAAGACCGTGGCAAAACACACAATCGGACATCAAGCCCGACGCAAGAGAAATGATTGGTTCGATGACGAGTGCCAGAATGCATTAGACAAAAAGGAACAGGCGTACAAAGGACATGTAAGTAGGAAAAACAGGACGAAGAGAGAACACTATGAAAATCTCAGAATAGTAGCCAATAAGATAATTAGAATTAAGATAAGAAAATACTATAGCCACCAATTGAGAAGCATCGATGAAGTCTAGCGAGCAACAACACAAGACAAGCATACAAAGTAGTGAAAAGTTTGAAACGTGGTTATTAGCCCAAAACCACGCTCTGTCATGATGACATCGGCAATATCAACGCTGATGAAACCAAGGATAAGGAAATATGGGAATGATATTTCAAGAACCTCTTTAATCTTCCGAATAGCTCCAGAATACCAGAGACTATAGATGTTTCCGGAAAGTTTCTATTGGCCTCATCAACTCTGGATGAAATTTGCTTCACCATCAAAGCCCAAAAGAACCATAAAGCGCCGGGCAGAGATGAGATTCCAGGGGAGTACCTCAAATATGGTGGCAGCAGTTTTCATAAAGCCATCTACAAAGTCATGCAGCACATTTGACAACAAGAGCATATGCTGAACGAGTGGACCCAATCAATTATATAGGATTTTTCCAATAAGAGGTGTTATTTTGAATAGATCTTGTGATTTAACACCTTGCGACTTCTTCCTTCGGGGCCACGTGAAAGAGATCTACGCCAACAGCCCAGCATCGATTCAAGACCTCAAAGATGGAATTCGTGAGGCTATCGAGGACATAGGGCAGCCACTTTGTGATTTGGTTATGGAAAATTTCATGAAAAGGATATGATCCTGTAAGCGTGGTCGTGGTGGTAATTTGCCTGATGTTATTGTCCACTATTAACGGCACACCTTCCCCTTTATAATGAAATAAACATCCGATCATTTATATTAAAAAATGGCATTGTTCTTTTAATATCAAAATAACACCTCTTATTGGATTTGGTTATGGAAAATTTCATGAAAAGGATATGGTCCTGTAAGCGTGATCGTGATGGTCATTTGCCTGATGTTATTTTCCACTTTTAACGGCATACCTTCCCCTTTATAATGAAATAAACATCCGATCATTTATATTAAAAAATGGCGTTGTTCTTTTAATATCAAAATAACACCTCTTATTGGAAACTCCTATATTGCTATCCACAAAAAAGGTGACAATCTACAGTGCGAAAATTATAGAGGCATATCACTACTTTGTACGGAGTACAAAATATTTTTAAATACCTTAGAATATAAAATCGGAACATACGTCAACGGTGTTATTGGGGAGTATTAAGGTGGTTTTAGAGCAGGTAGATCGACATAAGACCAATTGTTCACTGTCAAGCAGGTACTTGAAAAATGCTAGGAGTTCAACATAGACGTACACCAATATTCGTTGATTTTAAGCAAACATACGACAGTATTGAACGTTATGTACTGTACCCAAATAATGCTATGCTTTGGCATCCCAGCCAAATTAGTCCGTCTTACCAAAATGACAATGACGTCGACGACCTCCCAAGTCTGCATCAAAAACCAACTCACCGATTCCTTTGACACAAATATCGGACTAAAACAGGGAGATGGGTTGGCCCCATTGCTATTCAATTTGGCTCTGGAGTACGTCATCAGAAAACTATCTGTCGATACACGAGGTACATTTCAAAACAAGTTGAGTCAAGTGGTAGCCTATGCGGACAACATCAACCTTTTGTCATGGTCATAAACAACTGCCAAAGAACTCTTCCTGAAACTAACACAACTAAGCAAAACTAGTAGGGGAATAAAACAAAGCTCATGACACTGTCAAGGAAAAATACATCAAATATACAAAAATCACACTTGGCGTATACAGTATCGAAAATGTGAGGGAATTTGTGTATTTAGGCGCCAAAATAACGAGGACCGGTAATGACAGAGACGAAATACGTCGAAGAATATAGCTTACAAAAAAAATATTTTATTCAATTTTGCCGATCTAGAAGACCAGCTGCATACACAGGAAAACAAAGCTCCAAATACACAAATCCGTAATAAGACCTGTGTTATGTTATGGGTGTGAAACATGGACCCTAACCCAAGCATCCGTAAATATGCAAGCTATATTCCAAAATAAACGAGACTGAGCTAGAATAGAAACGACAGGAGCTTTGTTCTGATAATTTCGAGTTTATTTATTCCAAATAGTCTCCTCCGGCCTCGATACACTGTTTTGCACAATCCAAAAGCTTTTCGAAAGAGTGTTTCAAATCATTGACCGGAATGTCCTTCAGGATGTCGGTACAAGCCTTTTGGATACCCTCTGCGGACGCAAAGCGTTTTCCTTTCAAGGCCAAATGCAATTTTCCGAATAGGTAGAAGTCACAGGGACCCATATCAGGCGAATACGGCGAGTGATTGATGGTGAAAATGCGATTTTTAGTCAAAAAATCAGTCACAAGAGTGGATCGATGAGATGGTGCATTATCATGCTATAAGCGCCAGCTTCCTCCTTCAAGGTATTCAGGCCGAATTCGACGAGTACGATGCAACAAACGCTTCTAAATGCCAAGATAGAAAATTGCATTGACGGTTTGGCCCGTTGGCTCAAACTCTTTGTAGACAATTCCCTTGGAATCGTAAAAACAAATGAGCATCGACTTGATTTTCGACTTCTCCAAACGCGATTTTTTGGGTGGTGGCTCGTCTTGGGCTTTCCATTCCGCACTTTGACGCTTGGTTTCAGGTTCATATTGGAAACATCACGTTTCATCAACAGTTACAATGGTGTAAAGGAAGTTTTCGTCTTTTCTCGCCTCTTTAATATCTTTCGAATGTTGAATTCTGAGCAATTTTTGGTCAGTTAACTTGTGCGGAAAAAAAAACAGACCTTTCGTAAGCCCAAATGATCGGTTAAAATGCGACAAATCGATGTTTTGGAGATATTCAACTCCGATTCCATGAATTTCAACGATGATTTCGACTCATTTTTGATAAATTCTCGTACAATTTCGATGGAGTTTTCGGTCATCACTGATTTTGGGCGGGCCATATGTTCATCGTCATTAATGTCCTCACGACCATCTCTGAAACGTGTAAGCGACTCATGAACTCTGGCACGAGATAGACAATCATCGCCATAAACTTTTTTTTTTTTTTAATTACCTCCATTCCCTACCACTCTCTCCATCACTCTTTCTTCGTCGCACAACGCTCGTGCGATCTGCATTCACATTACGTCGCTTGGTCCTTTGTGCCACCCAGACAATGTTTAACACATCGGTATAAGGGGGCACACAATATAATATATTATTTTCGGTAAACCTTTAACCGATTTTAAACAAAATTTGATACTAGCTCTTTGTTTGAAACTCATTTTTGTACCGATGACACAAACATACTGTCACTTTAGAAGCAATAACTTCGCTTCCACTGAACCTAATGTCCCCAAACTTTCACTGAAAGTCAGGAAGGGATGTAATTTTCCAACGCACATCTCATTCACAGATGGCGCCACCAAAAAAATCTTTATGATAAAAGTCTCGTTTATTTTGGAAAGCACCTTGTATTGAACGCCTTTGAGCGACGGGTCCTGAGGTAATCACAGCGAAGATAAAAGAGGACCAATGGTGAATTCGATACAACTATGAGTTGCATGAAGTTTTTGATGAGCCGGAGATCTCAACGATAGTAAGACTCGGGAAGCTGCAATGGACTGACCACGTCAACCGTATGGACGAACAGCGGATACCCAAAAAGTATTCGTTGGGAGAACTGAAGGGCGGAGACCAGTGGAGAAACCGAGAAAAAGCTGGTCTGATTTGGTCGAGGAAGACTGTTCATCACTGCTCGAGTTTCAAAATTGGAGGACGTAGTCAATGGACCGAGAAAGTTGCTGTTTGGAGTAAGCGAAGGCCCGAGAAGGGCTGCACTGCTACGAAGAAGAAGATCAATCTATTGAATAGTGATATTTACTAGGTCAAATTATGTTAGCCTTATAAGATCAATGTCATACAGGGACGTTCTAATTCGCTCTCGAAATAAAATCGGTTTCAAGTGTCCATTAGTAATCGAAAGTATTTTACCTACCTTTGTATAGGGTTTTCCATTATGTACATAACAGTTTGTTATCTTTATATGAACACACTCTTGAAATTTCTTAATAAATTGTTAATGTCAAAACGTTAATTAAAGTCAACATTTTTGTCATGGTGAAGTTCGCGATCCACCAACGTTTGTAAATTACTAAAAATTACTACCGAAATTCTGTGTCAGTGGCCGCAACTTTAAGAGCGCTTACTCCAATTTTCCCACCCGACAAGCTGTGCACGCTATGAGTATAGTGGATAAATTCGAGTACAAATATTCACTATTGGATGTTCCGGTGCCAAAAAAAGCGAAGGAAATATCGCAGCGTAAGTGCATCGATTCAAAATGAGCCAAATCAGTCAATTCCACGTCGTTCTCAAGAATTGGGCATCGCTCAATTGACATTGTGGCGTATTTTACGAAAAGTTGGGCTACGTGGTTACAAGATCAAATTAAAAGAACTAAAGCCACTTGATTGTTCAAAACTCCGAAACTTCTCCAATTGGGCCCTGGCAAAGCTTGAAGAAAATGAAGAACTTTGTCGAAAAATCATCCTCAGCGATGAACCTCATTTTTGGCTCAATGGCTTTGTTAATAAGCAAAATAGGCATTATTGGTCAGCAGCAAACTCACATGTGCTTCTTGAAACACCGTTGCATCCGCAAAAAAATACTGTTTGGTGCGGTTTTCATGCCGGAGTTGTGATTGGGCCGTACTTTTCGTGGGTGAAAACGACCGTCATGTTACCGTCAATGAGGAGCGCTATCGTATTTTGTTGGAAGACGCAAGACGGTGTCACTAGCCACACAGCACGCCTCACAATCGATTCATTGAAAGGCAAATTTGGTTAACGTGTTATCTCGAGAAATGGTCCGGTAGAAAAGCCTACTCGTTCGTGCGATCTAACGCCATTGGATTCCTTTTTATGGGGCTATATCAAGTCACTGGTCTATGCAAACAAGCCAGCAACTTTAGACGACCTCAAAGACAATATCCAACGCGAAATTGCCAACGTTCCGGTCAAGTGTGTGCCAGAGTGGTAGAAAATTGGGTCCCCAAAGAATCGACCGCTGTAAACGGGCTCGTGGTGGTCATATGACCGAAACGAATTTCATTCATAAAAAGTAATGCTTGCACTACACCCACAATAAATTTGAGCTCAATACCTCAAATAATTCTGTGTTTTATGAACAAATAAAATTGTTATGTCCTTAATGGTAAGCCCTTTATATTTTGAGGAATACAGATGAAAAATACTAAGAAATTAATGGAATGCCCTCTAGTGATGCCACTTCCAAAATACTGGTATATTTTCCATGTTGCAAAAACGTTGTGTTCAAACTCAAGTGAACAGACTTTCAGGACGTTAGCGAATTACCTATTATGATAGCATTCCCTAGGAAAATGAACTGCATTATTTTCTATCAATCAACGAAACAAAGCAAAATTTAAAAGTAATTCCATAATGTGGTAGTGAACAAAATATTGGCACCATTTTTGTCACCTAACCGGTATTGAACGTGAATGTCTACACGAGAAGAAAAAAAACTAGCAAAACCATCCAAGTTCACTTATGAAATATGTTTTTCATATGCATAATGAAAATTATACATAACTTGAGACAAATTATATAAGACCAGGTGAGGTTCGGGACCAGATAAATTATACTAGGCTAGTACGGCAATCAGCATTACGTACAATAACCGCCTCGAAAACCGGATATTTGAATGTCCCTTAAATAGTAGATTTAGTTTAGAGTAAGATAAGATATCCCGTGGCTCAATGCAAGCGCTTCTTTTTTTCGATCCAGGATTTGCGTGTTCGATTCCAGCACAAGTCACTAAGTATAAAATTAAATGAATAAAATTGACGTTAATCTATCCAGTATCAAATAGATGGAGTATAAAATTGTAGTTGTATCGAAGTATATGGCGGGGGAACATGAGAGGGAGAATTGAGTTTGACAGAATGCCTTCATAAAAAATTTAAGGTAGCGTTTTATAGGCAATTGCCCATCACATAAACGTCTAGTATAAAATTAATTTAAATGAATTTTTCGGTAACTTACCGAAGATGTTTGCAAATCCAAAAATGAGTGAGAACTTGGATGGCATGTATATGATTTTTGTGTGATTTTACAAAAGTAAGCCACAGTTAATCAAATATAAATAGAATTATGTTTACGGATGCTTTGAAGCATTCTTAATAATAAAGTAGTGGTTAAGCATTATGCTGAAATTTTGGAAGTACCGTTAGGGTCACGGAATGAGACTCTCAACTCTTATGGACTGTAGGTCGATGGATTAGCATTGAGCGAGTCTATTTGAGAATTACGTTTTCTGGTAAAGCTGTTAAAGAACGCAGACGTAAAGAAATCAGTTAACATGCATGCTTTTATAAAGTTCATATAATTATTCGAAATATTGTATTTTCATATATATGAAAAGAACCTTTCAGAAAATTAAAAATAACAGTACCTATGCTGATCAAAAAATATGGTATTTTGTAACACGTGAACTCAAGACGAAATGGCCACTCGACACAGCAAATGAATTTTCGCGTTGATGAGCTTACGTAGTCATCATGCAAAGGCAAACACGACCATTGGCGAGCATTGGCAGAAAGCGGCGTATGGCAACACTTCTCGCATAAGTTTAATTTCAATTCTCATCATTTGTGTCTTTTAGAAATTGTTTCGGTTTTGGGATCGGAATAATTTTTTCCTATTTTCCAATGATAAGCTCGTTCCGTCTCTGTCGCGCCCGTAATCAAGGGGGCATCGTCGGCGTAGCGGTGCTGTGACCGCCGTCGCTGATGCTGCCACTTCGTCCCGCACTCACCTTCCAACATCCAAATTCGCCTAGCCCAACTGTTTGCCAGCCATCGCTTTACTATTTTACTTCAATTCTCAATTCAGATGCCATTTGCTGACATCGCCGCGGCACCGCAAAACCCAAGCAAAACCAAAAGAAAACGCAGCAAGCAAATCAACGACGAAATGAACGAAAACGAGACATATCGAACATTAACCGTGCACGCACACACCCCAATCATCCCGTATCTAAACACAATGATAATTACACGGCGGCACCCAATACACACACGAGTGCTCGAGCAAGGCGGCAGCAGCAGCTACGGCGACGACGACGGGGACAACTACGACGATGATGAAAAGAGAAAAAAAAAGAACTGAAGGAATTGAACTTTTCAATGATGGCAGCGACGATGGCGACGACTACCAAAACCTAATTTCTGCCCGGCCATTACTCGATTTCTACCAAAAACTCGCCGTTTCCACCAACTCGACGTCAAATGCAAGCCCCTAGCGGCCATTTCGTCGTGAGATAGCTGTAAAATGCTTTTCAAACAAAAAGTCATGGCGACCATTACTTACTTTTCTACGGGCCACTTGCCGACTGAATTTACTAGCCCAAGTAATCCAATGTGCTAATCCGAGTTTCTGTGATGCTGTGAGAACGTTCCTGCCAATTCTGGCACCGAAAAACGTAAAAAAAACACACATTTACCGTAGTCCTCAACACGGACTTTGTTTTCTTCCACTCTCGTCTGCACGCACTAGCCACGGGACAAATTTCGGCGTGTCGCGCAAAAGACCAATCCTTCGAAAGGAGTCGCGTTTTCGAGCAAGCAAAGCAGCACGATGACTATCTGCTTTTCCCAACTTTCACACCGGCCGGACTAATTTTTCCGAGATTTATGTTCTGCACTGACGGAATTGCAGGTCCTCGACAGTTTTCACAGCCACTCGGTAGAAAATGTGAAATTACAAAGCTGTCTACTACCACGCGAAACGAAACGTGTCGGGATTTCGTGGCGCTGGACAGGCCGCACTGTACGTTAATTTGACATGCAATCACTAAATATTAGCAGAAACACTGAGCAGGCTGCGACCGAAGATTCTCTCTGCGTGACACAAAAACTCCTCAATATTTTCAAGCTGTCGCCCAATTTTGACTGAACCGAAAGAAAACAATTTATCTACAACTCGACTATCAAAAAACTAAACTATATTTTCGAAAAAGCGTATAGAAACTTCTCACGGGGGGCGATCAGACGACAATGTCTTCTTGCTCGCAATTAAAAAAAATTCTGCCCGACTAACTCTTCTTATTTCCATACACACTCACTACTCACTCGCTCGCTCGGTTTTTACACTCGCGACTCACGAAAATGAACAATTTCTTACAGCACGTTACACAATTTATATATTTAGTTACTTTTTAGTTTATAAAACTGATTAAAAACCAGCGATTTTGCAGTGAAAAGTTTTTTCAATCAAAACGTACGCACCACATCGAAACCCTCCATTTTGTTTCAATCGGTCTCGGCTCGGTCGTCGTGTATGCGGCGGCTGGTATTTGATTTCGCGCGGCGAGAGTACCGAGCGAAATAGTATTCGTGCTGCCACCTACAAATTCTTAGTTTTCAACATAAAATAAACTGCACGAAAATGGCTCAGCGCGGGAATAAATTGACAGACAGTTTATAAACAAAAAGACTTCTGGGATATTTATTGCACTATAACTTAATTAAGACAAGTTGAAGGCACCAACAACTAAAAAATTTCTATGAAATTCAGCAGGTGTGTTCCTTATGTTCAATAAAATATCATTTCTAGATTATTCTGATATTGATGCTGCTTTCGATATTGTTTTGTGCTCATTACTTTTGGCA
Source organism: Odontomyia ornata (assembly GCA_963969285.1). NCBI lineage: Eukaryota > Metazoa > Arthropoda > Insecta > Diptera > Stratiomyidae > Odontomyia > Odontomyia ornata. Next base: position 137,742,819 of record OZ017740.1, read on the forward strand.
CAGTATGTTCTCTGATAATTGCTGATGATTTAAATTAATAAAAAAATTGATTGACGAAAATTTAGAAACAGAAATGTGTATGAAGACTCCATTGCTGACACATTGGGAGCAAAAAGGAGTTTATCAATGCCACGCGAGAAATATAGAAAGACATATATTCACTTGCAAGATTTCAATGAGCAAGTTCATACTCGGCAGCTTCCTGCCGTCCTCAAACAGGTTACCATAGTTTTCTTGGACGGAAAGTACGCGATGTCGAGCGAAAAGGATCTCGACGTCGCCTCTTCGTATAAGAAAACTAGAATCACCTGTTTGAGGACGGCAGCAATGTGGTGCGTATGGACTTGCGCAATAGTCAATTTTATTATCTATTACTTTGTATTGTGACGTTTTCAATGGTTTACAATAAAATAAATTAATTTCTTATGGCACATTATCATTTCTCATCTACTAACCATAGAGCGCAGAGCAATAATAGTGGTTGGCCTTGACAGTTTCAACCGGTTTTGTAATGAGCTTTAATTTCTCGTCCTTCCGATAGAGATTTCCCGAAGGAATTCTAAACCGACCTCACATCGGTTATAGACGTGAAGTCTGGGAACGTGCCAACGGACTGTACCCATCACGTCAACAAGTCCGGACATTCAGTCTACTCCGAGGTGGCTGCTGGCAGGCTAGTTATTTCGGAGAGGAATTTCGGTCGCAGGTCTTCCGTGATCAGACTAAGCCTCAAATACAAAAATCAGCCATCGACTCAAATGCCCGATTTAAAACGCGTTGAAAAATTTTAAATTTGCCAATTAAAATTTTGGACATGGGAACACTGATTTGGTGCACCCCAACGGTGTTTTACCTTGCTGAAGGCAATCGAGCTCGGCTGAGCGAGCAGCTGATGCGATTTACCGTGTACAAGGGAACAGAAAGAAGAAAGACTAGTTTTTTGACGGATCTGGAAGTTTTACTTGGGCCGCGCCACGGGGATGACGCGAAGAACAAGTGCCACATTTTCTTGGCCGCGTTTAAAGTCGGGAATATTTGGGAAATTAGATCAAATTAGATTCCCAAATCGTTTTAAAGTTTATAAAACGTACATTTAACTTTTCCCCATGGAATTTTTGCAAAAGAGCGGAGATTGTTTATCGGGGCCATTACGCGAGGATTCGATTCGAATATTGTGAAAACATAAAATGCAAAGTATTATGCTCCAAGTGCTGCTTCGACCTACTTCCACAGTTTTCGGTTAGTCATGTCTCTAATTCAATTTTCGTGAACGCAGAGACTGGGAAAAACGACGACTTCAGCTAGTGAAGATTTTGCTGAACTTTTTGGACCACGACATTGCGTTTAGGCTTATCAGTGTTTTCATTAATTGAAAAATTTGATTCTCAACAGTGAATCGAAGTGAGCAGTGAATTTGAGCGGTTTAGAATCTCCGCTATCTGCAAGTGGCCAACAAGCAATTGAATTGCAATTGGAAATGTTTACAAATGTTTAATTGATGATAATTAGGTTGAGTGGTGTCGGTGCACTGTAAAGTGTACGCTGCACAGTCATTACACCGTTATTCGTACATTTTTTTGTACGCGTTTTAGTTTGAATTCCCTTCGAGCTGGTATTGTGCGGTTCTAATTCCGTGCTAGCGGGAAAGAAGTGAAATTTGCAATTCCAAGTGGCCCCAAAATTTTCATCGTTGAAGATTCATGTCTTCCGTGTGCTCTGCTAGCGGGAAAAGTTCGACACTAGTCGAGAGGGTTGTAATGCTAGGGTTGTGCCTGATAATGAGGGTATGTAAAATTTGAGGTTCCATAAAGGCAATGGTGGAGTGAATCGTACGGTTTCAAGACACGGAAACGACAAACATTTCTCGAGCGCCTTCCATAAGAGTGTGTGTAAAGGGTGACTATCGTGCCGTTATTATTTATTGGAATTGTTGAATTTGTTCTGTGAACAGGAGCAGTGAATTAACAAAACAAATCGAAGTTAATTTCTTAGTGAACTTGAAAAGTAAATTTTCCCCTTGCATGAACGAAGCGCTGTACGATGGTTGCTGCAATTAAGACGGGAATATCGGAACTGAAGTGTCCCAGTATACAGCACTGCGGGGCAAATTCATTAGAAACGTTTGCTGGAACCATATAAAGTTTCTTTACAAATGGCTCTTCGAATTGGGACTTGTGAGTGATCGCTTTTAATTAGATTTTTTTTTAAATACCTCCATTCCCTACCACTCTCTCCATCACTCTTTCTTCGTCGCACAACGCTCGTGCGATCTGCATTCACATTACGTTGCTTGGTCCTTTGTTCCACCCAGACAATGTTTTTTTTTGTGGTAGGGAGGTGAAGGCATTTACGCCTGCCGAGTCTGGCAGTGTGGGACTCCCATGGAGGATACCTAGACAATGTTTAACACATCGGTATAAGGGGGCACACAATATAATATGAACTAGTCCTTTTGATGAGCACCAAGTCCAAAAAAATCATGATCAGCTCTCAGAGATAAAAAAAATTTAATATAATACGACGCATTCAAAAGAAACTCTGAGTAACTGTCACTTCAGTACCTCGCCGGTAAGGTCAAAAAGAACGCCCTAAGATACTGGGCTCATAAAAGCAGGATTACAGGTCCACGCTTCAATCAGTGCTCATTAAATGCTCCATTAGTCTTTTCTTAAATACCAAAAGTGAGTTTGCTTCCTTAACAATCTCTGGTAGATTGTTGTATATACGCAGAGCATCATTCGTTGCATCGTTCTTTAGACGATCCGTTCTGGCAAAAGGTTGTAATGAATCATGCAACGCCGCTGGCTACCACTACTAACACACTTTGCTGCCAGGTGGCTTGTCATTTCAAGTTGGTTGCGACGAGCGCACATCCCACATCAATTTTGTCGTGGGATGTCAAGAAGATTTGACAGCCACATGGGAGGAAAGTGTGGAAGTAGTGGCCGTCACACAGGAAGAAGAACTCTCCCACAAATAGGTCATCACTGATATCCATCGACTATTCCAAAAGTAGTAAAGATATCAGAAATTGGAATTGGTTAACCGCGGACATCAGCAATCAACCCATGCAGAGATGCGCAAATGCGATGGATGCCCGTATTTGCCTAGATTAAAGTACCGCATTAAACAACAACCGGACAATACGAATGGGCGATTGCCTGCCAGAATGTATCCCCAATTTGGAGTCAGTAGTTCTTACTGGGAACAATATTCACGAGCGCACATCCCACGTCAATTTTGTCGTTGGATGTCAAGAAGATTTGACAGCCACATGGGAGGAAAGTGTGGAAGTAGTGGCCGTCACACAGGAAGAAGAACTCTCCCACAAGTAGGTCATCACTGATATCTATCGACTTTTCCAAAAGTAGTAAAGATATCAGAAATTGGAATTGGTTAACCGCGGACATCAGCAATCAACCCATGCGGAGATGCGCAAATGCGATGGATGTCCGTATTTGCCTAGATTAAAGTGCCGCATTAAACAACAACCGGACAATACGAATGGGCGATTGCCTGCCGGAATGTATCCCCAATTTGGAGTTAGTAGTTCTTACTGTGAACAATATAAAAGAGTTGGGTGATTTGGAACCACTCACGCACCTCAAAAAGCTGGAAACATTGTACTTGCTTGTAAACCCCGTATCTACAAAGCCATATTGCAGTGAGTATGTTGCATATAAGTTAAATCCGATCCAATCTGAAGGACTTATGAAGTAAACTTGCCACTAATGTAAAGAACGATAACATGTCGGAAGTCCCGCGGAAGAGTTCTTTAGTTGATATCGGGAAAAAACATGAATTTATTGTTGCGTTTTCAACGAAATTCGAGCGTTTCCATAGTCCTAGGTATATACATGTCATGTATGAAAATATGATCAACATAGACGGTGCAAGTGAAACATCTTGATCGAAAGAAAAATGTTTACGATGATATCCATAGTGTGTGTAGAAGTGATATATTCCATGGAACGTACAAACGGGGTAAAGTAACAATGAGAACAGTTTCAATTTAGTAATCAAGGACACCCGGTTTATATTATTAGTACCGCAATTTTTAAATAAAACTTTTATAACCGTCAAATTATATTTAATATCATGCAATTACTATTCAATAATACATAAGCAAATTACAATAATGAGAAAAATGGTGGTGCGAGTGATGATCAAAGGAAAAAAACAAGGTATCATGTATTAAGAGGAGTAGTGATTTACTTAAATTCCCGGTCCAACGATATTCAGTAAGGACTATTCCATTTTTTTTATTTTATATGTATGAAATATTGGATGATCTTGCCTACTTACTTTTAAGATCGGAACTAGCACGATAAGTTTACCCAAATGCAATATTATTTATACTTACGGTGAAAGAAAGAAAATATCTTTGTATTTGTAAATTTTTCCAATTAAGAGGCGAAATTGAATTTAATTAAATTCTAAGATATTGCTAGGGAAGTCAATTAAATTTGAATCAATTTGGAAGCTTTTCGAGATTGAAAATGATGCGCATAAATTAATATTACCGTTTTTATTAATATATCTGGGGCTACTGATCGACTCGAAGATGAGTTTCTCTGAGCAAATCAGGGCAACGGCTGAGAAGGCTGCCTCGGGAATATCGGCCCTGAGTCGACTTATGGCCAACGTAGGGGGACCCAGCCCATCAAGAAGACGCCTCTTGATGAGTGCTGTAGGGTCAGTGCTACTGTACGGAGCAGAGGTATGGGGCGACGCTCTCAGCAAGGAGGTATACCGAAAACGATTGGCACAGGTACAGAGAAGAGGAGCACTGAGAATTGCATCTTCGTATCCAACAGTCTCCGACTCGGCGGTGAGAGTGATTGCAGGCGTGATACCTGTCGCCCTCCTTGCTAGAGAGCGCCGCGCTATTTACCTGCGCCGAAACGAGGATGCGAGGGAGATGGTTGTCCGCGAGGAGAGACAACGCTCGCTCAACGATTGGCAGCAGTCTTGGAGGAATTGCACGAAGGGAAGGTGGACTGCGCGCCTCATCCCGGATGTGAGACCGTGGCTAAATCGAAAGCATGGTGAGACTGACTTCTATCTGACCCAGCTTTTGAGCGGGCACGGGTGTTTTCAGTCTTACCTGCACAAGATCGGCAAGTCACGGTCTCCTGATTGTCGGTTTTGCCCAGGAGAGGAGGACAATGCCTGTCACACATTTTTTGCGTGTACGAAATGGGCCAGGCTGCGAAGGGAACTCTACAGGGAGACGGGAGAGCTCACCCCGGATAATATAGTTGCGGTGATGCTCGAATCGGTTGACAAATGGAACCAGGTGGCACATTATGCTCGGGCAGTCCTAAAATATAAAAGGGACTCACAGCAGCCGGAGGCGCTGGGGCTGGGGGATCGCTCTTCTGGCAATTCCTCTTCTCCCCTCCCCTCCCGCTAGGAAAGGGACTCCCCAGCTTGAAGGCGCCCCACGGCGTAACAAAACGAGACCTGGCCCGAAGTAATGTGTCAAACGGTTCCAGGCTAGGTTCTCAGATTGACAGGGGAGGTGTTTAGTGAGTAGTCCAAAGGTATCCTCCATGGGAGTCCCACACTGCCAGACTCGGCGGGCATAAATGCCTTCACCTCCCTACCACAATAAAAAAAAAAAAAAAAAAAAAATATATCAAAGAAGAAAAAAGGAATGAAGACAAAGACAAAACGGCCCAATAACATAATTATATAAAGCTGTATTAGATTTACACTATGGAAATACTGGCATTAATATATAATCATCCATTGATATGTGAATTAATAACTGGTAAATTTTTAGAAATTTTAATGGAATTAAGAATTTATGACTGTCATATTTGTAATGTTGAAGCTTAACAATAAATAACTCATAATACAAATAATAATGCAAAATAATTTGAACACTATAATATCTAACAAATAATACTGAGAAATCATACGAACAATCATAATAAATAACCAATAATAATAGGACCTAATACGAAGCATGTTAATGAATACCCAAATAATACACACAATGATAAGGCATAATAGATATCATAATAATAAATAGCAACCAAGGATACGAATAACAATAATTGAGATATTGATGAAAGTCAAATTCAGTATTTTTGCGAGTCTTTTTTCTTCTCTTCATACTACAAAATAAAGTACAATAGTGTGTAAACAAACTACCGAGGAAAATTTGTAACCTTTAAAATTGAGAATTTAAACAAAACTATTGAAAATCATTTTTGGGCCGCCACTTAGGTGCAAGAAAGTTAACACTTGTTAACTTTGATTCTTCCGGTTTTTTTTCTAATTGAAAACTTCCAGTCAATGACCCATTAAAATTTCCAAATTCAGTCACCTTTGTATAAATTTCAAAAGGAAAGAGTCCTTACGCGAAAATTATCTTCAAAGTAATTTTTAAAAGAGAAATTGAAGGTTTATATCGGAGGTATATGAACGTACATAAATTGATTTCCTACATTACTTGCAGTGAACGAGGCGGTTCAATGAACGTAGTTGCTAAATAGTACAATCTTTTTAAGAATTAACAAAAAGTTTTATATTATATCCCTAAAACATTGATAATTATACCCTATTATTGTTTACATAAGGTTGTAAATAATTTTTGTTAGAAACCAGTAAGGTATTTGTTCGATTAACTATAAATTGAACAGGTCACGAATGAAGTATTGAGATGCAAGAAATAAAAATAACAAAATGAATTGCTAATAAAAAAAACCCGACTTTCCTTTCCAGTGGTTCTTCCTTTCAGCGAGAAATGAAGTGCAGGGTAGGTATGCCGTCGCGAGGGTAGGGTTCGAGAAAATCCGCTGAGGTCAGTTTCGCGTCGCGCGCGGTACGCGGTACCTTTGTTGTTTTGCCTTTTTATTAGAGTAGCTTTCGTCGGGTTGAGTTAACGTAGTATACTTTTCGGTACCGCGTCGGAAATTCGGGAACGCGAAGTAAACATTAGATTTTGTTCTTTGACTGATTGATGAAGAAATACGGAGTAACGTAGAATAGGTTTCCTCTCCGTATGGTTTTGTTTTGTGACGCGTTTGAAAACGGGCATGTATTGGTGGCTGAATATTGTAAATGAGCGTAACCCATTCGGAGACCGGCGACCGAAATCCTCTCCGATCTAGCTGGCCGACAAGCAGCCACCGCGTGAATGGGTTACGGTGCACGGATTGGTTGACCGGTTGGTACCATCCGTTGGCACTACTCAGACTTAACGTCTAGAACCGATGAGAGGTCGGTTCCGCGTTCGCACGTAGACGTAAAATCATTACAAATGGCGCCCAACGTGGGGCCCAAAACATCCTAAGGGGATAAGAGATTCGCGTCTTCTGACGAGTTGGTCCTTTACGGCGGATGTAAGGTACATTGGTACTCGAGCCTCACAAACAGGAGCAGTGGATTTGTGTTATACACACTAGCAGTCGCTTCACGTGAGTTGTAGCTTCCGCTCTCCTTTGTTTGATTTTTTTTTTCGAGACAGAATTCTTCCAATGTGTTGTCCCAGGGTAACCCCTGTAAGGACCTTCTATTTTCTTGATGGAACTGTCAGCCAGATGGGGTTTCTCCTGTCGGCCTGGACTCTCAAGAAAATAGAAGGCTACTGTAATGTGACGCCTACGCCCGGGAATCGAAGTGATTCCGATCCCGAACCCTTGCACTCGGCCAGATGGGTATGACCTCGAAATGCAAGCGGACTTCATCTTTCGTGCGGATATCGTTGCGCAGAAAATATTTTTTATCTCCAAATATTTAGATCTGTGGATTTAAATATTTGAAACAGAATATTAAACAAAACCCCGACGCATTTCGAGACATATCCATCTGGGAATGCCCCCTCCAACGTGGCCATCGAAAAACTATGCCACTGGCGACAAATGGAGATGCACACTGCCGCCATGTGGCGTTCCATTCCACACATCTGTTTTGTCCGATGAGAAAACAAGTAGTCAATTTGACAAGTGAAAGCTCCGGTATTACAGAGTGGAAAAGTGATTTTTTGACACGTCGCCGCGCCTTTCGACCCGTTTGGAAGTGAAAGTGAGCTTTACCGCGTGTGCGCACATGTTGTAGGAAGCAGGAGAAAGGGCTACAATAGGGTAGGACAACATCGTACCAGTCTCCCCTTGCTGTGACTAGGGATTCATGCCCCTTGGAATTGGAGCAATTAGCCCAGAAGGGGATATTTGGCCCCACGTGCACAAGCGCCCATACCTGGTAACCAGTGAAGAAGTGGCGCTGGAGGTGACTGACTCACAGGTAAGAATAAATAAAAAAAAAAAAAAAACCAATATACAATTCATTCTGCGAATAGCTCTCCTCCAAGTCCTGCAATTTTCCCTTGGCTCTGCTAAGCATTCGCTTCCGAATCGATGAGAAGAATTTGGAGATTCTTCAAATGCTAAGATCAATTGCGCCTTCTGGAATTAAATTGAATGGTGGCCTCCCAAAATATATTTGTGTAAAATGCACACCGAAGAATTATCAATCTAATGACGGTAGTTCGTTGAAATGCCAACAAGATGAGACCGAACTGGAATCGTTTATTATTGAAGGAGTTGATGGTGATCTATTTAAATCGGAAATACCAGGCGAAAAAGTATATGTAGAATATCCACCAAAAGAAGCTAAAAGGAATCAAGAACTGGAAATAACTGAGCCATATAAAGAACAATATTCATACCAGCAGTGCGGCAAGTCCAAGCGGAAGTTCATCACCAACAGCTTCATCAGCATTTATCGCATCAACTGTAAGTACAGCCTCAATCCCATCACCGGCACCCACTGGTGTTTGTTCGGTTCGAAGGGGTGTTTGTATGGCGCGAAATCCTCTTCATTAAATCGTAAACACGCAAAAATGAACGATAGACGCGGCGGAAACTATTTGTTAATAAGCGCGAATAGGGCTGTAGAAGCGGATTTATTCAAATTTGTTTGATGCATGATTTGGTACCTCAGAACTGTTCAGAGTCTCCACAACTTTATAAATCTATGATTCTGGATGAAATTAACACATAAAATATTTGAAGAATAGAAGATTAGCAAATACTCTTGAGAAAAAGAGACCGTATGAAATTTTTATGATAAAGAAATGCGATATCGGAAATTTAAAGTTATTTGGGAGCAAAGTTTTATTAGAGTGCCTGAAAGTTAAAGAAGCGATAAAAGCTAATATTGCAATTTCAGTAGGTTATGAAAATGTTGAATTAGTTAAGAACATGTCAATATCATTGAAGAAAGTCAAAAGCAGTGATTTCCAGTGTTTTAAATCTATACATATTTACAACAACCTGAATGTTTGCAATCTTAATTTTGCTCGTTGATTGAATTAAAAGAAATCAAATTGAGTGTTTCATGTATTTTATGTGAAAACCTCTATGTAATAAAAGTTTGTATAAAATCTACCTATAAGTAACTAAAATCCGTGAGAAAGGAACACCACTTAAGGAGATTCATTCGTTCTGAACTAGATGCTAATAAAAGTATATAATAGGGAGTTAACAGAAGAAAGAAGAAAAAAAAAAGAAAAGAAAAACTATGTTGTAAATGCGCATTTTTTTTTGTTTTTTTTTGGGAAGAAACTAGGTCAACATGTATATTTGATAAAGTTCGCATTAAAAAGCCAATCATGACCAACTTGAGAAGTAAAAATTAATGAAAAATCACTAAAGTAAAATTAAAAAGAAAAAAAGAAAAACACAATTAAATTGTGGAGCAAGTCCTTTTGGTTTACACTCAATTATATAAAGAACTTAAAAGTATCTTTTATAGAGAAGAACATTTAATTTATGACTAGTGAATATATGAAGAAAAACCAATCAGGATAAAAATTGAAGGTCGAATTGTCATTTTTTTACTAAGAATAATGAGGTTATTAGTAATAATAAAAATGAAGAAAAACATTTTAAATACATGAATCGAGATTCTTGAATGACGAACGATGTGTATAAAAATCGTGTTGATGTACTTCATTAGATTTTGTTTTGTAAATTTCTGTCAAATCGATTATACGTTTGTTTTGAATTCGGGAAATTAGCTTAAAAAAGTCAATAATTTTTAAATGAGTATTTTGACAAGGAACTTTTATACATATATATTTCAATCAAATGAATAAAATTATGAATTGCTAATGGATTAAAGACTTTCCTTTTCAGTGGCTCGTTCTGTTTCAGCGGGAAAGTGAGTGCAGGGTAGGTATGCCGTCGCGAGGGTAGGGTTTCGACAAATCCGCGGAGGTCGGTTTCGCGTTTCGGTTACGGTCCGCGGTACCCTTGTTTGCGCTCGTTTTTTTTCTTAGAGTAGGTTATTTTGGACTTGAGGTAGGTTAGCTTATTTTCTGGTACCGCGTCGGTGATTCGGTAACGCGCCTATGGGATTTTGTAGCGTTTTTGATTTGAGATCTGTGGAGAGATCACATCCAGAATTAACGTAACGTAGGTTTCCCGTTCTGGATGAGTAGTTGTTGACGCGTTTGGAAAACGGGCATGTTCAGGTGGCTGAAATATTGTAATTGAGCGTAACCCATTCGGAGACCCGCGACCGAAATCCTCTCCGAACTAGCTGGCCGACAAGCAGCGACCGCGTGAATGGGTTACGGTGCACGGATTGGTTGACCTGTTGGTACCATCCGTTGGCACTACTCAGACTTAACGTCTAGAACCGATGAGAGGTCGGTTCCGCGTTCGAACGTAAAAAGTAGAAAATCATTACACTACCTTGCCTTTATGTCGCGGAAGGATTCTACTTATTTCGTATGCGTGATAGACGAGTGGTATCGGTTCAACGTTCGGTGGCGTATGCTGGAGTTGCAGAACCTGGAATGCTCACACGCGTTGGGGATTTTGACCGCGTAGTAAGCTGTTACGGTAGCTCTACCACTTGTCTCGTCGAGTCATTTAATGTAGTTTAGAGACGGTTTTTGTGATGTATGTGGGTTTAGGGGATAAATTTTGTAAATCGACCGAAAGCACCCTTTCTTCGGCAGACTACCACGCACTCTCATTTCCCTTTGGAGGAGTCGACTGCTGGAAAGGAAAGTGTGTATTAAAAAAATTTTTTTTTCCTATTTTACCGAAATAGCTCACCACTATCGGCCACTAATTTATTTCTAAGCTTTCACATATATATAAGGTTAGTAGTAGGAGTAATTTACCTTCCTTTTGTTTAGTAATACCCATTGCCAACACACATATTAAACATCAACATGGCGACAAAGCGGACCCCAGATAAGCGTTGGACCAGATCCAAAACGGTCCAACCAGCTAACTGTGGGATCTGCTTTGAAGACGTTGTGGAGGGCGTACACAGCGGGCGATTGGAGTGCGGACACCTTTTCCATCGTGCCTGTGTCCAACAGCTCCTCCTCACGTCCGAGCTTTGCCCACTATGCCGGCGACCTATAGAGCGGACCGCCGTAGACGTCCCCCTCGGAACGCCCGTCCCCACGCGTGGAGCAGTGGCGAAAGGGGTTCCAGATGCCGAACCGCCCCAATCACGGATGGACTTGCAAGGAGCCGTGGGCGGTGAAGTTCCTGCTGCAGTTGTCGCGGTCGAGGTTACACCCGCGCCTTCCACCCACTCCATTGACACCCTCGTGGCGTTAGTGCGAGATATGTCGGAGAGGGTTGGCAACTTGGAGGGAAGGCTCCAGAACCTCCCCATGAGCCAACCACCCAGCTGCGTGAGAACTCCGCTTGGATGCGAGCCCAATCCCAGTGTGGCTATGCCCCACTCTCGACCATCTGATCAATGGGCCCTACCTCCAAGGAACTCGGGAATGGATCCCAGAGCTCCCGAGTATAGACCACGACACAGCGCCGCACCTCCGTTGGTACCTCCAGTCCCCGAGGCAGTTCCTTACAACAGGTCAATCGAAGATGCGATTCCCCCCGGGAACGCATTGACACCTTTCCGAGACCCGACGCCTCGTATCATGGAGAGTTGGCGCCTGAACTTCACGGGTTTCAACGCTATGATATCAGCGGACCGGTTTCTTTTCCGGATTCAGGCGTTAGTATCCAGCACCCTGGGAGGTGATTTCTCGGCTTTCCTCCGGCATGCACATCTTTTGTTCAGCGGAGATGCTGCCGACTGGTACTGGAGTTTTAAGGAGTCGACTCCACGTCCCACTTGGAATTCTTTCAGTGCAGCCTTCCGCAATCGATTTGATGATGGCTTCACTGAGAGAGAACTAAGGGAACAGATAAAGAAACGGAAACAAGGCGCTCACGAACCGTTCGACCAGTACTACACAAGTATAGTGAGATTGAGCACTCGCTTGCGAACAACCATGCCCGAGGAAGAACTGGTAGAAATTATCAGAGAGAATATGCGTTGGGAGCTTCAGAACAGCCTTCTGCATTTTCCCATCAACACTATACAGGGATTGTGCCTCCATGCCCGTAGGCAAGAACAACTGGATGAGCGGCGAGGTACCTTCCGTCCACAACCTCGCATAACGGGACCAAATCCCCGAAATCATCACACCGCGGAGTTGATGGCAGCGGACCACCTACTTGCTGACCCAGTACCAGTACCGAGGAGCGGAGCACTACAGGAGCTTGAGGACCCAGCAATGATTGATCGACCCTCCCTTGAAGCAATTACAAGCCCGACGGTCTGTTGGAACTGCCGACAAACGGGGCATCGGTTCTATGCATGTCCAGCGGAACCGACGCTCTTCTGTTACCGATGCGGGAAGGCCAACACTTACGCACCTGATTGCGCAAATTGCAAATTGCGAAAAAACTTGCCAGTGAGTGCCACGACCATCCGTCGGCACTCCTAAAACCCGGACGAAACAAGGCTGATCCCATCACTAGCTATGACCAAGCCACAGACATGACTCAAATTCTGCTGACTCGCACCGCCAAACACAGTTCTCCCGAAGTTCCACAACCAACGCCATCCTTTGTCGAGGCGGACGCGCAGGGAAATGATAGCGAGGCGAAAGTTCCTTGGCATGTCAAACCCTTCCACGTCAGACTGCAGAATTATTTGGCTACTCGACAGCGCATCTTCCATGAGGAGTTGGCTACAACTGTCCCACCGCGAAGAAAGCGAGCCACGCGTCGGATGCGGAGCTTCTGGAGAAGGGTCAGGCAGTCGAGGAAGGTGCTGAAGGACATACACTTAGACGAATTATTGAGGGATGACGTTCGACCATATGCGTCAGTACACCTCCTGCAAAAACGTTTGTCGGGTTTAGTCGATACGGGAGCCAGTGTGAATTGCATATCAGCCGATTTTGCAGGGGAGGTACTGGCAATGCACGCGGACCAAATCCACCATTTTACCACCTGGTTAAGCACGGCGGACGGAACTCGTCACTCTGTAGTGGGAAAAATTACGACGGATGTCACCTTTAAGGGAGTAACTAAACCTCTGGAATGTTACATCATACCTCAATTAACCCAGAATCTTTATCTAGGGGTGGATTTCGTTCGAAAATTTAACTTGGCCACGGCACTGTTTTCCGGTACGACCCTGGAGTCCGTCACCACAGTTCCTGACCAAACTCAAACCACTCACTTATTACGACAGACACTGGATGTGAATCAGCAACTGCGACTTGACTCGGCTATATCGGCTTTTCCATCGCATGAGAAGGAAGGTCTCGGGTGGACGGCACTGGTGTTACACACTATAGATGTGGGGGATGCTAAACCCATAAAACAGAGACATTTTGCCATATCTCCGGCGAAGGAAAAGTTGTTATATGCCGAAGTTGATCGAATGCTAGCATTAGGCGTGATCGAAGGATCGCAGAGCGCGTGGGCTTCCCCAGTCACCTTAGTTGTCAAGCCGAACAAGGTCCGGCTATGCTTAGATGCCAGACGCTTGAACGCCGTCACAGTCAAGGACGCATACCCTCTACCGTTGATTGAAGGCATTTTGAGTCGGTTGCCTAAAGCCCACTTCATCACGAGCTTAGACCTCAAGGACGCCTTCTGGCAAATTCCTTTAGACCCGGGCTCAAAGGAGAAAACAGCCTTCACAGTCCCAGGTCGGCCCCTGTACCAATTCGTGACCATGCCATTTGGATTGTGCAATGCCCCTCAAACAATGATGCGCCTTATGAATAAGGTGATACCACCTCATTTACGGCACCAAGTTTTCGTGTACTTGGACGATCTGCTGCTTATAACCGAGACCTTTAACGAACACATCGACCTGCTTCAGGAGGTGGCTCTACACATCCGGAGGGCAGGGTTAACCATCAACATACAGAAGAGTCAGTTCGTGATGACGGTGGTGAAGTATTTAGGTCACATCATTGGGCATGGCAATATCAAAACCGACCCGGACAAGACTCAAGCGATTGACGTTTTTCCATTACCCAAGACCACCAAGCAATTACGCCGATTCCTAGGCTTATGCGGATGGTACCAGCGTTTTGTACGTGACTATGCCACCATTACCACTCCTTTGACCGACATGCTGCGTAAGGGACGTAAGTTCGTCTGGGAAGAGCCCAGCTTGCGAGCCTTTGAAGAGCTAAAGAAGAGTCTGACTACAGCCCCCGTACTGCACAGCCCGGACTTTGACAAACCGTTCTCAATCCATTGTGACGCGGGTCAACATGGGGTGGGAGCAGTCTTAGTCCAGGTTGCACAAGACGGCGAGGAGAGACCTATAGCCTTCATGTCCCACAAGCTGAACCAGGCCCAGCGGAACTATACGGTCTCGGAGCAGGAATGCCTGGCGGCTGTGCTGGCAGTGAAACGTTTTCGAGCATATGTAGAAGGACATCCTTTTGAAATCGTCACTGATCATGCGTCACTGAAATGGCTGATGAGCCAAACGGATCTCCACGGCCACTTGGCCAGATGGGCCTTGAAATTACAGGCGTTTGACTTCACGATAAGACACCGCAAGGGAAGTCAGCACGTGGTACCGGACACACTATCAAGGATGTTCGCCCCTGAAGGAGCCGAGTTGGCCCAGAAGGACGACAGCCCCCTATGGATCGACTTGGACCATTCCGCCTTCAAGTCAGCATGTTATATCCAGCTGATGAATACGATTCAGGATGGGTGACAGAGGGATTTATATACAAGCGGACGAGACACGCCTCCGCAGACCACATTCAAGAAGAGGAACAGTGGAAGTTATGGGTGCCCGAAGAACTGACAGGCGAATTGATTAAGCGGGCTCATGACCACCCATTGAGTGCACACGGCGGTTATGGTCGTACGCTTCGGCGACTGAAGACTCACTTCTTTTGGCCTAAGATGGCGCAGCAAGTGAAAAAGTACGTAGCCGCTTGTGAGCTGTGCAAATGCACTAAAGCGCCCAATATTGTTCTTCGGCCCCCGATGGGAAAATTCGAACTACCGGAGCGGGTGTTCCAGCGCCTGTATATAGATCTTATCGGTCCGTACCCTCGCTCGACTTCGGGATGCACGGGAGCTGTCGTGGTCCTGGACCACTTGTCCAAATTTCCGATTGTGGAACCCCTTCGAAACCTGCACACCGGCCCCATAGTCAGTTTTCTGGAAAATCGTGTTTTCCATATCTTTGGAGTACCGGAGAAGCTGGTCTCCGACAACGGAGTTCAGTTCAACTCGTCTAGATTTCGGGAATTAATGGAAAAGTATGGCATTACGCATCAGCGGACTGTCGTTTATTCCCCGCAAGCCAATGCGTCCGAGCGGTTGAACCGCACCCTCATAGCCGCCATTCGGGCCTACGTCCAACCGGATCAGAAGGATTGGGACCGCAGGATTTCCGCCATCACCTGTGTTCTGCGTTCGTCTTATCACTCCACCACAGGCATCTCCCCATACTTTGCCGTGTTCGGCCAGCATATGATCTGCCACGGAAACTCGTACCGGCTATTGCGGCAGTTGAAAGGTCTGGAAGACCCAATGGTTGTGCTGGAGCCGCACGAGAAACTCCAAATTCTACGAGAACAAATCCGGGAGAGGATTGAAGACAGTAGACGGGTGGGGGAGGAGCGGTACAATCTGTGATCCCATCCTTCTGGCTTCAAGGCAGGCGACGAAATCTACCGACGGAATTTTAGACAAAGTGAAGCAGGTCGGCATTACACTGCCAAGCTAGGTAAGAAGTTCGTGAAGTGTCGAGTCTTACAAGTTTTAAGTCCCACGCGGTACCTCATTGAGGACATGTCCGGAAAGGAGCTGGGAGTCTACCATGCCAAAGACCAACGACGCTGAGAGAAAAAGAAAAAAAAACATCATAGGGCCAAGCAACGTTTCCTTCAGTCTCCCCATGCCTGGTAGGCATCGTGGACACTGCCCTGTAATGAATCATGCGACGCCGCTGGCTACCACTACTAACACACTTTGCTGCGAGGTGGCTTGTCATTTCAAGTTGGTTGCGACGAGCGCACATCCCACGTCAATTTTGTCGGGGGATGTCAAGAAGATTTGACAGCCACATGGGAGGAAAGTGTGGAAGTAGTGGCCGTCATACAGGAAGAAGAACTCTCCCACAAATAGGTCATCACTGATATCCATCGACTAATCCAAAAGTAGTAAAGATATAAGAAATTGGAATTGGTTAACCGCGGACATTAGCAATCAACCCATGCGGAGATGCGCAAATGCGATGGATGTCCGTATTTGCCTAGATTAAAGTGCCGCATTAAACAACAACCGGACAATACGAATGGGCGATTGCCTGCCGGAATGTATCCCCAATTTGGAGTTAGTAGTTCTTACTGTGAACAATATAAAAGAGTTGGGTGATTTGGAACCACTCATGCACCTCAAAAAGCTGGAAACATCGTGGTTGCTTGTAAACCCCGTATCTACAAAGCCATATTACAGTGAGTATGTTGCATATAAGTTAAATCCGATCCAATCTGAAGGACTTATGAAGTAAACTTGCCACTAATGTAAAGAACGATAACATGTCGGAAGTCCCACGGAAGAGTTCTTTAGTTGATATCGGGAAAAAACATGAATTTATTGTTGCGTTTTCAACGAAATTCGAGCGTTTCCATAATCCTAGGTATATACATGTCATGTATGAAAATATGATCAACGTAGACGGTGCAAGTGAAACATCTTGATCGAAAGAAAAATGTTTACGATGATACCCATAGTGTGTGTAGAAGTGATATATTCCGTGGAACGTACAAACGGGGTAAAGTAACAATGAGAACAGTTTCAATTTAGTAATCAAGGACACCCGGTTCATATTATTAGTACCGCAATTTTTAAATAAAACTTTTATAACCGTCAAATTATATTTAATATCATGCAATTACTATTCAATAATACATAAGCAAATTACAATAATGAGAAAAATGGTGGTGCGAGTGATGACCAAAGGAAAAAAACAAGGTATCATGTATTAAGAGGAGTAGTGATTTACTTAAATTCCCGGTCCAACGATATTCAGTAAGGACTATTCCATTTTTTTATTTTATATGTATGAAATATTGGATGATCTTGCCTACTTACTTTTAAGATCGGAACTAGCACGATAAGTTTACCCAAATGCAATATTATTTATACTTACGGTGAAAGAAAGAAAATATCTTTGTATTTGTAAATTTTTCCAATTAAGAGGCGAAATTGAATTTAATTAAATTCTAAGATATTGCTAGGGAAGTCAATTAAATTTGAATCAATTTGGAAGCTTTTCGAGATTGAAAATGATGCGCATAAATTAATATTACCGTTTTTATTAATATATCAAAGAAAAAAAAGGAATGAAGACAAAGACAAAACGGCCCAATAACATAATTATATAAAGCTGTATTAGATTTACACTATGGAAATACTGGCATTAATATATAATCATCCATTGATATGTGAATTAATAACTGGTAAATTTTTAGAAATTTTAATGAAATTAAGAATTTATGACTGTCATATTTGTAATGTTGAAGCTTAATAATAAATAACTCATAATACAAATAATAATGTAAAATAATTTGAACACTATAATATCTAACAAATAATACTGAGAAATCATACGAACAATCATAATAAATAACCAATAATAATAGGACCTAATACTAAGCATGTTAATGAATACCCAAATAATACACACAATGATAAGGCATAATAGATACCATAATAATAAATAGCAACCAAGGATACGAATAACAATAATTGAGATATTGATGAAAGTCAAATTCAGTATTTTTGCGAGTCTTTTTTCTTCTCTTCATAATACAAAATAAAGTACAATAGTGTGTAAACAAACTACCGAGGAAAATTTGTAACCTTTAAAATTGAGAAATTGAACAAAACTATTGAAAATCATTTTTGGGCCGCCACTTAGGTGCAAGAAAGTTAACACTTGTTAACTTTGATTCTTCCGGTTTTTTTTCTAATTGAAAACTTCCAGTCAATGACCCATTAAAATTTCCAAATTCAGTCACCTTTGTATAAATTTCAAAAGGAAAGAGTCCTTACGCGAAAATTATCTTCAAAGTAATTTTTAAAAGAGAAATTGAAGGTTTATATCGGAGGTATATGAACGTACATAAATTGATTTCCTACATTACTTGCAGTGAACGAGGCGGTTCAATGAACGTAGTTGCTAAATAGTACAATCTTTTTAAGAATTAACAAAAAGTTTTATATTATATCCCTAAAACATTGATAATTATACCCTATTATTGTTTACATAAGGTTGTAAATAATTTTTGTTAGAAACCAGTAAGGAATTTGTTCGATTAACTATAAATTGAACAGGTCACGAATTAAGTATTGAGATGTAAGAAATAAAAATAACAAAATGAATTGCTAATAAAAAAAACCCGACTTTCCTTTCCAGTGGTTCTTCCTTTCAGCGAGAAATGAAGTGCAGGGTAGGTATGCCGTCGCGAGGGTAGGGTTCGAGAAAATCCGCTGAGGTCGGTTTCGCGTCGCGCGTGGTACGCGGTAGCTTTGTTGTTTTGCCTTTTTATTAGAGTAGCTTTCGTCGGGTTGAGTTAACGTAGTATACTTTTCGGTACCGCGTCGGAAATTCGGGAACGCGAAGTAAACATTAGATTTTGTTCTTTGACTGATTGATGAAGAAATACGGAGTAACGTAAAATAGGTTTCCTCTCCGTATGGTTTTGTTTTGTGACGCGTTTGAAAACGGGCATGTATAGGTGGCTGAATATTGTAAATGAGCGTAACCCATTCGGAGACCGGCGACCGAAATCCTCTCCGATCTAGCTGGCCGACAAGCAGCCACCGCGTGAATGGGTTACGGTGCACGGATTGGTTGACCGGTTGGTACCATCCGTTGGCACTACTCAGACTTAACGTCTAGAACCGATGAGAGGTCGGTTCCGCGTTCGCACGTAGACGTAAAATCATTACAAGGTATTACGAATTGATCTGCATTCCTCGCATTATATGGGTTGATCTGTGATACCTTAATTAATGGCGCCCGTTCCGATCCATTAGTTTTTAAATTTCTGTAGATAAACTTAGCTTTCTCCATAATAATGATTTGACTAAAGGTTAATGATTTTGCCGATTGGTAAACCAAACTAGTTTGAGTAAGCATTGGCAGCTTCAGAATGTTTTTATACGCTTTGGTCAGCAGCCTGGATATACTGTTTAAATGTTGCTTTGCTGATTTGACTCCAAATAAGTACTCCATAATGCAATTTCGCCAGGACAAATGCATTTAGAACAAGTTTCTTGATGTGCATTGGAAAATCCTCATATCTTCTTAACAATCCTATTATTGGGGCTAATTGCCTCCTTAAGCTATTTATGTGTGGTAACCAGGTCATACGATGGTCTATGATAAGACCAAGATATTTCATTTCTAGTACTCTTTGTAATTTTTCGCCGTTAATATTTAGTTCGACATCTATGTCTCCTTTGTTCTTTTGCTTAAAAACAATATATTTTGTTTTTGAAGTGTTCAATACTAGTTTGTTTTCAATTAACCACTGATCGAATTTTCCTAGATCCTCGTTGATAGTGTTCTCAATGGCAGTTTTGTCTCGTCCTGAATAAAGTAGAACTGTGTCATCAGCATTTAATGTGTGATATCCCGTCAGCCCACATGTATTTAGATTGTTTGTGTATAGCAGGAACAGAGTTGGGCTGAGCATTGAGCCTTGGGGAACTCCTTTTTTCGTAGGTACATGATCGTTCAGGAGATTGTTGATTAAAGTTCTCTGCGATCTTCCCTCCAAGTAACTTTTTAGCAACTGCTTAGGACTACCCTGAATACCGTACGATTCAAGTTTACGAAGCAAGAGGTTATAATCAACTGTATCAAATGCTTTTTTCAAATCCACAAAAATTCCGATGAGATAATCACCTCTGTCAAGTCCTAGGTTGATGAAACGTGTGACAGAATGTAGGGCATCCAAAGTACTCTTGTTCTTTTGAAAACCAAACTGATGTTGGCTTATGATACAGTTTTCAACTAAGAATGAAGTTAATCGATTGTTTAGTATTCTTTCAAATATCTTACTAAATCCCGTCAGCAGCGCAATCGGGCGATAATTATTCGGGTCGAGATGATCACCACCCTTAAATATAGGAACTATTTTTGCAAGTTTTTCTTCTTCCGGAAAAGTCCCATTCCTAATATGCACGTTTAATTAAATAGCATTCACCTCCCTACCACAAAAAAAAAAAAATATGCACGTTTATAAAATTTGCCATAATCTGGGCTATGTCCTCCTTTATTATACTAATCTCATTCATCGTGATGCTATCGATGCCGGCTCCGTATTCTTTTTCAATTCATTGATTACATTTGAGACTTCCCTTTTATTTGTTTGATGAATGTGAAGGATGGAATTTATTGAGATATTTGTAGTATTTAAATTGCCTGCGGAACTGGCAACGATTTCTTTAGTGATTCTTCCACCAATTGTTGAAAAAAAGTTATTTAATGAGTTCGCCGCGTCACGTGGACACGATGTATTAGAGGGCCCATCAGGATTCAGTTGAAAGTTTTGTGATATACCCTGGGTTGAAGAGTTATCCTTTACCTCATTTATTATTTTCAATATTTCGCGGGAGCTGTCAGCCGCTGTTTCCATTCTTCTTGAAAAATATAAGAATTTAGCCTCTTTCACCAGTCGTTTCGATTCTTTTTTCGCTTGCATATACTCGTATACAAACTTGAAAGCCTGGTTTCCACTGTTCTTCATGTAGTCCATGTATGCCTTCCTTTTTTTAATACTTGCATCAATTACTTTTTTCGTTATCCAAGTCTGATGTCGACACCTGATTTTTTTCTCAATTGTAGAGCTTTGCTTAGCAGATGTGATGAAATTTTTGAGTTCAATAATACTATTTAGTTTCCGCTTTTCCAGTAACTCTCGTATGTTTGATTTAAAGAGCTCCTTGTCTAGATATCTGAACGTTTTGTAGGTCGGCTTCTGTTTATTCAGGGTTTGGTCTTGAATAGCAATTTTTAACACACGGTGATCCAGTTCCGGCCAGTCCTCAAATATGTATGTCATGCTTTCAGCGACTTTTAAATCATTGGTTACTATATGATCCAGACATTTAGTTGACACTGGGCGAGTAATTTGGTTGTTGTTTATGATTACCGCTCCATTCGTTTCTAGCGTATCCTTATAAATCCGTGTTTCTGGTGATTCAGTTAGTACATCAATGTTTGTGTCCGCTACTGTGATTAAATTTTTTTCAGTTGAGAATAATGTATCTAGTACTGTGCAAAAACCTTGCGCATTCATACGATTGGGATTGTAGTACGTCCCTAATTTCATTTTTTTACCTGCATGGTGTACTTCAATTATTATAACGTTATACTTATCAGGCATCACTCTCTTGGTAATGAAATTGATTGTGTTTTTTACGTACATTGCTGTACCTCCACCTCTTCCAGGTCTGCAGGAGAATACCGCATTATATCCTTCAATATTGTAAAACCATGCTTCTTCTGGGTAAATCCAGATTTCATTGAGAATAATCAAGTCTATGTCAGGAATTTGCTGCAAGTAAATCTGAATATCACTTAGCTTATGTCTTAATATTCTTATATTAGCATACATGAGTGTTAAATTTGTTCCACTTGATTGATTAGAAAGATTAGCAATTATCGATGTTGTAGTCGGTGCTCCTCCTGGCAATCAATATTCTGCGTTGAAACTCCGGACACTCTACAGAGTCAGCTCTGTGAGAATGAGCAGCATTATTATTGCTACCAATACAGTTAGAGCACTTCTCAATCGTGCTTTTGCAGTCCTTTAGGTCATGCTTTCTTCCACATTTTACACATATTTGCTCCCCTTCACATTTTGATGTTTTGTGATTGTATTTTTGACACTTATAACACCTCGTTACGTTAAAGTCCTCCTTCATAAAATACGATCCATAATCTATATTAATGTATCTATTTGCAACCCTCCTATACATGCTCCCATTTGCCTGGATGATGTGCAACCACCTTCCATTTCTTGTCCGCCTCGTATGTATAAGTTCCATAGAATCTCGCTCCTCTATATTGGGATTTAATGACTGGATCTCATTTCTTAATTAATTATTTGAGTATTGTTTTTCTAGTCCATTGATGACAAGTCTAGGCTGTCGCAATCTGGTCTCAGCAACATCATACTCCTCTTTCATTGCATCCATTGCTATTTTGCTTGTGGAAACGGAAAAAAAGGACCAAGGTGACTACGACTCAAAGTTTCTGGGGAAAAGAACCCGCCCCACGACACCACAACGCTAGCCTGCCAGCGCATTCACGCGTCTCAACATTCTCTTCCGCTGAGGCAGCAGACCATTGCTGCAGTCCTTCACTGACAATTTTATATACCCATATCACTACAGCGTCGAACAACTTGTGATAACCTCGATCTTTGCGCCCTACGCCACTGACGCCTACTAGCAGATCCCTATGCCCTACGCCACTAACGCTGACCAGCAGATCCCCACACCCTACGCCACTGACGTCGACCAGCCGATCCTTACACCCTACGCCACTGACGTCGATGGATGTTGTGCGTGTTCTCTTCTCTGGAAGTAATGACAGTTACCTAACACCTCTTGTTTTTAATCTAATCCGCTGCTAGTCAGTAAGTGGGTGAAAGGTGCCGGAAGTGTTGGGTGATCTTCCGTTCGTCGCGGTCTTTTCTGGACTGTCCGTGTATGTTGCCGTGGCTTCTCGAGCCTTTTCGTGCCTACAAGCCTACTCAAAAAGAAAAAAAGTAATCGACTTAGGATACCCTCAATTACGGTAGGGGATATGCGTCTTCAACAGTGACGGCGTTCAAACTTTGGGCATCTAAACAAAGTCGAACCTTATTCGGCTTAACAACTAAAGTGACCGGTGAGGCCAATGCGCTCTTCGATCACACCTAGTGCCAACATCCGATCAATTTCGGCATATAACGACTTTTCCTTCGCCGGAGATATGGCAAAATGTCTCTGTTCCCCCAGATCTATCGTGTGAGATATCAAGGCTGTCCTTCCGAGACCTTCCTTCTTATGCAATGGAAAAGCCGATATAGCCGAGTTCAGGCATAGCTATTAATTGGCATCCAGTGCATGTCAAATTGAGTGAAAATTTAGTGTCGCATCATTGACGGAGACAACAGAGTCAAGCATCGTGCTAGAAAATAATGCCGGGGCCAAATTAAATCTTCGGACGAAGTCAACCCCTAGGTAAAGGTTCTGTGTAGTTGGGGTATAATGTAGAAATCCAGGGACTTAGCTGTACCCTTAAAGATGACATCCGTCGTAAGTTTCCCTACTATGGAGTGACGAGTTCCGTCCACCGTGCTTAACCAGATAGTAAAATGCTGGATTTGATCCATGTGGTTCGTCAGGACTTCTCTTGCGAAATTGGCTGCTATGCTGTTGACACTGGCCCCAGTGTCAATCAAGCCTACCAGTCGATTTTGCAGGATCTGTACCGACGCGTATGGATAAACGTCGTCCTTCAATAGTTCGTCTAATTGGATCGCACGCAACGCCTTCCTCGACTGCCTAACCCTTCTCCAGAAGCTCCGCGTCCGACGCGTGGCTCACTCCCTTCTCGGAGGAGTGGTGAGGACCACCTCCTTATTGAAGATGCGCTGACGAACAGCTCGATAGTCCCGCAGTCTAAGATGAAAGGGCTTAACATGCCAGGGGGCACTCGCTTCATAACCATTCCCCTGAAAGTCCGGCTCGGTAGCGCGTGCCATTGGCTGCAGAACTTCAGGAGAACTGTGTTTGGTGGTGCGCATTAGCAAGGTTGGGGTCGTACCCGGGGTTTGATTATCCGTAGCAATGAGTTCAGTGTCTTTTCGTTCGGGTTTTAGGAGTGCCGACGGGTGTTTGCGGCACTCGCGGGCAAGTTTTTTCGGAACTTGCAATCTGCGCAATCCTGGGCGTAAGTGTCCGCTTTTTGCAGCGGTACTGGACATGCAGAGAATCGGTGTCCCGGTTGTCGGCAGTTCCAACAGACCGTACGGCTTGCAACTACTTCTTCAAAAGGTTGGTCAGTTTCTAGTTCGGGTTCGAGATCCAGAGGGACTCCACTCCTCGAGATATGTGTCAGCTCAGTGTCTACGTGACCAGCTGCTACTGATTCTGCAGTATGATTCCTTCGTTGACTAGGTCCCGTCATGCGGGTTTGTGGACGAAAGGATGTTCGCCGTTCATCTAATCGTTCTTGTTTGGGGGCTTCCACGGTGTATATTGGTACATGAAGAAGGCTGTTATGAAGCTCCCACTGCATGTTTTCCATGATGGTCTCCACCAGTTCCCCCGCGGCCATAGGTGTTCATAGCCAAGTTTTTAGGCGTAGTATACTGGTATAAAATTGGTCAAATGTTTCGTGGGGGCCTTGTTTGCGCTTCCGTATTTGTTCACGCGATTTTCGTGCAGTGAGACCATCATCAAAATGGTTGCGAGAAGCCGCACAGAAAGAATTCCAATCAGTGCGTGCTACGGATTCTTCAAAACTCCAGTACTATTCGGTGGCATCCCCGCTGAATCAGAGGTGTGCGTGCTGAAGTAAGGCCGGGAATTCTCCTCCCAGCGTACTGGCTACTAGTGATTGTATCCGGAACAAGAACCAGTCCACTGGTGTTGTAGAATTAAAGCCGGTGAAGCTGAGTCGGACTCTCCATTATGCACGGTGTCGAGTCTCGGGCTTGTGTCGTGAAGATCGCTGGGCGATTTGCTTCATTGTCCAGCCCACCGTACGGAACTGAGTCATGCGTTGTCGGTATCGGTGGGAGTGCGGTACTGAACCGTGGTTTATATTCTGGGGCTCTGGGGTCCATAACCGTGCTCATTCAAGGGAGGTTCCAATCCTCAACCGGCCTAAAGGTGGGCATAGCAGTGTTTGGATTTGTTTCCCAGCTTGGTGGAGCTCTTGCGCGACTAGGGTGCTAGCTGCTCCTGAAGTCTTGGAACTCTCTTTCCATTTGTTTGCAATAAGGACAGAATCGTGTCATTGCCAGTTGGGTTAGAGGGCGCTATTGGGACGTCTGCCTGTGCTCCTGAAACTGGGTCTTCCCCGCCTCCGGCTCCCATGTTGTTCGGCAGCTGTTGAGCTGCTGGACACAAATACGATGGAACAGGTGTCCGCACTCCAATCTCATCCTGGTAATATAAAAAAACTTAGTTATTAAATTTAAGTGGCCGATAGTAGTGAGCTATAAATGACCCGTATAAAAAAAGGTTGTTTTGTGACTTCTTTTCAGCACCGAGTTGGAAATTAATTAAGGAAATTAAAGTGAATAGTGGTCTGCCAAAAAGAGGGTGTATCTGGTCGATTTTAAAATCTACCCCAACCCCAAGTACATAACAAAAACCGTCTCTAATCTACATTAATTGACTCGACGAGATGAGTGATAGCGTGACTGTAACGAGCTTTGTACGCGGTCAAAAATCTGGACGCGTGGAAGCATTCCGGGCTTCGCAATTCCAGTATACGCCACCGAAAGTCGAACCGAAACTGCTCATCTATCACGCATAAAAAGATGTGTAGGATCCTTCCGCAACATAAAGGCAAGGTACCCTTCTATTTTCTAGAGAGTCTAGGCAGGTATGAGGAACCCATCTGGCTAACAGTTCCCATTAAAAAAATAGAAGGTCCTTACGGGTTTTACCCTGAAATGACACATCGGAAGGAATCTGTCGCGAAAAAAAGAAATGAGAGCGGAAGCTACAACTCACGTGAAGTGACTGAAGGGGTGTTCAACACAACTCCACTACTCCTGTCCGTGGAGCTCTAGTACCGAGGTACCTACATCCTCCGAAAAGGACCAAATCATCAGAAGACGTAATTTTTTTCATCTTAAGAATGTTTGGGGCTCCACGTTGGGCGCCGTTTGTAATGATTTACCACGTCTCGTACGTTCGAGATTTCCTGAGGGAAATCGAAACCGACCTCTCATTGGTTCTAGACGTGGAGTCTCAGAACTTGACAACGGGCTGTACCCATCAGGTCAACAAGTCTACTCCGAGGTGGCTGCTGGCTAGCTAGCTAGTTCGGAGAGGAGTTTCGGCTGCGATCCTACGCGAGCAGACTAAGTCCAAATTACAATACTCAAAGCCGAAATATTCGCAAAATGAGTCAAACCGCCATGACAAAAACAGTGAGCGAACGCATGACAGATGGATTTGACGTAGCACATAAGTGTAGTGCCAGACCACTTCGGTTTCTTTCCCACAAATTTTTCCCGACAAACGTCAAGACACGGTTCAGTTCAGCTCACCGTTGACGTCAGCCGCGTAGGGTATAGGGATTGGCTGGTCGGCGTCAGTGGCGTAGGGTATAGGGATTGAGGTTATTACAGCTTGTTCTTTTTATTATCGTAGAGTATTAGAATTCGAGTACATTATTTCTGGCATAGAGATCGTGAACGTGTGGATTTCCTAGTAGTTGTCGACTATTGATCGGAAGCCTAGCGAAGGCCGATGTAGATTAATGATGTAGAATTTTAGAAGCAAAGAACTGGTCCAACTCATTGTTAACAGCCTGATCGGAATCGAAAGTGTTATTATTCAAGTGGTTTTGAAGGGAGCGAAACAAATGATAGTCTGATATTGCTATCAGGGCTATAGAATGGATGTAAGATCAGTTCCCAATTGAGCTCCATTAATTTTTGACGGGTTATCAAGGAAATATTGGGTCTGGCGCTATCATGATGGAACATCACGCCTTTGCAATTGGCCAGTTCAGGGCATTTTTTCTTGATTTCTTCATTTGATTTTGATAGTTAACGACAGTAGAGGTTTGAATCAATAGTTTGGTTTCTTGGAAGCAGCTCAAAGTAGACTATACCCTTGTAATTCCACTACACAGAAAACATCTTCTTTTGGTGAGTATTGGCTTTGGATGTTGAATTTTTGGGCTCATTTTGCTAGGTCCATGATCATTTTCGGACTATGTCATCGTAAACAATCCATTTTTCATCACCCGTCATGATTCTTTTTAGAAAAGCGTCATTTTCGTACGATTCATATGTGGATTTTCTTTAATTCGTGAGGAACCCAAACCAACTATTAACGTAACCCAGCTGTAGTAAGTACAAGTAAACAGTAGGATTCGATATGTCGAGCTTCTTTGCCATTTCTCAAGTTGTCATATGCCGGTCAGTTTCGGTTAGCGCCTCTATTTTTTCGTCATCAGAAGAGGTTGGATGATCAGTATGTAGTGCATCTGGTAGATTAAAATTTCCAGAACGAAAGCGAGCAAACCAACGCTGAGACTGGCGTGCAGTAAGGCAGTCGTCACCATAAACTTCACACAATTTCTTTCGAGTTTGCACCGTTTTTCGCCCTTTCGGAGGTAAACCAAAATATGCCGATAATGTTCTCTTTGATTGTCCATTTTCAAGTATATTTTTAACTTACCTGTTGTTTACTAATGCTCAGCTTTTGGCTGAAAATAATCTAAAGTCTAATCTTTAAAATAGTACTAGTTATATATATATATATATATATATATATATATATATATATATATATATATATATATATATATATATAAATAAATATATATATGTATATATATATATATATGTGTGTGTGTGTGTGTATATATATATATATATATATATATATATATATATATATATATATATATATATATTGGATATTCTAAAAAGTATTGAGCTTTTTTGTCACTAGATGGTGTTCTTTTTCATATATCGGGCAATACTAATCAGATTGAGTCAAACTGACATGCGTTTGAAAGGTGACATTCCAGCCTACAATTTTCATATGGACAGTTTTGTATTTCGTCATTCGTGTCAAAAGTTTTTTTTACAATATCACTACGATCAAGGTGAGAATGCATCGCAGGCTCGTGAAAAAATTTACTTTATCAAAAGCGACAGCCAAGAGATGGTTCGCTCGCTTTCGTTCTGGAAATTTTGATGTCAAAGATGCACCTCGCTCAGGTCGACTGATCACTGAAAAAGTCGATGAAATCTTATAGAAAATTGAAGAAGACCAACACATAAGGAGCCATGACATCGCTAAGAAACTGAACATCCATCACCAAACACTTTTGAACCATTTGCGTAAGGCTGGATACCTAAAGAAGCTCGACGTTTGGGTGCCGCATGAATTAACACAAAAAAAATTTGATTGACCGAATTTCCATTTACGAAATGCTAATAAAACGCAACGAAATCGAGCCATTTTTGAAGCAAATCATTACGGGAAATGAAAAATGGGTAAGATACAGGAATGTTGTTCGAAAAAGATCATGGTCAAAAAAAGGTGAATCATCACAAACGCTTTCAAAGCCAACATTGACACCAAATAAGGTTATGCTGTGTGTATGGTGGGATTGGAAGTGATTTTTTTATCATGAGGTGCTAGAACCTGGCCAAACACTCGATTCGGCTCTGCACTGTCAGCAATTAACCAGATTGCAACAAGCAATTAAAAAAACTAGCCAGAATTGATCAATAGATAGGGCGTTGTCTTCCATCATGACAATGCAAGACCACACACAACTTTGATGACCTGGAGAAAATTGACAGAGCTTGGCTGGGAAGTTTTGATGCATCCACCGTATAGTCCAGACCTTGCACCATCAGACTACTATTTGTTTCAGTCTCTGTAAAGAAATTCACTTGAAAAAGGGACTGTGAAAATCACTTGGCCAAGTTTTTTGCCGATAAACGAAAGAAGTTCTACACAGATGGAATAATGGCTCCACCCGAAAAATGGCAAAAGGTCATAGATAATAGGAATATATGCACTTAAAAAAAATCCATTTTAAATAAAAGAAATATTCAATCGAAAAATGACAAAAAGGCTCAATACTTTTTAGACATATATAGATATATATATATATATATATATATATATATATATATATATATATATATATATATATTTATAAAAAAAAATATATGTATATGTATATATATATATATATATATATATATATATATATATATATATATATATATATATATATATATATATATGTATATACTACTGTGTCCAAAAAATAAGGTGACATTTGAATTTAAACTGCGCGCGTCGAAGGGTTTGGAGAATTAATTTTTTTTTGATTGGTATTTATTAGTGTTTGAGAGCCTTGAGGAACACCTGAATAATAATATAGGCCACGCAACCTCTACTACATGAAATATACAGTTCCATCCAGTGGCTTAAGCTGTAAGTTGATATATCATTCAATCAATCAGTCACGTTTTCTTTTTAAATATATAGAGTTTATATAGATGCTCTTGTGCACAACCCTGAAGCTAGACTACACGATATTTAAAGATATCTTTAAACGAGAGAAAGTTGTCAAGCATTAATAAAATATCGTACTCCGATTGACACTGCTGTAAAAGTATCAAAAAGTGTAGAAAAGAGCAATGATTCAAAGCAATGATTTTTTTTGTGGGGCAAGGGAAAGGCTGTTCAAGTCTTGAATGTGTGACTCGCAGAAATGCAAGACATTTGGGCAACTCACTAAACTCCTCCCCTATTAACCCGAGAACCTAGCCTGAAACCATTTTATACATTACTTTGGGGTAAGCCTCGTTCTGCTTCATAGTGAGGTACCATCAAGTCGAAAGAATCCTTCCTCTAGTGAGAGGGTAGGAAAAGAGAGCGATTGCTAGAAAAGTGATCGATGTCTCCAGCTATTCAAGTGAATGCAATTTAATATACCAGGACTGCCTGAACGTAATATGCCACATGGTTCCATTTGCCAACCGATTGAAGCATCTCCCCGAACAAACTATACAGAAAGAGCTCTCTTGTTTCCGTGTAAAGGTCTTTGCGTAGTTTGTTCCATTTTTTGCACGCAAAAAATGTGTGGTAAGCATCGTCTTCCACTCCTACACAAAACATACAGTCGAGAGAACGTGACATACAAATCTTGTGCAAGTAAGACTCAAAACTTCTAAACCTACTAAAGAGCTAGCTCAGGTAAAAGTCAGTCTCACCACCTCTCCGATTAAGTCATGATCTCAGATCAGAAATGAGTTACGCTGTTTGTCTCCTCTTCATGTTATTCGACCAGGACTGCTGCCAATCATTGAGTGTGCATTCCTTCTCCTTCCTAGCAGATTTTTCCTTACTGTTTTCATTCTGGCGCAGGTAGATATTTCTCTCTAGCAAGGAGGGCGGTGGATATCATGCTTAAAATGACCACCACTGATAGATATATGGATGTGGTGCTTTCCTTCCCCCCATTAGACAAGCGATGAATTGAGCAGTGCCTTAAATAGCTAGCCAGTGGTTAAGTGGGAAATAAAATACCACCCACGGAACGAAGTCAATTAAATCAAAGTACTGACAACGTCCCGCTTACTATCCACTTATCATGAAACTAGGACAACAGTCTCGGATCAGATTGGAACTTAAAATGTTAGATAATTGAACGTGGGCATCCCTAAAAAATCGCACAATCAACCTACTTTAGCACATTTTCATACAAAACGTGGCACCCGAATTTTCGACACGAACTCGTTTTGCAGCGCTGTATTCAATGACCACCACCTTACAAGGGTTAGGTCTCAGTGCCAAATCTCCAATAGCTGTAAAGAAAATAAAGGACCGTGCAATTATGTCCACATTATGTTTGCGCTGGCAAATTGCATCTATATACTCCCATAGACGGGAGAAAGTTGTGATGACATCAAAACCATGTGGAAGATGACAAGAGATGCGATAAAAAACGTGGCCGAAAAGGTCTTAGGGTATCAACTAAAGAAAATTGAGAACAACTGGTACAACGAGGAATACAAGAGATTGGTTGGGAAAGGGAACCAGGTGAACAAAAAATTCATTGAGCGACCAACATGGGCCAAAGAATCACCTTTTGACGATAAACTAAGAAAACGTGCCAAAGATAGAAATGATTTGCCATCAATACCAAGATTCGACAGGTAAACGAAAACATGATGCTACATGAAGTCAGTTGAGCGTATGCCTCCATTAAATAACTAAGAAAATGCTTCAAACCACCAACCAGCCTATGCAAAAGTGCACAAGGATCAATCATGCGTAACCCAGTCAAAATCAAAAACAGGTGGCTGCAATATTTCCAGAGGCATTTCACAGCAACCCCAACAACTACAAAAGTTGTGAACGTTCCAGACGTACCACAAACCAGAGATACAGGCAGCAGTTTATGACCTCAGAAAAACTAGGCTCCTAGAATAGCTATGTTAGAATACCAGCAGAACTGCTCCGGAGAAGGGGTCACCAGCTACATAACCCTCTCCACCCGTTAATATGCAGAATATGGTCAGACAATTAGTTACTAAAATACTGGAGAAAAACTATAATATGTCTTGTACACAAAAGGTAGGTGAGTTAAACACAACAGCTGAAACCTCTGCTACACTTATATTCAAGTCCAAACAATTGGTAGCGTAAGCTGATGGCATCAATATTGTGCCACCATCAATCTAAGATGCCAAAAAAACAAAAACTTAATTCATGACTTAAACGAGGAATAACACTCCTGTGCGACAAAACCTGACAGTAGGGGGCCTATAACCTTGAAAGTGTGGATTACTTTATGTATCTTGAAGCTATCCTGAATAGAAAAGGCACCAAAAACGATGATATTGAACACCACATAAATGCCGCAGATAAAGTCATTTACTACGTATTTCCAATGTTATGGTCCACAGCTGTGTACAGACAAAATAAGCTTCGTATTTACAAACCATTAATCAAACCTATACCATTATATGAACGCAAAACAAATAAATCCAAAATGTAGCGGACATATTTGAACACAAAGTGCTCCGAAAAATCTATGAGCCAGTGTAGAGTGCAGAATACGTTACATCGATGAGTTGTACGAATGATTAATGAACTGCGTGTACCTATCAGTATAAAGTTACACAAAATACAATGGGCGGCCAATGTAGAAAGAATGGAATAAAACTGGCTACCCATGAAAACATTATAAGTAGAGCACAAGGTAAGCATCCAGCGGGCAGACCGAGGACTCACTAGGAAGACATGATATAAGCTAACAGCAGATCCTTACTGGGAGTGATGAATTGGCGAATGAGGTCACAAAGCCATGATGATTGGGGGAGATTAATCCTGGAGACCAAGGCCCGGCTTGGGCTACCACACTATAGATAATGATCATGAATCCTCAGCGCTTGTTTTCTCTAAACTTACCACAGGCATTTTCGGTGCAACTCCTCGTTGACTGCATCACTCCCTATTTTTGCTCCATACAGTCGGCACAGACTATACGGCACTCATAAAAATTTGCCTTCTTGATGGGTTTGGATCCCTCTCTGTTAACCATAAGTCAACTCAGAGCCGAAGCAGTCTTATCAGACATTGCCTTAATTTGCTCAAAGAAACTCAAATTCGAGTCGGCTACTAACCCCAGGCCTTTTACTGCAGTTTTCGATTCGACAAGCACTTTCCCAATGCTGATCGTCTTTACTCGAGGGATTCTTTTCTTTATCAGAATGGCCGCCTCGATTTTCTCCAGTGCAAGGCTGACCCTGCGAGCAGTCATCCAGTCCTTTGGTTGGTTCATTGGCATACTTAGTCAAAGTTGTACATTTACGATTGTGTGTCCAGCGACTAGCACCGCAATATCATCCGTATAGCCTATTAGGCATGAATCATCCGCCGGCTAAGTCTCAGTGGCACGCCGTATGACGTTTCCACTGGCCTGCACCAAGGATAGATCCTTGAGCAACACCCATTGTAACGTCCATCCTCTGCTGACCTTATTTCGTATCGTAAAGCAGGCTTCTAAGCTTCAGGTAGTCCCTCGAATGTCCAATTAGATATTTTGGAACTTGAAAAAGGTTTTTCAATGCATTCAGGATATTCACTAATCTACCCGTAGGTTGGTACGGATGTGTGACTCTACTCATTGGACAGCCCTCACCACCTCCGCAACCACATCAATTGTGGAGCACCCTGCTCTAAGGCCATAGTGGTGGGGAGGGTGGTCCGCGTCAGCACGGATCGCGTCAACGAGTCTTCACCTGATGTGATTCTTGAGCTCTTTTTCAGCCGTGTCTAACATACATAACATAACGGGCGGTATGCAGTTGGAGACTCAGGATTTCCCTTCCCCTTGCTGATCAGCACAAGCTCTGTTACCTTCCAGCGCTCTGGGAAAACCACTTTCCGTAAGCAAGCACTGAACGTATTGAGCAGCAAGTGAGGACAATTGTGATAGAAGAGCTGCATCTCCTCAACCGGGACACCAACTGGTACTGGAATCATCCTTGTAAAACAATGATTAAAACGGTAATAATGCCCATCAAAAGTTAGTCCTGCAGACTCTGATGCTCAAATGTGACGAATAACGATCACTGTCGAACAGGAAGTGCATCTCACGAAAGCAAAATGTGAGGATTATGCCAAGCTATGAGTACATGATATACAGTTTTATTTTTTGATGCAAGAATTGATAAGTATGGCTGCTTACACATTTTATCGAAGGATTTGGCAGCTAGTATAATAAAAATTGGCCTCAATACATCATCGTCTATGTTTCAATGCGGTAACGATCCTATGTGTTCTTGGAACTTGTTAAGGAATGGTGTCTTCATAGAATACCAAAGTTGTTTTATACAACACAGTCTCTGACTAAAATCTATTGCACATAATTCTACAGAAGGGACTAGTTCGACGTGCCCATTAACACAATGGAATGTTCGGCAAATGATTGAAATAGGAATTAATAAGTAAATGGAACAAATCAACCCCAAAAAATTTGTATAAGTTGGTGGCAATCACACTACAAGGGTGGCCAATTGTCATGAAATCGATAGGACATAAATTAAAAAAGGAATATTTTCAGATTTACAAAAGCAGTTCACCCCGTGAACTACTTGATAAATCAGCAATGCACCCACTAATTTCATCCTCAATGGGTATGCTGTGTTGGCGGCAATATTATGCCACAATTTGGCGCGTAATATTGCGTAGCGATACCCAGCAGGTATCGGTCACCCCTACATCATTTCCGAGTGGTGAGTAGTAGTCACCACCTGCTGTCATTGTGCGGAGAAAAGCCCTGCCACTGAACGAGCATTTGACGTCGGTTGTGTAGTGTCCAAAACTGACGATAGATACAAGCCATATGGCAGCAGCGCTTACTACCACACACATGACCATTAGTAGGCCGACTTTGCTGGCTAACTTACATGGCGTTATATGAAGAATTGTGGAGGTGCCAACGAAAATTCGAGGTTTTGTACGGTTTAGAGACGGATTTCTACAGTGAAATCCAGATGATCCGTGGAGAACACAATAACGCTCCTAGTGAAGTGAAAATTATTTCAGTTCTTATACCCGTTTAGTTTTTATCGCCTTCCAAAGTGAATTTATAGGAGTTTGTTTACATCTCAACGCTGTGCTATCAGTCGAAGGTGCAAAACGTGTGCTTCATTTGCTCGTCTTGGAAAGTTTAGGAGCACAATGGGCTATACAAGGTGAATTTATAGCATGCACGGAATGCGTTCGGCACGTTTTTTATTCGGAAAATAGTATAAATGAAGAAATATAAGCATTTGCTAATGCCGCAGTTGGGTGACAGCTACCGGAAGCTTGTCCACAGTAGGCCGACTAATACATATGCAAATTGCTACCATATGGCTTGTATCTATCGTCAGTTTTGGTAGTGTCCAAAACTGACGATAGATACAAGCAAAACTGACGATAGATACAAGCCATATGGCAGCAGCGCTTACTACCACACTCATGACCATTAGTAGGCCGACTTTGCTGGCTCACTTACATGGCGTTATATGAAGAATTGTGGAGGTGCCAACAAAAATTCGAGGTTTTGTACGGTTTAGAGACGGATTTCTACAGTGAAATCCAGATGATCCGCGGAGAACACAATAGCGCTCCTAGTGAAGTGAAAATTATTTCAGTTCTTATACCCGTTTAGTTTTTATCGCCTTCCAAAGTTAATTTATAGGAGTTTGTTTACATCTCAACGCTGAGCTATCAGTCGAAGGTGCAAAACGTGTGCTTCATTTGCTCGTCTTGAAAAGTTTAGGAGCACAATGGGCTATACAAGGTGAATTTATAGCATGCACGGAATGCGTTCGGCACGTTTTTTATTCGGAAAATAGTATATATGACGAAATATAAGCATTTGCTAATGCCGCAGTTGGGTGACAGCTACCGGAAGCTTGTCCATAGTAGGTCGACTAATACATATGCAAATTGCTACCATATGGCTTGTATCTATCGTCAGTTTTGGATACAAGCCATATGGCAGCAGCGCTTACTACCACACACATGACCATTAGTAGGCCGACTTTGCTGGCTAACTAACATGGCGTTATATGAAGAATTGTGAAGGTGCCAACAAAAATTCGAGGTTTTGTACGGTTTAGAGACGGATTTCTACAGTGAAATCCAGATGATCCGCGGAGAACACAATAGCGCTCCTAGTGAAGTGAAAATTATTTCAGTTCTTACACCCGTTTAGTTTTTATCGCCTTCCAAAGTGAATTTATAGGAGTTTGTTTACATCTCAACGCTGAACTATCAGTCGAAGGTGCAAAACGTGTGCTTCATTTACTCGTCTTGGAAAGTTTAGGAGCACAATGGGCTATACAAGGTGAATTTATAGCATGCACGGAATGCGTTCGGCACGTTTTTTATTCGGAAAATAGTATATATGACGAAATATAAGCATTTGCTAATGCCGCAGTTGGGTGACAGCTACCGGAAGCTTGTCCATAGTAGGCCGACTAATACATATGCAAATTGCTACCATATGGCTTGTATCTATCGTCAGTTTTGGTAGTGTCGGATTGGCGAGACTTCCTCCGACGTCACATTTGGGCTGTCAAATCTATCCGAGAGGAATTTGAAGGGGTGCGAGACATATCAGTGCATTAGTCATTTTTCACCTGTGGAAATTATGGGGGGGGGGGGGATTTCTGCGATTGAAATTCGTAAATTTATTGATGAGTATCGAATCCGTGCGTGACCAAACATGCTAACGTCGTTGTTGCCGTTTTAACCCCGTCCGCGTGCCTTCTTGGTTATTTTCATTGTCGCCAGAGACAAAATGGAGGAGCAACCACCTTTTTGTAATGGACACGGGACCCGTAGTCTAGCTGGTGTGTTGCGGGGATTAATGGGCGGAAATGACCTTGGCTTTGAAGTTCACGCTCGCTGTGGCCCCAGAGGTAAGAGTTATATATAATAAATTCTTGCTTCAAATCGTCAGAGTGCTATTACAAGATTTACCAATTACCTAAGGAACTTGCCAAGTGGATCATCACTGAGTGTTGTCATCTCTGCGACATCTGGCAAATGTGTACACTGGAGTCATCTAATAAATGCCCAACGGAAAGCGTTCCACCTGCACATTAGCCCACAACCTGGAAACTTAATTGTCCGGGTCTATACGGCCTTGACTCTGAAAAATTGTGTGTCCAGCATTAGTGGATTTTTTGGCAACAACCAGATTGAAAAAACTTGGGATTTAATTCGCAAGCGGAGCTCGTTCTTTTCCATACTCAGATCCTTCGCTTGCTGGCAGATATTGACGACAGTAAAAATAGCGGAAAGCCGTCACATCAGCCACCACAGATTCGCCACCCGCGCACGCATTTTATCACTGAACAACCATGCATTCTTGTTTGTGCATTCCCCAAGTCAATCAGGCGACCTAGCATCAAATAACTAAAAGCAGAAACTTTTGGAAGCTAACGCGGAACGCAAACTAGAGTATTCCTACTAAAATTGGCGGGACGTTCGTTTTGGGACGAGCTCAAATAAAACATTACAGTGATGGTTCAGTGAAAAATGAAAAAAATGGTGTATCAGGTTAACTTAATTGGCAGAGTTGATGCTGATCCACAATAATGTATTAATAATGATCATCCTGTCGGACATTTTTGCTGGCATCATACAATAATTACGAATACAAAATTGGTGACTGGATGCAAAGAACCGATTGGCATCGAATTGTTGTTTTAAAACCATAGCTCCGTGATTCCGTGATGTCTTTGCATGTAGCAGAAATCTAGTCATACGTTTGACTTGCTTCCCACATCGACGCACTCATAAAATGACCTGGGTATCACTGGATGGCAATACACAAAACCAGATCGATCATGTTCTGATCCAACAACGTTGGGCCTCGAGCATACTTGACGTCCATACATACCGAGGAGCCAATTGTAACTCAGATCATTACTTGATCAAATTAACCTATCGATGTCGTATGTCAAAGGTATATTCAGCGAAGACCAGCCCGCTACAAAAATTTGACATCGAAAGGCTCCAAACGGCGTCTGTGCCCAAAAATTTCACGGAGACTCTCGACAACCAGCTCGCTCACATCTTATCAGACGCATCGTCAAAGACGAGCAACGAGCTCTGGATGGAAGTGAAAGAAAAGACGATCGGACATCAAGCCCGGTGCAAGAGGAATGATTAGTTCAATGATGAGTGCCAGAATGCGTTGGATAAAAAGAATCAGGCGTACAAAGAATACGTAGGTAGGAAAACCAGGACGAAGAGACAACACTATGAAAATCCCACAAGAGTAGCGAATAAGATAATCAGGATTAAGAAAAGAAAATACTATGACGACCAATTGAGAAGTATAGATGTAAGATGTATGTCACGGTTATTAACAACTGCCAAAGAACTCTTCCTGAAATTCGA
The DNA here is from genome assembly GCA_963969285.1 of Odontomyia ornata. Classification (NCBI taxonomy): domain Eukaryota; kingdom Metazoa; phylum Arthropoda; class Insecta; order Diptera; family Stratiomyidae; genus Odontomyia; species Odontomyia ornata. The sequence goes on from OZ017740.1 coordinate 137,780,864, forward strand.
CAGCAAAGCAAAACTAGTCGGGATACAAATCAACGAAAATAAAACAAAGCTCATGACGCAGTCGAGCAAAAATACCTCAAATACCCAAAATATCACACTTGGCGAATACAGTATCGCAAATGTTAGCGAATTTGGGTATTTAGGCGCCAAAATAACGAAAACGGGCAATGAAAGAGACGAAATACGCCGAAGAATACAGCTCGCAAATAAAATACTCTATTCAGTATTGACGATCTTGAAGACCAGCTGCATACCCAGGAAAACAAAGCTCCAAGTATACAAATCTGTGATAAGACTTGTGTTATGCTATGGGTGTGAAAAATGAACCCTAACCCAAGCATCCGCAAATATATTGAACGCCTTTGAGCGACGGGTCCTGAGGCGAATTATCGGAGCGAAGCTAGACGGGGACCAATGGTGAGTTCGATACAACTATGAGCTGTATGAAATTTTTGACGAACCGGAGGTGTCAAGGATTGTAAGACTGCGGAAGCTGCAATGGGCAGGACACATGAATCGTATGGACGAACAACGAATACCCAAGAAAGTATTCGTTGGGAGATCTGAAGGCTGGCGGCCAGTGGGGAAACCGAGGAAGCGGTGGTCTGACTCGGTCGACGAAGACAGTTCATCGCTGCTCGGCGACGCGGTAAATGGACCGAGACAGTTGGAGGCGCTATTTGCAGGAAGCGAAGGCCTGAAAGGGGCTGTAGTGCTAAGAAGAAGAAGGTTTTAAAAAAGGGAAAGGCCAAGGAACTGCGGCGCAGAGAAAAAAAATTACAAATGGTGAAAGTACAGATAAGGGTGGCAAAGCACGAACAAGGATAAATATAACGGCTGATGAAGTATATCCATTAAAGAGAATTAGTGAGGCTTAGTAATAATTCCATTTATTGTCAATACATATATTTAAATCTGCATTTAAAGTAGGATCATAGACAAAATTAAAATTTATTGAACACCAAACCATTCAGAGGATAATGAAAAACAATAATAAAAATATATATTATACCCAACAAATATATATAAAACAAAAAAATAATGATCAAATATTTAATAATGTATTTAAACCTTGAATATTATGTAAAAGGATATATAACCGCGTGTATTAATAATACAAATAATTAATAATTACTTAAATAAAAATTGAATTTAAAAAACAGAAAATAATCAATTATTCTATTGATGTTTCCTTTTGCTAATATTTAAATTAAAAATAATAAAATATTATAATTTTCTTTTTTTATATTAAATGTTACAATCCTGAATTATGTATGGTATGATCAAATTTTCTTTCCAACTAACTCATTCAAATTGATTGTACATTTCTAGGTTGCTAATTTCTATAGCCCTGAATTTCAGCATATATTTAACATTTTCTTTCAAATTAATTTTATATTTCTATTTTGTTAAATTTTATAATTCGAAATTCATCATATATTTTTACATTTTTTCTTCGGTCAAAATTCTTTCAAATTAATTTATTCACATTTATTTTTTTCTATTTTGTCAAAGTTTATAATTCGGTATTTTTCATATGTTTTTATATTTTCCCTTGTTAAAAATTCTTTCCAACTAGCTTAGAGCAGGTAGATCGACAATAGACCAATTGTTCACAGTCCAGCAGCTACTTGAATAATACTTCAGCGTAGACGTACACCAAATTTTCGTTGACTTTAAGCAAGCATACGACAGTATTGATCGTAACGTACTGTACCAAATAATGCTTTGCTTTCGCATCCCAGCCAAATTAGTCCGTCTTCCCAAAATGACAATGACGTCGACGACCTCCCAAGTCCGCATCAATAACCAACTCACCGATGCCTTTGACATAAATATCGGACTAAAACAGGGAGTTGGGCTGGCCCCATTGTCATTCAATTTGGCTCTGGAGTACGTCATAAGGAAGCTACCTGTCGATACGCGAGGTACATTACTACACAAGTTGAGCCAAGTAGTAGCCTATGCGGACGACATCAACATTTTGTTACGGTCATTAACAACTGCCAAAGAACTCTTCCTGAAACTTGACACCGAAGCAAAACTAGTAGGGATACAAATCAATAAAAATAAAACAAAGCTCATGACGCAGTCAAGGAAAAATACCTCAAGCCCACAAAATATCACACTTGGCGAAAATGTGATTGAATCCGCGTATTTTGGCGCCAAAATAACGAGAACCGCTAATGAAAGAGACGAAATACGCCGAAGAATGCAACTCGCAAATAAAATATACTAGTCAGTTTTGACGATCTTGAAGACCAGCTGCATACACTGGAAAACAAAGCTCCAAGTATACAAATTTGTGATAAGACCTGGGTTATGCTATGGGTGTGAAAAATGAACCCTAACTCAAGCATCCACAAATATATTGAACGCCTTTGAGCGACGGGTCCTGAGGCCAATAATCGGAGCAAAGCTAGACGGGGACCAATGGTGATTTCGATACAACTATGAGCTGTTTGAAATTTTTGACGAACCGGAGGTCTCAACGATTGTCAGACTACGGAAGCTGCAATGGGCTGGACACAGGAATCGTATGGATGAACAACAGATACTCAAAAAGGTATTCGTTGGGAGAATTGAAGGCAGGCGGCCAGTGGGGAAACCGAGGAAACGCTGGTCTGACTCGGTCGACGAGGACAGTTCATCGCTGCTCGGATTTCAAAATTGGAGGGTGCATTCAATGGACCGAGACAGTTGGAGGCGCTATTTGCAGGAAGTGAAAACCCGAAAGGGGCTGTAGTGCTAAGAAGAATAAGAAGAAGAACTGATTCAATATCATTGTGTATTTCTATAATGCTAAATTGTATAGTTCTGAATTTTTATCATATATTTTATATATTTTTTTGGTCAAATATCTTTTCAAACTAATTTATTTAAATTTTACTATGTCTCTATTACTTATAAAATTTTATGATTCTGAATTTTCTCGTATAGATGATATTTTTGTTTGGTTAATTTTTTTGCTTTAAAATATAAGTTTTTGAAAAGAAGTATGAATTGCTAGATAAACAAAACCCTCAGTATTCTCATTTCCAGAATTTTTAACGGGTATGGGACCCGCGATGGTGGCTATATCCTTCTATACTGAGTTAGCCATCGGGCTGTAGGTCCTTCCTTTCTCAGTCGTTACAGGGGCTCTTGCTGGGTAGAGTGGCCTTCCACACGGGTTTTTTATTTATGTTAAAGTTTTATATGATTCCAGCATACAAAATTAGAATATAAATCTGAAACATTTTATTTCTCATTTAACGGAACGTTCTACAAATTGCTTTTGTATGAATTTTTCATGTAAATTAAAATTAAATGGCCACGTCTACAATGGATCTTGATCCGAATGGGAGATGCGAGGGGTAGCGCTTCCACCTGAATGCCCACTCTTAATGGGGGTCAAAAGTGTTCGGAGTAAGGATGAAATCGTCTCGCGATCCGCGTGCTTTAATCGAGTTCAGTCAGTCGCGTTTTCTATAGTTCATTTCTTCGGTAGGTTACTTCAGCCTGGACACCGTCGAACCCATATATTATGTTCGAAAAATTCGTGAATGCGAAATTTTTTGTAGTGGGCCCTTGTGCGGGGAACAGAACCCGCCCTACGACACCGCAACGCTAGCCTGCAAGCGCATTCACGCGTCTGGTGAGCACCAAAATCTTCGCTCGCTGAGGCAGCCGACCATATCTTCAGTCCATTACGGACATCTTGAATAGCTTAAACACGATAACAGAAATACTGAAGACTGTGGCTGTAAAGTTTTTTTATATGATTTAATTAATTTTCGTTCAAATTTTATAAAGAATAGTTCCGAACGTTTTGTTTTTTTTATTTTGCTGTCAGCTTTGTTTACAAAAAATAAGGTAACAAAAAAAAAATTTGTAATGTTATTAGAATGGTTTTTCATTTGCAGATACAAAAGTAAAATAAATTAAGTTATTGTAAAAAAAAGTTTACAAACGCAGTATTACATATTCACGCTAATCAAAGCATTGAGGCTCTTCGAACAAATTGCTTGAAATATGGCCTGAAGCAAGGGTGTCCAACCTGCGGCCCAAGAAGGTCAAAGTGCGACCTAAGAAGGTCAAATATTTAAAAATGAAAGAAGAAAGAATGAAACATACAAAACATAAAATAAGGATCAAAATGTTAGATGAACATCTTGAGAGTCACTTGAGCTAGATATCAATGCAATAGTCGTAACATTCATGTCAGAAGGGTTTTGTACTTAACCTACGATATGCAGACACCAATAATGAAAAACAACAAATACATTCTTGATTTAATAGAAAAACCAGCGTTAGTCCATTTTTAACGGGTACATTTTGTAGCGACCACAATTTTTTTTGCTATATTACTTAAATCAAGGACCAAATAGAATCTTAAAGATATTTATCGTTATTCATCTTATCTGAAATATGAAGAAAATTTAATCAAAATTGTACTGTCTACTTCAACAGAAACCTCAAATAGTAGAAAACTCCTGGATTATTGTTGTAATCGGAGAAAATTTCGTATATTTCCTCTTCTTCTACCCCCCTTGATGCAGACCCGGTAATTTTCCGACCTGTTTTGAAAAGATCTCGTTAAAACCTTTCATATGAAATACATGAAGGGGCCAACTTCCGACCTCCCATCTCGATACCTCCCTTAAAACGTTAAAGAAGTGATCACTTCTGACCGTTCCACAAAATTTGATGGCTATAGCTTTTAAAGTTTTGGAGAAAAACTGCTGTGGCCCTCAGATGGATGGATGGAAGGACGGATGGATGGACACAGGTCGTGATTTCAACAGGGTTTTGTATTTTAGTACAAAGCCTTCAAAAGATACCAGCGATGTTTTGGAGTTAAATAGATATCCTGTCCTGCTTTAGATGTTCGAAAATGAATGAAATTTATTCAGGGCAATTCACAATAATGTAGGGATGCTGGAGACCTCGTAATATCATGAGAAAAGCATAAACAGTTGAAAATAAAATTCTTTTAATTAGCTTATAGAAACAAACTAGTTGCTGACTTTTTGAAACTATGCAAGTATGTATGTGTAACAAAAGCTTGACTATTTTCAACTATTATCTGGTACCTCATAATACAGTGCGCATAGTCCAGCGGAAACTTCATGGTGCAGTGCCCTTGGGACCTGCTAGAAAGTGTAATAATCCTCCAAACCGATGATAAGGTAAAGAGACGGTGCAGAATACTGCCAGGTACAGCGCAAATAAGCTATTGCGTGACGTGAGTTTTAAAGAAGGCGGTGAGCTGCCCCAAAGTGATTGGTAGGAGTGCCAGTTCCCTTGCCAAAACTGTTCTTTTTTCTCCGTGCTATATAATGGGCTTCTTTGGTGAAGCTGACGGTTGCCTTTTAGTTTGGCATTCATCACAAAACATATTATCATCACTAATAAACATAACGGAATTAACGTTTTACAAGACACTGAAAATTGATTATAGTTTTATTTGGAGTACAATACACGAGAAAATTTTTTTAAGTGTGCATCACGCGGCCCCAGTTGGTTCTATATAAGTTAGCAAACAAGCACGCATACGCTGTCGATAAACGAAGTCAGTCAGATGAGTTCGGTTTTTGAAACTTCTTTACTGACAGGTTGAAAATTTTCAGATGTAACGAAAAAGGAGAACCTTTTAGGTACCGGCCAGATAAAGGAACGACACACGTACTACAATCTGTTGTAAGTAGAAATTTTCTCATGCTGCCACATAAATTGGAATTGAAAATATGTTTATATGTGTAAGAGTTTAGACATTGATTTGAATGATAGTTATAACCAAACTAACTAAACAAGTTACAAATCTGGGATTAGTTTTTCTACTTTTTATTAATAGTAGTATTTACTAGTTGCAAACATATAAATATATCTTGAAAGCTTACCTTTCACAACTTGATATTGATAACTTCCGATGAACGACCTCTCAGCTATAGTAAACTCAATACGACTCCCTAAACCCACCACTGGCTACGGCCTTTTTATAATGAAAGTAGGTATAAGAATGTCCGTATAGGACTGTAGCGATGGTCTGCTGCCTCGGCGGAAGAGGATGTTAAGATCCGCCGAGATAAGCCTTGTCTGGGGACGTGTCAATGCGCTGGCAGGCTAGCGTTGCGGTGTCATGGGGCGGGTTCTTTCTCCCAGCACAAGGACCCACTACAAAAGAATTTCGCATTCACGAATTCCTGGGTCACAAAGAAGTCGACCGAAGTCGAGAAAAAGGAGGTATCCAACTAAGGGTTGTAGATTGCAGAAGTAAAAGCACAAACTGGACCTGGGGAAGACAGATGGACTTAAGGGGACTTCGTTGTTACCCGACGATTCCTATGGCCCACAAATAAGAGTGGGGCATCCAGATGGAGGTGGTGCCCCCTTGCTCCCTCCCAACCGGATCAAGATCCAAACGTAGACGTGGCCATATATTTCACTTTTGAGTGGAAAACTCATACAAACATGATTTGCATGAACTTTCCCATCAAAAGAGAAATATAGATGTGACCAATTAATGTTATAGAATTATGTGATCGAATCACATAACCCTGTACCATATAAGGGCACGCGAGCGGAAGGCCACTCTACCCGGCAAGAGCCCCTGCTAAACGACAAAAGACGGTGGAGCGCGCCCGATGGCTACCCCATATAAACGACAGACCGACGGTTTACGTATTATTTTTCAAAAAAAAATATTTTTTTCCCCTTTAACAGCTACTTGCTCTTTGTTGTGTTTCGGCTGAACAACAGAATCGAATCTAAATGCTATGGAAATCTATTAGATAATTAAAGTCTTATATGCAATAGTTTGCACTCTTATCAATAAATTCCTCAACTTAACAGAGATTCAAATAATGAATTATTTAAAACTTTATTCAAATGATAAATTTCGCTTTTCCTTGTATTGCGTACTCGTTTCGTGTTTCGTTAGATATAAGATGGCGTACAATATGAGTACATTCAGATTTAAATTCATACAATACAAAGGAAGTATTGCATTGAGATTAAATTGTGGCAGGAGATTGACTTTCCGTCGTATGGTACTTGTTTCACAATTTCTTTGAAAATTTCTTAAAGCTCGAAATTTTTCGGGAGAGAAGTATGGAATATCGCTAGTCAATAGAATGGAATTAACTTAGAAGCTAGTCGTTAACGTAAAACAAAACAGAATAAACATAAATTTAATATGAAATGATTACTAACTACGACCCTTATATTATTTTTTCTTTATTAATTTACAAGCTAAGGGTGGATTCGTTCAAAATACAAATTTACAAGGTGATTTTTCCTCTTTTTTCTTACTTTTCTCATTGATAGTCCTGTTTAATCTCTTATTTAATATCGCTCCATACATCATAGAATTAATTCTAGTAAATTTACTTGAATATCATTATAGTATTTAATAATTTCAACTTATATTTTTTTTTTGTTTCATACATAAATTCAATTTAATGTAACTTTCAATTTATATATTTTTTTCTTTTTATCTCGTTAAAAGCTATTAAATTAAAACACTACCTCTACATTGTAAGATCATTTTATTTTTGGTTTTAGATACTCCCTTTTTCCTTTTTTTTCTGTATTTTTCAGTACCACTATTTTATTCAGTGAATTGTTACGGCAAAGAACGAGGGAAATGGGAAAGGTAGAAAAGTGATGGATTAATGAGACAACAAGAAGGAAAGATGGTAGTGACATTAGAGTCGTGAATTTGTGCCGATTTATCAAATATGTGATAACATATTTTCACTTAAAACATAACAATTACTTCTATTCTTTTCTTCGATTTGTTAGGTACAGTTTATGAAATTTATTTAATTTGTGTGAATCTTTGTTTTATTTTTTTTAATTTTTACTCATAGTTAAGAGGTTGCGCGGATGATCCGTACGATAAATCTTAGGCTCTATTAAAACATCAATCGCAAACGAATATTAATCAGTACTCCTGAAGGTTGAAAACTTCTTCACTGGGGTTAATCCTTTTACTTTAAGAACTTAATCGATTTCTTTGATTAGACCAAGCATTAAATGAGGGAAGGAAACGAAATAAAAAGGTATTTTCTGTTCAGGAGAATGCTTGTGAGCGAACTAACTTACACCTCTGCCAAAGATAAATGTAGATATGAATTATACTACATTATTAATTTCTCCCTTCCAAAATTAAAACGGGTTCTTTACGAGACAGGTCGTTATAAGCTATTGACTTTACTCACAGCATTTTGCACCCTTAGGAGCCGATTACTCATTTGTTTAGTTCTCGTCGTTGTCGCCGCCGTCGCTTTATCGTCTATCACGCCTAGCTACAATTTGTAATTCGGACAAGTGTGATGTACATCCATACGTTCGTTACTTCACAAGGGTTCAAACAGCAACCCAGCCAGCATCCTAGCAAAGATATGCAAATCCTGACATATACGTGACAATTCCTGATTCTGCACGCGTGAATGTTCCAATTTCTGCATTGCAACTTCTAGAAAGCGGAGCGCAACAGGAGAGCCAACATATGACAGAACCGTTCCATAGCTTCCGACAAAACGAAATCCAAGATTGCGTATGAGAACAACTGTCGCTTGAGGTATGGATTCCTTGCGTAGCTGATGATCAGGAAACCGAATACTGTTCCGATGCCAGCACCAGAACCAGCGACTCCTACTGTGGCACCACCAGCACCGATGAATTTGGCTGCTGGGTTGGAAATAAATTGGCATACAAGTCCCAAAATATTCCAATATGTACCTACCTGGGTTTCCGAACAATGCACCACCAGTGGTGAATACAACCTGGCTGAAGGTGTTAAATATTGCGCCTTTCCCGAATGCCATTCCCTTAGGCCGTGCGTAATTTGGACACGGAGTGCAGACTGCCGAATTTAACGCTCGACTAAATTTGCGTCTCGTGTTCCACGCAGCCAAACGCCTTTCACACAGGAGTACGTTCACAAAGAAAACAAAAAAAAAAGAAAACGAAAAGCCAAAGAAAATAACAACTGAAAACACGCACAATCTGTAGTCACCGGTTGAGGAAAGATTATCGCCGAGCTGCCATTTCCCACACTTTTCCTCGTGCTGTCTTTTTGACGTCCCTCCACTACTTCCGACTTTTAGTACACCGGTTCGGCCTACCCGATCAACATTCCTACACTGCTAACTTTATGTGGCGGATTTAAATTGTACTAGATGGACTCAATTTGAACGAAGTTAAGAAAAATGAATAGGATTTTTTTAAATAGTAATAAAAATTAAATATCATGAAAAATAAAATTAAAAGAAAACGTTTAAATTTAATAATAAGGAAAATGGATATAAAATTACAGTTAAGGCGCAGCCCCCAGTGAAACTGCAAATTTTGGTAAACTTTACAGCCGTTCACCTCAGAAACGATAAGGATATTTGTAAAAATTTTTTAGCAAGAAGTCGGAATGAACCTTTGGCTATCGAATCAACTCATTACGTTTTGCAAAAAGTTTCTTGCAAAAGTTATTAAATTCAAACAAAATAGCATGTTTTCGTTAAAAAATGTCGTAGATCTCGGAAACTACTTAACGTACTGAGTTGATTTAAGCTATGGTTGTTAGACCTAAATTATTTGCAGTGAATTAACTCATCAAAAATCTAAAAAAGTTTTTTGCAAAAAATTTCCTAGAACAAAATGCGGAAATTTGATACAAATCAATGTGCATGCATGATATTTGTTCAGAGTGTGCAAATTACACATTTTGTTCTAGAAAATTTTTTGCAAAAAACTTTTTTAAATTTTTGATGAGTTAATTCACTGCAAATTCTTTAGATCTAACAACGATAGCTTAAATCAACTTGGTACGTTAAGTAGTTTCCGAGATCTACTGCATTTTTAAAGAAAACATGTTATTTTGTTTGAATTTAATAACTTTTGCAACAAACTTTTTGCAAAATGTAATGAGTTGATTCGATAGCCAAAGGTTCATTCCGACTTCTTGCTAAAAAATTTTTGCAAATATCCTTAACGTTTCTGAGGTGAACGGCTGTAAAGTTTACCCAAATTTTCAGTTTCACTGGGGGCTGCGCCTTAATATAAAAGGGAATTGTTAAAAAATTACATTTAACAATAATAATGAGAAAGATAATTATTTCCCAAATGACGATTATGAACGGAATTAATTAATTACTTTTCTAAATCTGATACATAAAATTACAAGTAGAGGATAGGGAGTTTTTCGAGCAGTTGGCTTGAGAAACTGCTCGATTAATACATTGTTGGTCACAATTCCCATGGTTTTCTAATTGCAAGTGCTGCCATGAAGAATCCTACAGGAATCTCCAACACAACTTATTGATACACAAATGCATTGTCACCAAAACTGACGATAGATACAAGCCATATGGTAGCAATTTGCATATGTATTAGTCGGCCTACTTAGACAAGCTTCCGGTAGCTGTCACCCAACTGCGGCATTAGCAAATGCTTATATTTCGTCATATATACTATTTTCCGAATAAAAAACGTGCCGAACACATTCCGTGCATGCTATAAATTCATCTTGTATAGCCCATTGTGCTCCTAAACTTTCCAAGACGAGCAAATGAAGCACACGTTTTGCACCTTCGACTGATAGCTCAGCGTTGAGATGTAAACAAACTCCTATAAATTCACTTTGGAAGGCGATAAAAACTAAACGGGTGTAAGAACTGAAATAATTTTCACTTCACTAGGAGCGCTATTGTGTTCTCCGCGGATCATCTGGATTTCACTGTAGAAATCCGTCTCTAAACAGTACAAAACCTCGAATTTTTGTTGGCACCTCCACAATTCTTCATATAACGCCATGTAAGTTAGCCAGCAAAGTCGGCCTACTAATGGTCATGTGTGTGGTAGTAAGCGCTGCTGCCATATGGCTTGTATCTATCGTCAGTTTTGATTGTCACCAAAACTGACGATAGATACAAGCCATATGGTAGCAATTTGCATATGTATTAGTCGGCCTACTGTGGACAAGCTTCCGGTAGCTGTCACCCAACCGCGGCACTAGCAAATGCTTATATTTCGTCTTATATACTATTTTCCGAATAAAAAACGTGCCGAACGCATTCCGTGCATGCTATAAATTCATCTTGTATAGCCCATTGTGCTCCTAAACTTTCCAATACGAGCAAATGAAGCACACGTTTTGCACCTTCGACTGATAGCTCAGCGTTGAGATGTAAACAAACTCCTATAAATTCACTTTGGAAGGCGATAAAAACCAAACGGGTATAAAAACTGAAATAATTTTCACTTCACTAGGAGCGCTATTGTGTTCTCCGCGGATCATCTGGATTTCACTGTAGAAATCCGTCTCTAAACCGTACAAAACCTCGAATTTTTGTTGGCATCTCCACAATTCTTCATATAACGCCATGTAAGTTATCCAGCAAAGTCGGCCTACTAATGGTCATGTGTGTGGTAGTAAGCGCTGCTGCCATATGGCTTGTATCTATCGTCAGTTTTGATTGTCACTAATAGAGCTGCGACATCGCCGAAGCAATATCGATATTTGCAAATATCGATGTTTTGATTAGGATACATCGATGTCGATAAAAACATCGAAGAAAAACATCGATGTCGATATTTTCAAGTTTTCTGCAATGAAAACAAGATCGAACTAACTATCGACAATTATCTTTTGTTCTCTCATAAAATAAAAGAATTATAAATTTAATTTCTTAATTTGTGTATTTAACTTTCTTTTTCAATAAACGATTGATTACAGAACATGTTTATAAGTAAACTTAATATGCATTTAACACATAGATAGATTATTATTTTGTTAACTAGATAATATCTTCAGATATCTGATAAAATTTAAGAATTTCAAATTTAGTTCAATATATTTATCTTTAATTTGTGTATTCTGCATTCAAAACGCTATTTGTTTTTTATGCGACAGATGGGTATTTCGGCATTAAGTGTAAGCTTAAAAAGAATATTGAATTCGAATCCGATAGCGATGCATATGGGAAAATACATTTAATCCCACACGTTGAAATATTGGAACGTTAAAAACCTATGAATAGAAAAATGGTTAACACAATTTTAAGAACACAAGCTCCAACTTTCAGCTCTTACCTTAATTTAATTAACTGATTACTGATGACAAGACTTGAAATTGACATTGACTTCGGGTGAGACGAAGACGCGATCAATCTCACAACAAACTTCTTTTGCGTTTTGCAACCACACGTTGAAATATTGGAACGTTAAGAAGCTATGAATATAAAAATGGGTCATCATTTTAAGAACACAAGCTCCAATTTTCGACTCTTACCTTAATTTAATTAACTGATTACTGATGACAAGATTTGAAATTGACATTGATTTCGGGCGAGACGAAGACGCGATAAATCTCACAATACATCAAATCAAATTTCTTTGTTCTAGTTCTTTCACGTTTTGAAATTGAAACTACGTTAACGTTTTCAAATATTTACCGTTTCGGATTCAAATTGAATAGCCAGTACACTTTGCAATTGCAAGCAAGCAAACTAAAATATACGACTCTTTCTTACTCAATTCACTCTGCACTGCACTGCAACTGCCAGCCAAAGCCAACTTCTATAACTATAACTAACTGCAACATAACATAGAACATACAATTTCAAAAGACCTAACACCCAACACAAAAAAAAGAAGACTGACTGCACTGAAACTGAAATACTGAATGCGAACTGTATTGAAACTGAACTATACCGTACCGACCCGACCGAATTGAGTATGAGTTTTCATCTCTGAGACATGATCTGCTTGGCTTGCTAATGCTAATTAATGCTAACAAAACAACAACAAGAACAACTGCTGAAACTAGATTTGAATATATATCGATATTCATACTAAATAAAGACTGTCGTTGAAACGAAATTGCTATGCTATGGTATTGGTAATTAGTTGGGTAGGTAACAAAGAAAAAACGTGTTTTAACCGGTTCAATTCAATCCAAGTTTGAAGCCAACGGCCAAACGCACACCAATGCAAAAACATTATGTCGACCGTCGACGCCGGTCGAACCAATTCAGCGAATTCTATTTTTGGAAGTTGGCATAAACATCGAGCCGATATATCGTGTAGAAATATCGATGTAGGATAAAACATCGGAAGTCTAACATCGATGTAAAAATATCGATATTTTTGCTAAAACATCGATATTCCAAAAATATCGATATCGATGTCGCAGCACTAGTCACTAACGATATTTGAACCATAGAATAGACAAACATAGGGTGAGCATTCCGAACAACTACATCACGCGAACTAATATCCCACACTTATTTCTATTTGGTGGAATTTGAATTCCCATGAAAATTATATCTTCGAAACTAGCTTCATTCAAACATTGTAAGCTAAGCACCAGATTCTTAATATTCTACAGTGGAGACTGCAAATTTACCAGTGCATACCATACAAGTGCTACCTGGCGCTTGTCAACTGTCTGCGTTTGCGTAGCTCCCTCCGTTCTTTCCTGGATTATATCAACGCTATAGACGACATTCAAATTGCTATATTTTGTTTTTTTTTTTCACAACACGACCATAGGAATATACAAATTGATTTATTAATAATGTTTAATTCTTTTTTTTTAATAATTTGTAAACTATTAAAATGACCATTTTTATTCTTACTGCTAATTTAGTTTTTTCTTTTTATGTGGTTGCTGTTCGTTTATTTCATCACTTTCCATGTCTTCCTCGTTAGCAGTTTGTTTTCCCATTTCATCATTATCACTTTCGCTGTCATCAGAAGATGAAGATAGAACTGTTGGTCCTAGCTGTTTGACAAACATTATGGTTTTACCCAAGCGACGCGATTCTGTAAAAAGTTATTTTGAGAAATACAATAAATAACAAACAATCATTTGTGATTTACCAGCTTTAAGGAGAAGAATGCGGCATGTGTTTAGTACTGAGCTTTTTCCCTGTTCCTCGGTTAGTCCAAAAATAAGAGCCCTTTTCGTATAGAAGATTATAAGTAGTAAGGTAAAATTTAGTAATGTAAATTCTTGGTGCAGAATTAAATGAGTCCACTTTGAGCTACTTTCATCGCAAAGACGACGTGATAAATATTCTGAATTTTTTAATAGTTTGAGTGAAATCGATTTACAGTATTAACTGCATTGAACTCTAAAGTTAAAACAAAAGATCTAAAACATAGTCATTATGAATTAAATTTAGCTTGAGTTTATTATTGAATTGAAGAAGAATAGTCTTTATGAAAATTTAAGAGCAGATAGTTTAGCCTGAAATGGTTTTTCCAAACCATATTTTTCAATTAAGCGCCATAGTGAAAAGTCAAAAACGAGTTAATACTACTAATGAATTAAAAGTATCAATGAAATTTTAATAAAAAGCTTTAAATAATTAGAAAAAAAGAAAACCAGCTTCTAAGTGCCCTTAAAAAAAATTACATTACAAAAAATGTAATGGAATCAAACTAAAAAGGCACTCTCCTGAAGAACTCGGTTGAAAAGTTAATCACTTTTTTGTATGAAATTATGCTGAAATTCAGTTTTTTGTTTCAGTGAACGAAATGTTATTGTTAATATCTCCGGAGTGCCTATGGATTGCAATTTCGTTCCGAACCATTTTATTCTCATATTATTACTATCATATTCAACACTAATGATGAAAATCGAAACATGCATTGATCAACGATGTAATAAAATCTGCGCAAAAGTCGGAAACTTTATTTTACCAGAAATTTCAGAATTTTCAAATGGGACTTAATGGAAAGCAAGTCCAATACTTTGGCGAAAACAGAACTGGTATATACTATTATATCTCCATTCAAAAGTTAAGACCGGCAACAAAAAAATGAATATATATACGAATGAAACTGATAACTTTCCTATGGAAGTCGATTCCAAAAATACAAAAAAATATTTTTTTCCCTGATTCTTTTTCATTAATCTTCCGGACACCTCTATAAATTCTTCGTAATGTAATTGCATCCTATAAATTAATGGTAGCCCGGGACAGATGGAATTCATTAGCCTGGTTATCAAATCTTTAAGCTTACCATTATAACTTGTCCATCATCAGCCTTACCGCTTTCCTAGAAGTTTTGAAGGAGGTATTCGACTCTATGTCTAATCAAGCCAAGCGATTAAAATCTATCCTCAACCACAACTACTTTTTAAGGCTTCAAAATGTTTGGATCTACCGGAAGCTTTATAGTTGAACTTCACTAGCAATTTTAAAATAAAAACAACGTTGTTTCCTTAACGGCTACGAGTATACTTATTTATTTTTACAGTAAATACGTATTTCGACACGGAACATCCGGTCTTCTTCAGTACACTAAATAATTTTCCCTATTGATCTGGTACTATACAACTTACTTTTTTCTACAACAATCATAAACTTAATGCTAATCACTTTACAAAAAATAAATCTATTAATTTTGAATCACTATTTCCGACAACTCCATTCAATCTCCGGTTCGCAGGGACTTTTCAAATTTCGATACTTTCACATATATCAAGCTTATTGCTCCTTAACCCCTCTTTAATGATCCTGAGGTTTTCCATAGTTATCTCATGTCCTTCGCTTACGATATGCTCAGCAACTGATGATTTCGCACTATTTTTCTAATTGTTCTTTATGCTGGCGGCTTTTTTATCATGTACTTTAAACCTAATTCGTACTTATCGTTTAGTTTGACCCCCATATACTTTTTCACACACCGGACACGTAATTTTGTATATCCCGCTTTTTTCGTCCTTGAGTTTCCGATCTTTTCCCCTGCCCAACAGTGCTTTAAGCTGCCTATTCCAGCTGCTGCCTATTGGTTCGAGCTGATGAACCAATAGGCAGCATAAAGAACACAAAGAAAAATAGTGCGAAATCATCAGTTGCTGAGCATATTGTAAGCGAAGGACATGAGATAACCATGGAAAACCTCAGGGTCATTAAAGAGGGATTAAGGAGCAAGAAACTTGATATATGTGAAAGTATCGAAATTAGAAAAGTAACTGCGATTATACACTGAAAGGTGACGGTGCCGAACAAATGAAAACTTTCACATTCCGACCCCAGACGCCCTAGAGGTCGCATCCCTACATAGACCACTGTGGATTTCGTTGAGGTGTTTTTACCGCTATTTTTTTTTTGTATAAGCAAGTAGAGTGAACTCGAGAAGCTAAATCCGAGGACATCGGTGTTTTAGGACTAGCATCAGTATTTCTCAAGTGCTTACTATCAAGGACGAAGAGATACAGGTGAGAATCCTCTTTCATATTGTGAATTTCGTGTAGATGAGTGAACATTTTTGGTGAAACACATGTCCCAAAATGGAAAAGGGTGCGGAAAACGGAAAAAGATTTCGAACTCAACACCAATATAACTGACATAACATTCAAATTCACACCGCCTAAGCCAATGGGAAAAAATAATAACGTACCCAAAATGCAACGTATCAAATGTTAAGCAAAATGGACTTAGGCTCAAAGTTTTCTTTGAAACACCTAGAGGCCAATGATGCGATGGATAATATAGCCCTGAAATGCGTTCATTCCAGGCAGCTTCACCGGCAGGTATGGGGTAATTCGAGATGTCGAATTGGACTTTGACCTGAAGGAGTTAATCGAAATTTCTAGACCCTGCAACAAGATGGGGCTACTTCTAGAAAACATCAAACTAATCAACGCCACAAGACTGAACAGGAGAGATCCTGAAAAGGCCGACAACTTTATTCCAACCAAATCAGTTAAGATAACGGTATTAGGCAACACTCTTCCAGATTTTCTAAAAATTGCATACTTTAATGCCAAAGTTGAATACTTTAAATTTCGACCCAGACAATGCAGAAACTGCGGCAGGTTATGACATGCCACTCCCATCTGCAAAAACAAGACGCCGAGATGCATTAAATGCAGCTCATCTGAATGCAAGGGATCTTGCAAGGACATAAAATGCCTACTATGCAATAGTAAAGAACATATAGCTACTGACCAATCATGCCCCAAATGGGCATGAGGTAGAAGTTAGTTCCATTCTAAACGTATCAAACAGAGAAGCTCGGGCGATCATAAACAAGAATAGATGTGAAGGGCTGGACCTCGAAGATATAGCTCAAATGGATTTTCCTCAACTGAAAAAAGATAGGTTCACTAATAAAAGGAACCCGGTCGGTGATGTCCGGAAGGTTTTAATGAAATATTCTTTTGCTCAAGTGGTGGCATCGTGGGAAAAAGCCAACAAAAAAATCAGCCAAACTAAATAAATCATGTTCCCCTGAACTACCAGCAAGCCTATTACAAACAACCCGCTCAAGGCATCGGAGATCGAGAAAAATGTTCATGAACTACAAAAAAAACTCACGTTCAGGACTTCTAAGAAATAGATATGAATCTACTAGTGAAACTATCCGAATACCTTACTAAGACAAAATAACAAAGACAAGAAAAGGCAGCGAAAGAATCGCAACCGAGCACGTCTAGAGCAGTGACATTGCACGAAATTGCACCAATCATAAATGTAAAGAGATTACTCTTTTACTACATAAGCTGCTCTTAAGTATTTTAAGCCTTCTGAATTGAAAGCGTCTAACAATTCGATACTCTATCATAAACTTTTTCAAAATAAAATTTAATTAAAATTTGAGACAAAATTGACACATCTATATGATGGCCAGTAGTATTGTTTTGATTCTTGTAATTCATCTAATCACAAAGAGGGTCATGGGGTACCTTCCTTTTAATAATCCTTTTAAGTATTTCTACTCACAATTCCCCACCCAATTAATTCAACTAACCACCACTTGAGGGCCAGTAGTACTTATCAGTCATGAGTCACTGAAATTTTACGTACCAACACTAGTCTCATAAGTAGACAAGATCGCTAAACCCTGGTCAGAGTGCCAGCCGGCCAAACCATTAAAATATCCACAGTTCTTTATCTGTGGATAGCCACAGTTTGCACTGTTTATATACAGGGGAGAGTGGGAAACAATGAAAACTTTTGGAGTAAAACGCCTACTAGTGTTAAATGATTATCCAATGTCACCGTAACATTAAAATATTTATAAAAGATCTATGAAAACTGAAACTAGATTTGCGTAAAGCATTTCTGATGGATCTACTTGTTTCACGCATAAACTACTATCAAAAGCTGATAGAGCCTGATGATATCAAAATGTGGCAAGATGCTTTGATGCCTGTTCGGATGCCTCGGAAAAGGCACAACCATAACCTGTAGAGCAACTCATTACCACGACGATGCATTGATTATGTTCAAGACTTTGCGTCGTACCAATCGAGCAAGCAACAGTATGAAGACTGGAACTATATGTCGCGACATTAGCGATCATTCATCATGTAAAATCACTAGTTATAGTTCGGAAGTAGTCTTAGACCAGCTTAAAATCAACGCCACACCAAAATTGCTAAAACAACTCATCAGATGCCTACAATAAAAAAGTTTAACAACTAGGCTCGTTCTAAATATCGGCACGTATTTTGCCAGACTATTTTCTCACATTACAAAAAGTGATTCGCGATATTAAACCATGATAAAGCGACCAATTTAGATGAAGCAAACGACCAACCACAAGAGTTGAAGCAAGTAATATAAAATAAGCGGCGCCAGCAGAACTTCAAGGGTGGCTCACTAGGGAACGGGGTTCCAATTCATTTTTTCAGAGCTCCTTATTTTGGAGGTTTATTATAAGCTTATGTAAACACAGCTAAATAGCTCACCATATAGACCAAAGGCACTGCTAGTATCCCCTATGAATAACTAGAAACCATCATTGTTGAGGCCGAAGTTCTTTTCAATTCATGATCTATAACGAAGTAGTATTTCAATCAAAATGGCTTTCAGGTGAGCCGTTCTACAGCTCAGTACGCGTTCAAGCTAGTTTTATCTATTTTTAACAGACGAACATGATTCATTAATCTGAAATAAATTTTCTAACAAAAATGGTTACGATTTCACTTAAAAGCATTGTTAACACTACAATTTTATTGAATGCAGGTTACATAAATAGAGGAAGGGGACGAACTTCACACCTCTGAAGTATAGAATAGGAACCTAGGCCAAAGGAACCAATTAAGTATTATAGTATGGTTCACAGATCCTACTTTTCGGCGGACATATTCTCAGAATCAGCAGCGTCAACGGCTAAAATACTACCATTCATAACGCATGCAAGTTCATACGCCAGAAACGTGTAGTCTAAGCATTTAGTTCTAATCGAATGAAAATGGTTGTACGTTATGACTAAATTTCATATTCAAAAAGAGTTACAGTGAGTGTAAAAAGTGTACGTACGACCAGAAATTTTCAATAAAAGTCAATATTTCACCAAAACGTTACATTTTTTCAGGAATTAATTGCACGATATGATCATCTGAAGTCTAAGGAACGAAAATTAATTAAAAGAAAAAACCTCGAAAATTCATGAATGGAGAAAAGCTTCTTCGTACTGCAAATCCTCTCTTTAACACGCGCAAAAAGTCTGCATACGATCGCTCCTATGAAATAGTAAAAATTACTAAATTATATTAAGGAATAGGAATAGAGTGTTATAACTTACACTCAATATTTGGTAGGATATGTAAGGAAAACGAATTAAGAGGCCAGTTGAAACCTCGAACTGGTCCTCGCTAAACGATTCTCTTTCCAATCATTCATTTAAAATTAATAAAAGATCATTCAACCAAGATAATTTAGACCCTTTTCCAAATTCTAATCTTCACTCAACCTGTTCAGATCCTCCTTTATATTTAAAATCTTATAATGAACGGAAATTAAATTATGAAACTGTAAAATCCAAGATGCGGTTGAGGGATTGGCATCAAAGAAGAATTAAGAAAAAATTAATAATGGTAGAGAGCATTATACAAAAAACTAACGATGCCCGACCCTTCGCTAAAGTGTATTTCGGATCCGTTCTAGTTGAGGTTTACTTGACAGCGGAGCTACCATTAGTTGCTTAGGTAACGGATTTGAAAAAGTCCTGCTAAACTCACGGCCGTTAAAGAATTTCCTACCCCTACTTCAGTCAAACAAACCCGAAGATTTCTTGGCATGTGTAATAAACAGAAGCAGTCGAGCAGCCCCGTGGTGATCAGGAGTGGCTGCTCCCGAAGAGATAAAGTGGTCACCCCGTCGAAACTGCTTAGTTTGTTGTTTTACTAGTGTAAAGTAAACTGCATCCGTCAAGTTTCCATCCTTTAGGCAGAGATGAGTGGTTCACTTCAGCCACTTTAACATCTTTAGGTTTGACATTCCCCTTGTAATGCAACGACCTTCTTCGTAGAAAGTAACGGTTGCTTTTTGTGTAATGTTTGCGTTTGTCTCAAGCCTCCGTGTGCGCTAACTTTAACGAGGCAAAAAAATATTGAATTACTGTAGAATAGCTTAATTGACACCTAATAGAACTTTTCTAAAGACAATAAAAATTGATCGGTGCGGCTTGTAGAGTAGAGTACGCGTGATAAGTATTTTGTAGTGTAGCTTCGTGGCTCGACAAGAACCCGCCTCATATGATCCCGCAAATGCTAGTCGTCAAGCACGCGTACGCGGTCGTTAAGCGAAGCTGGTTAGCTGAGCTCGGTGTTGTTTATAGCTCGCTGACACTTATGCCAGACCATCGGCACCCGTGTCCTACACGGGCATTAAAAAAAATCATTACACATGACAGGATAGTATAGACGGTTTGTTCCAAATTATGCGGCTCTAGCATAATTGTGGACTGATGAGGCTGAAATCGCTTTTAACAAATTAAAAGAGGTCATGGTTAACGCTGCTGAGTTACATCACCCTGATTTCACCAAGCCTTTTATAATACAGTGTGATGCAAGTATGCTGGGAGTAGGTAGCTTGTTATCCCAAATCGGAGATGATGGTGAAGAGAGACCCTTAGCATATGTCTCACAGAAGTTGAATGCTGCTCAACGCAACTATAGCATAACCGAATTGGAATGTTTAGCTGCTGTGATTTGCGTTCGTAAATTCCGAGCATATGTGGAGGGTTTTCCCTTCAAAATTATCACCGATCATGCAAGCTTAAAATGGCTGATGAATCAAAAGGAATTAACTGGCAGACTAGCGCGATGGTCACTCAAGTTACAGTCCTACGATTTTAACATTGAATATAGGAAAGGTAGTCAGAATGTAGTACCTGATGCTCTATCACGAGTATTTTGCGACGAATTACTTTCTGGCAGCGTTACTTCAGAACTAGATTTAAATTCCCCACATTATCAAACGCCTGAATATTTAGACTTAATAGATCGAATTTCTCAAACTGCGGACCAATTCCCTGATGTATTGGTTCAAGACGGATTAGTATGGAAAAGAGGATTTACGGTAGACTCGGAGAAAAACCTTACTGAATCAAGGTGAAAATTGTGGATACCCATTTCTTATTCACAGATTTTGACAGAGAATGCTCATTGTCCTCCACTATCTGCGCATGGAGGTATAGCACCAACCTTAGCTCGTTTAAGACAGCATTACTTTTGGCCTGGTATGGTAACACATGTTGCAGATTTTGTCCGTGCCTGTGAAATATGTAAAGCCACGAAAGCCCCTAATGTGACTTTACGTCCACCAATGGGAGCTACACAAATCCCTCTTCGACCGTGGCAACGTATTTACATAGACCTTTTAAGTCCTTATCCCCGCACTAAATCTGGTCATACATCAATTCTGATAGTTCTCGATGGATTTTCCAAATTTGTTATGTTGAAGCCCCTGAAAAAGACTACGGCTGAGTCTATTGTCCGATATTTAGAACAAGACATATTTCATGTTTTTGGGTCTCCTGAAACTCTGGTATCGGATAATGGAACTCAGTTCGTATCCAAACAGTTTACTAAATTGTTGGCTGAGTATGGTGTTAATCATTTTAAAACAGCACAGTATTCGCCACAAAGTAATGCTTCAGAGAGAGTCAACAGAACGGTTTTGACGGCATTCGAGCCTATATCAAAAATGATCACAAAACTTGGGATCAGTATTTAAGCGCGGTGGCTTGTGCTTTGCGATCTGCACATCATACATCAATTGGTACCACACCTTATAATGTTCTATTCGGTAATTCTATGATCACTCATGGAAATTCTTTTAAACTTCTGAAAAGCATAATGATCATGATTACTATTCACTGAATCATAATGATAAATTAGAAGTAATTCGATCACTAGTAAATAAACACCCATGTAAGGCCCAAGAAAAAGCTGCCCATTCATATAATTTACGAGCCCGCCATCAAAGTTTTGAAGTTGGTCAAACCGTTTGGCGTCGGAATTTTGCCTCTAGTGACGCTTCTAAGAATTTTACTCAAAAATTGGCTCCTAAATTTTTGAAATCTCTAGTACTTGCCAGGTTAGGAAGTTCAGTTTATACTTTGGCTGATGAAAATGGCAGATCAATTGGTAATTTTCATGCGAAGGATATCAGACCAGGAACTTAATTACGAGGTTATTACTTCCTTGGTCAGGAATGTTTATTATAAAATAATTTTTTTGTTTTGAGACTCTTTGTTTTCAGGGTCGAGGGTCGAGCCACACGTTACATCTTTTTTTTTGTTGATATTGATTACTTTAATCTTCGTTTAAATACACTTTTTTTGGATTTCCGTTCGGTCCCGTTTATGCGAGTTTTGTTAAAAAAAAAAAAAATGTTAAAACGTAACCGGGGGTGTAACACGCTTTTCTTTGTTGATGGTTCACCATATACCTTAGTTTTCTAATTTCCGAAAAAAAACACTAAATTTTTTTTAACTGACATACATCACATTATAAAGATTAGAATAGGCGAGATGATAGAAAAATAATGAGTCAGTTTTCAATTTTTGTCAGGAGAACAAAAAAAAAAGATAATTAATTAAAAAAGAGAATTTTTTTTCTTTTTAGTATTCTGAAAGAGAATAAAAGTGAATAGGAGTTGATATTTTCAATTTGTGAATTAAAGAAGTGTTTGAGTAGGAGAAAAGAAAGTTTTGATTTGGGAGGAAGCAAAGAAAGCTTTTGTTTGAAAACATTTACCAGAAGAAAGAAAAGGATAATTGTTAATTGAGAAGTAACAAAAGAAGATTCGTGAAGAATAAGCAGAAAAGATTGGTTGAGGCAATTTTTTAGTTTCTTGAAAAGAAAAGTCCCGGAAGAAAAAAAAATACATCACGACGTCAATTTCTTATGGTCAAGAAAAGAAGAAGATTCACAGGAATTATTTTACTAAGTAAATTATTTATCTTGTGTTATTGTTTTTTTAGAAGAAAAATACAATTTGGTGATCTTCTATCAAGGAAACCAGAGGCGATGTATAAGGATAAAGAGTTGGTCGTGGAGACGACAATAAACACGGAGGCGGAAGTGCTGCTTTGTTACCGTGGTCAGACGTGTTGTTCGGTGCGGAGAGTCCTAATACTGCTCGAGACTGCCTTGTATAGTTTGCTGACTTCTCAGACCTTGATCACCAAACAAAAGGGACGTTCTAATCCCACGAAAATCAAGACACTTCCGCGTTCGCTTCGAGTCGGACTTTGTAGCTTTGATTGACTGTTCTCAAAATATTTTATTTCTACAACCCTCGCCTAGTGGTGTGGTGTCAATTCCAATTCCGTGCAATCTATCCGCGATTTCGTTTAGAGACTGAGTGATTACGAGCCAGTGGAGCCATTTGACAAGTGTGGTGTATTTTTACGGGAACTTTCAACTTTCAGCGTGTGCCCGTGTTCCTTGAGATGAAGCCGCGCCTAGCTGTCAGTACGTCACTGCCTTTCCCAAAGCACACGTTTGCCTTCCTTGTATACTTGGATACCTTCATCAAACGAATCTGAATTGAAAAGCAGAAGAAGATTTATTGAAAAAGAAGAAAAGAGTCGGGATTAGAACATCGAGAAGAAGATTTTTTTTCAATAATCTATGAAGAAGATCAATTTCAATTGGGTCCTAAGTAAGATTTTTTTTGTTTTTGTTTTTTTAACTATCATAATTGATTAGCCAAAACTATCATAATTGATTAGCCAGAACTTTCATAATTGATTAGCCAGAACTATCATAATTGATTAGCCAGAATTATCATAATATAATTAAAATTTAAATTAAGATATTTGATTTTTTTTAAATTTAATTAATGTATAAAAATATATATATTCAGGTATATAAAAACATATTATATTATATTTTATATAAACACATTGAACACTTTATTTTTTTTATTATTACATATTTCAAGATGATAAGTATATAGTGGATCATGGGGTAAAATCTCTTAGGTGAGAGAAGAACCACCTCCCTTAATATATGTCGATCTGACGAGCTAAGAATGGTAAATTAGTGATTCCCTTCGGTCGGTGACTCGAGTGGGTTTACCCATCTCACAAATGTAGTTATTCCTTTGTGGATATTTTCTTTCTGAGTGATTAATTATTTTGACTGTCCTATTAATATTCAAAATTTAAAAACTGTAATAAAATCTTACGTGACTGGTGACACTTTTCTGTTGTCCACATATAAAGTACCATTAACCCTCCCCTGAGAGTGAATTCTATATAATTTGTCATCACATGGTTCTCGTGGAGCTTGTCTTTCAAGCATGATTACAAAAATGTCCTCATAACAGATATCCTCTCGCTTTAATTATTGCCTTAAGTCTCCTCGGCATTGATTTGACAAGGTTCCTGGTCACATTCGCCGATATCAAGTTCCTTGCTGCCTTGCTTGTGACATTCCTTTTTCGAGCTCGCTTGTCTAAAACGTCCCACAGATGCTCTATAGGATTAATATTTGGGGTGTTTTCAACATCTTGGGTGTATTATATAAGAGCCAAAGCCGAGTATTCTCTGCAATAAGCTTTGGGTCATTATCGTGCATGAAGATAAAATTGTTCAATATCCCCATTTTCTCCGCATTCGGATCCAAATTATCCTTCAGGATATTAATATAGTGTATGTGGTCCATAATGCCTTCAATAAATACTAAATTTCCAACCCCAGAAGCACTTATGCACCCCCACACTAAGACATAACCTCCTCCATGTTTTACTGTTGGACATAGATTTCCCTTTTTCAGCTCTGTGTTTGGTTTTCTCCATACCATAATTTACCATCGGAGTTATAAATATTGTATTTACTTTCATCTGTGAAGATCACTCATTCCCAGAACTCTACGGACTCATTTATGTACATTTTAATAAACTTCCCAGATACATTGATCAAAAAGTCAAAGTTATTTGTTACAAGACCCTGGTTAGACCAGTTTTGACATATGGATGCCAGATCTGGTACACCCAGAGCGCTAGTACAATGGAAAGATTAAGAGTTTTCGAAAGGAAATGTCTTCGTGCATGTACTGGTTTGTACAGAAATTCTGAGACGGATTGGAAGCACTATATATCGAATAGAAAAATTTATCAAGAGTCGATATCTTCATATTGAAAGTTTTTCGGAATCATATCGCAAGATCTGTAACTGTGAGTGAAAACCCTTGGATTTCACAGCCGTTCCACCCTACAGACGGGTATATTGTGACTTGTCTCACTACTGGCTTCGTTACTCAAGAAGCATTCGTGTATTTGGACATGAATCGATATGTTTTTGATTCTGACGGTGTCCCAATCATATATCACATACATCGACGGGCCACCGATAAGAAGATAAAATATCCTCCGAATCTGAGTTCATGAGACCAACAATTCCAATGGAGATACTCATTTGCTAGATTCGTTGAGGCTGGTCGAGCTGAGATAGAGCAATCTAGGTATTGGTGGCTGAATGACAATGTCTTAATTATTCGTGTTTATTTTCTGTTTTGTGTGCTTTTCCTCGTTACTTAGTTTTTTAGATTCATCTCATTATTTCTACATCTAGTGTTGTTGTTTATTTGTATTATAAATTAGGTATAGGTTTCAATATAAGGTAAGGTTTTTTTTTGTTTTTTTTTTATTGAACTTATTTAGAATTAGGGTGTAACATATTAGGTATAGGATATAAGTTCACTGTTGTGTTAGTAATATAAGTAATTTTTGAATAATGCTGGTTGGTTTTTTCTCCTTTTTCCAATTGAATCAAAAAATATGTAATAATCTTAATTAATTTAAATTTGCTAGTGTATTTTTTTCATTAAATGTGTCTAACTGATAACGTATAAATTTAGAGAGCCATTCGGGCCATTAAGTTTTTCATTGTTTTTATTGTTTGGAATTTGCTTTATGTTCTTTTAAAAATTTATAACGATTGGTATTAAATAAAGCGCTTTTGACTTTGACTTGAATAAACTCCAAGTGCTTCCTTCGATTGGCCTCACTAATGAAATATTTTTGCCTAGCTATACGACCATGTTATTTAGCCGATCGCAAGACATGCCTTACGGTACTCCCCGACACATCAACACCTGCAGTTTCTAGAAGCTCAGAATCAATTCGTGGTGCACTTATTTTCAAGTTACCCCTGACTTTTCGAACGATTTCACGCCGGTTGTGATCATTTAGAATACGAGGGCGGCTACATTGACGCTTTTTAGGGTTTTATAAAATAATTTTACAAAACCCTACTAAAATCGCGACCTGTCTGTCCGTATGTCCATCTGTCCGTCCGTGCGTCACAGCAGTTTTTCTCGCAAAGTACTAAAGCTAGAAACACCAACTTTTACATGTAGGTGTAAAGTGATGCTCTCTTGAAAGTTCAATTACAAAAAAAAATCTTATGAGGTATTTAAGGGGGGTCTCCCCATATAGGGGAGTGGCCCCCGAAAAAAAAATTTCATCAAAGGTAGTCAATATGGGTATCATATGAAAGGCCTTAATGAGAACTTTTCAAAACAGGTCTTAAACTGACATTTTTTGCTTCAGGGGGCGCACACGAAGGGGAAATATAGAGAAATTTTTACTCCCCCCCCCCTTGCGATTGGACAACTGTGATCCGAAAAATCTGAAAAAATCATATAGGTAGATATTTATGAATACAACAATAACAAATACCTTAGAAGTCGAAATTCGCTCAATTTTGTTAATAATAGTATGATATTCGTATTTCACATTTTCCCCAATAAAATCTTATAGGTACCCTTAAACTCAACGAAATTCTATATTTAAGTAGTTACACATAAGGGTACTCTGAAAGGTTGATAAAAATCGAATCATATTCGCGGAAGTTATATCCATTTGAAATTTCTGCAATTACAACAACAATATCACATAGTTTTGGTATTTTATGGACTTCCCATCGGTTCAGACACTGCAATTTTGATTTGATCTTCTTAAAATTTCCAGATAAGATTTATTCTTCTTCTTTGTAGCACTACAGCCCCTCTCGGGCTTTCGCTTAGAGATAGAGTATCTCATTTTCATGACCGTATTGATTTTTTTTTCGGGTAAGATTTATAACAATACATAATTTTTGGAATTCATGATTTGAGTGATTGTTGTTAGTTTGGAACAAAATGGCGACCGTTAAAAATGGAGAGAAAATGGATTTTCCTTTAAACGTGCACACCTCTTTGACATGTTTCTTGACTTTATTTATTGTTAGTGACCGTATTTCGGAGAGGTTGGGAACAAAACCCTTCTGACATGAGCGTAGGTCTGTCTACCGAACTTGTTTTCAACTGTTTTTCGGTCTGAAAACCATAAACAATGCCTTGTATGCTAAAATAGTTCTTCCAGTAATATGATGCATGATTTGCATTGATTAAGCAGCTCGATGATGAGCTTTTTCTCCTCTCGGCTAGCTTCTTTCCGTTTCGGGCTCATTTTCGCTAATTTTTCATTTAAAGAACGAGACACTAGCACTGAAAACAACAAAATCAGGTCGGATCTTCCTGTTGACTGACCATCTGTTGATATTTCCGATAGAAGTTAATTAAATAAGACCATACTGCGTGTTAAGTGCAACCGTACGAACACTTTTTGCGCGTCTTGGAGGGTGGATTTAAGTTTCGTCGAACTTTGCTTCATTACTGACTTTCTTTTCTTTTTGTTTTTGAGGGAGGCTTACTTCCTTCGACTTGAAGTAATTATACGAAGCAAAAAAAAAAAATTAAAGAAATTCTCATGGTTTTGAGAAATATTGCTTTTCATTCAAAACTGTTGGTCGTACGTACACTTTTTACACTCACTGTAGATTACATATGATTTCATCAATCAATTCTTAATGGTGATTAGGTAGTGCGCCTAGCATGATAAAGTGAAAGAGGCGAAATAGAACAGTTAGATATTTACTACGGTGGTCAGGAAGTGTTAATAACGCCATCGCATCGTCGTCGTTGTAACATGAAGATTATATTTCGTCTGTTTGGCACCTTTTCCCTGTTTGTATATTTTTAATTTTGCACTCGCTGATATCTAGACCTAGCTTCTTTCCTTCTTGGTGCAGTTGTAGCAGGATTTATTTTGCAGATGTAGGGGTCATGATAAAATATTTATGAAATCTGCGGAGGCCATTACTTGGTTTTTTTTTCATAGTATCGTACCTCAAAAATCTCTAATTGTTACGAAACCATGAAAAGAAGCCTCGGATTGGATCTCGAAGCAAAAAATGGACCAATGCTAATCCTGAACTGACCAGGTGTATTGATGCAACTACCGTATGTTTTGAAAAAAAACAAAGCCTAGATTCTTGTAGTATAAGAAACGAAATAAAATGATAATGACATCAATGACATGCAAACACACATTTCATATGCAAGCAGCGGCGATATTCACAAAAAAAGGTGGGGTTTTATTCAAATTAACTGTGTAATCCCAGCAAAAAGAGCTATATATGCATTTTCCACCCCCTGCTTATTTCGTGTCGTAGCCTGTGATTGAGCTAACACAATATATACTGTCAAATTTTGATGCATATCTCAAGAAGCATAAAGCTAACCGAACTGCTTATGTGAGCATACGTGCGATGGAAACTAAACGACAGTTCAGTGAAAGCTATTACATGAAGGAGAGAGAAGTAACGACATCTAAAGGTTGCAGAAATTAGTATACTATGTAATAAACATAAGCAGTCGAGCATCCCCGTGTTGATCAGGAGTGGCTGCTCCTGAAGAGATAAGGCATTCTCCCCGTCGAAACTGCTTAGTTTGTTGTTTTACTAGTTTAAAGTAAACCACATCCGTCAAGTTTCCATCCTTTAGGCAGAGGTGAGTGATCCACTTCAGGCACTTTAACATATTTAGGTTTAACAGTGTAACATGAATGTTAGGAGGTAGCTAGCAAAAGGAAAAGAACATAGTACGACTGTGTCCAACGATTAATCTTGGGCAAGACCCAGGGAATGAATTAATTTATGACCTAATTGACATAACACGAAATCTGGCCGCGTGGCGTAGTGGTTAGAGCACTCACCCCGTAAGCCGAAGATCCCTGATTCAACTCTCAACAAGATTTAGTTCGAGTGATTCTTCGGACGGACTATAAGCCCATTCAGTTACACGTACTGGTTTAAAAAAAATCAGAACATATCGCAGTTGGGTGGACGGACACAAAGCTTGATACTGATCACATCACCTTGTGGAGTGCCAACACATTCGATCATGATAATGATATACTCTACCTATCTCTAAGCGAAGGCCCAAAAGGGGCTATAGTGCTACAACAACAACAACTAAATCTGTCCGACTAATATGCTCTCACTGAAAATAACGAAGAAGCAGCCAAGAATGATTTGTACAGCAGTTTATAACATACCATGGACAGACTGTCCTCACACGACATCAAAATTGTTCTAGAGAATTTAACGCCCAAATCGTCGGAGCGTTGGCTCACAGAAGAACAACAGGAGGAGCCTACATGTAGAGACCAGCTGAACGGACGGTGCCTAATAGATTTCGCATCAGGCAGACACCACATCATAAGCTCCATCAGCTTCGCGCATCGTGACATTCACAAAGGAACGTGGATATCCCCCGATGACTGGAAACATAACCAAATAGACAAATAGAAAAACGAGCTGCCACCAGCAGCATTCTCGACACACGCTCATCTCGTGGCGCACACTGTGGATCGGACCATTACTTATCTACAGTTGAATTCCGATATCGCATCTCCAAATATCAAAAACAATCAAAACCACTGGTAACAAAATACAATTCACCAAATTAAATGACAATTCGGAGATGTCCACATATATTTCGTCACTAGAAGACACACTGAAAACGATCCCCAGGTGGGAGAAAGTAGCAACGATATCCAAACGATGTGGAAAATGGTCAAAGATGATATCACAGACACAGCGGAAAAGGTTTATGACTTCGGCCAAAAAATGATCGGAATGACTGGTTCGACGAAGAATGCCAAGATGCGGTTAACAAAACAATTCAGTCACACAAACTTTACGTCCAAAGGCCAACTCGGACGAAAAAGGAGCAATACATCATCCTTCGTCAACAAGCAAAAATGTTGTGCCGACAGAAGGAACTACGGGCCATCAACCGAAAGATAGAGCAAATTAAAGAACATATGACGCTAAATGAAACCAGATTAGCGAACGTCTCAATTAGACAGTTTCGAGAGAGATATACATCACGCACGAGTGTCTGCAAAGATGCACAAGGTGCAAAGTAGGCAGCTTTTTCGATAATTAAAACAGGTGGAAGCAATATTTCTATAAACTTCTCACAGCACCCACAACACCTCCTGAAACTGTGAGCATTCCAGGGGATCAAGAAGATATTCGGGCAACGCTACCAACAGAATAAGGGGTCTCAAAAAGAACAAAGTTCCTGGAATTTATGGAATACCGACAGAACTACTTTAAGTCGAAGGAACACACTTACACAACCTCCTTCATCTTTTAATCTGTAGGATATGGACAGAAGAGCAGCCACCAGATGACACGGAAAAGCATCATATGCCCCTTACATAAAAAGAGAGACAGGCTACGCTGCGAAAATTACAGAGGGGTTGCTCTGTAGAGCACATCATATGTCATTGAACCCCCTGATGGTGTTCCTACTGAGGTGTTGCAACTTGTCTATCATCATTGTCCTGACTTGCTGCTCAGCACATTCAACGTTTGCCTGTGGGACGGGGTTTTCCCGATGCGATGGAAGGTGGCCAGGCTCGTGATGGTCAGTAAGGGGAAGGGAAATTCCGGATCGCCGTCTGCATCTCCCCAGTTATGCATACTAAACAAGGCTGGGAAAACGCTAGAAAAATTCATTAAGGGAAGACTCACTGACACGATTCGTGCTGCTGGGGACCTTCTTCCTCAGCAGTACGACTTTAGAGCAGGACGCTTCACCGTTGATGCGATTAAAGAGGTGGCGAGCGCGGTCCGAAAGGCAGATGCACATAGTCGCACTAAGCGACAGACCGTTCTGTTGGTAACACTCGATGTTAGGAATGCCTTCAACTAAGCTAGATAGGTGGATATTCTGGATACGCTGGAAAACTCTTTTCAAGTTCCAGAATATTTAATGCGGCTTCTGAGGGACCACCTGAAGGACCGAAGTCCGCTTTAAGACACGAAAGCCCAGGGATATATCCATGGTTCAGACCTGTGGAACGAGTCTTAAGGCGGGCTACTAAGACTGGAGATGCTAGATGAGTCGCGCTTGATCGGCTATGCGGATGATGTGGCGGCTCT
Source organism: Odontomyia ornata (assembly GCA_963969285.1). Classification (NCBI taxonomy): domain Eukaryota; kingdom Metazoa; phylum Arthropoda; class Insecta; order Diptera; family Stratiomyidae; genus Odontomyia; species Odontomyia ornata. Next base: position 137,812,388 of record OZ017740.1, read on the forward strand.
GGTCGCTGGACGCACCGTTGAACAAGCGCAACTTACGCTAGGAATGCAAATGCGCCGAGTAAGAGACTGGATGACTGCTCGTAAGTTCAGTCTAGCACTGGAGAAAACCAAAATTGTCATCTTGACAAAAAAGAGAATCCCTAAAGTAAGGATGATCAGCAATGGATACATACTAATCGAATCGAAGCTAGCGGTTAAGTAACTGGCGCTACTGATCGACTCGAAGATGAGTTTCTCTGAGCAAATCAGGGCAACGCCTGAGAAGGCTGCTTCGAGAGTATAGGGTCTGAGTCCACTTATGGCCAACGTAGGGGGATCCAACCCATTAAGAAGGCGCCTCTTGATCAATTCTGTAGGCTCCGTACTACTATACGGAATGCGCGATACTCTCGGCAAGAAAGTGTAGAAGAGCAGCCCAGAGGCTTACATCTTCATAGCCGACAGCCTCTAATTCGGTGGTGAGAGTTATTACAGGCGTGATACCTGTTACCCTCCTTGCTAGAGAGCGCCACTCTATTTACATGCGTGGAAGCAAGGACGCGAGGGAGACGGTGCTCACTCAAAGATTGGCAGCAATCTTGGGTGAATTGCACGAAGGGAAGGTGGACTGCGCGCCTCATTCTGGATCTCAGACCGTGGCTAAATCGAAAGCATGGTGAGGCTACTTCTATCTGATCCAGCTTTTGCGCGGGCATGGGTGTTTTCAGTCTGACCTGCACAAGATTGGTAAGCCATGGTCCCCTGATAGGCAATTTTGTCCAGCAAAGGAAGACGATGCCTGCCACACTTTTTTTGCGTGCAAAGGCTTCGTGGGATAGGCTGAGACGGGAACCCTACAGGGAGATGGATGAGCTCACTCCGGATAGTATAATCGCTGTGATGATTGGATCGGTTGACAAATGGAACCATGTGGCAAATTATGCTCGGGTGGACCTAAAAGATAAAAGAGGCGCACAGCAGCCGGGAACGTCGGGGCTGGGGGATCGCTTGTTTGACAATTCCTCTCCTCTCCCAGCTTGAAGGCGCCTCACGGCGTAGCAAAACAAGACCTGGCCCGAAGTATTGTGTCAAACGGTTACAGGCTAGATTCGCAGGTTGACAGGGGAGGTGTTTAGTTGGTAGTCTAGTCGCTTGCGAGCAGGGGAGGTGTTTCGTGGGTAGTCCAGTCGCTTGCGAGCATGGGAGCCCCCCACTCAGTGCGTAAATGGTATTCGCCACCTAACTACAAAAAGTCATTGAACGAAGACTGAAGCCCTATTATGAAAATATCATTGGAGAGTACCAAGAGGGTTTTCGAAGTAGACAGTATACGATTGACCAGATATTTTCAAAAAAACCGGTGTTCGATAAGTGCTAGGAATATAATATCGATGTACACCAGCTGTTCGTAGACTTCAAGCAAGCATATGACAGTGTTCACAGAAATATCCCGTACAAAATAATGCTTGAATTTGGCGTTCCGACTAAGCTTATAGGTATGAAACTCGTGTGTGAACGGCTCCAATTCAACTATCATACCGTCTCCGTCCCGGTAAAACCTTGGCAGGCCTCGGAGTACGTTCGAAGTTCGCACCATTGGGTTGGTGGTGTAGGTTCGGTTGAGACGGACTCCCGATTAGCGCTGGTCTGGCTCTGAGCACTTGTCCCCATAAGGGCTTGTGCCAACCCTAGCATGGCCTCCCTGCTCTGCAAAGATAACCATTGGACCAAAAAGGCGACTACACACACGAACGGAGATAGCGGCTCCGAGGGGGGACCCAATAAAATGGAGCAAACAAATGAAACCACAAGCAAACAGGACGCTAGCACGGAGAACCCTTTCAGGCAAAAACCGCTGTTGGCAAGAACACCGATTAAACAAGTCACCGATTGCGGGGGGAGGCAGCAAACCCCAGAAACACTGTCAAAGTCAACATCACAGGTTAAATCATCGGAGACAGACCACAGACGGACTAACGAACGAAAGAAGGCAGAGTGCGTTGTGCAACCTGGCATCATTGCGGCCTTTGGGCGCAGTAGAAGGACTATGCGCACCCCGGAGCGCCCAGTGCAAGACGTACACAATCCGGATCAAGCTGCGACACCAACGGAGGCCAGTGTAAGACTGGGGGAGGGAGAAGTTTTGCCGTTGGCCGACGCCACTTCAAACGCGACCCAAGCGATAGAAGCAAAAGGGCTAGGAAAGGGGGGCCTCTCCCAAGAGGTGGCGCCAAATAACACAATCGCCCTTGACCGCGCCGAAGAGGAGCGGCTTACTCGGAAAGCGGGGAATATCGTCAAACAACTGAGGGCTGCCTGCGAAGTGCAGAAAAACATAGGCAAGAGTGTCAAGAATGGCATTCTTGAACTGGAGGAGCTTTTTGGCCGCATAACGCACTACAGGCGGAGGTGGCTTGCAACCGAAAAGCACCAAAAAGACACGCTCTCCCTCGAGGTATCAGTGGGTCCTAGCAGCAGCAAAAGAATGGCCGGTAGCCCAATTGAAGGCGACCGTGAGAAAAGGAGGAAGGACGAGACCATAAACGAAGTTGACACTCCAGGCGAGGAGTTTCATGTGGTGCGAAACAAGGCAGCGAAAAAAGCGGCCAAAAAGCTACTCCTAGAAAAAACAGACAAAGAGCTCAACCACGAAAAGAACAAGGAACCCCCCGATATACCGCAGAAAACAAAAGGCAACCGCGGCGCAAACCCTTGCGAGAGGCACTGCTTATTAAACCCACTAAGGGCCGAACCTACGCAGATGTCCTCCGTGAAATTAAAGGAGCGGTCAAGCCAGACGACACCAAAACTGCCATCAAAGCAGTTCGACCAACCCGGACCGGTGGCTTGCTGGTGGAATTCGGGCCAGAGGCCACAAACAAAGATGCATTCCGTGACGCGGTTCAAAAGGTTCTTGGAGATGCGGCAACGGTTGCCTCGCTTGAACCAATGGCCACCCTGGAAATCAGGGACCTCGACTGCGTCACGGACAAAGCTGAAGTAGAGGATGCCATTAGGAGGGAGTTCCCCAGCTTAAGTGAAGTCAAGGCAAGATTGACACGTGAAAACACAAGGGGGCAACGCATGGCTATTGTCGAACTAGCTGATAAAGACGCCCAGCAAATCCTGGCGAAGGGCAAAATTAAGATAGGTTGGGTGATCTGCAGGATACGGAGAAGAGCGATCCCTATCCGCTGCTTCAGATGCTTCGAATACGGACACACCGCGTATGGCTGTAGGGGACCCGACAGGAGATCTCTGTGCTACAAATGTGGTGAAACGGGGCACAAAAGGAAGGAGTGCACGAACGAGGCAAAATGCATTCTTTGCAAGGATGCTAAGCTAGCACCCGGCGACCTCAAACATGAGCCGGGGACAGGGAGATGCTGGGTTTTCAAGGAGGCCCTAACTAAAGCCAAATTGATACTCAAATGATCCGTATCCTGCAGGTCAATTTGCACCGAAACACAAACGCCCAGGACCTACTTGAGCAGTTTGCGAGGGATAAGAAAGCTGACCTCCTGTTGCTGAGCGAGCAACATCATAACAAGGACTCGCAAGCGTGGTACCCTGACAAATCTGGTACCTCGGCCATCTGGGTTCGAGACAGCGCCCGCCTTCAGGTGCAGGGCCATGGACGCGGGGATGGTTTTGTGTGGGTGCGGTGTTCAGGGATAACATATTTCAGTGTGTATCTGACGCCTAACGAGGCAATGCGATCCTTTCGAACCAAACTCGATGCCCTGGAGGACGCTGTCTCGAACACAGAGGGCCACATGCTGGTCGGGGGAGACTTCAACGCTAGAGCCATTGAATGGGGTATGCCACAATCCGACTCAAGGGGAAAGCAAATCTTGGACATGGCGGCCAGAACAGCGCTTTTTGTCCTAAATACTGGTAACACCCCTACTTTCCGCCGCTGGGGTTGCGTAGGAACCATACCCGATGTGACACTCGCTTCGGAGTCCCTGGTACCTAGAGTACACAACTGGCGAGTACTAGAGGACTACTCGGCTAGTGATCACCAGTATATAGCTGTTGAGATTCACGACGGTGCCACTCTGCGTGCATATGCCCAAACTTCAATCCTCGGATGGAGGACTGGGAGGATGGACGTCGAGAGGTTCACTGACGCGCTTACGGCAGGCGCACCATTGCTGGGAGCTCCGCCAGGGAGTGGAGGGCCTACAGCCAAGGACTTGGTGAACTCAACTATGAGTACCATCATAGCTGCTTGCGAGTCTTCCATGCCCCGTCGGAGACCCCGACATGGTAAGCCTCCAGTATACTGGTGGTCAAACGAGATCGCCGAACAAAGAAGCGAGTGTCACAAACTTCGGCGAGAGGCCCAGCGGGCGCGAACACGGGAGGAGGCAGACACTAGGCTAGCAGCATACAGGTCCGGCAGGAAATATCTTCGCAGGCTTATTAACAAGAGCAAGGCCCGATGCTGGCAAGACCTCGTGGACGATGTAAATAGGGATCCGTGGGGCCTTGGCTACAAGCTGGTCATGGGGAAACTTGGTGCCCTACGGAAGCCTTGTATACATGACGCGGAAAAGATGGACGCGATAGTGCGGGGACTCTTCCCCGCCCATCCTGTCCGTGTTGACGCTGTCCATGGTGAAACAGCAGTCGAGTGCCCACTCTTCACACAGCTGGAACTGGAGGAGGCAGTCCTCTCCCTGAAAGCGAGGAAGGCTCCAGGTCCAGATGGTGTTCCAGCTGAGGTTTTGCAGCTCGTCTATCACCATTGTCCTGACTTGCTGCTCAGCACATTCAACGCTTGCCTACGGGACGGGGCTTTCCCGGTACGATGGAAGGTGGCGAGGCTCGTGCTGGTCAGCAAGGGGAAGGGAAATCCCGAATCGCCGTCTGCATACCGCCCGTTATGCATGCTAGACACGGCTGGGAAAGTGCTAGAGAAACTCATCAAGGGAAGACTCACTGACGCGATTCGTGCTGTTGGGGACCTATCTCCTCGGCAGTACGGCTTTAGAGCAGGACGTTCTACCATTGATGCGATTGCAGAGGTGGTGAACGCGGTCCAAAAGGCAGAGGCATATAGTCGCACCAAGCGACGGATCGTCCTGTTGGTGACACTCGACGTCAGGAATGCCTTCAACTCCGCTAGATGGGTGGATATTCTGGATACGCTGGAAAACTCTTTTCAAGTTCCAGAATATCTAATGCGGCTTTTGAGGAACTACCTAAAGGACCGAAGCCTGCTCTACGACACGACACAGGGCCAACGAAGGATGGAAATTACATCGGGGGTTGCACAGGGATCTATCCTTGGTCCGGACCTGTGGAACGTGTCTTACGACGGGCTACTGAGACTTGAGATGCCAGATGAGTCGCGCTTGGTCGGCTATGCGGATGATGTTGCGGCTCTGGTCGCCGGACGCACCGTTGAACAAGCGCAACTTAGGCTAGGTATGCTAATGCGCCGAGTGAGGGACTGGATGACTGCTCGCGGGCTCAGTTTAGCACTGGAGAAAACCGAAGTGGTCATCTTGACAAAAAAGAGAATCCCTAGAGTAAGGATGATCAGTATTGGAGATATACAGATCGAATCGAAGCCAGCGGTGAAGTACCTGGGGCTACTGATCGACTCGAAGATGAGTTTCTCTGAGCAAATCAGGGCAACGGCTGAGAAGGCTGCTTCGGGAATATCGGCCCTGAGTCGACTTATGGCCAACGTAGGGGGACCCAGCCCATCAAGAAGACGCCTCTTGATGAGTGCTGTAGGGTCAGTGCTACTGTACGGAGCAGAGGTATGGGGCGACGCTCTCAGCAAGGAGGTATACCGAAAACGATTGGCACAGGTACAGAGAAGAGGAGCACTGAGAATTGCATCTTCGTATCCAACAGTCTCCGACTCGGCGGTGAGAGTGATTGCAGGCGTGATACCTGTCGCCCTCCTTGCTAGAGACCGCCGCGCTATTTACCTGCGCCGAAACGAGGATGCGAGGGAGATCGTTGTTCGCGAGGAGAGACAACGCTCGCTCAACGATTGGCAGCAGTCTTGGAGGAACTGCACGAAGGGAAGGTGGACTGCGCGCCTCATCCCGGGTGTGAGACCGTGGCTAAATCGAAGGCATGGTGAGACTGACTTCTATCTGACCCAGCTTTTGAGCGGGCACGGGTGTTTTCAGTCTTACCTGCACAAGATCGACATGTCACGGTCTCCCGATTGTCGGTTTTGCCCAGGAGAGGAGGACAATGCCTGTCACACATTTTTTGCGTGTACCAAATGGGCCAGGCTGCGAAGGGAACTCTACAGGGAGACGGGAGAGCTCACCCCGGATAATATAGTTGCGGTGATGCTCGAATCGGTTGACAAATGGAACCAGGTGGCACATTATGCTCGGGCAATCCTAAAATATAAAAGGGACTCACAGCAGCCGGAGGCACTGGGGCTGGAGGATCGCTCTTCTGGCAATTCCTCTTCCCCCCTCCCCTCCCGCTAGGAAAGGGACTCCCCAGCTTGAAGGCGCCCCACGGCGTAACAAAATGAGACCTGGCCCGAAGTAATGTGTCAAACGGTTCCAGGCTAGGTTCTCAGATTGACAGGGGAGGTGTTTAGTGGGTAGTCCAAAGGTATCCTCCATGGGAGTCCCACACTGCCAGACTCGGCGGGCATAAATGCCTTCACCTCCCTACCACAAAAAAAAAAAAAAAAAAAATAGGTATGACCAAGGTTACAATGCTAAGCACCAAATCTGAGGTGAAAGTTAAGCAACTAGTGGCGTATGCCGACGGCGTTAACATTATGCCCAGATCAATTTTAGATGCGAAGGAAGCGTTCATACGGCTGAAATTAGAAGTGAAAAAAGTCGGCCTCCTGGTCAATGAAACTAAAATTAAATTCATGACCCAAGCAAGGAAAGACATGCCTTTATGACAAAACCTGACCTTAGGAGACTACAACCTGGAAAGTGGAAAGTTTCCTAAACTTAAGGAGCATCTTGATAGGAAGAGCATTGAAAGGAATGAAATATGGAAAAAGATAAACGTGGCAAACCAAGCCTGCTTCGTAGTACTTCCTATGCTAAAATCCAAAGATGTTCACAGTGAAAATAAAATTCGCGTTTACAAGTCACTAATAAGATCTATGCTACTGTATGGAACCTGGACTCTTACAAATGTTTCAGAAAAGTTCTGAACGTAGTCGAACGCAAAATACTCAAGAGGGTATATGGCCCAGTAAAGCATGAATTATAGTGGAGACTTCGTTGCAATGACGAGTTGTATGACCTTTATGGCGACCCAACTGTATCGGGATGCGTAAAGCTACATAAACTGCAATGTGCAGGACATGTGGAGAGAATGCAAGAGCACAGGCTCCCCGGACGAATGTTGAAGGGTAGAGCGCAAGGGAAACGTTCGGTTGGGAAGCCGAGGAAACGATGAGAAGATTCAATAGATTCTGATAAGAGATCCTTTCTTGGGATTTCCACTGAGCGATCGAGGTCGCAGAACGCGATGATTGGGTGCAGCTGCCACTAGAGGCGAAGGCTCGAATGGGAGATATGCCATAAATGATGACATCGATACTAAATATCTCATTTTTTTGAAATAACACATTTGCTAGTCGCAGCTAACGTTAGTAGTATTCGCAAAAATATTTAACAAGAATGATGCAGAATTTTGAAAATTATGTGTAAACTTGCCTGAATACATCGCGATGTTCTTGAAGTATTAATCCCAAATTTATTATTTTGAATGTTATTAAAAACAACATTGTGCTTTGTGCTTTAAAATGAAAAGGATACAAATTTGCGACATCATACGGTCCACGTAATTCAAATTCATTGGTTGCACCGCTGGTGAAAATTACGTTTTTCGATTTTCCTTTTGAGTGGTAATTATGTGTTATTTTAATCATTTCCTTTCGTTGCGATGAGTTGACTATAGCTGGAACATATTTAATTTCGAAGCACATACCACGCTTCACCGCCAGATGATATGCTTTACGATTTACTAGTAGCTTGGTATCAGGATCAAAACTCACAATATCCCCGTTGAAAACTGTACAGCAATGCTGGAAAATATTAACTCTATATACTTTATTTTAAACAAGAAAATCTTGTTTACCGTGAGTGCAGCGTCATTTTTAGGTAGTCCTGCTACCAAATGATATTTTTTAATATTTAAAGAATTTGTCTGTAATGCTATATTATAAAATATATTATTTATAAAGTGTTAAATTATATACCATTGGATGCGCCACTCCTACATCTGAGTAAATAACTGTCAGTCGGTGAAGAATTTTTAATTTGTCTTTGAATTCATCTAAAAAATCTAATTCTATTGGCGGTGGAAATATATCTCCTGACTTTTTCGTTGAATCCTTTTTTGAATGGTCGAATACCTGTTCTATTGCTACAGTTCTATAACCAACTGGATTATAATGTTATTGTAAAATCAAAGTTCTAAATTCAAGAGCTACTTACGTTCGAACGATTCCTTAAGGATCTTGATCAATGAAATTTTGTCATTTCGATAGGGTATACAGAAATCATAAAATCCTTTGGTTTTCTCCATTCCCAAAATTTTAAGTTACTATACTTTGAGCGTTTTAGATATTTCAGAATGTTTATAACAATTTTCAGATCTACTTAGTTATAAAAAAACAGGGAATATGGCAACCACATGGGTTTAAATAATCTATTGAAATATTTTCTTTTTTAAATTCACTTTGTTGAATTGGTCTGGGTAAAAAATTAGGAATTGGCCAGCTATATCGATATTTTGTCCCATATAAGAGGCTGACATAAATGCAACCGTCGCCGACGCCGTAATACGATATATTTGCCTCGAGCAGGGAGACTAAGAAATTCTGACCCTGTTAAGTTATTTGTTAGTAAGATTAAGAAAGGAAAGTTTAATACTCAGATTGGAGGATTAGTTATGGGAAAGGACCATGAAACCTTCTACAAATATTAGCAAAAACTACTGAAACAACAACTCCCGGTTAATGCTTTTCTCTTGTCAAATCTCGAATGGTAAACAAAAAGCTGTCACACGTGATATTATCTAAAAATTCACGATGGCAAAGTACATAGTTTTGTTTGAAACTATTACAATAGATGTCAGGGTAGTATTTTCTGCCCGGAAATGAAATTCAAATCGATGTTAATTTTTTTCCGTTTAAATTGTTTATGCATAGTGCTATATACGTTATAAAGTGAAGAATAAATAGAAATTTGATGCAAAATCCTATTAACATCAGTACTTATCTGTCGGTCGGTGTTTGTCCGGTTGTTACAGCAATTACTCTCACACTATTGATTCCTCGTCGTAACATCAGTAAGGTGAATATTAGCGAGCTAAGGCGTGTCTGCAGAAGTCAGCGATAAACGTTCATTGTCCCTGGAACCTTTGAATTTGCTGGAATTGCAGCAATTCACTTTATGAATAGGATAAAAGTGGTAATTCAATACATATTTTTGTATTTTAAAAATTTTTATAAGACAATAAGCGCTTACTCGTAGGATAATAAGACCTGAGCATTTTTTTACCAAGCATAGTTGAGTATTCAGAGTAGGTCTCAAAATTGCATTGTCGACAGTGTAAGCATAGGGACAAAAGGAAAAGACATGAAAAAATTGTTCCCCTAGTCTTTTTTTTTGTTCCATGATTGAATTTTGTTAGATGGTTGGTATTTATTTAAGTTTGCTAATATATTTAATCAACGAGTGGTTTGAGGATTTTTGTTGTTATATTTGGAACAAAAGCATGAGATGTAAATTTTGAGCTTAAGATTTTAGCGTTAGCTTCTTCTAGAAACTGATTGACTTTCTATTGTTTTAATTGAAAATTGTAACATTAATATTGACAAAAGTGTACTTTGCCCATACAGGCCCAAACTTTTTGCAATTTATTAAAAATATGAGAACTCGAAGGAAAGTGGTGTTGCTTTCCTCCTTCGGGCACCACTTTGGGGGCTGTTGTAGAGGATCAGAGTGTTAAAGTCTGTGCAAGGCGCGGATGCCAATGTTCTGATGTATGAGGGGGTGGACTGTAATGATTTTATGTCTAAGACTGGACGAGGAACCGACCTCTCATCGCTTCTAGACGTTAAGTCTGAGTAGTGCCAACGGATGGTACCCACCGGTCAACCAATCCGTGCACCGTAATCCATTCACGCGGTGGCTGCTTGTCGGCCAGCTAGATCGGAGAGGATTTCGGTCGCGGGTCTCCGAATGGATTACGCTCATCTACAATCTTCAGCCACCAATACATGCCCGTTTTCAAACGCGTCACAAAACAAAACCATACGGAGAGGAAACCTACTTTACGTTACTCCGTATTTCTTCATTCAATCATTCAAGGACAACAATCTAATTTTTACTTCGCGTTCCCGAATTTCCGACGCGGTACCGAAAAATATGCTACGCTAACTCAACCCGACGAAAGCTACGCTAATAAAAAGCAAAACAACAAAGGTACTGCGTACCGCGAGCGACGCGACACCAACCTCAGCGGATTTTCTCAAACCCTACCCTCGCGACGGCATACCTACCCTGCACTCTATCTCCCGCTGAAAGTAAGAACCACTGGAAAGGAAAGTCGTGTTTTTAATTAGCAATTCATATTATTCTTTTCATTTCTCGCATCTCAATACTAAATTTGTGACCTGTTCAATTTATAGTTAATCGAACAAATTCCTTACTGGCTTCTAACAAAAAAATTTTCTACAACCTTATGTAAACAATAGTAGGGTATAATTATCAATTTTTTAGGGATATAATATAAAACTTTTTGTTAATTCTTAAAAGGATTGTAATATTTAGCAACTACGTTCATTGAACCGCCTCGTTCACTGCAAGTAATGTAGGAAATCAATTCATGTACATTCATATACCTCCGATATAAACATTCAATTTCTCTTTTAAAAATTACTTTGAAGGTAATTTTCGCATAAGGACACTATCCTTTTGAAATTTATACAAAGGTGACCGGATTTGGAAATTTTAATGGGCCATTGACTGGAAGTTTTCAATTAGAAAAAGCTGGAAGAATCAAAGTTAACAAGTGTTAACTTTCTTGCACGTATGTGGCGGCCCAAAAATTATTTTCAATAGTTTTGTTCAATTTCTCAATTTTAAAGGTTACAAATTTTCCTCGGTAGTTTGTTTACACACTATAGTACTTTATTTTGTAGTATGAAGAGAAGAAAAAAGACTCGCAAAAATACTGAATTTGACTTTCATCAATATTTCAATTATCGTTATTTGTATCATTGGTTGCTATTTCTTATTATGATATCTATTATGCCTTATTATTGTTTGCATTATTTGGTATTCATTATCATGCTTAGTATTAGGGCTTATTATTATTGGTTATTTATTATGATTGTTCGTATTATTTCTCAGTATTATTTGTTAGATATTATAGTGTTCAAATTATTTTGTATTGTTATTTGTATTATGAGTTATTTATTATTAAACTTCAACATTACAAATATGACAGTCATAAATTCTTAATTTCAATAAAAATTCTAAAAAATTACCAGTTATTAATTCACATATCAATGGATGATTATATGTTAACGCCAGTATTTTCATAGTGTAAATCTAATACAGCTTTATATAATTATGTTATTGGGTTGTTTTGTCTTTCTCTTCATTCCTTTTTTTTCTTTGATATATTAATAAAAAGGTAATATTAATTTATGCGCATCATTTTCAATCTCGAAAAGCTTCCGAATTGATTCAAATTTAATTGATTTCCCTAGCAATATCTTAAAATTTAATTAAATTCAATTTCGCCTCCTTATTGGAAAAATTTACAAATACAAAGATATTTTCTTTCTTTCATCGTAAGTATAAATAATATTTCATTTGGGTAAAATTATCGTGCTAATTCAGATCTTAAAAGTAAGTAGGCAAGATCATCCAATATTTCATACATATAAAATAAAAAAAAATGGAATAGTCTGTAATGAATCATGCGACGCCGCTGGAGACCACTACCGACACACTTTGCTGCTAGGTGGCTTGTCATTTTACGTTGGTTGCGACCAGTGCACATCCCACGTCTATTTTATCGTGGGATGCCAACAGAATTTTTGACAGCCACATGGCAGCTGTGTGGAGTAGTGAGTGCCGGTGAGAAGTAACTGATTGCGACGTGTTTTAAGTTGGCCGTCTAGTACTGTTAGAGCATAATTTTTAACAAAGGACTTCTTTTCAACTAAATTATTACATAAAATAGGAAAACGCACGTGCTATATTCGCAAAAACGCTAAAATTTACGTAAACATCTGATCGTAACCAATGGTGAAGACATATCTCATGAACAAAGTGAGTATAAAGTTTTTCTCGAGGAAGGAATAAGTTTTCAACATAGCTAAAGCTTCCTTAGGGAATCGTCACGCAACATTAGCAAGACTAATTACTACAGAACCTATAGCGTGCCCATTTACTTTCCGTTCGTACGGTATGTCACGATCTACATGAAGCACCGTTGAGATATTTCAGTTACTCCACCGTGTCAAGTCACAGCTAGGTAGCGCTCGTCAACAAAAGACAACCGTGCACTAGTGCACCAAGATAACGACAGGCTACGTACTGATTTGATTCGAGGACTAGATAAGTTTAAGAAAGTACGCTCTCACTCAGCCGATGTGAGGACTTGTTCGTGGCGCTAGTTCCGTTTTAAGTTGTACTATTCGCGATTAACAGAAGCGCTAGGCACGACGTCTTCTACGCTCGAATCTAAAATAAAAAACTGACGGCACAGCCAAAATTCGATTCCCAGATCTCCACCATTCGGTTTCACTTACACGAAGAACCAGCAACGCGGCAAATTTACAAAGCGACCGGTAGCAACCAGACTAAATCATATTTTGCTGTTCACCATTATAAATTCATTTTATCCAATTACAGTGGACGTTCTACACAAGATTTGCCACCCACACGGCCAAGTACAGAGAATTGTAATCTTCGAAAAAGAATGGAGTACAAACGATGGCTGAATTCGACAGTCTTGAATCAGCACAAGAGCACGTGACAATTTACATGGAGCCGACATATATTCAGGATGTTGCACTTTGAAAATTGAGTATGCAAAGCCCGAAAAACTTAACGGATACAAAAATGATTCAGATACAAGTTGGGATTACACTTTATCCACAGCTGCCAAAGAATTGAGCAATGGTCGTACTCCACTATTTCAGGAGCCAATTTACGGCGGTGATCCACAGCCATATAGTGAGTACCAAAGTAGGATTTTTTTTTCATTAATACCAAGCGCATTAAAATAAACTAATCAACCATTTAGCATAGAAAATAAACATCACACAAACATGCATACACATAAACTATACATTTAAAACGTATTAATCAAAATTGACGAGTCGGTTAAGAGTAAAACTGATCAAAAACTCGAGAGAAAATGATTCCTTAATTTTATCTCCGAAAGTAGTAACCAACCCCTCATACTGTGAGACTAAAATGAAACAATTATATGCTCGTCTGACAAGTTCCTCATAGAGACTTTATATTGTATAATTAATATTCAACATTGGTAGTTGGAAGCAAAAGGAAATGTAAAAATTATAAAAATCAAACTGTAGTATATAAGATTACGATTAATTACTATCTATAGATGACTTAAGAGTCATCTATAGATAGTAATTAATCGTAATCTTATATATAACGGTATAATTTCTATGACGGCAAATAAGCTTTAAATAATATTATGCTATTACTATTTGTATATTTATGCTTGGCCGAGAAGATGAGAAATTGTCAATATTTTTTTGTTTACAACAATTCAATGAAGAATATCTACGGAAAATTAACTTCAATTAGAGAGGTGCATCCATTTTTGGGGAGTGAAAGCATTAAGCAATTAAAAATAGATAACTGATATGGACTACTCATGCCCAGTTAAATCAATTAAATATCGATTCATGAAATATGAATGAAAATTATAACCAATAATAATAAGAAATAATGCGACCTATGTTAATAAATAGCTCATAACACAAATAATTATACAAAATAATACGAACACCATTAATATTCAACAAATAATACAAAAAAAAAATGAGAACTAATACTACAATCATAATAAGTGACCAATAATAATAAAACTTAATACTAACCATATTAATGAATAATAAAATACGACAAACAATAATAATTAAGACATAATAGATATCATAATAATTAATAATAACCAATGATATAAATAACAATAATAAGGATCATGAAAGCTGCTACAATAGTTAAAACAGATTCAACCTTTTTTTTTACAAAATTTTAATGTTTCCGACTTATTCGTTTTAAAAGAATTAGTTGAAAGACAAAACCAGAAAGAACCTTAGATTCAGTAACACAAACTAAAGGACCAAAATAAGTCAGTTTCATTTATGGCAGCAGTATGAAATTTGAGCGTTTTGTTCGCAACATTAGATTTATTGAATAGATATATGATCATTGATGATATGAAATACATGAGTACAACTTGATTTCCAAAAGAGACCTCAATTGAAATTTCAATTTTGCTAACATTCGCTCGTTCTAATTAAGAAGCAATATCAAATATCTAGAATTCTAGATTCATCCCAACGAAATAGGAAACGATTCTAATTGCATTTGGCTAACGTATTCTAATTCATCATCGATCGTTTGATGAGGATATTACAAAAGAACTATTTATAAAGCTGCTTTCACTATAAACTTAACTGAAAAATAAGTTTTAAACCATTCAGGTCATACTTGAATTTCCCTGCATTCATTCCATCATGTTATAAATGAAGTGACCATAACTAATAACATATTATATAAAAGGTGAGGGAATAATAACAACAAAAAAATATATTCACGATGAGAATGTAGTCTTTCATATAAATGTTGGAAGTGCGCAATTCCCACTATTCCTACGTAAATTTTGTCTCATTTTCTTTAAAAAAAAAGACAGAATAATTTATTGCAATACTGTGTCGTTGCTTTCATACTTGTATATCAACAAATAAAACGATTAATGAGATACCTTATATGCAAAAATAGTCAGTACCAATTCTACCCGCTATCCTTTTTAGGTCTTTGTAAAAATTTTTTTTACAAAGACCTACTAGTTTCGCGACCTGTCTGTCCGTCTGTCCGTCCGTCTGTCCGTCCGTCCGTCTGTCCGTCTGTCCGTCTGTCCGTCTGTCCGTCTGTCCGTCTGTCCGTGCGTCACAGCTGATTTCCTCAGAAACTATAGAAGCTAGAATGCTCAAACTTTGTGAAAAGGTCAGAAGTGATGATCTCTCAAAAGTTAAGGCCTTGACAAAAATTTAAAAAATGTTTAAGGGGGGTCCCCCCTAATAACGAATTGGCCCTTAAAAATTTTTTTTAATCAAAGGTAGTCGAGTGGGGTATCAAATGAAAGGTCTTGATTAGAACTTTTAGAATCTGAAATAAAAAGATCATTTCATGAATTAGGGGGTCCACGGCAAGGCAAAATGTACCCAAAATTTGTGTCCCCCCCCCTCGCGATTGGACACCTTTCAGCCGAAAAATCTGAAAATTATCACAAATGTGGACCTTTATGAGTACAAGGGCAACAAATACCTTAGAAATCGAAATTCGCTCAACTTTGTTAATAATAGTATGATTTATAGATTTTACATTTTTGCCCATAAAATCAAAACGGTAACTTTAAACTTCTTGAAATTTTGCAATTATATAGACTGACATAAGATATATATGTTCACAAAATTGAGATCGAATCATAATCAAGTGAGTTATAGCCATTTCAATTATATGGAATTACAACAACGATAACACGTGTTCATGGTTCATATAGGGTTTTCCAATAAGAGGTGTTATTTTAATATTAAAAGAAAAATGCCATTTTTTTAAATAAATGATCGGATGTTTAGTTCATTATAAATAAGAAGATATACCGTTAATAGTAATAATTAACATTGGGCAAATAACCACCACGACACGCTTACAGGACCATATCCTCTTCATGAAATTTTCCATAACCAAATCGCAAAGTGGCTGCCCTATGTCCTCGATAGCCTCACGAATTTCATCTTTGAGATCTTGAATTGATGCTGGGCTATTGGCATAGGCCTTCTCTATCACGTGGCTCCAAAGGAAGAAGTCGCAAGGTATTAAATCAGAAGATCTATTCAAAATAACACCTCTTATTGGAAAACCCTATATATATTTAAAATTGACTTAGGTACTTTTATTTTCTTTCAATTATCATGAAAATTTAAGGAATAGTGTTTAACTTGAACATGTTCAATCGGCCGAGCATTCAGAAAAATCATTTAAGCTAGATTAAAATGGCGACTGCACTGTGCTTATGAAAGAAACTGTGCATCTTTTGTATAAATTTGAACGATTTCATATGCAAGTATTGGATGAATAATTCAAGTTATCGATTCACGCCATTAGAAAACTTGCTTCTAACCCTAGGATGTTTACAAAGACCTCCTGGTAGGAGCACTCTCCTGCTTACTCAACTTGTTCTATAATAATATCAGACATTGAACAATATCAATCGCGATTAGTTTTCAATATACCAACATACGCAATAACCGGGAAAATTGTCTAGAAAATCATGAGTCAATTATCATTTATTCATGCGTATATTGTACTTTATGAAAATATGTTCAGACATACCTTTGGTTTTTGTTTTATTGATATATATTTTTAAACATTTTCGCGATTTTTGCTGTTTGTAGATAGTAAATATTTTGCTCTTAGATTAAATCGAGTTTTTGTTTTCATAATGAATTCGCTCTTTAGTTTATACACATGATGAAGCCTAGAACATTAATTGATTCAATAAATAATATGAATTGCTAACAAAAAAAATAGACTTTCCTTTCCAGTGGTTCTGCTTCTCAGCGGGAAATGAGGTGCAGGGTAAGTATGCCGTCGAGAGGGTAGGGTTTGAGAAAATCCGCTGAGGTCAGTTTTGCGTAGCGCGCGGTACGCGGTACCTTTGCTGTTTTACCGTTTTATTAGAGTGGCTTTCGTCGGGATGAGTTAACGTAGTATACTTTTCGGTAACGCGTCGGAAATTCGGGAACGCGAAATAAAAATTAGATTTTGTTCTTTTGACTGGTTATAGGAAGAAATACGGAGTAACGTAGAATAGGTTTCCTTTCCGTATGGTTTTGTTTTGTAACACGTTTGAAAACGGGCGTGTATAGGTGGCTGAAATATGTAAATGAGCGAAACCCATTCGGAGACCCGCGACCGAAATCCTCTCCGATCTAGCTGGCCGACAAGCAGCCACCGCGTGAATGGGTTACGGTGCACGGATTGGTTGACCGGTTGGTATCGTCCGTTGGCACTACTCAAACTTAACGTCTAGAACCGATGAGAGGTCGGTTTCGCGGTCGCAATAGACGATAAAATCATTACAAGTCCTTACTGAATATCGTTGGACCGGGAATTTAAGTAAATCACTACTCCTCTTAATACATGATACCTTGTTTTTTTTCTTTCTTTGGTCATCACTCGCACCACCATTTTTCTCATTATTGTAATTTGCTTATGTTTTATTGGATAGTAATTGCATGATATTAAATATAATTTGACGGTTATAAAAGTTTTATTTAAAAATTGCGGTACTAATAATATAAACCGGATGTCCTTGATTACTAAATTGAAACTGTTCTCATTGTTACTTTACCCCGTTTGTACGTTCCACGAAATATATCACTTCTACACACACCATGGATATCATGTAAACATTTTCTTTCGATCAAGATGTTTCACTTGCACCGTCTATGTTGATCATATTTTCATACATGACATGTATATACCTAGGATTATGGAAACGCTATAATTTCGTTGAAAACGCAACAATAAATTCATGTTTTTCCCGATATCAACTACAGAAACTCTTCCGCGGGACTTCCGACATGTTATCGTTCTTTACATTAGTGGCAAGTTTACTTCATAAGTCCTTCAGATTGGATCGGATTTAACAACATACTCACTGTGATATGGCTTTGTAGATACGGGGTTTACAAGCAAGCACACTGTCTCCAGCTTTCTGAGGTGCGTGTGTGGTTCCAACTCGCCCAACTCTTGAATATTGTTACCCGTAAGAACTACTGACTCCAAATTGGGGATAGATTCATGCAAGTAATCGTGCATTCATATTATCCGGTTGTTGTTTGATAGCAGGCACTTTAATCTAGGCAAATACGGACATCCATCACGTTTGCGTAGATCATTATCAGAGAAGTCTATAGTATCGAATTGGTCCAGGGTAGCTTCCAAATTTTCTATTTGCGGTGTTTTGTATCCTCGTAGAACTAGTTCACGTTCTCTGCATGGATTTATATACTGCATAGATTGATTGATGATATCCGCGGTTAGTTTAACTATTACAAAAACGTAATTTCAATTCGAAGCGGAAAAACAAACTTTGCATTCGCCGACTTACCAATTCCAATTTCTGATAAATTTACTACAACTTTTGAATAGTCGATGGATATCTGTGATGACCATCTTGTAGGAAAGTTCTTCTTCCTGTTATTTTTAAACCTTTTGATGCTTGTAGGCACCGTTTTGGCTGCATATACCGTATTAGAAGCGGCGCTCGGTGTTCTGTCTGGATTAGCCTGCCCACGAATATTCTCACCCACATTCAAGTTGTACACTGGGTTCGGGCAATAAATGGGAAGTGTATTATAATGTATGACGTCGGTATACTCATTCGATTTGCCAATATTCAACATCATTTGGTTGAGTTGAATTTGACCGATTTGACCTTTGTGGAACTGTCGGCACACCCCGGGACTTCTTCATGGGTGACGGCCACTACGTGCACACTTTACTCCCATGTGGCTGTCAAATCCTCTTGACATCCCACGACAAAATTGACGTGGGATGTGCGCTCGTCGCAACCAACGTGAAATGACAAGCCACCTAGCAGATAAGTGTGTTAGTAGTGGTCGCCAGCGGCGTCGCATGATTCATTACAGGACATGGCGCTTTCCGCTTTACGTTCATTTTTATGAAAAGTGTTATCAAATTGCGATCAAGCCGTGTGTTGCCTCATTTTTTTGTCTTTATTTTTATGGAACAAAAAGCAGAACAATTAAACTATTTTGAACGTCGTCCACATCAAATACTCACTAATGCTATTTGGTTATAATTTCCTTTAACCTGTACTAATCTAAAAATAACTTTATGTTTGGCATAAGCTTGTAATTATTTTTTTGAATATAAACAAGTAAGGTACTATAACAGTAATAACCTCCAATATCTCGAAGCGATACCCGATAGAGATCTGTCATCCTTAGACCATTTTCTAACCAGCTGACAAGTGTTAGATGAGTGACCTCTGTCACTGAGCAGTCACTTATCGAGCGAGTAAATTATTGGGAAATTTTTGAGGTTTCCGCCCCCATGCGTCCTGGCTTCGTAATCCGCAAACAGTGTGTGCCTTTTACTACCAGTAACTTCTTTATAGCTCTCGTGGAGTTTCTCCAGATCTACTTAACGCGAAATTTCTTCACCACAAGACGTGGTAAACATGAAAATGGGCGTGGTTAAAATTCCCTTATTTTCTTTTAGTTCCATAAAATTATTGTTTAGCAGACTCACCTAACCCAGAAAACTGGAAATAAAGAAGAACTACACAATTAACCATTCAATTAAAGTAGTTTAACCTAATTCTAATAAAAGTCAATCAAAACTTTATCTTATCAAGGAACATCAAGCGACAGTACAATAATAAATTCAACTAATGAAAATGTAGTTAATCTACTTGTAATAATGTAAAAGTTTAAGATAGTCAAAAATAAATGAAATTAATTCATGAAAAAAATCGTAAATCTTTTGTTGATCTAGTCTAGATGGATGCAATAGTATGTAAGAGTCATACAGGAACATCTCTCACTCCAGGGGAGCATGGATGGATATAGGATACACTTCATACAAAGCTCCCAGTTCATGCCAGTATACATAGGGCTGTAGTAATCGAAAAGTCCTCCTAGGCAAACTGCCCCAGGAAACTTCACAATAAGAACAATGGGATATTAAAAATGATGCCACTAATAATAATGTAGTCACCCCAAAACCTTCAACTAATTGAAGGCGAATGCTTTTCACTCCGGAAGTAATGGAACAAACGTTAATCAATATACAAACTTTAGATGCAAAAGTAAATTATACACGATCTGTGAGTAGACGTCGCACATGTTTTAATTTTACAACACCAACAACGTGAAGTGTATCTTTGCGTTAGCTTCAGTTTTAGTATTGTAATTTATTTTTTAAGGTTAAATATAACTAGAAATGCAATGAACAGATAATTTAACGTATAATAAAAAAGAAATAAAATGCAAACAGCAATTTATCGTATACACACAAATACAATATTTAGTATACTATATATAAGACATTTGCAAAGAAGCGAGAAACAAAAAGAAAAAAAATAAAACTCAAAGCTACAAATGAAAAGAATGTATCACAGTCAGTACAGAACATATACCCATCTTACACTGAAAGTCAAAATAAACACAAAGGGAATTCCTTCGACAATCGTAAATTACCATCGAATTCCCTGTCATCTACACATGGTTATACAGATACAGGACCTATAATTGCGCAATATAGCGCTACTTCATTTGATCAAAAAAAGGTGTCACCGTCTGTTGATTAAAGTCGAAAAGATCCGCGGCTCACAGTAATGTCAAGTGCAAGTCATGTTATTTCTACTTCTTCAGCTTCACAGTTATCGTCATCATCATCATTGTTATCCACTAAACAAGATCTTATTAAAGCAACGTCATTAACCCAAGATGTTAGTCGTCATGATGAATATCAGGCGAGCAAAACAGCGGAAGTTTTAGCAAAACAGGCAGCTGCTGCTGTTGACCTGAACAAATTAGCGCTGCGATTCACAATGAATCAACTTTATAATTACCACACTACTGCGCAACCATACTGGCAGTGGGATTACTACGGATACAATTTGCAACACCTGGAACAAAGGAAAAATAAATACGGAAAGGATTCGGCTCAAACAATGTACAGCCATAACATAGCACAAAACATATTTCAAAGGGTGAATACTTTAGTTATGCAAAAACAGCAGCAACAACAACAACCAACACCACCACCACAAAACAATCATTTTCAATCATGATCACCAACACGAACAGCATCATATCGTATCCAGAGCAATTTGAAAAGTAATTTTGGCGCTACGGTGACAAATCTAGCAAGCATGATAACATCAAGAAATAACTCTTCTTGTGCGAATTTGCCAATTACACTTGCATGAAATCCCGTTCCAGCACGAGGATAGGAGGGAAAAGTTTTTGATAGTAGACTAGACTAGTAGCGGCCCGCTTGGCAACAACGGAATGTTGGAACCCAGCAATCGAGTTGTGTAGCTGCGCGTATCAAGGCATGAGTTTGAGCTTAAAAAGGTCAGAAAAAGAGACCCCACGGGCCGCATAAAATGGAACTTCGATTTGAAATCGGTTCGCGTCTGGAAGCTGGCTGCGGAAATTCACTCCCTGAAAAGTAGTGAAGCAGTGAAAAGTGCACAAACAAACCAAAAAATATTTCGCGTATTGTGAGTAAGCAATCTTTCGATTGATATAGAGCGCGAGTGGCGTAATAATTTGAGTTTGAATGCGATATTTGACGTCTGATACCGTTGTGTAGACAAGTGGATGAGCTCTTCCTGTCTGTAAGGACTCAGAAGTGAAGTGCATGTTCAGTAAAGGGATTCAAAAAGTGTGTGAAGTTTCGCTGCAGCGCTCAAATGCATATTTCTCCAATTTTCGCTCTGTTTGGTATGGGAACAAGACCCGACAATGTTGGGATTAGTAGCAGTCACATATATTTTTAATAATGCTCTAAATTTCGCATGGTTTGTTTAAATTGTAAACAAGGGCGCAGTGCAAATTTAGTTCATGTCGCGATGAAGTGAAGTGTACCATGATTACCCAATAAAGATTGAATCTGAAGGAATTCCAATAAGATCCAGTGTAGTGTAGTAATCGAGGAGTTATGGCTCAAAAAGCCAGCGCAGCAACCACAAGAACAGGCACAGCCAACACAACTGTTACAAGATACACAACAGACACAACTGCAAACAGTAGAGCCACAACAAACAACCCAACCTCAATAATTTTCAGAGCAAGTAGCTTATGAAAAGACTGTTACAGATAGGGAAAATGCCTTAATCAATTCATTCTCAAATATGATTATTGACGATGTCAAGGTCTTTCCAAATTTCCAAAATTCATTTGTCCCGCCACCACCAATGACAAATGGCAAAACACTGCAAGAACAAAATCAATCCAACGAATCAGTTGTGCAGTCCTTTACGGACTATTGAAACATCTAATTTCACTACAAATGGCGCCAAACGTGGGGCCCGAAAAGCCCGGCTGTATCATCAGTCGTGAGCACGAGACAGTCCATCGTCTCTAGGTGTCCCCACAAGGTGTTAGTAATTTTGGCGGGTAGATAACTCCCGAGGGTAATTGCACTGATCGTGTCCCAGCAAATAATAACTGCCGGATGTGTGTTGTCCTTGGACATCAATATCGTTTGGTCCTGCTTTTGATCTATACTTTGGTGGTTTACCACCATTGTATAACAATAACATACCGTTTTTTTTGGAGGATTTCGAATAGCTCGCCACTGACGGCCACTTGATAAGCATATATTTTACATTACCTTTTTACATTTACTCTATTATTCTTATAATTATTCATTTAGGTATTTAGCAAAATTAAATTTCATTTAGGATGTCGACCAAACGCACGCCAGATAAGCGCAGGTTGCGTTCGGAAGCAGGGCCCACGGCATTGTGTGTCATCTGTCAGCAAGCACGAAATGATGGAACGTCCGTACAAACGTTGGCGTGCGGACATGAGTTCCATGAAGCCTGCGTGACCCAGCATTTACTAGTCAGCCGGACTTGCCCATTATGCCGACAACCAGCCACCTCAGCGGATCGACCTTCCAGCCACCTAGAGCTTCTAGCTGCTCAAGGGGCGGTGCCCAAACCAAAGGACCGGCGGGAGCAGGTTCCAACAGCGGCTGATGAGCCTGACTTAATGGGCCGAGCCGAAGCAGTTCCGCCTGCGGAAGAGCCGAGACCCACTGTGGCTGTGGAGGCGACAGTTTTACATGACTTAATGGCGCTCATGCAGGACCTGACCACCCGGGTAGCCTCGCTGGAAAGCCAGAAGGAGAATCCAGTACCACCTCGGCCAAGAACACCTCCGATGTGGGATTCGGACCCAAATCCGTGGGATTTTCCGATAGACTCGCGGCGCGATCACGAACAAATCCGGCCCGGTGCGGCAATGAATCCGTTGGCTCCAGTGTACCGGCCCCGACTGAGCCAAGCACTGCCACCAACTCAGGCTCCAGTGATTCCGCCGGACCAACGCATCCATCCACACGATAGGTATTGGCTGAAGCCGACGCAGATCCCCAGCATCACCCAGGGCTGGAATCTGCATTTCAGCGGGGAACCTAACACTATAACTGTGGAAGTTTTCATTAGTCGGGTGGAGTCGCTGATTGAGCAAATGCTAGCAGGAGACCACACGGCGCTCGCAGGATACTTGCCAATGCTGCTTAGGGGAGCAGCACTTGAGTCATATTGGCGAATATATTCGGCCCCACCATCAATACGATGGTCACGGTTGAAGGAGGTACTCCGCATGGAATACCCTACGGTAGACATGGACGAATTAGTACTGGACAAGATAAACGCTAGATGGCAGCGTCCGGACGAGTCTTTCCATCAATATCGAGCCGATATTCTTCGGTTGAATGACCAGTTGTCAGAGCCGATGTCTTCTACCCAATTGCTGCGTTTGCTGAAGCGCAATCTAAGACCGGAGCTTCGTCGCCATATCGTGAACATCGATCCACAGAGTATGGAGGCACTGCTGAGAACGGTGCGTCGCCTAGAAGGGTTTGAGGAAGACCTCCGGGACCGGCCCTACTTACTAGCTCGGACGGGTCCTCGACGAGGAATCGCGGAATTGGCCCCAGATTATACCACCATGGATCTGGAGGAAGATTTGGACCAGGACCAACTTGCTGTAGCAGCAGTGGGAAGTCTTACGACCTGCTGGAATTGCCATCAAACCGGACACCGGTTCATTTCATGCCGAGCAGAGCGTAAGGTTTTCTGCTACGGTTGCGGCAAGCCGGACACTTACTTCCTGGACTGTTCTGAATGTGCCGCGCGAAAAAACGGCCAAAAGAGTACCCGACCACCTCAGCGGTACTCGAAGCCCCCGCAGTAGCTCCTCAGCCAGCTGCTCACCCCAACAAACCTGACGTTAACCCACCAGCCATGACCACTATGACTGCGGATGTTCACTCTCTTCCGGAGACCTCGCCAACGACAATATTGAAGCAACCACCACAGTCACTGCCAGAAGAACCCCGGCAGCCTCAAATACGCACTCTAAAACCTTATCATGTTCGACTGCAGGAATATCGGGTGGCTCGAGAGCGAATATTTGCTTCCGAAGTAGTCACTTCCCGCTCGCGCACGACAAAATGGTCAACCCGGCGTTGGCGGAATTTCCGCAAGAGAGTGCACACCTGCCGTCAAACCTTAAACACTTGTAACATCTCGGAGGTTGCTGAGAATGAGATCAGACCTTATCATCCAATTAAAGTGTTGGGCGAGACCGTGTTTGCATTGATCGACACGGGTGCCAGTATCAGTTGTCTTGCCTCGAGCTTTGGCTCGAAGGTGCTCCAAGACTTTCCGAACTTGATTAAATCCTGGCGCACTGAAATCAGTACAGCTGATGGCACCAAACACCCTATACGAGGTAAACTAACCACACTTGTGACGTTCAGGGGTCAGACGAAGGATATTACTTTCTACATTATCCCGTCTTTGACTCAGAATGTGTACCTTGGCGTCGATTTCGTCCTTCGCTTTGGACTGGCCTCCGATTTATTCACAGATTTGTCTTGAAAAACCAGATATGTCAACGAAATCACTTCTATTCTCGATAGGCATGACCTGACGCCTAACCAACGGCAACGCCTGGAAGCATCCATCGCTGCTTTTCCATCTTACGCTACCCAAGGCCTTGGCCGCACCACCCTAGTCTCACACGCCATCGACGTTGGCGATAGTAAACCGATTAAGCAGAGACACTATGCCATCTCACCGGCCATGGAGAAATTGGTGTATGCGGAGCTGGATAGGATGCTCGAGTTGGGGGTCATAGAGGAGTCCCAAAGTGCCTGGTCATCATCGGTAACCTTGGTGGTGAAGCCAGGTAAAGTCCGCCTCTGTCTTGATGCCCGTAAGTTAAACGCAGTTACCATCAAGGACACGTACCCTCTTCCACTCATCGATGGAATACTAGGGAGAATGCCGAAAGCCAATTATATCACCAGTCTCGACCTAAAAGACGCCTTCTGGCAAATTCCACTCGATGAGGGGTCGAGGGATAAGACCGCCTTCACAGTGCCTGGACGACCATTATATCAATTCGTCACAATGCCTTTTGGCCTGTGTAACGCGCCGCAAACGATGACTCGGCTGATGGACAAGGTCATCCCACCGAAGGTTTGTTCGGAATTATGCAACCGTTTCAGCGCCCCTGTCAGACATGCTGCGGAAAGGGAAGTTTATTTGGACCGAACTCAGCCGAAAGGCATTTGAAGAGCTAAAACAAGCCCTCACATCAGCTCCTGTCTTGCACAGCCCCGATTTCACTAAGCCCTTCTCCATTCATTGTGACGCAAGTCAACATGGAGTAGGAGCCGTGCTGGTGCAATTGACCGATGAGGGAGAGGAAGCTCCCATCGCCTTCATGTCCAATAAGCTGAATTCGGCCCAAAGAAACTATACTGTGTCCGAGCAGGAATGTTTGGCAGCGGTAATGGCTGTGAAGAAATTCCGAGCTTATATCGAGGGCCACCCATTCGAGATCATCACGGACCACGCTTCACTACAATGGTTGATGAACCAGGCAGATTTACATGGACGCCCAGCAAGATGGGCTCTTAAACTGCAAGGGTTCAAGTTTTCCATCAAACATCGGAAAGGGACCCAGAACATCGTACCCGACACTCTCTCACGGATGTTTTCCCCAGAGGGAGCCGAATTGACAATAAATGACGAGGACCCCATCGAAATAGATTTGGACAGCCCACATTTCGAATCAGACAGCTACAAAGAGTTGAGGCAAACCATAGCGACCCAACAATCGCAGCTGCCTGATTTGAAGGTAATAGACGGCTACGTGTATAGACGAAATGAATACTCCACTGGTGATCCTTGGCAGGAAGAAGAGTCCTGGAAACTCTGGGTACCGGAGGAAATGACACAACATCTGATCCTCCGCGCACATGACCATCCTTTAAGTGCCCACGGAGGTTACGGTCGGACGTTACGGCGACTCAAGAAATACTTCTTTTGGCCTAAAATGGCATCCCAGGTCAAAGACTACGTGAGCGCCTGTGAGACCTGTAAAGGCACCAAAGCGCCCAACCAGCCTCTTCGACCTCCTATGGGTCAACTCAACGTCCCAGAACGCGTATTCCAACGTCTTTACATCGATCTACTCGGTCCATATCCTCGGTCTTCCATGGGACACATCGGAGCTATAGTCGTTCTAGACCAGCTTTCAAAGTTCCCACTGGTGGAACCTATCCGTAAATTCACAACTCCATCGATCGTGAAATTCTTAGAGAATCGGGTATTCCATGTGTTCGGGGTTCCAGAGAGTGTGTACTCAGACAACGGAGTACAGTTCCGGTCTCGGCAGTTTAAGGGCCTACTTGAGCAGTATGGCGTTGAACACCAACTGACGCCCATATACTCTCCTCAGTCTAACGCCTCCGAACGGTTGAACCGCACCCTATTGGCCGCGATCCGTTCCTACGTCCACCCATCGCAAAAAGATTGGGATCGGCGCTTGTCCGCCATCACATGCGCCCTGCGATCCTCGTATCATTCCGTCACCGGTGTCACCCCTTACTTTGCCGCCTTTGGACAGCACATGATTTGCCACGGTAAATCATACCGGCTGTTACGGCAATTAAAGTGTTTGGGAGACCCCGTCGTTGCGCTGGAGCCCCACGAACGTTTAGGAGACCTCCGCCAACAAATCGGACGGAAGATTAAGGCCGCAAGAAGTGCAAATGAAGCGCAGTACAATCTCAGGTCACGACCTGCTAATTTCAAAGAAGGAGATGAAGTTTTCCGGCGAAATTTCCGCCAAAGTGACGCCGCGGGGCATTACAACGCCAAGCTGGACAGGCGATTCTTGAAAAGCCGCATAAAGAAGGTAATGGGTCCTAACCGTTACCTGATAACGGACCCATCGGGAAAAGAAGTGGGGATATACCACGCGAAAGATCTGCGCCGATAGAAAATTAGTCACGTCTGTTTGTCCGTCCGCATATATTTTCAAAAACGCGCAAGGGTTGTATACTTCCGGCCAAACATAAACATAAGTCAGTCCGTCCGTCTGTTAATTTTGTTTTTCTTTTATTGTTCGTCATTTCTAGTCCCGACGCCGAAGCCAACCCATGGTACACAGAAAGATCCTTCAGCTCCTTTTTCGCAATCCGCATCGCCTTGGGGATCGCGAGAAAATTAGCTGCCCTGTAGTAATCGAGGAGTTATGGCTCAAAAAGCCAGCGCAGCAACCACAAGAACAAGCACAGCCAACACAACTGTTACAAGATACACAACAGACACAATTGCAAACAGTAGAGCAACAACAAACAACCCAACCTCAATAATTTTCAGAGCAAGTAGCTTATGAAAAGACTGTTACAGATAGGGAAAATGCCATAATCAATTCATTGTCAAATATGATTATTGACGATGTCAAGGTCTTTCCAAATTTCCAAAATCCATTTGTCCCGCCACCACCAATGACAAATGGCAAAACACCGCAAGAACAAAATCAATCCAACGAATCAGTTGTGCAGTCCTTTACGGACTATTGAAACATCTAATTTCACTACAGTAGATAGCAAATATAAGTTTTATCTTTAGTGTTCAATAAAGTCTAAAATATTTTTATTGATACTTAATTGTGTTACAGTTAAATAAATTCGATGCTTATCCACTATAAAACACCATATGGTCGGAGTGTATTCATACCTATCAAATGTTTAAAATGAACAGCATTTGACAAGATTGCAATGAATTAAAACAAAAATACGGTGCTTGCTTTAACGATTGGTTTTCGGAAAAATTTAAAAATGGCCAAACGGATGATTCCATGTGCGCACCGGTTTACCAAGAATGTGTAAATAAAGCTATGAAAGAGCAAAATATTGAATTTGAGGAAATTTATACCGACCTACCAATCAATTTATCGAATCATATAAATAAACTATAATAATAAGCATCCACTCAACATAAAATTAAATATTGCAGGCACTCTTCTTCTTCGTAGCAGTACAGCCCTTCACTTCGTGCAGATAGCGTCTCCAACTTTCTCGGTCCATTGACCGCGTCCTCCAATTTCGAAATCCGAGCAGCGATGAGCTGTCTTCGTCGACCAAGTCAGACCAGCGTTTCCTCGGTTTCCCACTGGTCTTCGGCCTTCAGATCTCCCAACGAATACCTTCTTGGGTATCCATTGTTCGTCCATGTGTACAGCCTATTGCAGCTTCCGCAGCCTTACAATCGTTGAGACTTCCGGTTCGTCAAAAATTTCATATAACTCATGGCTGTATCGAATTAGCCATTGCTACCCGTCTAGCTTCGCTCCAATTATTCGCCTCAGGACCCGTCGCTCAAAGGCACTCAATATATTTGCGAATGCTTGGCTTAGGGCTCATGTTTCACATCCATAGCATAACACAGGTCTTATCACAGATTTGTATATTTGGAGCTTTGTTTTTCTGTGTATGCAGCTGGTCTTCAAGATCGTCAAAACTGACTAAAATATTTTATTTGCGAGCTGTATTCTTCGGTGTATTTCGTCTCTTTCATTAGCGGTTCTCGTTATTTTGACGCCTTAATACACAAATTCACCTACATTTCGATACTGTACTCGCCAAGTGTGATATACTGTATATGTGAGGTATTTTTCCTCGACTGCATCATGTGCTTTGATTTATTTTCATTGATTTGTAGCCCTACTAGTTTTGCTTCGCTGTCGAGTTTCAGGAAAAGTTCTTTGGGCGATGTTAATGACCGTGACAAAATGCTTATGTCGTCTGCTTAGGCTACTACTTGGCTCGAGTTGTATAGTAATGCAGTAATGTACCTCGTGTATCAACAGGTAGCTTCCTTATGACGTACTCTAGAGCCAAATTGAAAAGCAATGGGGCCAGCCCATCTCCCTGTTTTAGTCCGATATTTGTGCCAAAGGCATCGGTGAGTTAGTTATTGATGCGGACTCGGGAGGACGTCAACGTCATTATCATTTTGGTAAGACGGACTTATTTGGCTGGGATCCCAAAGCAAAGCATTATTTGGTAAAGTACGTTAGGATCAATCCTGTCGCATGCTTGCTTAAAGTTAACGAAAATTTGGTGTACGTCTATGTTGAACCCCCAGTATTTTTCAAGAACTTGCTTGACTGTGAACAATTGGTATATTGCCAACCTACCTGCTCTGAAACCACCTTGATACTCTCCAATAATAATGCTGGCGTATGATCCGATTTTATTTTCTAAGATCTTTGAAAATATTTTGTACGCCGTACAAAGTAGTGATATGCCTTTATAATTTTCGCACTGTGATTTGTCATAATTGATTGGCTCCATTCTTTCGGCATATGTTTTTGTTGCCAAATGTGTTAGATGACTTTGTAAATAACTTGATGAACACTACTGCCACCATATTTGATGAGCTCCACTGGCACCTCATCAATGCCCGGCGCTTTATTATTCTTTTGGGCTTTGATGATGAAACAAACTTCATCCAGAGTTGGTGGGGCCAATTGAGGCTCTCCGCAAACATCTATAGACTCCGATGTTCTGAAGATGTGTGGAGGATTAAGAAGGTTCTTGAAATATGATTCCCACCATTCCTTAATCTTGGCTTTATCAGCGATAATATTGCCGATGTCGTCACGACAGAGCGTGGTTTAGGGCTTTTTACTACTTTGTATGCTTATCTTGTGTTGTTGCTGGCTAAACTTACATCTATACTTCTCAATTGGTCGTCATAGTATTTTCTGTTTTTAATTCTAATTATCTCTTCTGAGATTTTCATAGTGTTCTCGCTTCGTCCGGTTTTCCTACTTATGTATTCTTTGTACGCCTGATTCTTTTTATCTAACGCATTCTGGCACTCATCATCGAACCATTAATTTCTCTTGCGCTGAGCTTGATGTCCGATCGTCTGTTCTGCCACGGTCTTAATAACTGCTTCCATCCAGAGCTCGTCGCTTGTCTTTAACGAGATGTCTGATAAGATGGGAGCTAGCTGGTTGTCGAGGGTCTCCGTGAAATTTTTAGCCATAGACGCCGTTTGGAGCCTTTTGATGTCAAATCTTTGTAGCGGGCTGGTCTTCGCCGAATATGCCTTTGACATATAGTACGACATCGATAGGTTAGTTTGATCAAGTAATGATCAGAGTTACAATTGGCTCCTCGGTATGTACGGATGTCAAGTATGCTCGAGGCCCAACGTTGTTGGATTAGACATGATCGATCTGGTTTTGTGTGTTGCCATCCGGTGATACGCAGGTCATTTTGTGAATGCGTCGATGTGGGAAGCAAGCCGAACGTTCGACTAGATTTCTGCTACATGCAAAGTCAATCAGGCGCTGGCCTTTGTCATTTATTTCATCGTGGAGGCTATATCTTCCAGTCGTTCTACTATGAGATGTCTCATTGCCAACCTCAGCGTTGAAATCAGCCAGAGTGGTTTATGTGTCGTTTGTAGGCAATGAGTCGACCAATCTTTCTAGATGATTGTAGAACGTTTCCTTCGTCCTTTTCTTCGTTCGGGGCGTGAACATTAATCAGCCAGATTTTAAAGAATTCCGCTTTTATACGGATCGCACACAACCGTTCATTAACTGCCTTAAAATCAATAACGTGCGATTTGAACTCCCTATCCACAATGAAGGCCACTCCGAATTCTCGTTTTCCAGTAGACTTCCCACTTTTGAATATTGTGTGCGATCCCATGTCTTGAATGTTGTTTCCAGTCCAATTCGTTTCCTGGACTGCCAGTATATTTAATTGATATTGACCAACCCGGTTGTAAAAGGTCCTTAACAGCGCCAGGGTAATTGAGTGATCTGACATTCTAGGATCCAATGTCATAGTCCTTTTTTCGTTTGCCGTGAGTCCAATCGATTCCGAGGCCCATCTGCAGGTTTCGAAACATTTAAAGGCTTTCCAGGGACGGGAAGTTAGCCCGTCGCCCAACCTCCATTCCGGTGGCATGGTTATTACGTCGATTCCGTTATCAGGTGCGGAAGATTCGCCTTCACCGTCTTGCGCCCTCACAAAGGAGGTGTAAGTAGGATTTAATATCAGAGCTGTCGATGTATTTACAGTTATTAGCATTTCTCGGCATTTAATGTCAGATTATTGGGGAATCAGTAAACCTAATCTGCGACCCCGAGAGCATTTACTACCATTTAATCGGGGGGTTTGGGATGAGGATTCATGGAAGCTATGGGTTGGGGAAACAAGGGGTTCCCTCCTCCTTTCTCAAACGGGCTTGGGACCGTCTATGGCGGAGTTCTGATGATGAATCAACACATCCAAAATACTCGTATACTTGAGAAAAGTTACTTTTTTTGCAAAACATCTATTTATACAAAATTTAACGTCAATATTAACTTCACTGTTACATGTAAATAATAATATAGTATTTATAAACATAAATACAATGAATAGATAATTTAATTATACGTTCGGTCTTTCGATTTCGCTAGACCTTTGACTGGGTATGGGACCCGCTACGTTGGCTGGCCCCTCCACTCATGAGTTAGCCATCGGGTGAGCTTACCCCTTCCCTTTGCGTTGCAGGTGCTTTTGCAGGGTAGAGTGGCCTTCCGCTTGAGTTTTCTACTTATGTATGCTAAAGTATTATGTGATTCTATCATATAAGGCTTTAACATAAATTTGAAACATTAATATTTTTCATTTAAAGGAAAAATTCATGCGAATTATGTTTGCATGAATTTTTCATTTAAATGGAAAATATATGGCCACGTCTACAATGGATCTTGATCCGGATGGGGGTGCGAGGGGGCACCACTTCCACGTGGATGCCCTGCTTTTATTTGGTGGCCGTAAGTACACCTAGTAAAGACGAGATCCTCTCAAGTCTCGCTCGCGTTCGCCAAGCCCAGTCTGTCATTTGCTTTGACAAAACGCATCCTTCCAATAGGTTACGAGTACCTCGGCCTCGACCCCTATCGATCCGAATCCTACGAGCTGGTAATTTGTGAATGCGAAATTCTTTGCAGTGGGCCCTTGTGCTGGGGAAAAGAACCCACTCCACGACACTGCAATGCTAGCCTGCCAGCGCATTCACGCGTCCTCAGACAAGGCCAATTTCGGCGAGCACCAACATCTTCGCTCACCGAGGCAGCAGACCATCACTTCAGTCCTTTATGGACATTGATATACATCCAAAATCACTACAAAACTTAAATATACTCGTACTTTAAATGCCTACATATTATTATGTGGTTGTTGTTTAAAGCAATACTAACAGTGCTATATTACAAATGTTTAATTAATTATTTTCCATTTAAGTATACACAATACACAAAGCTTCATAATTTAAATTAGAACTTAGTAGATAAAAATGTTTAACTTTGATTATTTACATAAATTTTACTTGCGCTTTATTTTCTTTGAATGTTTTTTAAGTTAGTTATGTAATTTAAATTTGTACCATAATTCTCACTTGATCTTTGCGAGACATTGAGCTGCTATAACTCGTACGCATATGGAAAAATCTTGTTTTGAACACATTGAACGGTGGTAGTTGGAAAGCAACATTTGAATAGGCTTTAATTCTTAGGAACATAAAACAATTTATATAGCATTTAACCAAGATATTTCATAAAATGTGAATACTTAAATTTAGTGATTTTTATTACTATGCATATGAATCTATGATAAGGCTCCACCAAAACTAACTGAAAATACTATAAAAATGGTACCTTGGTTTTCTTGTCCATATATTTGCCTTTAATTCGGCAGAATACAACAAAATAATAATTTTTGTCGTAAAGATTCACAGAAATTTAACTTTTCCTAGCTTTAACCATTTGTTGATTTCAATATGTTTTGGAATGATATTGCAGAAAGCAAACAAAATGAATTTGTGTGCGAAAAATTTGCTTGCAATGAATGGTTGATTTAGTTGATGAAACTGATGAAATTGATAACTATTGAAAGTCCTTAAAAGCGGATTGAAAAGTAAACTACACAGCACCAATTATGTATAGTTATGTCTATAAAAATAGTTAAGATATCCAATAAGAAGTGAAGATCTAGTAATCGTATTTCTTAACGTTGTTTAATACTAGATGGAATATTTTCTGCTCCCCTGGAGACAATATTAATTAATATCTGTATAATAAACATAATATAGTTGAAAAAATGTTTAGCCGTGCTTGCTATGTAAAGAAAGCATTTAATCTAAACTCAAATTCGAACGCCATAAATAACATGAAACTTTAATTAAGTTTGTTTTCATGATGGAAAACAGTAGTTTTCACGAAAACAGTTTACATTGTAAAATTCACATATTTTTTAAAAATTTAAAGGAGAAAAGTTATTCGATTTGTTTTAGAAACTCTTATTAAAATTATGTAGGAAACAATAATCCAAAGTAAAATTGAAAAGGGTAATTTGAAATATAATTGAGATTACACAATTAGTTTTGAACTTGATCTTGCGTGCTTTTGCATAAAAGAGTCAAACAATTCTTCTGAGCTACCTAGACGCCAAATACTAGGGATAAATTCGATTACTTATGCATGCAATGAAAACATCCTTCAGAACACAATTTCGTAATTCTCCTTGCTCTCAGTAAATTTTCTTTCAATCGAATAGGATGAATCTATGAGCAACGACTCGAAGGTGGCGCCGACATTAAAATTTATGAGTTTCGGACAGGAAAATCAAAAAATTAAAGGACATTGAAGGCTGAAATTTCATTTATAGGCAAAGAATATGAGCCTAACAATTATTTGAATGACTATAAAATCATTTCAGTCTTGCCTTTCAGTAATAAATCATGGTATGAAAAATGCATTGTTTATCATTGTGTGTGTGTGCAGTTGTGTATGGCCACCATAAAACGGCTTCATTCCAATGTCAACTTCGCCTTGTCTATATAATTTGCGTTTGGTGTTCCGTCACCCTATAACTCGTGTATGCGAAGAAATAATTTGCAGTGGAATTTGGTGCCAGGAGAAAGAACCCACGACACCACAGATGCTAGCCTGCCAGCGTATACACGGGTTCCTGGATCAAGTCAGTCTCCGTGAGTACCGACACCTTGTTAACTGAGGCATCACACCATCGCTGCAAGTCCTTCACAGACAATAAACAGATCACTAACCTATGAACATGTCTATGTTTGTAACGTCAATATGATGGGGATTCCCTTAACTCTCCATCTCAATCAAATTCTCAACAAACATCATCATAACTCTTGTTTGCTTTCCGCAATCTATTGACATTGAAAAATACGGCACTTGTACGAATGATAGACTGCATACAAAGTCTTACTAAAAGAGAAAAGTAAAAAGTCAACACATTTGAAAAAATACAACCACTGCATTTTCGTATTTACAAGTGCAAATTCTAAAAAGAATTGTTTTTGTCTAAAATAATTGCTATGATTCCATTTCCGAGTTAATTTCATATGAATTATCTAAACTAATGCTATTCTCTTCGCTTTCCACATCATTAAGGTCATTTTGTATTGCTTTATCATCGCGCTGCTTTGCTCTGTCTCTTTTACTTTTAATAAATATT
Source organism: Odontomyia ornata (assembly GCA_963969285.1). Classification (NCBI taxonomy): domain Eukaryota; kingdom Metazoa; phylum Arthropoda; class Insecta; order Diptera; family Stratiomyidae; genus Odontomyia; species Odontomyia ornata. The sequence continues at coordinate 137,847,313 of OZ017740.1, forward strand.
TTATGTCCAGGACAGTCGAAGTTATCACTGAAGCATTTTTCTCGACAGCATGTTTTACAAAATCGAAATTCACATTTTAAACCCTGTAAGTATAAAAAGTATAAAGTTATACATCTATCAACAATAAATAATGATTTGGAAGGCGCACGTACTCTATATGAAATATAAAAAATTAACAAGTTGATGGTAATTAAGTCAAAACGTTTCTAAATTTTTTGAAGAAAAGAAATGAATTCTTGGGTTTATTAATGGATGTAATTTTTAAAATAAAATGCAATGATTTTGAATTTGAACACGGTAAGAATTTGATAATTTTAAATTTGAGGAAAATTGTTTGGAAGTATACTAAGCTATTGTAGTAAACGGCAGAAGTAAAATGAAAACAACGACCCGCGTAAACGTAACAAGGTCACCAATAGCTGAGAAGGCCACGAGAGATTAACTAGATGATGATTCAGCTGTAAATAATCTGTTTCCTACGAACACTTTGTGCGAGGGAGGTAACGGTCATTTACGCGTTAAGTGCGGGACTCCTAGAATACCTGTCTGGACTTACCACTAAGCACTGGAACCGTTTGACACTTTACATGGAGCTAAGCCCATTTTTCTATGCCTCAAGGCACCATCGGATTGGAAGGGAGAGGGAGTGCTGGAAGAGAGACCCCTTGACACTCAACGCTTCCAGGCGCTCGTTTTTTGAGATTATAGCAGTCCGAAAGTAATATGCCACATGTTTCCGTTTGTCAATTGATCTGAGCATCTTTCCGATAAGACTATCTAGAGAGAGCTCTCCTATTTTTTCTAAACAATGGACAATGGGATCAGATCGGAGGCTGAGCTACTTCACCAAGAACAAGTAACACTTATTCATTCAAGCTTTTGGCGTATCCTTACTCATCATACCCCGATGGGAATTAGGGTTATGGAACGGATACCAAAACCACACTTACAACACCAAATATTAATTGTGCTAATTTAACAAAAACATTTTTTTTTTGCTTTTTTTTTTAAATAAATAATAAACACAAACAAAGTTAGGATAAATTGATTATTAGTATTATGAAATTTGTAAAAGCTCATTAGATATATGCAGTGAATGTGAGGAATATGGATGTCCGCAGAGGACTCCAGCGATGTTGGTGCTCGCTGGAATTGGCCTTGTCTGAGGACGCGTGAATGCGCTGGCAGGCTAGCATTGCGGTGTCGTGGGGCGGGTTCTTTTCTCCAGCACAAGGGCCCACTACAAAAAAATTTACGAATTAAATGGTCATAGGATCCGGTTCGACGGTGACAAGGCCAAGGTAACATACTGAAGGGATGTATGGTGCCTGGCGAACGCGGGCGAGACTTGAGAGGATCTCGTCTTTACCATGTATACTTACGGCCCCCAAAGAAGAGTGGGGCATCAACATCCATTGTAGACGTGGCCATATACAGGTATTTTCCATTTTAATGAAAAACTCATACAAACATAATTCGCATGAATTTTTCCTTTAAATGAAAAATATGAATGTTTCAAATTTATGTTAAAGTATTATATGATGGAATCACATAACACTTTAGCATAAATAGCAAACTCAAGCGGAAGGCCACTCTACGCTCCAAGAGCACCTGCAATGCAAAGAGAAGGGGTGAGCTCATGAGTGGAGGGGCCAGCCAACGTGGCGGGCCCCATACCTGATCAAAGGTCCAGCAAAATAGAAAGACCTAGTTTTTCTTTTCTTTATTGATACATTTTCTTTTCCTTATTTATACATTTTTTTTTCTAATATACGGAAAATCACAAATACAATTTTTACTTGCATCTGAACAGGGCATAAAAATGCCTCTAATTTTAATGCACACAAAATTTCATGTATTTAATTTTACTCAAATTTATTTATGTAATGGTTGAATGATACGATAGAAAAAAACCAAATGATCCAAGTACAGCCAACGAACCGTATTAATTTAATTACATTTTCAATTATTTTTCGTAATTCTCTCATATAAATTATTCAATCATCAATAACAATGTAATATTCCATGTTTCTTCCTAAAGTATAGTGTTATAATCAGCATCGCATCATGATTACTATTATTAGCTTAAGATCGAAAATATTATTTAAAACTTCATTTTTTTTATTTTCGGATTTCTTGCATCATTTTAATTGTATCTATCAGTTCTGTTAATTTGCGGGGTTTAATATGATCATATAGAATTATTCCTTCAAACTAACCAACAAATTCAAGTAAAAACATACAAACATGGATTTACTTAATCAGATATGGTTTCCAAAAAAAATCAAGGATTGACTTCAACTCGATAATACTCGGAATTTATTCTATCACCCAAAATGAATGAATTGATAGAAAGCAGCTAATATGCCTAATTGCCAGGTATGAATTTTCGCAGATAGAAATTACATAGATTATTGCCAATAAGCATTGTCAAATTTTTTCAAAATTTTAAATACAATTAAAGGTTATTACACAGTCCTCCTCCGACGAGCGCTCGTTGATGGGGCGGGTAAAGACCTTTTATAATCACACGCCAAAAATCCTCAGAGCAGCAGCAGACTGTTACTTCTAATTCAACGATGCATTTAAAAATTAACGATGCATTTAAAAATTAACGATGCATTTAAATTTTAAAATTCTACAACTAGTTACAACTAATGAATTCTTAATGTTTTGTAATTATTATTGCCCCGTTTCACGCGATAAATAACAGTCCTTGTTTATGTTTTTATTTGATTTACAACACTTCACTTCAACTGTTCGTTTATAGCTTCTGCTTGTGTTCGCTAAAATATATGGTGAGTATTCAGATTTCCCCGGTAGAATCAATTCCTTTTTGCATGCATGACAATACGGGACCGATAATTTCGTTCTCCACGTTTATAGCATTTCTCCGTGGGAAAATGTTGAATTTCCATTCCGAAGACACAATGAAGTCTAAATGTATTACCTTCTAACTTGGTTCAACACATATGAATAAATGAATATTTATTTGGCGCAATTCAGCTGGGTATAGTCTGCACTTATATTGTTCACTAATGCACTTGGCAGCCAGCCAATTAACATCTTAAATACTCGAGATTTTTTTAGGCCGAAAGAGATGCAACCAAACTTCCCATTTATTATCGCCGGCGATGGTTGCCTCCGCAAGTCCCGACTTGATCATCTGATCTCTAAATCTTCCAATCACGTCTTGCAATGTCAAGTAATTTGTGTTAGTGTTTGTGTTGTGTTGTACGCTGATGAAGAAAATTTATGTGGCACGCAATGAATTTCAAATTTATTTTTCGCGACATTTATTATTTGCGCGCGAATATCCCGTACAAACTGTCTGCACCGTCACTATAATGTTTTGTAGAAATTCAATTGTTTTTATCAACCAGGATATCATATCACATTTCCCACTATCACCAAAAGCTATCCATTGTAAATATCTCGGTACGTGTACTTGCACTATCTCGCCAACTTCAAACTACCCAGTTCGTTTCGAAGTACCACAACGCGGCCTCTTCCGCTCGTTCTATATCATCGAGTTCCGCTTCGAAGCAATCATTCGCTTATCTCGACGAGCCTCTTGCACGGCGGCAACGGTGGTTTTTCTCGACGAGATACGCCGCAATTCATTGCTAATTGCGTTGCAAAGGGGTTGCCGTCATAAAAAATTTTTGTACTTTCTTCTGGTAATGTTAGTGATGGTTGTGGCGGGTTGTAGTACGGGAAATGGTGTTTTCTCCGCAAATGATTTTCGAGCAGTTAGCCTAGGTGACTGCTCGATTACTACAACAGTTGGAAAGAAATTATTTCTAAACAAATCTCAAATCTTAACTTGAAAAAAAACTTCCCATACAGCAACAATAGTTGCTGGTATAAGAAATGTAATGGTTTAATAAAACGAACTTAAAACATTATAAGCACTTTAATTCAGTTCAACATAATATGGACCCGAAAAGATTCGGCTCACATTCTCCAAACTATAACAGCGTGTTTCTTTAACCGTTTCGTAAGCGTTATAAATGATTTTACATTCTTTAACTCAGGTAGCAGTGAGTTATAGCCTTCCATAAACAATCTTACTGTGTCACGGTGTATTGTGTTTGTACGAGCTACTGATGATCTGAGACAATCATTATATCTAGTATTGTACGAATGTACTCGTATTCCCCTTTATGTGCTCGACCCTTGATTTCATTTTATCATGTTAAATTTTAAATATGGACTTTTCCATAAAAATACACAACGTTTTGATATAACAAATATTATTTGTTTTTTAAATAGAAAACAAGAGATAAGGAGGTTCCAAGCTGAAGTTTGTCGTGTCTATGCGGAATCCGCAGTGATGAAGAGTGGTAATAAAGTTCACTACAAGTAAACAGAACGCTAAACGTTGATTGGCCAAAAGCGTTTGATACGGTTGAGAACTCTGTTTCAATATAGTCTCCATATGAGCTTAGCATAACAGGAACCCCCCACTGGAGCTGATTTCATATTTTCTAAAGGACATAACTATTTCTGTTAGAATAAATCATGATACTAGTGGGCGATCAATTGTTAATATCGGAATACCACAGGGATCATGACGCTGTCGAGATAAAATACCTCAAATATACAAAATATCACACTTGGCAAATACAGTATCGAAAATGTGAGTGAATTTGTGTATTTAGGCGCCAAAATAACGAGAACCGCTAATGAAAGTGACGAAATACGCCGAAGAATACAGCTCGCAAATAAAATATTTTAGTCAGTTTTGACGATCTTGAAGACCAGCTGCAAACACAGGACAACAAAGCTCCAAGTATAGAAATCTGTGATAAGACCTGTGTTAACATATGTTATGGGTGTAAAACATAGACACTAACCGAAGCATCCGCAAACATATTGACGCCTTCGAGCGTCAGGTCCTGAGGCGAATTATCGGAGTGAAGCTAGACGAGGACCAATGGCGAATTCGATACAACCATAGGCTGTATGAAATTTTTGACGAGCCGGAGGTCTCAACGATTGTAAGACTACGGAAGCTGCAACGGGCTGGCCACATAACTCGTATGAACGAACAACGGATACCCAAAAAGGTATACGTTGAGAGAACTGAAGGGCAGAGACCAGTGGGGAAACCGAGAAAACGCTGGTCTGACTCGGTCGACGAAGACAGTTCATCGCTGTTCGTATTTCGAAATGGGAGGACGCGGTCAATCGGCCGAGACAGTTGGAGGCGCTGTTTGCAGGAAGGGAAGGCCCGAGAGGGGCTGTAGTGCTAAGAAGAAGAAGTCAGCGAAAGTAGCTAGGGAATAATAAGTAAGTTTTACTTTATTTCACCTTTCTGATGTTGGCCAATCATTTCTTTTTTTTTGTGAATAAGTTGTGTGTGAAATTCTAGTTTTTGGAATTCGAACAGAAAAGAATGTTTAAAATTTAACGAACGGTTTTTTTCTTAATCTTGATTTGGTTTCTAAGTGCTTGTTTTCACTTGGTTCGAGTGGAGAAGAGTGGAGTTTGTTCTTCAATTTCACAGCTAAATTGTGGTTTAAAGTATGGTATTGGTTGGTGTGGTGGAAGAACGGGATTGCAAGTTCTTCGTTTCGAGATAAAATATAGGTTATTAGATAGGGAATTTGCGACATTAGGATTAAAAGGTTTAGGCTGCCTAGAACTCCAATTACCAAGTCACTCCAATTAACAAGTCACTCTGGTGAGCCGCATTCTCGTTTTGGCGGCTCATTTGGGGTTCAGTGGAGCAAACGAGAGGCGCTCACGCCCGTCTTCAGACGAACTTGTCGGGCCCGGAAGCCGCGGCCGGAGCACGCTAGGTCAAATTCCTAACATTTCGTAACATCGTCTTTAATCAAAACCAAATACTTAATCATTGACACTCTTTCTCTATACATTCCCCAAACAGATTCAAATTCAAACTGACAGACGTTTTATTATTGTATTGTATTGCCTAAATACACAAATCCGCTAATGTTTTCGATACTGTATTCGCCAAGTGTGATATTTTGTGTATTTGAGGATTCTTTTCTCGACTGCGTCATGAGCTTTGTTTTATCTTCATTGATTTGTAGCCCTACCAGTTTTGCTTCGCTGTCGAGTTTCAGGATGACAGGGTCCCCTTTATTAACCCGTCAAATGTCGATAACGTTGCCGCTTTTCCTCCAATTTCCTCGTACTTCTCCAATCGTTCGCTGCTAATTTTCCAGATAAGTAATCAAATTCAGAGATCTAACTTCTCAATCTCGACTCTTTGTTCTTTTTTTCGGCAACACCGTCCTCTCGGCTTTATCGACTCTAGGACAAAGAGGGCGACCGTTACGTCCTGGTCCCTATTAATTCCTTGACTTAACGGCGTGTCCGTTCCAAAGTCGAGGTCAAATAATAAAGGTGTTAATGCACTTTCCTTGGCTATGATGCCTTCTGATCGGAAGTGATGATATATGTGATATCTGAGCGTTCGTAGTTTTGGAAGATAACCCCGTGAATTATCATAATACGCTTTGGCTTGCCAGCCGTGGGACTCGTATATCTATTTCAAATGTGCGTGAGTCATGGATTGGTATTACACATGTTTGTGTTACTACACGTGTTTGCCTCGTCGATCATTCCTAATGGTCCAAGGATTTGAGGTAATACTTTTCATTCTACTCTTTTCATTAACTATTGAAACATCTTTTGAGCTTTCCGTCACTCTTTATTTTTACTATTGAGGGTAGAAGTGATTTTAGGAACAATTCGTGCCGTGAAAAGTTAAAATCAGTGCTCTCGTTATCATTAAATGTTTTAATAAAAAAAAATTAGATTGATAAACATGATGCTTGGTGGAACTGCCGGGCGGTTTCGTAGGGCAAGCGGTGCAGCTGACCCATTTCGTTTGTGGGAATGACTGGGTTTCAAAATCGAACAAACGATGTTGTGCAATGTCCACCATTGATTCGAGGAAATGATGAAGATTCTACAGCTGTTGTATACTTCAGTGGAGATGCCCCGAATTTTTCCGAGAATATGGAAACAAAATCGTGACAGTCGAGGTGACATGAAATATAATTTAGAAAGTACAGTTGCCCTACTTTGAAACGGATTCCCTCGTCTCCATATTGTTGTGATTCGACCCGTGAGAATGGAGTTTAATGCATTTAGTTGCTTTGATAACTTTATGCGGAGGATGTGGCCAATGGGTATTGAGCTGTAACTAGGTGACTTTTTGGCTCCTGAGCTGTTGTGGCCGAATTTTGATTGATATGGTTGCGATCCTTTTCCCAGGCTATATGATGATCTTTTGCGTATATATCGCACCATATTATTTTGAGAGTTGTTGTATTTTCTAAGGTTATCGCCGTTTTATTCATATACCATGATGGACGGGATCACCAGCACTGCTACCAGATATGTTCTTCTGGTCATAGTGTATTTTATTCATACACTGAGCGGAATAGTTCGTTGCGTCTCGGAGCAAATCATCACACATACTTTACTTCAATTTTTCACATTTTTTAACCTCTACCAGATACTTGAAAATAAATCACTTCACTCATACACAACACAGTAAACTCTAAGTAAAAAACCTTCCCGATGTCTTGAATTTTTAAGAAAGAAAAACGTGCCTTCACAAACTTTAAACGTCTAAAAATTTCAAACAAATTTGATACGTCACCTTGGCAAGCGAATGCTAAAATTTGAAATAAATAGAAATTAATAACCGAGAAAAACACATAGAAACAAGTTGGGTAAATAGACCTGCGGTCATGTCAGAAGGATTTTGTATCCAACTTCTCCAAAGTGCAGTCACCAGCAACGAATAAAGGCAAGAAACTTGTCAAAGAGATGTGCACGTTTATAAGAATATCCATTGCTTCTGCACTTTCAACGGTTGTCATTTTGTTGCAAACTAACAAAAATCATTCAAATCATGAATTCCAAAAAAAAATGTATATTATTGATCTTATTTAAAAATTTCAAGAAGATCAAATCAAAACTGCACTGTCAGATTCAATGGAAAGTCCGTAAAATATCAAAATCGTGTATTATTGCTGTTGTATTTGGAGAAATTTCAAATGGCTATAACTTCCGTGAATATGAATGAATTTTCATCAAATTTGCAAAGTATTAGGACCTTATATAAAACTACTAAAATATCATTTTTCATCGAATTTGAGGGTATTCATACGATTTTATTGGGGAAAATGTTAAATTCGAATATCATACCATTATTAACAAAGTTGGTCGAATTTCGACTTCTAAGGTAGTTGTTATTGTTGTACTCATAAATACCTACTTCCATAATTTTTTTCAGATTTTTCGGATCACAGGTGGCCAATCGCGAGGAGGGGGACACAAATTCCTGTGCGCCCCTATCGTAAAAATACCAGTTTAAGCACTGTTTTGAAAAGTTCTCATTGAGACCTTTCATTTGATACCCATATCGACTACCCCTTAAGCACGATGTAAAATTTTTTTTGTAGCAAAACTTTAAAGAGGGCATCACTTTACACATATATAGAAAATTTTATGTTTGTAGCTTCTACGGTTTGCGAGAAAAAATGCTATGACACACGGACGGACAGACAGGCGCGATTTTAGTAGGATTTTGTAAAATTATTTTACAAAACCCTAAAAATAGCCACCAAGATAAAAAAAATGATCATATTCCGTCCCATGGAGTTTAAATAGGACTAGCCTCTCCGTTTCTGGTTCCTCATTGTTTATATCAAATAGTCCCTAACTTTGCGTCAGTTATACATTTTTCGTAAATCGAATAAGTAGGTGTTAAATTCAGTCGTCTTGTGTACTGTGTCTTACATCATTGCACAGCACGGACAATGAATTTATATTATAGTAACGAGAGCAGCCCAGCCAGCTTCTACAAACTTAAAAATAATCATATTTCGCTATTATAGAATATTAGAGTAGTTAATATTGATTAGAAAAGTTAATGTTGATAAGAAATATAGAATAGTCAATGCTGATTGCACGTAGTTTAAATCGTAAAACTTAAACCTTTCAGTAATTGAATTGCATCAGCAAACCTCAAAGTAGTATTATTTTTTCAGATATGTGTGAGCCCACTGCTTTCGAATATAACCATATGAATTACACCAAAGACGCACATTGCTCAAGCAAAGAAAAATATGTCGGGCTTAACGAAACCTGTGCATACAATTGGCATACGGAGTATTTCGAGATGGGAGAAACTCAAAAGGAAAAATTAGGCGATTACATCAAAAGAAAAATTCTGAATTCAGCTCTTCTACCCAAACCTCCATACATATTTCCACTAACCGAAGGAAAAAATCAGAACAGAAGATTTCAAGAAAAATGGATTACGGATACTGCCTATTGGTTTCCTTTCTTGGCTTAAGAATAAAAGAAGACGCAGTTTATTGTAAGCCATACTTTTTCTTTCATGAAGGTTGGAAAAGGTTACGAAGCTCCTGGTAAATTAGTCAGTTGTGGATTCAGAGTATCACAAAGCATGTGCTGTTGTGCATGTGCAGAACATTTTATGAGGCTAGTTCCAAAAAAAGAAAATGACGTTTACTCGCCGATTAACAAGCAACGGATTAGAGAAAAGGAAGAGAATAGATCAGCGCTGAAACCCATAATTGAAATCATACTTTTTTGGGCCGAACAAAAGCTGGCACTCAGGGGAGGTAAGGACAGTGGATCCCTCTCCTTAGAAAAACCTGACAGCAAAGACGGAAAATTTCGTGCACTATTAAGGTTTAGAGCATGTTCAGGAGACGAAAATCTAAAAAAGCATGTCATTATGTACGTGGCAAGAATGCCACATACATAAGTCTGGAGATAAAGAATGAGATTATTCAAATCTGTTCAAGCTTAGTGATGGAAAATAGTTTGAAGAATCAATAATTCCGATTGCTTTTCCATACTATCTGATGAAACAATGAATGATTCGGAAATGGAGCAGCTTTCATTATGTATTCGGTATGTTGAAATACAAGAAGACGTTCCAGTGATACGAGAAAACTTCGTGGGATTTGTGCCGATTTAAGACGAATCAGCAGAAAATGTTGCAAAAGTTATTTTAGAGAAATGCTTTTTGTTGAAACTGGATATGAATAGGTGTGTATGACAAAGGCTATAATGGAGCTCTTACAATAGCTGGTCATTTACGTGGAGTTATAACACGAATTCGAGAAAAGTACCCAAAGGCAAGGTACTTTCATTGTGGTAGTTACCGGTTGAACCTTGTGTCGAGCAATACATTTTCTAACTCCTCTGTCAGAAATTGTCTTGGAACAATTTCTGAAATAACAAATCTCTTCAGAAACAATACTTCTGCTAATAATATTTTACACAAAATATTAGTGAGTTTCTACCAGAGTCCGAAAAGAGAAGGTTGACAAGATTATGCGAGACTCGTTTCATCGGAAGACATGACAGTGTTCTAAAATTTCTTGAGCTATTTCAGCCAATAGTGGCAAGCTTAGAGGAAATCTCAGAAAAGCCAGTAAAATCTGTTCTTCAAGTTCTACATTCTTGGCTGCAATTGAAAAAAGTGACTGCGCAAAACTGTTTAGCCTTACTTTGCCCCTATCAATTTTTCTTCAGGAGAAAAGTTTAGATGTGGCAGCAGCAATGAGCTATGCCAAAACATTATTACAGATTTTGAAAGTTCTCAGAAAAGATGCAAGCAAAATATTTACAGAAGTGTTTGGTTCAGCAAAGTCAGTTCCTGAAGAAATATTTCGTAGTGACTTGAAAATTCCTAGACTTAACTCAAAACAAAAGCATCGGGCAAACCTAGAAACTATTTTGGCTGAGGATTATTTTAGAATAATTCTGCAGAATATAACAGAGAGGTTCAAGCTAAGTGAACTCTTAGCTAGCTTTCAAATTCTCCTACCTGGATATACAAGTCTGGAGAAAATGCACCATTCAATATATTTTGAAAGTGACGCTTCACTTGGTGCTGTTATGGCTGAATATGCTATGTGGTGTAATCTAACATCAACAATGAAGAAACATGACGAGGTGATAAAACTTATTACCGATCAATCCATTCCCTTTTGACTGTGTTGGCTACACTACCAGTTACCATATGCAGCGTGGAAAGATCTTTTTCTACCATTTAAAAGTGAAAAGTGTGTCTAAAAGTTTAATGCCCGATCAACGACTCAGTGCTCTAGTCATTATATCTATCCATCATCAAATAAATATTGCACGAGAAAAAGTTCTTGACCGAATGGCAGCCGAGAAGAAAAGGCCACTGTTACTACACATAAGTAATTGCTGAACGAAGACGTTTAAAAGTGATATTTAATTTGTGAGTCATAAGTTAGATTTGTTATGACGTAATAATAAAATTTGTAGAAAATAATGAATATACATAGAAAAACATAAAAACTCTAAAATGTTTATTTTAACACTAAACTTTCAATATCTATCCAGTAGTTTTAAAGTGAATTTATCAAACTCTTGTCCAGTTGAACACAAATAAAACCGAAATGAGACAGTGAAAGAAACAGCTTGATATTTTGAAATCAATTTGTCGTTTTGCTGTCAATTCGTATTTACATAGCGGTTACAATTTCTTTTTCAGTTTTCAACATCAGTAAAAGCTTACGATGTAGCTTTCTTCTTCTTCTTAGCACTACAGCCCCTGCCGGGCCCTCGTTTCCTGCAAACAGCGCCTCCAACTGTCTCGTTCCGTTGACCGCGTCATCCAATTCCGAAATCCGAGCAGCGATGAACTGTCTTCGTCGACCGAGTCAGACCAGTGTTTCCTCGGTTTCCCCACTGGCCGCCGGCCTTCAGTTCTCCCGACGAATACCTTCTTGGGTATCCGCTGTTCGTCCATACGACTCATATGTCCAGCCCATTGCAGCTTCCGCAGTCTTACAATCCTTGAGACCTCCGGTTCGTCAAAAATTTCATACAGCTCATGGTTGTATCGAATTCGCCATTGGTCCCCGTCCAGCCTCGCTCCTATTATTCGCCTCAGGACCCGTCGCTCAAAGGCGTTCAATATATTTGCGGATGCTTGGGTAAGGGTCCATGTTTCACACCCATAGCATAACACAGGTCTTATCACAGATTTGTATACTTAGAGCGTTGTTTTCCTGTGTATGCAGCTGGTCTTATCGTCAATACTGAATAAAATATTTTATTTGCGAGCTGTATTCTTCGGCGTATTTCGTCTCTTTCATTGCCCGTTTTCGTTATTTTGGCGCCTAAATACACAAATTCGATATAGCTTTAATGATGGAAATAAATTTGGCAAAATAATTGGTAAATTAGTATTTTCTATAGTTTTAGTCGGTTGTTATTACTAATATATACACAATTGTAGCAAATCATAACATGGTTTTTTAAAACCTTGCTTTGTTAGAAAAAATTAATAAAAAATTTTATACTTTACTTTCAAAACATTTTCTGTGAGGGACTATAGAGGTGTATAAGTAAAGACTATAAAGACAATAATATTTTCATAGTTTTAGACCACATGGTATAGCAAAAAAAATTGGTCTAAAGGATCAAATATTCCACTCTCTAAACATTTCTGTAGAGTTAGACCCTACCGAAAAATAACCCTGGCTACGTGTCTATCTTCGCCGTATCCTGCAGACGACCCTAGATTGTGGCCTTGGTTGTTAACATCATTTGCTGGCGCTGTTGGAGTTGGTGGTCCTACCAAATTCCCTACCGGCAGCACTATACTTCATCCCTGGTCACGAAAATAATTCAACGGAGCAACTGGAGGAATGGTCGGCCCTGATTGTGATTTACTGACGCTATAGGTGTGATGGAGAACACATAATTTGAGCTCCTGGTTATTTGTGCTGATTCGCGGCCTTTGGCGGTTCTTAGCTATTCCAGAGTAGCTCTTTCACTCAAAATTAATTTCGACCAATAGAATTCTGACTACAATAATTAATTAAATCCAATTTCAATTCTTTACAGCCTCCGATTTACAGTCAACTTTTTTAATTGAATTGGTCGTGTCTAAGTGGTTGGAAGGCATGGCCTTAAAGCGGCACCCGGGAAAAGTGTCAAGTTAATATCCAGCAGAAGATGCGAAGTTGAAGGGGATATCAATTGCTACACTTTGCTAGTGCGTGGCAATAAGCAATAATCCCCACAAACTTTCAAGTGAAAAGATGGGACAAGCTACGTCGAAACCTCTACAAAAAAAACGGAGAGCTCTCCCCGGATCAGTTGACTACTGGAATGATGTGGCACATTATGTTCGCGTAGTCTCAAAAGCAACTTACTCCCGAAATAAATATCTGTCAAGAAAAAACAAATTAAATCGTTTTTGATTGAAAATCGTCAAATTTGTGGTCAAACTAGGTTAGCAAAAAATTTTGAAAGTGAAAATGAAACCAAATAAATGAATTCAAATACATTCATTCTTGAGTATAGTCTTCTTAGGGGCAATCGATTTTTTTCCGGCGATTTTCCAATATATGTACTCCTTTTCTAAAGTAGCCTTGTAGAAGGTCTTCAAACTGTCTTTAACAATAGTTAATTTGACGAAAAATGCTTCCCACTTAAAAATAAAAGTCTCAAAGAGGTAGATCTGGTGAATTCGGAGAAAATTCTTAGTATTGCAGTTTCAAGGCTTGATTCTGTAAATTCTTACCAAAATTTTTAACGAAATTATCTTACGGGACATTTATGTGTATGGGGGAAGCCCTTACAGAACCCTTTAAAATCTTCTGTATATTTTATAGTTTCTGAAAAATTTTGTTATTATGCATAGACAAACGGCCGGAAATCTATTACACGAGAAAAGCAGAATAGAATGTTTAAGGCACTTATTACTTGAATATGTTACTTCTTATTACAGATTGTTACAAAAAACAATAAATTTTTAATATAATTATCTCGGATATGGATGCTTTAAATTCTTCATTAATCAACGCAAACCTTAGTTATTGATTTATCACATGATTTTTAGACAAACCCATGGAAACCTTCACTGGAAAACTAATTTCCTTGCAATTTGTAACAAATGTTTTCATGTAAGAAGTAGATGCTTCTTGTATTAATTTATATGATCAATTTTAAACCAAACAACCCTGAAAAGCGCTATTAGTATCATTTAAACCCAAAAACGATTTACCGGACAAATCATATTAAAAGCTTATTACCAATTTTCGCTCTTAATATCAAGTTTGAATCATTCCAATTACTTACTAGAGGATTCCCGCATTGTTCACAACCCTCTAAGTGTCGTTCCTGTGCATTTTCTGGTTTGTTAGGTCGTCGATTCCTTCTTCGGAGCCTTTTCATTTTCTTGCGCGATATTTCATTTCCATCATTATCAAAATATTGCCTTTTGATTTTGTTTGGGTCTGCTGCTTTCTCTTCTTTTTCTTTCATAATTTTCTTATGCTCCTCAGGCGGTGGCCTTATATAAGGCTGACATAGCCACGGTGGCAATGATAAATTATAGTCCTGGAAATGATAATTTGTTTTGAAACTGGAGTTGTTCAAGTTATTATTGGAAGAGCTTCCGCTGATTGGAAACTTACGATATGACTATTGATTGCCATACTTGGATCCATTTCTTCTGGATGATAAGTTAATTTTCCATCATGATACGGTTCGTATTTGTCACGCAGTTGTTTAATTACGTTTCTAAATTGATGTTTCTGATTCGCCACGGCAAGTGATTCCCGAATTTCAGCATTAGGCTGCAGATTTAATCTAGTTTTAAGTACCAATGAATTAGTATATTTTAAAAGTAATTTTATGTAACTGAGTTATTTCTGAATATACTTTCATAATAATTCGAATAATGCAATAAGCAAAAATAGGTCAAGAGGAACTCCTAAGGCAAAGATGTCATACTTACAAATGATGAAATAATTTAAATAAATGTCCTCGGATATAAGAGATGGGGCAGGGATATTTATCCACCATATCCAAATATTCTTCAGCCATGTCCCATGTCTTAGGTATGATACCCTCGAAAAGTGCTGGATTGTGGAGAATTCCTTCAGCTGACATCACTCCTTGTACTCCTGTCTCTTCGAGGCATCGATGAACATCTTCTAAGCTCATCACATTTCCGTTTGCAAACATTGGAATTTTTATTTGCTCCCTAGTGAATAGAAAATAGAAAGCGAAAACAATAATTTGCCAGTAGAAATTAAATTTAACGATCCCTTCAAGTTAAATTGAATTATGTGCGTAATGAGTATCTCTTGTAGCGCTGCGTACCTTACAGTTTTAATGTAGCTCCAATCCGCGAGTCCCGTCAAAGGTCCTTTTTGCTCTCGTGTTCGGCCATGCATTGTTAATAATTGGCAACCAGCCGCCTCCAGCATTTTTGCATAGTCGATTGTTTTCTGTTTGTCTTCGAAGATGCGAACTTTGCACGTGACAGGAATGGAAAGGTTTTCACGGAGCGTCCGTACTGTAAAGGAAATATATATATATATTTTTGATGATGAAGAATGAGATATCTTAATGGACACGTATTCGATGCGGTAAATTTATTCAAAATATCATCTCGATTATGTGGCTAGGTTCTGGCATAAGGATCAGACAAGAATGCGACAAAACGTGTTGAGTCGTTGAATCGTTACGGATATGCTTAATGAAAGCTTTTAAAGGGATTAGAGCTTAAAAAGCAAGTAATATGTGTGGTAACTTTAAGGAAAATTATGCTAAACAGAATCAAAAGCAATTGGTTAAATACTATAACGGTTAATTTATATAGTTTTTTTTTGGGTGTAACTAGGGATTGTAATCCGGCCCGGCATCCGTTCGGATCGGGTCGGATCTTGTTCAATTAGATCGGATCCGGTAGTGTTGGTCACAACAAAAAGAATTTTCTTTTTCGTTCCAAAATTAACTGCATAAAAGATGAGTGTATCTCAAAGTTTATAAAAAAGACCGTTTATTTGTTAGGAGATCAACTTTATTTACTCTGTTATAATTGAACAACAACTACGAATAAAATCGATAAACAAAGCATAGTATCAAGTGCAACTAGTCAAATTTTAATCGTTGTATTTATTAGTAATAATTAATCAAGTTCAGTATTACTGGAGCTTACGAATGACCAATGAAAACTTTCTTGTAGCTTCCATTGCATTATGTAAATTACTTATATTAACTAAATTTATTTTACTCAATCTTAATCAACTGAGATCATAAAAATTATCTATGTTGAGACTGATTGTATTCTTTAAAATTTTGAATTTTCTACCGCCTCTTTTCTCCTATTGCGAATTATTGCTACTACTGTGATATGTCATGATTCCATTACGTTTATGTCAAATAAAGCTTCTGGTGCGTATCCTTGTGTTTGCAGAAGGTGTGGGAATACCGGCGTATAACTAAAAAAATCTGCGGGTCCTGGATCTTACTTAGATTCTAGTGGGTCCAAACATAGTGGCGACCGTGATGGGACATGGATGTTTCCTGAAAATATAGCGATGGAAGCCAAGAAGCCGCATTGTGCTCTAAGAAGAGTTTTTTTAAAATGAGCACGTGAGGCGAAGGAGTCTCATAGAGTTGAGCCTATCGATACGGACGCGGTAATTGCAGCCCAGGAAGTTGCAACAGAGAAGTTCGAAACTCGTCGTTTAGCGGATAAACAGGTGTTCGATGATATTTTGGAGACTAGCATAAAGAATTATCTGGAAGCCGAATTAGAAGGTTGTCTGGTCTACAAGAAAAGGTACGTGGCATTAAAACTAGCAGTGCGGAAGGCTCAGGAGTCGGCAGAAGGGGCGCCCAGTATGAAGATGTTCTCACAGAGTGAAGTAGGTAGCGTAGCTTCGTGAGTTGTGTTAGGCAGGAGGAAGTTCAAGTTGCAGGTGATTGAGTTGTTCAAATTCAGGGGCAACGTGAAGGATAGGATGCCATTTTGGAATCAATTTCGCAAAATCGAAGAAGAAACACAAATCGAATAGCGCGAAAAACTTCAGTATTAGGTGCAGAATACTAGGGAGAAAGTCTCACCAGCTTGTAGAGAGTTTCCCAGCTGTAACGGGAAGCCTTTTAGGGCGGGTGTTGGCCAGTGGAGTCAAAGACACAATGGACATAGCCACCTTATACGAACATTTGCAGGCGCGCATGAGAGCTCTAGACACTTAGGGAGTCACGGTGTATTAGTGTACGGCGATGTTGTTCCCATTGGTGGAATCATGTGTTCCACAAGAGTTGCTAAGGATCTGACAGCGTTCACCAGAGATATCCTGGAGTGACGATTCTGGTACGGAGAACCTCATGGAAAAGCGGTTGAATCACTTAGTCAGGTTTTTTAAACTTGAAGGAAAAAATTGTGATTGCAGCTAGCGGATAGCGCATTTATGGTTGAGCGGAAGGATGCTATTATGGCTTCTAAATCACGTCAGTCTGAATGTACAGCAGCGGCTTTGATAAACAGTGGGAAGCAGGGTTGCGTGTTTTGCGGGAAGGCTCCTTCTGGTGTAACGTGCGACAAGGCTAGTGCAATGAGACGCCGGCAAGTATCTGATCTGAAAGAATATTTGTTTTCATTGTTGTCAGGCTGGTCACAGGATACGGGATTGTCGAGTTCTCAAGTGTCAATATGTTCACCTACTAGTTTTGTTGGATACGAGGTCTCAGTTCTCTTACATATTGGGATCGACAATAAAAGTCCTAGGCTGTGAAAACGTTCGCAAAGCAGATATTATACATTGTCTGTTTAGTAGAGTCAGCTCGGATACCCTGGTTGGACCAGTATTGACTTATGGATGTCAGATCTGGTACAACCAGAGTGCTAGCACTATGAAAAGATTAAGAGTTTTTGAAAAAAAATGTCTTCGTGCATGTACTGGTTTATACAGAAAGTCTGAAACGGATTGGAATCACTATGAATCGAATAGAAGAATTTATCAAACTGCTAAAGTGACGAGAGTCGATTTGTTTTTTTTCACTTTCCGTCTTCATTTTATATAGTATATTACTTTTACTGTAGCTAATTGAATCCAATATGTGAAACATTTATTACCAATTTACTCAGTCCGGTAAGTTGGTGCCGGACCCGGTAGACGGCTAATAATAATGGATCCGCCGGATTATTTGTCCCGGTTGTCCGGGCTGCAATCTCTAGGTGCAATGAAGATTCCCTTCAGTGGCAAGGTATTTTTTGCATTTTCAATACTTAAATGTTATTTCTAGAAAGTATTGCTTTATACAATTTAATTTTAGTGCTTTATTTAAAAATTGTACTTAGTTAGAATTTGTGAAAATAACCCGATTCGAAATCAATTTAATAATGTAAAAACGCATAAGGGTGTAAATAGTCATTACCCATTTTTGCCTAATGAGGATCTAATGTGGCGTGCCAAATATGACTGGGGCAGATACAGAGACGAGGAGCGCTAAGAATTGCATCTGCATACTGGACAGTCTTTGTGTCGGCGGTGCTGCTTATAGCAGAGATAGTACCCATCATAGAACATTCACATAGTATCCGTAGCTTCCATTTAGCCTGTGTGGCACGTTTTATGAATTTTCGTAGGGGCCTGACAGCTTCGCCAGGGCACGAAATCTTCGGATCTATTGTTCACATTAGGGTATGTATAGACAGCAGCGGTGCGCACTCTTGCATTAATGATGTAAATTGATTGTCGCGTGAATGTCGAGTCGCTGTCTGTGCGTTGGCTAAAATCAATTGCATAGAAGATTGCTGCTACCTTTTGTTGAGCATGTGGTGAACGCTGTTTAGTTTTTCCGGAGCCTAGTGTTGATACTATGTGAGTATACTATGGTACCCATAGTATACTCATATATTGTAGTATCCACACTCGATCTAGCCTCCGGAAAAAACCGAACACATGCCGAAGAGCGAACAATAAATCTTCGGCAGGTAAATGCTAACACGAGAATTGGCGCGAATATAAACATGTGCTTCGATGAGAGATTTTAGGATTACCAGATCTCAAAAAAATTATAACTTTGCAGAAAAACTAACTCGTTCCATGCAATCTTTTGGCAATACTCCCATGTTCTAAAATGCGCAAAAGAACACATGCCTCGGAAATTTTATTTTCTTTTTATTTTGTTTTTTGAATACGACAGGCGTCGGCTCAGCTGACCGGCCCCCGGGAAAATTCAGAAAGTGTGCGACACAGTGTAAATGGAAGGTGTGGATACTATGTGAATGTATTATGATGGTACCCATCGTCTTCCTTGCTAGAGAGTACAGAAATATTTGCCTGTAGAAATGCTCACGAAGAAGACAACGCTCACTTAGCAGCTGGCAACAATCCTCAATGAATGACACGAAGCGGAGATGGACGGCCGCCTTATCCTTGACTTGATGCCTTGGCTGAATCGAAGGCATGATGAGATTGACTACTATATGACCAAGCTTTTAACAGGGCATGAATGTTTTCAGTCGTACATGCACAAGTTTTGTAAGCCACGTTTTCCTGACTGTTTGCGCAGGAGAGGAGGACGACGCCTGCTATACTTTTTTTGTGCAGGGGCAAGTAGTGCGAGGACCTTTTAAGCGTTATAGGAGTGCTCTTTCCCGATAGTTTAATCGGAGAGATGCTTAGATCGGCGAAAAATGGAAACATGTGGCACATTAAGTTTGGGCAGTTCTGACCAAAAACGGGAGTTTCTTAGGAGTTCCTGTGTCAATCGGTCCCAGACTAGGTATTCAAGTTGAATGCGGAGGTGTTTATTGGGCAGCTTAGAAGCTTTGCAGTTCTGGGAGCCCCACAATCGGGGCGTAAACGACAATCACCTCCCTACTTACAAAAAATATCCGCTTGATACGAAATACCAAATTCAGAAATTCCGTATTAAAACATTTTGCGGAGTACGAGAGGCGGCCCCATTTTATATTTTCTAAATTAGCATGAGACTAGGACTCCTTAACTTTATCCAATTCAGGCATGCTTAATGTCTACCTTATTAGGACCTCATGCGGTATCCTTATTTAGGCATGCCGAATACTCGTCAATTTAGAAATGATGGAGTTATTACATTTCATTCAATTATATTAAGGTATCCCATAAAGGTTTTCCTTTTTATGTTGCGAAATGTATACACAGTATTTGTTGTTAAATATTGATTTATTGTGTTTTATAAATTTGTGTGCCCTATCACTTTCTTTCTTCTCTTAATAAGCCATATAATCTCCCTTTCCAGGGTTATTTGCAAAAAAATTCGTCATGATACGTTTTTATGTTGCTTACTGTTTTAATACACTCTCCACGAAGAGAATATTGTAACGAGAAAATCAAGTAACAATCAAATGGGCCAAGGTCTGAAGAGTAGGAAAACTGAGGTAGAATACCTCAATCACACTGCAATAGTTTTTGTTTAGCGGCCAACGCAACATACGGTTTAGCTTTGTCGCTGATTCTGGTCTTTCTTCTGGTATATCAAATTTCAACTAATTGAGTTGATTGCAATATTTGTCAGTATCGATCGTTTGACTTTGAAGAAGGAGCAGGAAGAGCTATGTTTCTTAGACACAATGCGTTCTCGATGCACATTTCTACATGAAATCCAAATGTTGTCTCCAGTGACAAGACTTTTTAAGGAAAGATTTTTCATGTCACTGAAGACGCAAAATCTCGCATTATCGACTTCAAGGCAGTAAACGAAAGAATTTTTGCAATTTGTATCAAAGCGAAATTTTTTAAAATTTGGCTGCTTGACGTCTACGCACCGATGGATGAAAACGACGATGAATCTAAGGAATCGTTCTATATTCATCTAAAAAGGCCTCTTGACTCGATTACCATCTAATACAGAAATAATTATAGGCAATTTCCACGCCAAAGTTTGTAGTCAACTATGTTGTTGGTTTGATATCCGCTAGCGAATTCTCTTTTTCCCTGAAAAGCCGCTGGGGCTTGTTTCGTTGTGTGAACAGACGTATTTTGACTCTTTTGAGTCATCTTCCGTGTGTAAAGTATGTGTAGAAGGAAATGATGTTATATAGGTGTAACATAGATTAAACAGATAGGCACTAAATTAGGCCAGGTTAAGATATATTTGGTTTTTATTTTTTGGGTGATTGGATGTCCGTTTGATCGTCTTGCTTCCATTTCCATTTATATTTCACTAATTCATCGGGGAACGAATGCAGATTATGTTTTGCACGGTGAAAGCAACGACAAAGGCCAAGAGCTGGTCGGCTGCGCATGTAGTAGAAATTTAGTCTTAAAATCTACATGGCACCCACATCAACACATCCATAAAATAAAGTAAGTGGGATGACATTTAACCAGGTTGACCGTGCCCTGAACAACAAAGATGAGCCTCAAACATAATACACGTCCGTACTTATCGAGGAGGGAATATTGTCTCCGACCACAACTTTAATCAATTTTCATTTTCAATGTGAAAGGCGTATGAAAAAGACCAGTTCTCTATGTTAATTTGAAATCAAGAAGCTTCAAACGGTGTTAGTAGCAAAAATTTCAGCAGAACCTCGAAAATCAGCTGGCTCCTAAGAGCAAGCGAGGATGGAAGTGATAGCAGCAATGAAACCGGTAGATGGTAGCCTATTGCAAAAGAAGTGATCGGTTTAGCGAGGAATGCCAGGATGCGTTAAATTCGAAAAATCAGGCATAAACAACATTTGTAAATAACGATACCAGGACCAAGAGAGAAGAATATGAGAATCTCCGATGAATAGCGAATAACATTATTAGAAATAAGAAAATATTATGATGAGCGACTTTAAAATATAGATGATAGTTCAGGGAGCAATAATGCAATACAAACTTACAAAGGAGTGAAAAGCTTAAGACATGGTCATCAGACCAGGTGTAGTAATCGAGCAGCTCACCTAGGCAAACAACTCGGGGGACCTTCACGAAAAGAGCAATTTCATAATAATAACGCAATAAGTGTGGAACAATTTGATACGCAACATCAATATTATTATTACTATCCCGAAATAATCCCCGCCGGCATCACCGCTACCATTATCGATAAAAAGTTTTTCCGATCCTTACTCAATAAGCCTAAAAGAAAATTTCAATTCACTAACAAATAAAATCGATAATAGCAACACCATTGCTACACAATTTGGCGAAGCAATTGCAAGATTCGTTATGACGAGAATCTGCCGCGACCGCCATGAAAATGCTCGTCGAGGGAGGCGATAAACGGAATGCATACGAAGCGGGATTCGGATTCGAAACAACGAACGGGGTAGCCGTCGCGTCAGTAGTGCTGTGGGTTTTATTTCGAATGTGAAAATGTGTTGTTGTGTGACTTGTGTGAGCGAGTCGAATTTTTTAATTTGTGGAAATCGTGAAAACTTCCCGTGCGCATTTGATGGATGATTAACAAGTACATTACGTGAAACAATACGTCCTGGGTGTGAATTCATTTTGGAAATTTAAATTTAAAGTTTAATGTCTGTCAAGTTGAACTACTAAACCAGTGAAAAATAGTGTGGAGAAGATTATTTTTTTGAAAGTCGTACATTTGCGTACGCACACAAATTAGTGCATTTCAGTGTACGAAAAAAGTGGTATAGAAATATACATTATTTCTCTGTGTGATCGAGTTCGAGAGTGAATGTAGTTGAAGTGGTTTTGTCTAGCCGATGCCGGTGTACATGCAAAACATACTTCGGTACAATGCTAAAGGTCGCTCGTATCTATACCGTTTGGCAGTAACCAAAGACAAAAAATCCACCAAATTGTCGGAAGGTTTAAATAAACATTATACATATATCATTCATTCCAATAGAAGAATATGAACGATGTTTGTTTTTACAATATGATGAATCCGATATACAGGCTTTTAAAGATACCGCATAACTGTTTATGGGACGCCATAATTTTCGTACTTTTATGAACGCAAATGAAAAGAATTATAAGCAAAAACGCCCCAATTTTGATATAAAAATAATAGAAAGTTTCAACATTGAGCCAGGCCGAGTTGCTGTAGCGGTTCGAATGTAAAACGGGCAGAGTTGCTGCATGATTATTGGAACATTTCAATAACTGGAAAATCTTTTCTTCACAATCAGATGACTAAAAAAGATGTGTATGAAATGCTAACAATTCCTTCAAGTATATGTGGAATCCGAGAGCAACTGCAGCCGTCCCGTATGGTTTATACCTTTGTAAGGTGCATTATGATGAAGATGAAATGAAATTCGAGCCAATCGAACCAGACACAGGAAATAGTTCAGTCAAGTTGATTTTGAAATAGTTAGCTATTGTGAATCCTTTTAGAATGACTTTGTTAGAAGAAATTAAAAACAAGGCACTATTAAACAACCACATAGAATAAAATTTTAGCGTTTGCAGGCCCCATACCCCGCCCCAACAATGAGCGCTCATTGGAGGAGGACCGGGTAAGTACCCTATTGGTTATTAATAAAAAAAATGTTGTGAATAGTTCGAATATGATTGCTTGTGATTGTGAAATCCCCTTGCAAAATTCTACAGGATCGTGCTGCTCATCTGCTAACATGTTTTAGTTCAGGAATTTTGTTATTAAAAAAGTTGGTGAGATATTTTAGTCAAAGATAGAGTGAAAATATTTAATTGTGAGAGATAACAGTATATTTATCACGCTGAAAGAAAAGTTATTTCTGTGCACTCAATATAGGAATCTGTATTTCAGAATTATTTAATTTTTAAATTTATTGATTGTAGATCGCTTGGTTTTTTTATAGATTGATTGTGTATAGATAAATTAATGAATTGATTTAAGTTAAAAAAAAGAGAATAAGTAATGTATTTATTGAAATTTGTCGGTATTATGCCGGAATAGAGAAATTTAAAGTTTGTTTTTTCTGTTTCACTCGAACTTTGACCGGGTATGGGATCCGATGCGTTGGCTGGCCCCTCCACTCATGAGCTAGTCATCGGGTGAGCTCACCCCTTCTTCTTTGTCGTTACGTACATTTTAACATAAATCTGAAGCAGTTTTATTTTTCATTTAAGGGAATAGTTCATGCAAGTACTTTTGTATGAATATTTCATTTAAATTAAATGTACAATGGATCTTGATCCGGATGGGGTGCGAGGGGGTACCGCTTCCACCTGGATGCCCCATTATTATTTGGGGGTCGTAGATATCAATGGTAATGACGAAATCCTCTCGCGTCTCGCACGCGTTAATCAGGCTTGGTCAATTGCTTTTCATTAGTCCATCTTTTCGGTAGGTTACCTTGGTCTCGACACCGTCGAATCGAGACGTTTTATCCACCAATTCGTGAATGCGAAATTTTTTGCAGTGGGTCCTTGTGCTGGGAAAAAGAACCCGCCCCACGACGTCGCAATGCTAGCCTGCCAGCGCATTCACGCGTCCTCAGATAAGGCCAATTCTGGTGAGCACTTATATCTTCGCTCACCGAGGTAGCAGACTATTGCTGTAGTCCTTAACGGACATCTAAATCATCATGGATTCACTACACAAGACCACGCTATGTCGCGATGTAACTGGCAATATCGCCGCAGATGAAAGTGAGGTTAAGGAAAGATGGGCATTATACTTACTTAACCCTTCGCACAACTCCGGAGCATCGGAGACATTAACCATCTATGAAGAAATGCAATTGGCCCCTCTGTCTACGCAAGAAGTATCTTCCGCGATTCAATAGACAAAAAATAAAAAAGCACTCGGGATTGATGAAGTAAAGGGTGGTCCAACCATAATGCACGATGTTAATTGTGAGTCACACCTTAATCTCAAGTTTTTCGCCCTACTTAATTTGACATTTCTTTGTTTCTTTGTATTTGACAAATTCAACCATGGAGAAGTACACAATTGAGCAACGCGTTAAGGTTGTTGAAGCCTTTGACAAAAATGCATTTCGTGCACTTCGTGATTTTTTCGGTCAGCATAATCGACCAAATGTGTCCACAATTTGGAGAATTGTGCGCAAATTTCAGCTAACCGGGTCTGTAGGAAGTGTGAAATCACCTGTGCATGCTCGCCCAGTTCGTTCTACGGAAAGCATTGCTGTTGTTCGCGATAGTGTGGCAGAAGGGCAGTCAAGCTCGACTCGTCGTCGTGCCCAACAATTAAGCATCTCACGAACATCACTGATGCGAATTTTGAATGAAGATTTGAATTTACACGTTTACAAGGTTCAATTATCTCTCAAGCCGTGAGTTTAGTATTGCTTTGTGTGTATATCCCTTGCAATGCTCCTTTCCGCGTTTACAACCGGTTTTTCTCTGAATTATCTTCGTATTTCTGTAGCATCAACACTCTATACAATATTTTAATCTTTGGTGACTTTAACATGCCTTGTCTAAGGTGGGACTCAAGCTTTCATACCCTCTCATCCTTCAATGATCTCTCTATCCTGTTTCCTTCTTTTTCATCGCTTTGCTCCCTATCGCAAAAAATATGATCCCAAACGCAAACAATCAACTTTCATCCTTACTAACAATCCTGCCTCTATCTCCTCGATCACAAAATCCCCCTCCGAATATGTAAAACCTGATCCCCATCATCCTCCGCTTGAGTTTCGTTTATCTATTCTTGCCCCTCAATCCAAACGCACTCCTTTCTCTCCAAGATTTTATTTCCGCAAAGCCAACTATGCAGCCATTCAGCTTGAGCTGGATAATATTGACTGGAATTCAATGCTACAGAAGCTAGATGTCAATTCAGTGCTATCAACATTCTATGAGAATCTCAGTAGCATAATTACAAGCCATGTACCTATCTGCCGTTCCCCTCGGAAAAAGAGGCCCAGCTGGTTTTCCGCTGAAGTCTCAGACGCTCTTTATTTAAAGGGCCAGGCGCGCAAAAAACTTCATTATTCAAACTCTAACATTGACTTCACCAACTACCGACTGCTGCGTAAAGAAGCCAAAAAAGCGGTTAAGAACGCAATGCGATCTTATTATTATATGATTGAAACATCACTGCAATCTAATAGTCCTAAGCCCTTTTGGACATACATACATTCTCTGAAAACACATCCCATATTCCTAATATCTTTTCATGGCGTAATTGCCAAGCTTCTGATGGGCAAGCTATCTGTGACCTTTTCGCTCAATTTTTTTTCGTCCACATTTAAGGTTTCGAACCCCACTATATACTCATCGTGTCCTTCTCCTTCCCCTATTATGCATTCTATCATGACCTCTCCATCGGAAATTGAAAATGTACTGCTTACCTTTGACATTAATGGTGGCCCGGGTCCTGATGGAATACCAAATCTGTTCGTTAAGTCATTATCTTCTTCATTATCTACCCCACTATCAATTATTTTCAATATAAGCCTTTCTTCCTCCTGCTTTCATGACGTCTGGAAGATGCTAACATCTTTCCGATCCATAAGTGCGGAGATCGAAGTGAAATCTCAAACCATCGACCGCTTTCTTTGCTGTCTTGTTTTGGCAAGCTCCTTGAGAGAATTGTGCATAACAGAATGTACGATGACATCAGTATCCTGTTTGCAAATGAACAACATGGCTTCATTAAAGGTCGTTCGACAGTAACTAATTTGTTAGAACTTACGAATACCATCTCTCTTGCTTTCGACAAGAGTCAACAAGTCGATGTGATATACACCGATTTTGCTAAAGCCTTTGACAGTGTTGATCACGGCCTTTTGGCTAACAAACTACGATCATTCTGCGTTTCCGACTCTATGCTCTCTTGGATCTTATCCTTCTTATCCCATCGCTCCTGCACCGTTACATGAAATAATTTTTTTTTCATCGGACTCATTTAGCCCAAAATCTGGGGTTCCTCAAGGACATTTTCATTAATGATCTTCCCCAATGCCTGTCCTCTAATTGTCTTCTTTACGCTGATGATTTAAAAATTTATCGTTTCATTAACTCCAGCAAAGACTGCTTATACCTCCAAAATGATCTTGACAATCTCCAAAATTGGTGTCAAGGTAATTTACTTCCTCTTAACATTTCTAAATGTCGTCACATGAGATTCACCAACAAAATTCATCCAGTTTTATATGAATACCAGATTGATGGATTGGTGCTCGCACTTGTGGACAAATTTAAAGATTTGGGAGTAGCATTTGACCCAGGTTTGAAATTTAACATCCATATTTCATGCATAACCACTAGAGCTTCACGTGTCGCTGGTTTTATTTTACGATCCTCTTGCAAGTCTTTTAGCATTTCAACCAGTGTCCATCCATTCGTACTTCTAGCCCGGTCAATCCTTGAGTATGCTTCCCAAGTATGGTCTCCTCACTATACCAATCGATCGGATGTTGTTGAAACTGTACAGCATAAATTCACACGATCTCTATTCTACAAATATAACCTCACTTACAGCTTCCACGATGAGCGCTTACAGATCCTCAACATTCCACCACTCAAAAATAGGAGAGAATTCTTAGACCTGTGCTGCTTATTTAAATTATATCACGGTATTCTTTCATCCAACCTTCGGGAAAGGCTTTATATACGTCCAACCTCAAGAACGCGTTCAACTGACATATTCTTTGTGCCCTTTGCTCGTACCGATATTTATTTTTATTCATTTTTTGTACGCGTATCACGTCGTTACAATGAGCTCCAGCTGGGTCCACTGCCACATTCCTTAAACGCTTTTAAAAGCATATTGCATAATATTCTCCTTAGCTTCCAATAGTTTATTAGTATTTTATATTCTTCTTTTTTTTTCTTATTACAACTTTGTTTATTCACATGTATTATATTATATTTCATTACCTATTTTGTAATTGGATTCATGGATCTGTAAAATAGTGTAAATAAATAAATAAATAATAAATAAACTAATTAATTAACTCAAGAGCTGAAGCCTACTGACCATTTCAAGCGTCGGCAATACGCCGAATGGTTGGTTTAACAGACAGAAGGAAAGAAAATCATGTTCAGCGACGAGGCACACTTTCACCTCAGTGGATTCGTTAACAAGCCGAACTGCCGCATTTGGGCAAATGAGAGTACACGAGCGATTGTTGAAAAGCCGATGCGTCCACAAAGAGTGACTGTTTGGTCCGGTTTATGGGCTGGAGGCGTCATCGGGCCGTACTTCTTCGAAAATGAGGACGGCCAAGCAGTTACCGTGAATGGTGTTCGCTATTGCGAGATGACAACGGAACGGTGGCCAGAAATTGAGGTTATGGACTTGGACGATATGTGGTTGCAACAGGATTGTGGCACTTGCCACACAGCCAACGAAACAATGGCTTTTTTGCGCGAGAAATTCAATGGCCGTGTTATCTCACGTTCATGTGATTTGACACCGTTGGACTTCTTTTTCTGGGTATATTTAAAAGAAAAAGTGTACATCAATAAGCAAAGAACAATTCAAGAGCTAAAGGACGAGATAATTCAGCACATTAACGACATTGAACCTCAATTATGTCTCAGGGTCATTGAAAATATGGACCATCAGATCGAAGTATGCCGCGAAAATGAAGTCGGCCTATAATCTTTCTTATCCACAAAAAAGGAAATAAGCTACAGTGGTTTCACCACGATTCTTGAGGATCGAAATAAAACATATGCCGACAACGTTATTGGATAGTATCAAGGTGGCTTCAGGGCTAGAAAGTCAATGAAAGACCAATTTAATGCTGGCAATTCAACATCAATATTCATCAAAGCTTTGTGGATTTTAGCATATGACAGTACAGAATAATGCTGAGTTTCGGTATCCCAGCTAAGCTGGTTTATTTACCACAAGCTAGTACGGATCATTACCCAGCAAACAGATCCTTTCGAAACTAACGTAGAACTAGAGCAAGGAGATGGGCTGGTCTCACTATTATTTTACCTTGCTTTAGAATATGGCATCAGAAAGTTACGCGTTGATGCAAGAAGCACATTATTGTGCAATTTGATCCAAATTGTAGCTTATGTCGAATTTCACTGGTGCTTGAAAACGTCGGACGTGTTCCCTTTCGCTCTTGCTTCATTGTGATTTTTACCTTTTCTTTTTCCTCCTACTTTGTGCAAAGTGACATATTTACACTCTGTTTGAATCGGGAATCTCTACAGTGCGTGTGATTTCTTTCCCGTCGCGTCTGTGTCATTATATCTGCATATTCTTTCTTGGTTCCTTTAGTTTTTATGATTTTTTGTTTACTTAATTCTGTCAGTGCTAATACAGTGCCATCTTCTGGAGGGTTACTAAATAGTGCAACAGTATTCATAGTCCACTATCCGAGTCGACATCCCAATTGTGCAAATGTGATTGGATTCGTTAAATTATAGTTCAAGTTTTAAAACTTAATTTATTCAGTGTTTAGTTCCACCTGTGTATTGAGTTGCAATAGCACATACACAATAGTGTTTACGGTCCACTATTCGAGGCGATAACCTAATCTAGCAATAACATCCATAGTCGCCTGTCATATTGTTATTGGCTTCCATTTAAAGTGATTACTTTTTCTATAGAAATATTATTCGCAATAGTGAGCACGGTCCTCTATTCGAGACTGGAACCTGATTTAACAATTTAACCCTTAACCGCACATTCTCTGATTCCAAAAGTTTTTTGATTTGAATTGTTTTTATTGGAATTGTTATTTGAATTATAATGTCGTGCAGTGCGAACAAATGCGTAGACTCAGGTGATAAAAAGCCACTTATATTATATTTTGGCCTTTGTGAGCGTTCTTTCCATTCGGCGTGCGTAAACATCAAAGGTTCGGTTGCTGATGTTATCCTCAAATCAGAAAATGGGATACACTGGTATTGTGTATCTTGCAGGCGGTACTCTGTATCGGCCTACATCTCTCGGCTACGTGTCGCTGGGCAGACAGTTAAAGTGCTGTCTGAGGAGCTTAATGCCCTGCAGGAAAAATGCCTTTCAGCCTGTAAGGAAGTGGATTCGCTACTTCATTTTGGAGGACTGAATGATTTAACTACCACGGAATTTAATACAGCATATCCTCGTGTGTTGACCCCCTCTTCGCCAGTTCCTTCAACATCTTTTGACAATATCACATGGATTAACCTGGATCCATCACCAGCTAAGAAGACGTCTACGATTGTGACTAGAAGCAAGTCTCAACCCAAGCACTCGCCACTCAATAGTCCAAATCTAACCACTTCCTCTGTAATGGTGGCGATTCCTCCGCCTTTGCCAGGAACTCAACCTATCATTCCTGGTGCTGTGACTAACAATTCTATTCAACCATCCATCTCACCAAGTACTAGCTTGCTCTCTGCTGAAATCCAGCGTCAGGATCTATCAGGTAACACCTTGGTTCCTAATTTCAATGTGCCTAGACTTCAACATCCTCAGCCTCTACAAGTTGTGACACCACCACTGCGTGTCTTTGTTTCGCGGTTCGCTTCAAAAACATCGTGTGAGCAAATTCACGATTTCATCATACGCAAATTCGGAAAAACACCTCCGTTTCTGTTATGCAGAAAGCTCACAGATGAAAAGCGTTACCTCGCTTCATTCAAAATTGACGTAGACGCTGACTTCCAACAAATTCTTCACCAGGACTTCTGGCCCTCGGGCGCGCTTGTTAAGGAATTTGTTTCGGTGGGAAGAAGAAATTTTCGGAAACCAAAGCAGCCCTCAGTCATTACGTAACTTTGTATAATGTCAACGCTGTTTATAGATCTAACTTTCAATCCCGTAAGCAAGCTGGTCAACTTATTTTGGATAATGTCAACGCTCTTCATAGTTCCAACTTTCACCCCCGTAAGCTAAATAATCAAGTTTCCATATTTTATCAAAATGTTAGAGGTTTAAGGACTAAGCTTGAAGATCTTCTTATTTCTTATCACCTCAGGAACGATAGCATCATATGTTTTTCTGAGACGTGGCTGAAACCTTTTATTCTCGATTCAGAATTGTTCTCTGATCACATTATTTATAGGTGTGACCGTGATCTTAATGCCACAAATAAGTCTGATGGTGGCGGAGTCTTGATTGCCGTCAGTAATTCTCTGTCTAGTTCCCTTTGTACTGATTTTAACTTTTCCCATGCCTTAGAATGTGTAATGGTCAAAATAGCCTTACCTAATAACGCGCATTTACTGATTTCTTCTGTATATATTCCTTGTAATTCCTCCTTGTAATTATATGAGTCTTTCTTTGATGATCTCGCTTCTTACTTCATACTACGCCATCCTCAATCCAGAATCCTTGTTTGTGGTGATTTCAATCTACCTGCCGTTGATTGGGCTGGCACAGCTGTTTCCTCCATTTCATCTTCTAATGCTTCTTCCCTTGCCATTTCTTCCTTTCTTTCTCTATGTGCTCTGTCCCAGTTTAACCAAGTCCGTAATCACGTTAAAATAAAATCGATTTTACCTTAAACCACAGAATTTATTTAATAAAAAGGTAAATGTACATTTCGGAAACAATCGTGTTCCTTCTTCAGTACCAACTGACTTATTTGTCTAAAACATCAACCTTATATACAAACAACATTCAATGAACGAGAAAACCAATTAAATAGTAATTACAAAAGACAGTCATAAAAAAACCTAATTGCTGAGGATATACTCAAATGAACTTGAATAGGGGTGATGACGCGTTACCTGTATCATGATTCATTCGCTGTTGTTGTGGAATTTTTTGGATCTCAATACTTTCGATGATATCTAGCTTCCGTATGTCGCTTACCTGGCTTATGACCTTCAAATTGTCCGTCTTGATCATATGTCCTGATTCGACAATGTGTTGCGCGACTGCCGATCGTATGTCGTTATTCCCTCTTCGCTTTTTAATAGCATTTTCCGCCTCGCTCAGATGTTCTTTGCACCTTGTAGTTGCTGGACGTCTTGTTTGTCCGATGTAGAGCATGTTGCATTCGGGACAGTTGATCTGGTACACTCCGCTTTGTTCGTTGACTTTGCGAGGATCCTTGACAGACCTGAGAAGGCTTCCTAATTTTAGTTTCCTGCTAGATGGTACCATTTCGATGTTTACAGATTTCAATATCTTTTTCATTTTTGTTGTTACGTAAGTATGTCTCACTTGTGCGCGTTTGATGGTATCCATGTGTTTGTTTTGTATACCAAGTGTCGTTAATCCGTTACGTTTGAGTTGATTATCCTTTTTTCTGACTATACTCCGGATCGTGTCACACTTGTATCCGTTCATTTCTGCGTTCTTGGTTATGTAGGATTCCTCTTTGCGTCGTTCGTCACTTGATAGCGGGATGGTCAGCATACGGTGAATCATAGCGTGATATGGTGCCATCTTTTGAGAAAACTGTGTGAGGACGTTGCTGGAATTGTCCTCTGAGTTTGCGTTGCTTTTCTATGAATTCCAAAACTCAATGCCCCATTGTTCCTGAATATATTTATATCCAAGAATGAACAGGAGAAGGACAACAAGCTGTCATTCTTGGATATAAATATTCGAATGCAACATGCTCTACATCGGACAAACAAGACGTCCAGCAACTACAAGGTGCAAAGAACATCTGAGTGAGGCGGAAAATGCTATCAAAAAGCGAAGAGGGAATAACGACATACGATCGGCAGTCGCGCAACACATTGTCGAATCAGGACATATGATCAAGACGGACAATTTGAAGGTCATAAGCCAGGTAAGCGACATACGGAAGCTAGATATCATCGAAAGTATTGAGATCCAAAAAATTCCACAACAACAGCGCATGAATCATGATACAGGTAACGCGTCATCACCCCTATTCAAGTTCATTTGAGTATATCCTCAGCAATTAGGTTTTTTTATGACTGTCTTTTGTAATTACTATTTAATTGGTTTTCTCGTTCATTGAATGTTGTTTGTATATAAGGTTGATGTTTTAGACAAATAAGTCAGTTGGTACTGAAGAAGGAACACGATTGTTTCCGAAATGTACATTTACCTTTTTATTAAATAAATTCTGTGGTTTAAGGTAAAATCGATTTTATTTTAACGTTTGTACGTACCGCAGCAAAAAAATTCCGACACTATACATATATCAAGTCCGTAATACTTATGATCGACTCCTCGACCTAGTTCTTTCGAATGTTTCTGCTCATCATCTGTCTGTATCTCCTGCCTTATATCCCTATGTTTCTCCTGATCAACACCATCCTCCTCTTTCTATTAACCTCACTATAGTTCCTCTTATCATAAAAAATCCTGTCACTTCTCCTAAATTCAATTTTTTCAGGTCTAATTATGAAGCAATCAATGCAACACTCTCGTCTGTGAATTGGCTTCAGTTCTTTCAAAACCTTGACTGCGATTCTGCTCTTACTAAATTTTATGGGCTTCTCCATTACCTTAACTGTAGATTTACACCTCTTCAGTCGGCCCGTAAAAATAAATTTAAACCTTGGTTGACAAGACGCGTTCTTACTGCCTTAAATGCCAAAGATAGGGCGCGTCGTGAATTTAAACGCTCAGGTGCAGCAAAGGATAAATCCAACTTTTGCAAGTTGCGTTCTGATGCCAAAAATGAATTAAAAATTGCTATGAAGAATTACTTTTCCAGCCTGGAAGCTTCCCTCAATTTTAGCAATGTTAAGCCCTTTTGGTCTTATATCAAGTCTTTAAAGACTACATCTCATCTTCCTTCACCAGTCCGCTGGGATAATGTGGAATGTTCTTCTCATCAGTCAATTTCTGATTTATTCGCTCAATATTTTTCCTCTACCTTCGCTCCCCTCCATGAATTCACTCCCTCCATCTCTGCGGGTAACTTTGGTTTTTCGTTCGCAACTCTAAGCACTGACCCTTTTGAAGTTGAATCCTTAATCAATTCCCTTGTTCCTAACGTCAGCCCTGGTCCAGACGGACTACCAAATATTTTTTTGTCAAGTCCTTAGCTTCGTCGCTTGCCTCTCCCTTGTCATTTCTCTTCAACCTAAGCTTATGCAGTGGAACTTTCCTTCTCAATGGAAAAATGCCCGTATCGTACCTATCCTCAAAAGTGGTGATCCTTCGTGTGTATGTAATTATCGACCTATATCCTTGATATCTTGTTTTTCGAAGTTGCTTGAGCGTTTAGTTCACAACCGACTCTCTGAACCGTTGAGCTCTGTTTTGGCTGGTGAGCAGCATGGCTTTCGCAAGGGTCATTCTACGTCCACTAACTTAATTCAGTTCACTGATTTTGTTGCAAGGGGTTTGGACAACAAATATCAAGTCGATGTAATATACACAGATTTCACGAAAGCCTTTGATACAGTCAATCATCGTCTTCTTTGCAGTAAACTCGAAGCTTTTGGAATCTCTAATTCACTGTTGTCATGGTTTTCGTCTTATTTATCGACCCGATCATGTCATGTTAGTTTTGGTGGAACGACGTCTATTCCATTCTGTCCTACATCTGGTGTTCCTCAGGGTTCAATCCTTGGGCCCCTCTTGTTCCTCGTGTTTATCAATGACCTCCCCTCTATAGTCTCTTCCCCCTCTCTACTGTTTGCGGATGATTTCAAGGTTTTTCGGACTATTAAGTCGCCCCTTGATTGCCAGTATCTTCAGGAGGACTTGAATGTGCTCAATAATTGGTGTTTGTCCAATTTTCTCTACCTCAATGTTAATAAATGCCATAAGATGTCCTTTTGTCTTAAGCAACATCCTATTGCCTTCACCTATATACTAAACGAGGCCGCATTGACCGAAGTTACTACGTACAAAGACCTTGGAGTTACTTTTGACTCCAAACTTAAATTTGACACGTATATTTCCTATGTGATTGCTAAGGCCTCTAAAGTTTCGGGTTTTGTACTGAGACATATGCACAAGTTCTGTAATATCTCCACTATGATCCGCTTGTTCCTTTGTCTTGTCCGTCCATTGCTCGAGTATTTTTCTGTGGTCTGGGCTCCCCATTATTCCTATCTTGTGTCCTCGTTGGAGTCAGTACAGAGGAAATTTACCCGCTTCCTATTCTTTAAGCTAAACTTGCCATATCTTCCATATGAGGATCGTTTATCATTCCTTGGTCTCTCGTACTTGTCTGCGCGTAGATCTTATTTGGATCAGTGCTTTTTGTACCGACTCTGCCACTATCAGACTCCGTATTGTATTTTTGCGGAGTTACACTTTAGACACTCCTTACGTCCTACTCGTGTTTCTTCTGTTTTTGTTATTCCATATGCTCGTACAGAGCTATATTTTCACTCACCTATTCTTCGTCTCCTAAGGAATCATAATAATCTGCAGCTTGGTCCTTTTCTCTCAACCTTTACTGCATTCAAAAGAATTTTGCAGGAGCTAATTTTAAATTCATAATTTAGTTTTATAAGCAATTAACTGTTCTGTGCTTTATTTCGTTTTATATGGATATGTCATTTTTATCTATTGAATCTAATAATTTTTCTTATTTTTTTTATTGTTATAACTATTTTTGCTATTTCGTTTTGTTATTGGATTTGTTGATCTGTAAAATGGAATTTTGAAATAAAAAAAAAAAACATTAGCATCGTATCAAGATTATTCATGACCGCAAAGGACATTCTCCGGCAAATAGACGAGGATGTAAAACAAGTGAAGTTACAAATCAACAGAAGAAAAACAAAATGCATGGTGCTATTGAGGAAAAATTCTCACAAACCATAAAACTTAATGCTCAATTAACAAGAAAATGAAAACGTAGGTTAATTTGTACCTTTATCCGCTAAATTTAGTAAAGATACCAATGAAATGTACACGAAACAGAATTCAGCTTGCATAAAAATCTTCTGTTATGACAATCCTGCAAGTCAGCTGTATATAAACAAAGTTCCAAGTATACAAATCTGTGATAAAAATCCTGTGTTAAAGTACGATTATGAGATATGGACCCTCACCCAAGGTCCACAAATATATTAAACACCATTGAATGGCCGGTCCTAAGGAGATTAATGGGAGCAAAATAAGGAGACCGATAGCAAACAAGATGCAACCACGAGTTATATGAAGTGTTTGTCGAGCCAGAAGTCTCCACAATAGTACGAGAACCACTACAAAAGTAATGAAAAGTTGTGAAAATGCTTTCGGCTTCTATCCAAAATGGTTTTATTGTTTTCAAAATATTCTCCATGAACATTTATGCATTGTTGTATGCGCTTGAACCAACTTTCAAGTCACTTTTCTCACTCCAATATAGACACCTCCAAAACATAACTTTTGGACGCTTCATCAGCTGCTTCGGGCGTAAAAAAACGTTCATCACGTAGTTTATTTTTCATGTATGGGAATCAAAAGAAATCATTGGGGGCCAAATTAGGGCTGCCAAATAGGCGCAAGTCTAAATTGATGTGTGAAGGAGTTACATTCCATTCCCACAAATCTTCCCATTCCCACAATTCTTCACTATATTCACTGTGACCTAAATTCCTTAAGATACAATTTCACTTCAACTTAAATTTTCTATTCCCACAGACAGAATTCTTACGAATTCCGTCAGCATTTCTGCCACGAGCACTTTGCTCGAAATTAAAACTCACTTACTCAGGTGTCATTGCTCACCTTTTCGGTGCACTGTTGCAACAATTAGAATTGTGCAACATATAGCAATTTCCTAATATAAAAGCGACAACGACATTCTATTCGAGTTGGTTTTTTCTAAAGTTTTGTGATTCGCGGAGCACGGTTAAGCCTCCTTAACCTACCCACCTAATGTGAGGCTGCATTAGGGTGCTCATTTACGCCTTACGCGCACAATATAACAATCATTTTGTAAAAAGTGTTCAATCGTTTTACTATCAAATAAATAGGTGATAAAAGTGAACAAGTGTTTTTTTTCCACCTACCGGTAACCGGCAAGTTAATTGGCGCAGTCGTTGTAGGATGCGCTGCGGGAAAACCGTGATTCTCTTAAGAATTTGTAAAAGCGTATCGAATCTCGTGACCGCGAAAGTATTTTATGAAATCCCCAAGAGGAGGATATTAATAATTAACAAACGCATCGTCGCGAAAGAACTCTGCCCGGACCGATGAACAAAAACCCCGTACACGCTAGCAAAGGTGCGAAGTGTTACGTAAAGCGATCAGTAAAGATTGGATAC
The DNA here is from genome assembly GCA_963969285.1 of Odontomyia ornata. Taxonomy (NCBI): domain Eukaryota; kingdom Metazoa; phylum Arthropoda; class Insecta; order Diptera; family Stratiomyidae; genus Odontomyia; species Odontomyia ornata. Next base: position 137,884,137 of record OZ017740.1, read on the forward strand.
AAAAGTGCGTGCTAAATTTTATTTTTTGAAAATCCTGAAGATAGGATACAAAATTTTTGTCAGTGCGTGCTAAATTTTATTTTTTGAAAATCCTGAAAATAAGATATTATTTATGGTGTCCCTGAAATAAATAAATGAACCCAACGATTTCATAAGAAAAGTGATAAAATAGTGAAACTTAGCCTAAAGACTGCGACCCCTTTTTCCCTACAAAAATCAAAAATAGAACCAGTGAAAATAGAAAACCCAGTGAAAAGGAAAATATAAAGAACAGTGTAGTGCAAAATTTTCCAACAAACAAGAAGTGAAAAACCCAAGTAGAAACCCGAAGATTTGGATCTCGATTTTTTGAAGGAAGCTTTGTTCCAGCAGCCGCAAGTATTTTTATGACGAAATTTCCACATATATACATGCAAATTTTAAATAATTTCATTTATCGATATTTTTATTAATATATATATATATATATATATATATATATATATATATATATATATATATATATATATATATATATATATATATATATATATTCACTAAATTATTGAAAAGTTTCAAAACCAATTTTTGTAAGGGTGGTTTGGATTTGGTTATCTGATTTTTCTTTCTCTTGATTTTTCCCCCTATACCAAGTTCGAAATGGCAAATGCTCAAGCAGCCCCCGCAATTCAGTTAAACCCCCTCGAATATCTCACTAGCCTCCCTGAATTTGATGGTAGACCCGAAAACTTACAGAATTTTATAAATCTGATCGATCGAATAAACCCTGTGCTTGTGGGATTTAATGAAGCGTCGCAGCTTCTATTTGGTGACCTCATTAAAAGTAAGCTTAAAGGGAAAGCTAAAGAAACCATCGAAATAAACTGCCATGCTCTCCTTTGGGCAGATATTAAGGAAGTCTTACAGAATAATTTCGGTGATCGTCTAAACGTTGACGAACTTTATGACAAATTGCGAGGAGTTACTTTCAGAACTAATACTCTTGAATTCTATAATGAAATTAAAAGCAAGCTAAGAAGGCTTAATAATAAATCGTTAATTGTCCTTGGTGCGGGAAATGAGTTAAACGAATGTGCTCGAAATAATAAAAGGACAGCTCTTAACCTATTCAAAAACAAACTTCCCGAGCCCATGAAAACGATCCTTTTCTGTAGGAATCCAGACACATTGGAGTCCGCAATGGATATACTATTTACGGCAGGTTATGCTTATTATGGTTCAAATGGACGAATTTACCAGCCGACCACAAATCACTCAAAAGAACAGAACAATAACAACCAAAATAGATCAAACAATCAAAATAATAATCAGAGCCGATCAAATAATAATAATAATAATAATAATAGATCGAATAATAATAGCGATAATAATAATAATCAAAATAACAGAAATTTCAACAATAGCCACAATAATAATAGATGCAATAATAATCAAAACAGTAATAACAGTAACAATCGGAATAATAACAATAACCATAATAATAACAATAATAACCAGAACAATAATAGGCCTCATAATAATGCTAATAATTATAGCAATAGTAACAATAATGGCAATAATAACAGGTTCAATAACAATAATAATAGAAATAATAATAGCAATATTAATAGAAACCACAATTATTTAAATGGAGATCAAAACCCCTACAACCATCAATTTGGATTCCCAAATAATCCCCAATATTATCAGCGACAACCGACCCCAGAGCCTATGGATATTAACACTAACGAAACTGTCGAAAATTTTCCTCCACAGGCCTCGGACGAAGATTACCTTTTATAGTTATTAAAACAAGAACAAGACCCCTTAAATTCATTTTAGATACAGGTGCCACTCATTCCATCATAAACCCTGGGATCTGCCACCCCAAATGGAAAGTTGATACACCCCTCATCAACTTGAAAACTCTGCAACACACAATTGACATCCATGAAAAGGTTAAAATCCCCCTCTTCGAAGAACTAGGAGACAAAACCCAACTTATAGAATTTTATGTCTGTACATTTCACGATTTATATGATGGAATCCTTGGTAATAACGTGTTACGTCAACTAAATATAATAATAGATTACAAAGAGCAAATTTTACATTCTGGTGATAAAAAGGTCCCCATTCTCTTTGAAACAGACGAAGAGAACCAATATTGTCTTTTCAATAAAGCAGGATTCTATGAAGTTTCCGTGCCGATCGAACAAGAAAGCGGTTTAGTACACTACTCGGGCAAGACCTCCAAAGATGCGAAGGTCCACCTCGAGGAAGGCGTTTACGACGCAAAAGACTTTCGGATGTCCGCTTTAGTTAAGGTACTAGGCGACAGTCCCACCAGAGTTAAATTCGGTATCCAAAAAACAACCCCTGTTACCATTGAAAGTTTCAATATTATTGAAAATAAATCAAAAACGTATCTCCCTGTTCTACATCAGATTAGGATGGATCATCTTAATCAAGAAGAACGTCAAAAACTAACTCCTGTAATAAAGAAATTTTCCGATATTTTTTATAACGAAGACTCAGACCTCTCATTTACGAATGCAATTAAACACGAAATTCGCACTGAAAATAATATTCCAATAGTGGCCAAGACATATAGGTACCCGTATATTCATAAGGATGAGGTACGGAGACAAATTGAAGAGATGCTTGAGAAGAAAATCATAAGACCAAGCAATTCCCCTTATTCGGCACCAGTTTGGATCGTGCTAAAGAAACTAGATGCGAGTGGGAAACAAAAATGGAGACTCGTCATCGATTATAGGAAGCTCAATGAAGTTACGATCAATGACAAGTACCCCATTCCAAACATAGACGAAATTTTGGAAAAACTCGGGCGAAGCCAATACTTTACGACGCTCGATTTAGCAAAAGGCTTCTACCAGATCGAAATTATAGATAAAGATATCCACAAAACTGCGTTCAGCGTTGAAGATGGACATTACGAATTCCTGCGTATGCCGTTTGGGCTTAAGACAGCTCCTGCGACATTCCAACGCCTTATGAACAATATTCTTTCAGACTACATAAATAAAATATGCTTAGTTTACTTAGACGACGTCATTATATTTTCAACATCCTTACAGGAGCATCTTGACTCAATAAACAAAATTTTCAATAGGTTCAGAGAAACTAATCTGAAAGTCCAATTGGACAAATCAGAATTTTTTAAGCGTGAGACTGCCTTTCTAGGACACATTGTCACTAGAGATGGAATTAAACCAAACCCAGAAAAGATTGAGTGTGTTCAAAAATTCCCTATTCCCAAAACACCCAAACAAATCAAACAATTTCTTGGTCTCGCCGGATACTACCGGAAATTCATAAAGGACTACTCTCGTATAATAAAACCCATGACAAGATATCTGAAAAAAAGATGCTAAGCTGGATATAAACAACCCCGAGTATATTGAAGCCTTCGAGACAATAAAAACTCTCCTAACCAACGAACCCATCCTTGCTTACCCTGATTTCAATAAAACATTCACACTTACCACTGATGCTAGCAACTACGCCTTGGGTGCTGTACTCTCACAAGAAGGACGACCAATAAGTTATGGTAGCTGTACGTTGAACGAACATGAAATCAATTACAGCACCATAGAAAAGGAATGCTACGCAAAAGTATGGGCAACGAAATACTTCCGACCGTACCTCTTCGGAAGAAAATTTATCGTAGAGACAGATCATAAACCATTGACATGGCTTTTCTCAATTAAAGAGCCTAACTCGAAACTCGTTAGATGGAGACTCGGACTCTCAGAATTCGACTATACTATCAAGTATAAAGAAGGAGCAAAGAATATAAACGCTGATACCCTCTCAAGGATTCCTAAGCCCGAAATAAACCTAAGCGAAAATTCCGAAACTATCCCTACTAGCAAATCTTGCATCAACGCGTTCAAGAACCAAATTATTATAAAAAAAACTAATTCAGGGTCCTTAAGAATCAAGAAACAAAAGATTTTCGATAAAAACAGAACAATCATAAATACTAAACAGTTAGATAGTCAAGACGCGATTACTTTATTAAAGAATCATTTCAATCCAAATGGATTAAATGCTGTACTTATTCAAGATAAAGAATTTTTCCAAATAATCCATTCTGCTTTCAATACCAACTTCATAACTAACGGCAAGTTCAGGATAATTAGATGCAACATTATTTTAGAAGACATAACGGACGAGGAACAATTAGCAAAGATCATAGAAGAGGAACATCTGAGAAACAACCATCGAGGAATAGAGGAAGTTTCAAAGGAAATAAAGTTAAAATACTATTCTCCCAAATTAGTAGATAGAGTTACAAGCTTTATCAATAACTGTGAAATCTGCAACTGTGAAAAATACGTTCGGAACCCTCCAAAGCCATTGTTCAAGATAACCGAAACTCCAGAAAGACCAGGAGAAATAATCCATGTTGATGTCTTCTATACTCTCGAAAAACTATTATTTTTAACGATAATAGATAAATTTTCGAAACATGCCTGTGCAATCAAGATTTTCGGAAGAACCTGGAATGAATTCAGAAGAGCACTCGTCTACTACTTTAGCCAATTCGGCACTGTAAAGAAACTAATTGTTGACAACGAATTAGGATTCAAAGCAATCCCTTTGAAAGATTACCTTTCAAATGAAAACGTAGAAGTCCACTACACTTCCAGTAGCAATCATACTTCTAATGCAGATGTAGAAAGGTTGCACAACACTATCAATGAACACATACGCCTCCTTAAACATGATGATATTAATAACCAATGTACCGTAGAGGAAAAAATCTTCAAAATAATCTCTTTCTATAATAACACTATCCATTCCACTACGAATCGCAAACCGATAGATTTTGTTAATGGCAAAATTCACCAAGACGAATATAACTCTATCCATGAACTTATACCACAAAAGAAATTGAAAACAATTAGCAAACTAAACCAAAACCGAAAAGACAACGACCTTGAAACAGGACCAAATTTTATCAAACAAACCAGAGGAGGAAAAAACCATTCAAAATTCAGAAAGATTAATGCAGAAAAAATTGACGAAGATCATTTAGTCGATTCAGAAAACCAAAACAAATACTTCCGTACCCATGTAAAATCCAAAAAGAAAAACCAAGACGTAAATAACCCTACAATTAAAGCCAAAACTAAAAAGAAAACTAGGATACGCCCCTCAACTTCCCAAGCCCCTCCTAACAACGAAAATCCATAAAATTTATATTCGTCATTCTTTCAGGAAAATGAGCCTGCTCTTGATGATAACCCTTTGGACTACAATAACAGCCCAGACAATAGATATCCAGGACCTCAACTTAAACAACGGCTATGTTCCAATTAAAACTGGAGACGTAAAACTTATAAACTTCTACACCAACGTCCTGCACACTATTAATACAACTGAATACGAGCGTACATTAGAATTGATTCGACACAATATCAACACTTTATCAGCTTCCACTTCCGACTCAAAAACAATCCTGGAAACAATCAATAAAAACTTCGAACTTCTAGAATCCAAAATTAATAATCTCATTCCTCATCGACGCCAAAGACGTGGACTAATAAACATTCTAGGAAAAGGACTGAAATACGTGGCAGGAACAATGGACGACGATGACAGAACAGACATCGAAACTACAATAAAAGAAATCTCTCACAACGAAAACCAACTAAATGATAAAATAGATAAAACCTTAGTAACTAACAAAATCCTCTCATCTCAAATAAATAACATAACCAAACACATTAACTCACAGCAAATCATAATAAAAAATTACCTAAATAAGTTCAGGGATTTGAACCTTAATGGCATAGCCTCTCTTAGAGATGAAGTAAACTTTCTACAGCACATACATCAAATTGAGAACGATATTTTCCTATTGAGAAATCATGTAACAGATATAGAACAAACGATTCTATCAAGTAAATTGGGATTCGTTAGTAAAAATATACTTACTAACACAGAGCTAGACCTCATTTATGATTTCGATCAGTATTCAAATATTAAAACAGCCGTCTCTTCAAACGGTAATATAATATCAATAATTGTGGCGATACCTAATTTTTCGGAAGAAATTCTCACAAAAATTTCTATCGAACCAATCCCAACCATCCAAAATAAATCATTGTCTACAAATTTTAATTCAATTCTAGTAAGCCCCAAGCATAAAGTTTATGACTCGAATGTAAAGAAAGGATTAAGAAATAATTTGGAAGAAATCAATGATGAATTTATTAAAAGTATCATTGAACCCAGAGAATCCCATTGTAATATGCAAACTTTTGATAAACAAGAAATTAAGCAAATTATACCTGGTATTGTAATATTTAAACATTTTTATGAAGAAATACAGCAAAATTGCAATAACAATAACGTAACTATCCATGGAACATTTATGATCAAGTTTGAAAATTGTAAAATCAAAGCATTAAACAGAACCTATTCTAACTTTTATTTCAAAACATACGACAAAATTGTACTACCAAAATTTATTAAATCAATTAAGGGAAATTTTACCATTCCTGAAATAAAAATCGAAGAATTATATTTTAACCAAATTAATAACACGAAATTTATCGACGATATTTTATTAAAAACTAATACATATAATGTAATAAGCCTGGGTTCAGATATCATAATTATTGTAATAATTATTATTATAATTTTATTGTATGTGTGCGTAAGACGTAGATATCGAAAATTAATAATTTCGTCGGAGCCTCAATTCAACGGTGGGGGAGTTACATTCCATTCCCACAAATCTTCCCATTCCCACAATTCTTCACTATATTCACTGTGACCTAAATTCCTTAAGATACAATTTCACTTCAACTTAAATTTTCTATTCCCACAGACAGAATTCTTACGAATTCCGTCAGCATTTCTGCCACGAGCACTTTGCTCGAAATTAAAACTCACTTACTCAGGTGTCATTGCTCACCTTTTCGGTGCACTGTTGCAACAATTAGAATTGTGCAACATATAGCAATTTCCTAATATAAAAGCGACAACGACATTCTATTCGAGTTGGTTTTTTCTAAAGTTTTGTGATTCGCGGAGCACGGTTAAGCCTCCTTAACCTACCCACCTAATGTGAGGCTGCATTAGGGTGCTCATTTACGCCTTACGCGCACAATATAACAATCATTTTGTAAAAAGTGTTCAATCGTTTTACTATCAAATAAATAGGTGATAAAAGTGAACAAGTGTTTTTTTTTTCCACCTACCGGTAACCGGCAAGTTAATTTGAAGGCTCACATTGTCATCATGGAGAATGATTCATTTTCTTTTGTTCTCCGGCAAACAAATGGTCGTGTATCACTCAGAATTGGTCATCCTAAATTCTTGAAGCTGAACATGTGGTACCCATTTGGTCGCAGAAATAGGCGACCATTTGCATCTTATTCACGTAATTTGATGCACCGCGATGGTATTTTCTGATCATTTCTTTGTACCAATCGACACGAGCCTTTTTTTGAGCGATTGTAAAATTATGCGGAATCCATCGCGAAGAAACCTTTTCTACGACCAAGTCTTCATGCAATATCGAATATAAAGCCGGAGGAGAAATGGCCAACTATGCTTTTATCTCACAGTACATCACATGACCATTTTGCATAATACTCGTAAGTTCCCGCATGGCATCTATGTTTTCTGGCACAACGGTCACAAAACCTTCACAAAATTTGTCCTTAAGCGAAAACGTCCACATTTCAACTCGTTAGACTGATTATAAATTGCCTGAAGGGACAGCCGGCCTGGACAAGCTGATCAAAACACTGTTGTTGAGATAATCCAACTGAAAATCGTAGAAAAACATCGCACGAAAATTTTCACGAGAACTTAATTTTTTTGGCCAGATTGATTTTTTTCAATTCATTGTAAATAACACAAATTGCACTTGTACACAAAACGTTTTGAATACGTTTATGTTGAAAAATGCTAAACTTTACGATGGAAATTCAGATTTGACGAGAACATACTAGAACATCTCTATTACAAAAACTTTTGTAGTTGTCTCAGTAAAATTATGAAAAATATAATGGGCTGGCTACGTGATACATATGGACGAGCAACGGGTACCTTAAAAAAGTTTTCGTTGGAAAAACTGATGGGCAGAGACCAGTGGGGAGAACCGAGGAAACGCTAGTCCGATTCTGTCGACGAAGATAGCGTATCGCTAGTTGGTTTTGGAAATTGGAGGATGCGGTCGATGGACCGAGACATCTGGTGGCGCTGTCTGCGCGAAGCTAAGGACCTATGAGGGACTGTAGTGCTTCACCGATGACGACGACTGAAGAAGCAAATCGCGTAGTTGACACCCGTTAATTTTCAATGAATTTATTTTTAGAGGTCTAACAGATATACACATAAGAAGTCAATTCAAGATTCTACGTCTAGCACTCGTTGCGTGTAGACGTGTTTTTAATTCGCTCCTGTCAAGAATTCTTATAAATTAAAATAATTTATAAAAACGTCAATTAGAAAGTAATTTTAGAAAGAAACTTATTACATCGTCGAACTATTCGAACAATTTATCGAGTATCTGTATTTTACCTGCGAGAAGTTTCAAAAATGAAAAGTTTTTTTTACCGGGGGTATGGAAGAGCCCGACGGCTTCCCACCGCTGGGGGACCCAGAGCCAGGCATTTCGAAAATTACAAATGATAAAATAAACAAGTGGAAAAATGAACAAGACAATTGTGAGCATGGAAAGCGTATTACGCTTTCAAGCGAAGATTATGAAAAAGTAACCAGGGAGAATGCAAGGGTTACGAAACAAAATGACGAGTTAAAACTCCGTTTACAGAGTTTGGAAGATATGGCCCGGACGTTATCAAATGGGAGCAAACCAAAAGTGAAGCCACAGAATACGTCCGGCAAAGAAGAACCGATATTAACTAAGAAGAACGAGAAAAAGGAAACAACAACAACAAGCAAGACCAACGAGAAAGCAGTACCAACACAGAAGATTCAAACATATAAAACGAAATCGCAAGATACGAGCAAGACATTCAATGATGCTGAAAATATCCTGAGCGCAGGAGGAGCCAACGACAGCGCCAATTATTATGCGGTGCTGTCTGCAATGAATGAAGAAATGGACATCGAGATGGAGAGCAACGATAGCATAGGTAATATTGATAGTAGTAATAATTTCATCCAATATTTAAAATTAAAAAATAAGGAAAAGGAAAAGAAGCCAACCGGTGTGTCTGCTGGTTCTCCTAATGAAATTAATAAGGTAAATGAGAAAATTCCTCCAATCAACGTTTTTGGGCAGCGTGGAGGAGATATGGTTCGGTTATTGGCAGCCGAACATAAAATCGATAACTTCGAAGTTGAGAGAGTGACCGCTGATAAGCTCACGATCAAGACAAAGACACTGGCTGATTTCAAACTGGCGAAAGATGCTCTTAATAGTGTCAAAGCTTCCCACTTCACATATACGCCAAAGGCGGAAAAAAATCAGACCTTCCTGTTGAAGGGCTTGGACTGTGGGGAGAATACAGTTGATCTCCTTGAAATGTTGCAGGAAGTAGCACCAGCTGTTAAGTTCATATGTGTGAAAAATTTTGCTACAAGGAGATCAACTGTAGAAGGTAAAATATTACCATTTTATTTAGTCCAAATTTCCAACGACAGCAGTCCGAGTGCCCTCCAACAGGTAAGGTACTTAAACTTTAGAGTTGTGAGGTGGGAGCGCCTCCAAAAAACTGAGGTCAACCAGTGTTATAGATGTCAAAGATTCGGTCATTCGGCTGCCAATTGTGCAATGCACTATCGCTGTGTTAAGTGCAAAGATATTCACGCCCCCGGTGAATGCAAATTGGCTCAGATGGAGCCAAACGAAAACTTGTATTGTGTTAATTGCGGTATATTTGGTCATCCAGCATCATATCAAGGATGCCCTCGGTATCATGATGCAAGAGCTAAATTTTCCCCAAAACAAACCAAACTAAATCACAATTTGTTGCCTCCCAACTTCGTCAAACCCGGGGTACCATTTGCACTTGCTGCCAGAGGACCAGCAGACAACAATGTGAATAAAATAAATAATGTAAGTGGCAATGATGAGCTGCTTCTCAAAATCTACCAACAGCTTGAATCTCTTTCAGATAGAATCAATAAACAAGACCAAAAAATCAATTTCGTTTTTCAACGTTTAGGCCAACATGCTTCAAAATAGGTTGTCATCCAGTCACATTCCCATGGATAGGATTCGTCTCATCTCGATCAACGTCAACTCCATTGTTACTACACATCGGCATGATTATCTGCTTGAATTCATTGCCAGGCAAAAGCCTGACATCATGCTTCTCACCGAAACCCACCTCAGTTCATGGCACTCCATGACATTCAAGGATTTTGAATTCGTAAGAAACGATAGGGTAATAAGTGATGGGGGAGGTGGCACCGGGATATTGGTTCGAAGACCCTATCGTTTCCAAAATATTGGAAAAGTCGAATTCAAAAGCTTTGAATCTCTTGAAGTGTCCGTTATCAAAATCCCACTGCCAGGTGGGGATAACCTCTTCGTTATCTCTGCCTATGCAACTGGTGGAACTGTTCTCAAGCTCAAGGAGGAGCTCAATTCCTTGTTTGAAATACTCGAATTGAACAGGCTGCATAACTATTATATTCTTGCTGGTGACCTGAACACCAAGCATACATCATGGCTGAACGCCACCAATAATCCAAGAGGTGTATTCCTGAAATCGTGGATAACAGAGAACCAAATTGAATACAGGTGCAATCTATATGGGTCGGAGCTCCCAACATACCCTAAGACAAATTCATATTTGGACCTCTGCATTGCTGACGCAAGACTCGAATTCAACTTTAATAGTCCTCAACGGAAACTGCAGGTGCTTCCTTATGATAGCGACCATAACGCAATCGTAAAGGAAATCAATCATCAAAGGGATGATTTCTTCCTCATTCCAGTTCAACATGAAAATCATCGGTTGAATTTAAAAAAAAACAGACTGGGGAAAGTTTCAAAAGAAGTTTAATCGCGAGTACCAGAAGCAATGTCCCCCTTCTGATGGTGGCAACTCTTGCTCAATGGTTCCTAATGACAGGAATCTAACTAACGATGAAATAGATTTTTATTTGTCGAAGTTAGAGAAGCTGACGTTAGAAACGATTGAGAAAGTAGTTCCCAGGATTAAACATCGAAACAATATGGAAGGATATGAAACACCAACCATTGCAAGGTTGAAAAGATTGAAAAGCCTTCTTCTCACACGCGTCAACAATATTTATCGACGATTTTTGGACTATAACCATCCCTCGTTGGCTTTGTTGAAATTACATCTGAAAAATGTCTGGAACTTAATCCGGTCATACTTGAGGAGTGAGGTCAGCAATCAATGGGCGGAAAAATTGAGGGGTATTAGCCCACAGGACCAAGACGGCGTGTTTGCGAAAGTGAATAGCATATTCCGCAAGAAGTCTCGAGTGAAGGTATCGAATCTTGAAGTCACTAGTGATGAGATAAATCTTCTCGATAGGGCTGGTATCGAAATTGATAGTACGACTCCGGATAGAAATGGAAACAGGATTATTTGTGAAGGATTGGATAAACTTGCCCTGATTGGAACACATTTTGAATTGGTTCATCTACCAAACCCTGAGAGAGGGAATGAAATACTTTCAGAGGTCGTTGAAACAAAAGTTTCCGACTTCAAATCAAGCCTGAACGGCCAATCAATTCTTCATTTCAATGAAACATTAACATTTGACCTCATAACGAGCTTGAATCTTATTCATTATTTTGTCAGCTATGAAGACTTGTGTTTCATATTTCGCAGGATAAACAACAAGAAATCATGTGGTACTGATGGTATTCCAAATGTAGTTCTCCGACATTTGCTTGAGGTTGCTATTAGGAATTATTGCATATTGTTCAACAACATGTTGAGCAATTCATATTTCCCAAATAAGTGGAAAAAGGCTAAGGTATTTCCGATCTTGAAGAAAGGAAAAGAATCTTCGTGCCCGAAAAGCTATCGCCCAATCAGCTTGCTGCCTAACATCAAACGCCCACATTGAGGAATATGAGTTGATGCCGAATTGCCAATTTGGTTTTCGTACCAGGCATTCGACCACACATGCAATAACGAAAGTAACCTCAGACATCTTTTGGAAACTAAATGATAGACAATGTGTTGGAGCATGTCTCATTGATATGGAGAAAGCCTTCGATATGGTGTGGTTAGATGGACTAGTTTTTCAACTCCTTCAGGACAAGTTTCCCAGACACTTTGTCGCCATGATGTGTAATATGTTATACGGGAAATCGTTTGTTGTAACTGATGGAAATCTGACAACAATGCGCGAGTTCAAGGTCTTGAATGGTCTACAGCAGGGAACAGTTACTGCGCCTCTGCTCTTCTCAATCTTCATTCGCAAGCTATTGAACGGCTTTGATTTTAACGTCTCGCCAACGCGATCATTGGTAGCGTTTGCTGATGATCTGATCATCTATACGGCAGACCGAAAAACTATAATAGTTCAGAGCAATCTCCAAAAAATGTTCAATGATGTGCAGCTATACACTGACAATTTCCGAATGAAAATCAATGCGCAGAAGTGTGAAACAATCTTGTTTTGGACAACGCTGCAGGGGGTCAGTCAAGACCTGAAACGTAATTGGAAAGATTTCCACATCATGGCTGGCGAGGGTAATTCAGAACGAGTTCCACATAAATCCTGTGTTCGATACCTCGGTGTTCATCTCGATCAGTATCTGTACTATAATGAACATGTGAAAATCATGCTCAGTAAGGCACTTAAAGTAGCCATGGCCCTACGAAAGCTCTTTGATTCGAAATACATTGATCAAAAGGTCAAAATTATCTGTTACAAGACCCTGGTTAGACCAGTTTTGACATATGGATGTCAGATCTGGTACAACCAGAGTGCTAGTACTATGGAAAAATTAAGAGTTTTCGAAAGGAAATGTCTTCGTGCATGTACTGGTTTGTACAGAAAGCCTGAAACGGAGTGGAAACATTATATATCGAATAGAAGAATTTATCAAACTGCTGAAGTGACGAGGGTCGATATCTTCATATTGAAGCTTCTTCCCTGGTTTGACCAGTTTTGACATATGGATGTCAGATCTGGTACAACCAGAGTGCTAGTACTATGGAAAAATTAAGAGTTTTCGAAAGGAAATGTCTTCGTGCATGTACTGGTTTGTACAGAAAGCCTAAAACGGAGTGGAAACATTATATATCGAATAGAAGAATTTATCAAACTGCTGAAGTGACTAGACTCGATATCTTCATATTGAAGCTTCTTCGGCATCATATCGCAAGATCTGGACTGTGAGTGAAAACCCTTGGATTTCACAGCCGTTCCACCCTACAGACGGGTATATAGCGACTTGCCTCGCTACTGGCTTCGTTCCTCCAGAAGCATTCGTATATTTGGACATGAATCGATATGTTTTTGATTCTGACGGCGTCCCGGTCATATATCACATATATCGACGAGCCACCGATAAGAAGATAAAATATCCTCCGAACTTGAGTTCACGAGACCAACAATTCCAATGGAGATACTCATTTGCTAGATTCGTTGAGGCTGATCGAATTGAGACGGCGTAATCCAGGTATTGGTGGCTGAATGACAATGTCTAAATTATTCGTGTTTATTTCCAGTTTTTAGGTTTTTTCGTTATTTAGTTTTTTGAGTTTGAGCTCATTATTGTTACATTTAGTGTTGTTGTTTATTTGTGTTAAAAATTAGGTATAGGTTAGGTATATTTTATGTTTACTATATTACCTTAGAGATAAGATTAAATGCTTAGGTTAGGAACATTGTTATATAATTTTTTTTAGTATAAGATAAAGTTTTTGATTGCATTTTATTGGAATTAAGTTACAACATATTAGGTGCAGGATCAGTTTCACTGTTGTGTTTAAAATATAAATAATTTTAGGATAGTGTTGGCTGGTTTTTTCTCCTTTTTCCAATTGAATTCTCAAAATATGTAATAATCGTGATTAATTGAATTTGCTATAGTTTTTTTGATGAAATGTGTTAATGATAAAGTATAAATTTAGAGAGCCATTTGGGCCATTAAGTTTTTTTATTGTTATTGTTTGGAATTTGCTTTATATTCTTTTAAAATTTATAACGATTAGTATTAAATAAAGCGCTTTTGACTTTGACTTTGAAGTCAATTCAAATTATCGTAGAAGTTAAAATAACCATGGCTTTCTTATCAACTAGCACAAGGCTACGATCATTAATTTTTCCCTTGACCTTTTTCTTATTGAGTTCATTTGCAAAATATTTAATCCATGAAATATCTCGGCGCCAAGTTGATTCAATCTGCCCTTATGATTATGTCAAATTCTTTGAAGTCTAAGCCCATTACGAGTTCAAATTTAATTTTTTATTTATTAACTGTAACTTATAATTTCTTATTAACGTAGGTTAAGCATCTTTTTCGCAGTGCGTGTGTATTGCTTCATGCGTCTACTCTAACTGCAGATGTTTATTCGAAAAAAACTCGCTGTGGCATCAGTAGTATTTCTGATACCTTATCAAATTGTTTTAACGACTACAAACCAAATTAGGTAATAATAACAGGATCAAATATGATACTGACCATATTTCTTTGTAAGCAACAGTGAACAACATAATATGGTATGTATACCTTTAACATTTTAACGATTTTAATCTAATTGTCTCTAAGCATAAGATTTTATCGGGGAGGATTAAGATTTAGGATCGCGAACTTTTTTTTAGCCTTTTTGAATATTTAACTTTTAACAATGTACAATATTTGAAAATCTGAAGGCAGCTTGCTGAATATATTCAATATCATCCGCAGTCAGTAAAGCAACTTTTTTATAATTACACAAAAAAACATTCATTTTTCAGCCGAAAAGAGTACTTATTTCCTAAACAATCTACAAAGTAAAATCTCATTTACAGTCAACTTGATAACTTCCATTATATCGTCGTAACGAATTATATTACCACGTGTTTGTGCGGAGCCCCATTAACTTATTAAGCATATTAACAACTTTCACTCATTTGGAAATAGTCTTAATTGAACTTTAGGAAAAGTTAGAAATGAACATCTAATCAGATTATGGTAGGCATTTATTATATTTAACTTTAAGATTTTGTGGAAATATGCTCTCAAGCCTTATAATACTGCCAGAAAGTATTGTCTCTTTTTGCTCTGAAATAAAAGAAAATCAACTTTAAAACACCCTTAAAGGGATCAAATAAATTTAATGGAAGTGACCATATTAGGTTTTCCCTGGTTCATTTGCATTAAAATTTATCTTATCCTTTTTAGAGTTTTGAAGTTAATTCTATTTTTCCTTTCGGTTTTTAGGGTTTTGTGAAATAATTTTACAAAACCCTACTAAAAGGTCTTGAATTGTCTGTGCGTCTGTCACAGCAAGTTTTCTAGGAAACTGTAGAAATCACAACTATGAATTTTGCAGATAGGTCAAAGGCGATAATCTCTTCTCAAAAGTTTTGATGTAAAAACAATTTTATAAAGCTTTAAGGAGGTCCTTTGAACATTTGATCTTTAATTTTTTTTAAATTGCCAAATGAAAAGCCTGATTAAAATTTTCAAGATTTAGTTTTAGAAGTGCGTTAGTAAAAGTGAGGGGCACGGAGAGAGTCAAAATATGTGAAAAACTACTTTAGGTTGAAAAATCTCAAAAAAATTCATGCAAGTTGATATTTCTGAGGACAAGACAAACAAATTCCTCAGAAGTCGTAATTTGATCAACTTTGTTAATAATATTACAATTTATGAATGTTAAGTATGTCCCAATAAAATTAAAAGGAAGAGATTACATCTAGGCCGACTTTTATCGAAAGTTCATATGGCAGTATAAGAAGCATCGTGGAAGCGTCGATAAAATTTCGAAGTCTTAGACGGGTTCAAGAAGGATTTTAGCGTCGAAATCCAAATGGTCCATGGAAAACGTAGTATCGCTCTTGGCGAAGTAAAATTTTTTCATTTGTGAAGTCTGTTCAATTTCAAATGCATCGAAAATTAAATTAATAGTAAATACTACAGATGTACACAATTTTTCATCAAAATTTGTAAATGGTGTGTAACATTATTATGTTAGCGTAACTTTTCGAAAAATGAAGTCAAAATACTGTAAAGATTGACGGCAAATTTATAACTTAATAACCACATTTTATCTTTTCTAACTCAATTCAAGGAATTTATGTATGAGACATGCTGTGGACATCAGAAGACATTGTTTCATTTGCAAGTTTGTTTACAAAAATCTTCTGGCAGGAACATTCTTCAGATACTTTGTAGAAATTGAGCAGTTGCCTAGGCAAACTGCTCGAAAAACAACATAATACTTGATCCAATTTTAATTGTAAATTTTAAAAATGAATATTTAAGTTTACAATTAAAATTTGATCACTGCAACACCTTTGCAACGCAATTTATACAATGAATTGCGGTATCAAGCAATTGGAGATACCCGTTGGACGCGCGCAGAAGACTCGCCAAGAAACTACTGTTTTGACACAGTGAGCCTGTTCTGGATCGCCACACATGGCGCACGTCGCGAAGAACCGCGCCGGTATCGAATTGATAAAGCATAAGGGATGGATCAGACTACGACTATATAGTTGCAGTTCTATCGCAAGTTACACATGGTTAAATGGAACCGCGCACACTGCGATTTGCGACAGATGTGGCCAGGTCGGCAGTCGCAGGAAATTGCGATTTTTTCTAAAACCAGTTTAGTAAGAAGTTTTTGTGATACTCTTGCAGGCGCACATCATTTAGACATTTGAAACTGGCGTGCATGGAAGTTTCTTGCATAGCGCACCAATGAATTAGCGCATGTTTTCCTGGCAAAGCCGAACATTCAAATGAGCATATCAGTTCTGCGTATGCCTGAAGTTCCTTTGCAAATTTTGTCGCAGTATGTTCATATTTGCGTTTAAAAATCGCTCGATATGACAGTAAAATCGCAAAGTGGCCGAACCCTAAAAGTGTCCTTCGCGGCTACTGAATTTGTCGCAAAGGATTTTGTTGAAATATAGAGAGCTCTTTCTATAGCACAGTGTTTTGCCCGGTGTTGGGAATCCCACGGTGTTTGCTTTACCAGTCCGAGCGGTGAACGTAGAAATCATGGAAATTCATTTGACAAAAAAAAAACAAACGAGGTTGTGCTTAAGTGATGAGCCTTGTCAAGTACGGATCGTCATTTTTGCGGTCCGAAGTGTATGAGAGTGTAAAGCGATGAGTGTAGGCACCCCTGAAATCAATTAAGCCTTCAAAATATTGTTTCCATTAAAATAAACAATAAATTGTTTAAATTTTATATATTGTCCTCAGTAATCATCAAGCTCAAATTCGTGAAATACATTCAATGTGCTCCGCATGGATGAATTCTAAATAATTTTAATTTTTACTTTGTGTTCTCAGTAATCATCAAACTCATATTCGTGAAATACATTCAATGTGCGCCGGATGGATGAACTCTAAATAATTTTAATTGTTACTTTAAGTGTTCTCATTCATCATCTTCTTGGAATGTGTGGGGTGTGGAGTTAGTGCGATTTAGCACCTTAACTCCCTCATATCTGTGAGTACTACAGTACCCACCACTTTCCCGTGGCAGCTTCAGTCAATATACAATTTTAAAAATAAATTTTTACATAATTATTTGGCGGATAGTTGGGAAGCGTAAATCATCCCCGTTTCGGACAGTTCGAAGGAATGCCAGGGTACTATTAGTATGGTTGTCTATTGTGTCAAAAAGTTTCAGTGCTCTATCACGTACGTATTTTTCTACTGTCTCAAGTCTTAGGTCCTTGTATATGTCAGTGTTCCTAATGTACCATGGAATTCTTAGGATCTTTCGAATAGTTCTATTTTGGAAGGACTGGAGTGCTTTTTTGTTAGTCTTTGTCGTTTGGTAGAAAGCAGAACTACCATATAGTAACGTCGGTCGTATAATTTATTTGTAGATGAGCAGTCGATTTTTAAGGCTAAGTTTTTTGGATTTAATGAGTGGGTGTAGTGAAGAGAGAAGTCCAATACAGTGTCCCCGTTTATTTTGTATGTGTTGTCTCCATGTCAGGCTTTTGTCAAATGTAAGTCCAAGGTATTTAGCTGTTGGTGCCCAGTCTATTGTTTCATTGTCAACGTTAAGTCTCTGTGGAGTTTGCTGTAGTTTTCTTGTGATGAATAGGGCTTGTGTTTTATCAGAATTAAGCCTAATTTTCCATTTGCGAAAGTATTTCAATAAAATGTTTATCGATCACTGCAAGTTTGAGGTGATGACTCTTGCTTGTCGTGCTGTAACAAATATACAGGTATCATCAGCGTAGAGTGATAATTTTACTTTTGGAGGCAGAGTAGGAAGGTCTGCAGTAAATATGTTGTAAAAGAACGGTGATATGGGCGAGCCCTGAGGAACTCCAGCATCAATTGGTCTCAGGCTTGAAAGTTGTTTGTCAATTCTGACACGGAATGATCTGCCTTCCAAAAAGGAGCCAATGGTTTGGGTGATATTGAACTGATGCATTTTGAAGATAAGTCCTGCATGCCAGACTTTATCAAAGGCCTTAGCTATGTCAAACATAACTAAGCCTGTTGAGTTTCTGCGATTTAAGCCTGTTCTGATGTGTTGGACCACTCTAACTAACTGGAGCTCAGTAGAGTGTTTGGCTTTGAAGCCATATTGTTCTTCCGGTAGAATATCTTTATCAGATATAACCTCATAAAGTCGATGCAGAATCACCCTTTCCGCAATTTTCGACAGCGAAGAGAGGAGACTGATGGGTCTCCAGTTTTGTGGAAATTGTGGGTCCTTTTGAGGTTTCGGGAAGACAATAATAACCGCTGATTTCCATATTTTGGGATACCTTCGCAAACGAAAAATCGTATTAATAATGTCAGTGAGTGTTTGTAATATATTATCTGGTAGCCAAGAAATCATAGTGTTTGTAATAGTGTCATATCCGGGTGCTTTATGTTTGTCGAGTGTCTGTATAATGTTTTTGATTTCGTCCAAGTCCGTGGGTTTTATTCTGTCTTCGTGTTGAATGTTGTCCATCAGTAGTCTGTTGACAGAAGATTGAATTATTTCCTCATTTCCAAAGTCCTCCTCATCCGAAGAATTCTCGCGGAATTGTGTTTCTAATGAATCTGCAAATGCCTCCGCCTTACCCGCATCGTAGTATTGTATTCCATTCGGACCATGAATAGGTGGTACCACAATTTTACTGTTTTTCCGAAAGTATTTGGTCATTCTCCAGAAACTGCCACACCCAGGCTCGAGACTCTGCAAAAAGCTTTCCCATTGCTTGTTTCGGAATACCCTTATTTTATCACGGATTTCATTTGTCATCCGAGTAGCGTTTATACGTAGCGTAGGGTCACCTGTAAACCTAGCTCTCCTCCGAACTTGATTCCTTCTCCTGATCAGTTGTTTGATATTCTGAGGGAGTTCATAGGGATTCGTTTCCCTTCTCGGAGTTATGACCGTGTGGTCCTCTTTTGCCTGTATAATTCTCTGAGTTACGTTCTCAATGATGTTGTCGAGGTCGTCGGCTGTTTCAGGTGATTGAAAATTAGTTTCTTTGGCCAATGCGACTTTAAACGCTTTCCAGTTTGTAGTTTTCCTTTCCTGCATAGGAACATCAATAAAGATGTTTTCTATGAGGAAAAGGACTGGTTTGTGGTCGGAAGACAGTTCGTCGAGGACATTTAATCGAACATTTTGTGTGAAATCTCGCGATATTCCGATATCCAGTGCAAAGCCATGTCTTGTTCCGTAATGTGTTGGCTCATTGGGGATATGCAGGCTAAAGTGGTTGGCTGTGATGAATGTATTGAGCTCGGTCCCAGCTTTATTGCTTCTCACAGCTCCCCAAAGGCGGTGTGTGGCATTTAGGTCTCCTGCAACGAATATAGGGCCATCAAATGCAGTAAGTACTCTGAGATCATCTGGAAGATTTCTATTTGAGGGAGGATTGTAAACAGAAATCACAATGAACTCCAGAAAATCAGTTTGCACTTTGATTACTGTGGCCTCTAGTTTTTCAAGTGTGGGTGTATTGATGGGATAATGATTCACGTTTCGTCTCACGAGAATGGCCGTTCCGCCTCCCCTACCCGTCATTCTATCATTTCTGTACATGATGTAGTTGGGGATGCTGAATCGTCTTCCAGGCTTCAGAAAGGTTTCTTGGATCATGATTATATCGTATTTATGATCGAAAATAAACTGTTGTAATTCACCAGTATGCTGAAGCAAGGAATTCGCATTCCACGTCAGAATTGAAACGTGATTCATTAAACTCATTAGTGTTTAGTGTTGATGACATTTTGAGATGCAGCGAACATGGTTTGAATCATGTTTGCCATCATCTCTTGCATCATGTTTTGGAACTGTGTCTGTATTTTGGCAAACATTTGGTCCATATTGTTAGTTTGATTTTGTATGCGTGGGGGAGCCTGTGTCATGGTTGTCTGTTTTTGTGATGGTTGTGTGGGTTGGGCCGCAGCAACCTGTGCGAACGATCTTCTCACGTTCTTTGGATTTCTGGGACAACCCCCGTAGCTTGCAGGATGCTCTCCACCACAGTTTACACATTTTGTTTTCTCTTCTATTTTCTTCGGACAGTTCGAGAAATGGTGAAGCGAATCGCATTTAACACATCGAGACTGTGCATGACAATTGCTGGCAGAATGTCCAAATTGTTGACAGTTGTGGCACATGCCCTGGCCCGTACGAGGACGCTGTGCTTCCACGATGCACATAAGATGGCATACAGATTTTATGTTGTATATATTTGTTTCGGTTTTTGGGAGGAGAACCTTGACGACTTTAGAGAGACCTTCTCTCATTTTAATGTAGTAGACTTCAATTGGGTTGAAGCCCTGAGACTGTAAGTCTTCTTTTATCTCTTCAGCTGAAAGGCCATACAGACCCCTGATGACAACATTCAGCTGTCTATCTTCTGGCAGTATATAAGTGTGGTATTGCAGTTCATTTTCTGTTAGTGCTTTGGTCAGTCGTCTGTGATCTGTGGGTGTAGTTGGTATAATTTGTATTCCCAGGTAGACCCTTTTCGCGGATGTGTATGAAATGTTTTGTGTTTTCATTATGTTCAGTGTTTGGGACCATTTTGAGGGCTCTCGTAAAATGATCGGGACTGTTTTTGATTCTTGTGTTTGTGTTGCGGGTTGTGTGTTTGTAGTGTTTGGTACTGTTGGCTTTGGTTTGGGTGTGATGGCCATTTCTTTGAATACCGTAGCTGGTTTTGGTGGTGGAAGGGCAGGGAAAATCTCATCCTCTTTGTCTTTGTTATTCTCGCAGTCAACTTCCATCTCACTCTCTGTAGTAGTTTCACATGTGGAACTTGACTTGGGAGGTGAAGACGCCCTCACCTTTCGCTTTTTCATCCGAGGGCTCTCTTTTTTGGATTTTCCGTTGACCTTAGCCTTGTCCTTGAGCAATAACACTAGTTCTGCATTTTTCGCAGCTAGCAACTCATTTTTGTTTCGCTGGTCGGCCAGCTCAGCATTAGTTTTAGCGAGTGTCTCTTGTGTTTGTAACAGCGTTACAAACACTTGATCCAACTTCAGCGTTATATTGTCAAGCTGGGCGACCAACGAAGCAATTTGCTCATCTTTGTCAGCAGGCATTCATCATCAAACTCAAACGGATTTAAATTAGTTCTCATATGGTGACTTACAATCGCGAAGCTCGGCCCACTTTACGACATAGCCTCGAGTATGCCTGAACGTAGCAGCCAGCGACGGTCGTGTTGCAGAAACAGCACACAAAATTTGTTTTTATATTTATTTCATGTTTTGGTGTGACTGGGCTTGTCTAACGCCTGCATTATTATGTGCTATTAATGTATTTTGTTGACCTGCGTAACCGTGAAAGGTGTTGCATACATTTTGATGGGAGGTTTTACGCGCCATTTTGGGCAAATCTATTGACAGTTAAACGAACGAACTTACATATCCCTCGAATTCCTCAAGCAATAACTATAACAAAGCAATAGTAAATTTACTCTTTGGATAGAAATTGTTAGTGGAAAGCAAGGGTGTTACAAGCACAGTGCATGCAAAAAAAATTTAACACTGGAACTAACTGCAGTAAATGTAAAAATAATTATTTACGGAGAGAAGTGCACTTTTATGGTTAACCGTATAGTCTTCATTTTGTTTGTCAATCAGCCCCGCCTTTTTTTGTATCTATTTTAATAAAAGTGTTAATGTGCATAATTTTTCAATTAAAAAAATAATAGTCAGTTTAAAATGACCAAAAATAACGTCAACAGGCCTTGCCCACCCCAAAAGCGAGCGCTCGTCGGAGGAGGATTGGGTAAGTACCAGTTTTTCTTTTATTGACTTAAGTTATTTTTTGCATTATATTTGATATGAATGGTAAAGTGAATTCTATCAAACCAACTCTACAATAGTTTAGAAGAATTGCGAAGCGCGCTATTTGTATGGCTATGTTTTTATAATTTGCTACAAAATGTTGAGTCACTGTGGCTGGAACGTAGTTGGAGAAGAAAAATGGCATATGGGGTAGAAGTGAAGATTCTCACCAATTGGTAATCAAATTTCTTTTTTAAATTTTTCAATCATTACATATAATTTTTAATTGATCGCACAGAAATAAAACGTTTGAAATCCGGACCAGGGATTGGACCCGCCATGTTGGCTGGCCCCTCCACTCATGAGCTAGCCATTGGGCGCGCTCACCCCTTATTTTTGCCGAGTATAACCAATCCCTTCTTTTTTTTTAATGCAAAGACGTGCATGCTCCCGGTGAGTGCAAATTGGCTCAGACGGAGCCAAAAGAGAAGTTATATTGTGTGAACTGCGGTGTTTTTGGTCACCCGGCATCATATCGAGGATGCTCCCGATATCAGGATGCAAGATTGAAATCTGCCCCAAAGCAAACACAAATACACCGCAGTGTCTTAGCTCCGAACTTCGTCAAGCCCGGAGTATCATTTGCACAAGCCGCTAGAGGACCAGCAGAAAATGCGGAAAATAGTGTAAATAATGTAAGTGGCAATAATGAGCTGCTTCTCAAAATTTTACAGCAACTAAATTCCTTATCAGAGCGAATCGATAAACAAGATTCGAAAATTAACATTGTTTTTCAGCGTTTAGGACTTTCAAATGCCTCAAAATAATTTGTCATCCAGCCACATTCCCATGGATAGGATTCGTCTCATCTCGATCAACGTCAACTCCATTGTTACTTTAAATCGGCGTGATTATCTCCTTGAATTCATTGCCAGACAAAAGCCTGACATTCTGCTTCTCACCGAAACCCACCTCAGTTCATGGCACTCCATGACATTCAGGGATTTTGAATTCGTAAGAAACGATAGGGTAATAGGTGATGGGGGAGGTGGCACTGGGATATTGGTTCGAAGACCCCATCGTTTCCAAAATATTGAAAAAGTCGAATTCAAAAGCTTTGAATCTCTTGAAGTGTCCGTTATCAAAATCTCACTGCCAGGTGGGGATAACCTCTTCGTTATCTCTGCCTATGCAACTGGTGGAACTGTTCTCAAGCTCAAGGAGGAAATCAATTCCTTGTTTGAAATACTCGAATTGAACAGGCTGCATAACTATTATATTCTTGCTGGTGACCTGAACGCCAAGCATACATCATGGCTGAACGCCACCAATAATCCAAGAGGTGTATTCCTGAAATCATGGATAACAGAGAACCAAATTGAATACAGGTGCAATCTATATGGGTCGGAGTTCCCAACATACCCTAGGACAAATTCATATTTGGACCTTTGCATTGCTGACGCAAGACTCGAATTCAACTTTAATAGTCCTCAACGGAAACTGCAGGTGCTTCCTTATGATAGCGACCATAACGCAATCGTAATGGAAATCAATCATCACAGGGATGATTTCTTCCTCATTCCAGTTCAACATGAAAGTCATCGGTTGAATTTCAAAAAAACAGACTGGGGAAAGTTTCAAAAGAAGTTTAATCGGGAGTACCAGAAGCAATGTCCCCCTTCTGATGGTGGCAACTCTTGCTCAATGGTTCCTAATGATAGGAATCTAACTAACGATGAAGTAGATGTCTGTTTGTCGAAGTTAGAGAAGCTGACGTTGGAAACGATTGAGAAAGTGGTTCCCAATATTAAACATCGAAACAATATGGAAGGATATGAAACACCAACCATCGCAAGGTTGAAAAGATTGAAAAGCCTTCTTCTCACACGCGTCAACAATATTTATCGGCGATTTTTGGACTACAACCATCCCTCATTGTCTTTGTTGAAATTACATCTGAGGAATGTCCGGAACTTAATCCGGTCATACTTGAGGAGTGAGGTCAGCAATCAATGGGCGGAAAAATTGAGGGGTATTAGCCCACAGGACCCAGACGGCGTGTTTGCGAAAGTGAATAGCATATTCCGCAAGAAGTCTCGAGTGAAGGTATCGAATCTTGAAGTCACTAGTGATGAGATAAATCTTCTCGATAGGGCTGGTATCGAAATTGATAGTACGACTCCGGATAGAAATGGAAACAGGATTATTTGTGAAGGATTGGATAAACTTGCCCTGATTGGAACACATTTTGAATTGGTTCATCTACCAAACCCTGAGAGAGGGAACCAAATTTTTTCAGAGGTCGTTGAAGCAAAAGTTTCCGACTTCAAATCAAGCCTGAACGGCCAATCAATTCTTCATTTCAATGAAACATTAACATCTGACCTCATACCGAGCTTGAATCTTATTGATTATTTTGTCAGCTATGAAGACTTGTGTTTCATATTTCGCAAGATAAACAACAAGAAATCATGTGGTACTGATGGTATTCCAAATGTAGTTCTCCGACATTTGCCTGAGGTTGCTATTAGGAACTATTGCATATTGTTCAACAACATGTTGAGCAATTCATATTTCCCAAATGAGTGGAAAAAGGCTAAGGTATTTCCAATCTTGAAGAAAGGAAAAGAATTTTCATGCCCCAAAAGCTATCGCCCAATCAGCTTACTGCCTAACATCAGCAAGGTGTTTGAAGTGATACTCAACAGAGCATTAAACGCCCACATTGAGGAAAATGAGTTGATGCCGAATTGCCAATTTGGTTTTCGTACCAGGCATTCGACCACACATGCAATAACGAAAGTAACCTCAGACATCTGTTGGAAACTAAATGATAGACAATGTGTTGGAGCATGTCTCATTGATATGGAGAAAGCCTTTGATACGGTATGGTTAGATGGACTAATTTTTAAACTCCTTCAGGACAAGTTCCCCAGACACCTTGTCGCCATGATGTGTAATATGTTATACGGGAAATCGTTTGTTGTAACCGATGGAAATCTGACAACAATGCGCGAGTTCAAGGTCTTGAATGGTCTACAGCAGCGAACAGTTACTGCGCCTCTGCTCTTCTCAATCTTCATTCGCAAGCTATTGAACGGCTTTGATTTTAACGTCTCGCCAACGCGATCATTGGTAGCGTTTGCTGATGATCTGATCATCTATACGGCAGACCGAAAAGCTACAATAGTTCAGAGCAATCTCCAAAAAATGTTCAATGATGTACAGCTGTACACTGACAATTGGCGAATGAAAATCAATGCGCAGAAGTGTGAAACAATCTTGTTTCGGACAACGCTACAGGGGGTCAGTCAGGACCTGAAACGTAATTGGAAAGATTTCCACATCATGGCTGGTGAGACTAGTCTAGAACGGGTTCCACATGAATCCTGTGTTCAATACCTCGGTGTTTATCTCTCGATCAGTATCTGTACTATACTGAACATGTGAAAATCATGCTCAGTAAGGCACTAAAAGTAGTCATGGCCCTTCGAAAGCTCTTTCATTCCAGATACATTGATCAAAAGGTCAAAGTTATCTGTTACAAGACACTGGTTAGACCAGTTTTGACATATGGATGTCAGATCTGGTACAACCAGAGCGCTAGTACTATGAAAAAATTAAGAGTTTTCGAAAGGAAATGTCTTCGTGCATGTACTGGTTTGTAAAGAAAGCCTGAGACGGATTGGAAACATATATCGAATAGAAGATTTTATCAAACTGCTGAAGTGACTAGACTCGATATCTTCATATTGAAGCTTCTTCGGAATCATATCGCAAGATCTGTGACTGTGAGTGAAAACCCTTGGATTTCACAGCCGTTCCACCCTACATACGGGTATATAGCGACTTGCCTCGCTACTGGCTTCATTCCTCCAGAAGCATTCGTGTATTTGGACATGAATCGATATGTTTTTGATTCTGACGGCGTCCCAGTCATATATCACATATATCGACGGGCCACCGATAAGAAGATAAAATATCCTCCTAATTTGAGTTCACGAGACCAACGGTTCCAATGGAGATACTCATTTGCCAGATTCGTTGAAGCTGATCGAGTTGAGATGGCGCAATCCAGGTATGGGTGGCTGAATGACAATGTCTAAATTATTCGTGTTTATTTTTCAGTTCTGGTGTTTTTCGTTATTTCGTTTTTTGGGTTTTAGCTCATTATTGTTACATTTAGTGTTGTTTATTTTTGTTATAGGCATAGGTTAGGTATATGTAATGTTTACTATATTCCGTTAGAGATAAGATTAAACAATTAGGTTAGGAACATTGTTACAGAATTTTTTAGTATAAGATAAAGTTTTTGATTGTACTTTATTAGAAATAAGTTACAACATATTAGGTGTAGGATCAAAGTTTGACTGTTGTGTTTCAATTATAAATAATTTTAGGATAGTGTTGGTTGGTTTTTTCTCCTTTTTCCAATTAAATTTTAAAAATATGTAATAATCGTAATTAATTGAATTTGCTATAGTTTTTTTTTTTTGATGAAATGAGTTAATGATAACGTACAAATTTAGAGAGCCATTTGGGCCATTAAGTTTTTGATTGTTATTGTTTGGAATTTGCTTTATATTCTTTTAAAATTTATAACGATTAGTATTAAATAAAGCGCTTTTGACTTTGACTTTAACCAATCCGGCCATTAATGCTTAAACGGCCACATACGATCGGGCACAACATCGTTACCAAAGGCCCGCCTATCGCTGAGAGCCCTCGACTGCTTAGTCAAGAGAGATTCAAGATCGCTAGAGCAGGACAGGGGATTGTGTCGCCCATCAAGTAGTCCTTGGGCGAGCCCCCTGCATCTCGTTTGAATGAAAGATGATCCCGTTTCTGGGATGCATTAACTACTATCGACGCTTCATTCGAAATGTGCAGCCAGTTTGCAATCACCATTAAACAGTTACTTCTCCTCTTCAAAGAAAAATAACAAAACGCCAATCATTTGGTCATCAGCAACAGAAAAAGCATTCCAAAATTGCAAAAACAGTTTGGCCGATTCCGTTCTACTGGTGCACTTCCAGGCAAACAAGCCGCTGAGGCTTACTACTGATGTGTCACACGCAGCGGTAGGTGCAGTGCTCGAGCAGCTGCTAGCAGGCAAGTGGATACCGGTTGCTTTTTATCAGAAAAAGTTATCCAAACCGGAAACCAGCTACGAACTGTTGGCCATTCACAGCAGCATACTTCACTTTCGGCACTATTTGGATGGCTCGACGTTTCACATTCTCACGGACTACAAGCCACTTACCCACGTGTTTGCGCAACAATCTAACAAAGTCTCACCACGACAATTCGCCATCTGTGCTTCATTTCTCAGTTTCCTACAAACGTAAGATACATTCCTGGAACTACCAATAGCGTCGCTGGTGCTCTGTCATGGATTGAAGTAATCTCAGTCTCATCTGTTGTTGATATGAACCAATTGGCGCTTGAGCAGCAAAATGGTGCAGAGCTGCCGGAATTCCTGCGCAATAATACCACGTCAGTTATCTTACAACACGTTATCGTTGGTGATAACGTGGAAATGATAGCTGACACGTCACTTTCCAAGGTACGCCCGTTCGTTCCATTAATTTTGCGTAGAAAGTTATTCGACGTATTTCATCATCCATCACATCCAAGCGGCCGAGCAACTTTCAAGTCTTTATCATGGAAATATAATTAAAGTAGGCATGTTTCGTGTAAATTAACTGCTCTATTAATACTCGAAATATTGGTAAGTCTAAAACGTATTGAGCTATTTTTTGGCATTTTTCGATTGAATATTTCTTTTATTTAACATAGATTTTATTTAAGTACATATTATCCATTATTATCTATGACCTTTTGCCATTTTTTGGGTAGAGACATTATTCTATCTGTGCAGAACTTCTGTGGTTTATCGGCGAAAAACTTGGCCAAGTGATTTCCACAGTCCCTTTTTCAAGTGAATTTCTTTTCATTAAGGAAGTTTTGCAGAGACCGAGACAAAAGGTAATCTGATGGTGCAAGGTCTGGACTATACGGTGGATGCATCAAAACTTCCCAGCCAAGCTCTGTCAATTTTTTCCGGGTCATCAAAGATGTGTGTGGTCTGGCAAGACAACGCCCTTTCTATTGATCAATTCTGGCCGTTTTTTTTTTGAATTGCTTGTTGCAATCGGTTAATTGCTGACAGTATAGAGCCGAATTGAGTGTTTGGCCGGGTTCTACCACCTCATGATAAACAATTCCCTTCCAATCCCACCATACACACAGTATAACCTTATTTGGTGTCAATCCTGGCTTTGAAATCGTTTTTGATGATTCACCTTTTTTTGACCATGATTTTTTTCGAACGACATTCTCGTACCTTACTCATTTTTCATCGCCCGTAATGAGTTGATTCAAAAATGGCTCCATTTCGTTGCATTTCGCAAATGGTAATTCGGTCGATCAAACTTTTTTGTGTTAATTCATGCGGCACCTAAGCGTCGAGCTTCTTTGTGTATCCAGCCTTACGCAAATGGTTCAAAACTGTTTGGTGATGGATATTCAGTACCTTAGCAATGTCATGGCTGCTTATGTGTCCGTTTTCTTCAATTTTATGTAAGATTTCATCGAATTTTTCAGTGATTCGTCGACCTGAGGGAGGTGCATTTTTGACATCAAAATTTCCAGAATGAAAGCGAGTGAACCATCTCTTGGCTGTGGCTTTTGATAAAGTTTCTTGAGCGTAGACACCACACATTTTTTCACGGGCCTGCGATGCTTTCTCATTTTGATCGTAGTGATATTGTAAAATATAACGAATTTTTTCAGAAATTTCACTCATTTTTAAATTAATACAACTTTTGACAGGAACGAAAAATTGTAGACTGGAATGTCACCTTTCAAACGCATGTCAGTTTGACTAAATCTGATTAGTATTGCCCGACATATGACAACGGACACCATCTAGTGACAAAAAAGACTCAATAATTTTTAGAAAAAATATATATATGTACAGGTATATATATATATATATATATATATATATATATATATATATATATATATATATATATATACCTATATATATATATATATATATATATATATATATATATATATATATATATATATATATATGTGTATATTTTGTATGCATATAAATATTATCCATTCGGTTGCGGCTGTCTTACCTATCCAGGTTGTCTTTTAAGGTCAGATTGCTAATAATAGGCTCTATATTTGCTGAGATAATTTCAGTAGGGTTTTTCTTTTTATCCCTGCCGATAAATATTAGGTAGGAAATTGCATTTGCTGCCTGAAATGCTACGGACTTCTAGCTCGGTGATTACCTCTAAAGAAACCAGTAATAACAAAATGTTTAGGTAGGCTTGTCAGGTGCACACTAAAAGAAAGGGTGTTTTTTTACATTTTGAAAACTTAAAAATGGCAACACTGTTGTCGGTGACAGCCGATATCGAGGTTATCGATTGTTTTGAGGTTAATTCTGTTTGGCAATTCATCATGAGTAGACTTACGCCGTAGCAACTTTAGTGAATGGGCCGAAGGAAAGATTGCCATTGATCCACAATTTCATTTGAAAATTTTGTTCAGTAATGAAGCACACTTTTGGTTAAATAGCTACGTCAACAAGCAGAATTGCCACATTTGGAGCACTGATAATCCCCAAGCAGTTGTCAAAATACTCTTACATCCAATCAAGTGACCGTTGGTGTGATTTATGGGCCAGCGGGATAATTGGTCAATATTCTTCAAATATAATGATGGTTACAATGCTATAGTGAACGATGGAGAGACATGATTAATAACCATAAGTAGACATTAATGTTGCCACCACCACCATAAGTAGACATTAATGTTGCTAATATGTGGTTTCAGCAGAATGTCACCACATGCCATACAGCGTGCAATACAATCGATTTACTGAAAGGCACATTTGAGTAACGATTAATTCCACACTGTTAACTGGCCACCACGTTCGTGGGATGTGACACCGTTAGATTACTTTCTATGGTCATATGTAAAGTCGAATGTCTACGTCAATAAAACAGAAGCAATGAGCACTTGGCAGTCTACATTGGACGCGTTATAGCCAAAATACAGCCTGATTTACTGCAAAGAGTGTGTGAAAATTGGACTTCCATCTTACACCACGTACGCGCCATCCGTGGCGGCCAAGTGCCTGAAATCATCTTTAAAAATTAATGATAAAAAATATCTTTCAAATACATTCAATTTCATGGATATTTAAAACTATTTTTTTTGCTTTATTTAAATTTAAAGTTCCACGCCTCTAAAAACACCCTTTACATTCTTAAAATGTAATGTCATGCATTTGCTTCATACACTAGGAGAAAACCCTATCGCAAAAAATATGCTATGCGACTAACGATATCATTTATGTTGCGGTTCTCGAATATAATAAGCCCACTTGACCAAAGTTTTCTGCTGCTCTACATATTTAGTAGAAATTATTCTGGAAATCTAACAACATAATCTAACAACTGAACTTAGGGAGTCCTCACCTCTAGGTTTAAAAGTACAAGAAATGGGGTGCATGTACGATACCGACTCATTTATTGAACTATTGCAACCTTAATCTTGCGAAGAAATGTTGGCAACCTTGTAGTAGGAAAAACTCTGCAATAGGAAGTAAATATAAAAATATTCTGCAACGGTTAATCTAGAACAGGAGGGTAGCAATTTACTTGACTCCAAAACACATGATTGTAGTTCACGTGATGTAGCAGTTAGAGTGGTTACCGTATAAGCCGAATCCCTGGTTCGAATCTCGTTGGTGACCACGACATTTGCTTCAAATAATTCTTCAGAGAGATTATGAGCCCACTCAGTTATGGTGTCATACCCGATTGATTACAGATAGATTCCTGGTTCAAGTTGTGTTGGTGAACGAATTAGTTTTAGTAATTTTACAGTTGGACGATGACACCACCCAACTGTGATGGGTACCGATGCTAAATCAGGTGGCAATCGCACGATGAAATGTGGCAACTAACTATGTCACCTTCTAGAGCAATATTACGGACATGGAATGAGATTCTCCACCAAATTTGAACGCAAGGTATAATTTGGAGTTCGGTGCAAAAATTATTTCATCAAAATTTCTGTATTTGGAAATGCTTTACATCACAAGTTATGCCTGTATCATTGAGGTCACTATAACCGGGATCGGAATTTCAAATCCGTTTTGAACTCCTAGAATACGACTTTCTTGGCTCAAATTAGGCTGTCCGATAAGTACTTAGCCTCACCGCCCGATGGCGCCACTTGCGCAAGAGAGATTCACTATCATGTAGTGCATTCTTATAGACGACCATTGTCGAAATTTCAGCCGAACCGGACTCGTAGTTTTGAGCGTGTGGAAGCTGGTGTGTCTACGGATTTTAGAAAAATGGAGAAATAGGAATATCCGCCGGTGATTGAATTCTTGTTTTTGAAAGAGAAATCACGCAGCGAAATCAAAGAGCACTTGGATGCTGGGTAAGGTTACTCTGCTCCTGGGAAGGCGACCGTAAGAAATTAGTTTAACGGGTTTCAACGTGATCGCACGTCGGTTTTTGATGAACCACACCCAGGTGCCCCGAAAACGGCTACCACGGAGGATGACGTGCCGATTGAAGGCGCGCGAGATAGCTGAGAGAGTCGGCATCTCAAAAGACCGTGGGTCATATCTTGCATGAAATTTGGGCATGAGAAAGCTGATGGGTGTCGCGTTTGCTCACTCCGGATAACAAACGCAACCGTGTGAGCACTTCTGAGCAGAGTTTGACGCTGTTTAAGCGCAATACGAAGGAGTGTCTGCGTCGTTTCGTGGTCGTCAACGAAACATGGCTCCACTGGTATATACTAGTGGCCAAGGAGTGGTTAAAATAGAGACTTCATCCGGCGGACTTGCTCCAAAGAAGGCCAAGACTGTCCTATCGGCCGGAAAGGTAATGTCCACCATTTTCTGGGATTCACAAGGTGTGATCTGCGTCGAGTACTTGAAGAAGGGCAAAACCACCAAAGGGCTTTACAATGCCAAATTATTGAGCCGATTCGACGCCAAATTATTGGGTCAAATTGCAGAAAAAGGCCCCATTTGGCGAAGAAAAAAGTGCTCTTCCAGCATGATAAGCCACCGGCTTACACCTCCGTCGTCACCACGGCCG
Source organism: Odontomyia ornata (assembly GCA_963969285.1). Lineage (NCBI taxonomy): Eukaryota > Metazoa > Arthropoda > Insecta > Diptera > Stratiomyidae > Odontomyia > Odontomyia ornata. Next base: position 137,916,663 of record OZ017740.1, read on the forward strand.
AGTTGGTCGAATTGGGCTACGAGCTGCTACCATCGTTTTCTCTAGATTTGGCTCCATACGATTTCTTTTTGTTTCCAAACTTAAAATTGGAGGTCATTGCCTACTTTACAGACCTCAAGAGAACGTATTTTTCAGACGGGTTGAAGAAATTGATCTTGAAGACCAGCTGCATGCACAGGAAAACTAAGCTCCAAGTATACAAATCTGTGATAAGACCTGTGTTATGCTATGGGTGTGAAATATGGACCCTAATACAAGCATCCGCAAATATATTGAACGCCTTTGAGCGACGGGTTCTCAGGCGGATAATCGGAGTGAAGCTAGACGGGGACCAATGGCAAATTTCATACAACCATGAGCTGTATGAAATTTTTGACGAACCGGAGGTCTCAACAATTGTAAGACCACGGAAGCTGCAATGGACTGGCCAAATGAATCGTATGGACGAACATCGGATACCCAAAAAGGTATTCGTTGGGAGAACTGAAGGCCGGATGCCAGTGTAGAAACCGAGCAAACGCTGGTCTGACTCGGTCGATGAAACAGTTCATCGCTGCTCGGGTTTCGAAATTGGAGGACGCGGTCAATGGACCGAGACAGTTGGAGGAGCTATATGCAGGACGCGAAGACCCGAGAGGGGCTGTATTGCTAAGAAGAAGAAGAAGAAAGAAGTTAGAACATCGCTGGGTCAAGTATATCAAGTATACGTTGAGAAACAAATTGCTACTTTTCCAAAATTTTGGTTTTTCTTTTATAAGTTAAATATTTATCGGATCGCTCACATATATATTTTTATACTAAATCAAATTTACGTATAGAGGTGAAATGAACGATTTGCCGATTGGTGTTTTTGGCTCCAACATATTAAGTTTCATTAAGGGCTATTTGTAATTTTTTTAGGGTTTTTAAGTGTCATTTCGGCCTCAATTAGATAGACAAATAATTGAAGTAAGTCTGAAATTTCGGCTCAGGTGGTGTGGGCTAATCAATGAGATCCACACTCAACATTATTTCATACGCACTTATGTACAGAACCAGGAACAGTAACCCACAATATCCGTATAAACATTACGCGAAGAGAGGGGAAACAGGCACGTATAAACTTAGATTGCAATTGTACATGTACTGTAAATACTTTAAATGAGGTAGAAAAATTTGACCAATTCGAATAAAAATCCACTGGCATGATGTTGATGGTGGTTAAAGACAAAAAAAAATAAAACACTTGCTAAATTTTTGATCAGTTTTTTACATTATATGTGTGATGTTAATTGCAGATTTAATCTTGAAAAAGTAAAAACAAATATCTTCTAAAAATTCTAGAAAGAGAAATTGCCGGCAGCAACAGTATAACCCAACTGGGTTATATACAGTAAATAAATTTTAGGTTCCGATTTACATAATTATCTTATTTAACCCAATCATTTGTAAAGAATATGATGAAAAATTGTCATTTGCAATCAAATATGCTCTAAACTCATCATTATCATCTATGGCACGATAGAATGAGCCGGGCCTTGGCCTCCAGGATTAATCTTCTCCAATCATCACGGTTCTGCCACCTCGTTCGCCAGTTAAACGCTCCCAGCAAGGACCTCTATGCTTTATTATATTTTCTTTTAGACAGCAAATACCATTGAAATCAATTCGATTGTTATGTCAAATCATCAAATCATAATTATATAACATAAGTAAGTATTTAACCAACTGAGCGTTAGATGATAACATGCCAATCCCCTCTTATATAATCTGGAACCAAGGAGAATACAAACACAACAAAAACAAATTTCTCTAAGTCCTTACAATGAGAGCTGTCGCCCATTTGCCTATGCTATGCTACTCTAATGCCAATTACATGAAACTATGCTTCGTTTCTATGCTAAAATCTTTCAATCAACATTATCTTAGGATTAAGGGATTAATTGATTATCCATTCACCCTTCGCGTAATCCGCCTTTTATCGGGATGGAAATCATTAAGTAAAGCAACCTAAAGCTTTTAAATACTGTCATCAGTATCTTTGATAACAGGATTGCCTATGCACTTACAAGTCAGGACTGGTAGCCTTTCTATACGAGTATACGGTTTAAAGGGATAGACGTATCCATGCAAGTATATGTACTTTTATAAGATTCAGAAACAAGAAGTTATAAGCCAATAAGATGAGCCAAAAGTCATTCACCAGAATATAATGCACTTGCATTTCATAGCCTTCTGCAAATGGCGTGCCAAACTTCGACTTTTGGCTTATTGAATGCAAAATCCCTAACCATCAACTTGCCAAACATTTCTTCCTTGGAGACGAGAAACCCCACCGAGGCAGAGGACTTGTTGCACATTTCCTACCATATTGCCATATCATAAAAGGAAATTTTACTTGGCATTGGATTCATTAGCTCTACAAGAAGAAACTTTTATTTTATGAGCTAAGATGGGACGAGTTAATAAGACGGGAGTATCTAGCAGGAAGCCAATAAATCATATTAGGAATTTTACAAAAGACGTGGGGCAGAATTTTTTCATGAACTCGGTATATAACTTTTTGAATTCATGTTGGCAAAAGAGACGCATTTAGATTGAGGATCTAATTTAGTTGGATTTCCTTAAATTTGATAACACCGCGGTGGAAATGACGGTTGGAGTCATAAGAACGTGCTTAAGGCCTCCAGTTGATGATTTATTGAATTCGTAGGTTTTCTGGTTTTTGTTTCTTTTTATGAATTTTTAATGACAAACTCAAGTGAGTGTAAATCCTGAGGTAATTTATATGGACTGCAGTTTTAATGTAAGTGCTTTTATTAACCGACTTCCAAAGGAAAGGAGGTTATCAATTCATCACGTATATTTTTTTGTTGGTTTTACGGTTTTTGTAAAATTTTGTTTATAAAAACCTACTAGTTTCGCGGCCTGTCTGTCCGTCCGTCTGTTCGTCTGTCCGTGCGTCACAGCTAGTTTCCTCAGAAACTATAAAAGCTAGAATGCTCAAACTTTGTGAACAGGTCAGAAGTGATGATCTCTCAAAAGTTAAGGTCTTATCAAAAATTTAAAAAAATGTTTAAGGGGGGTCCCCCCTGATAACGAATTAGCAATTAAAATTTTTTTTAATTCAAAGGTAGTCGAGTGGGGTATCAAATGAAAGGTTTTGATTAGAACTTTTAGAATCTGAAATAAAAAAATCATTTTGTTAATTAGGGGGTCCAAGGGACGGCAAAATGTACCAAAAATTTTACTATTAAAACTACAAAATTTCCAAATTTAACTCCGATTTTTTAGCATAACTGATCGACGCGTGTAAGGATTTTGATTGTAGAGGTTTCAAATGAAGGACAACATATTGATCTAAAATGTGTCGATACAGAATTGTAATCCTTCAAAGACTCTGTCGATATTAACAGTCCAATATGATACATTGATGTCGAGAAATTGAATTTAAATGATCTATCGTACGAAAAGTGCCAATTATTTGGTACTCTTCAAGGATTGGATGGAGATACCGAATCCTTAGATAACGGATTATAAAAATGATCAGTATCCTTAATTTTCTCCATAAACGGTTTATTATTGTCAATTATTTCTACCGGAATTAATTCTCAATGCAGCATAAATACAATTCAACAATATTTTGAGGGAAAATTTCAGGATGCTTTTCTCTTCCGCATTCATTCTATGCTTACTGATGAACTTAGTAAAGGATCCTTCTTACATCCTTAGACGTAAAAGTCACACATAGGATTTATAAAATTCCTCGAAGAAATAATAAGGATTGAGTGATTGCAAATTATAGAGTTGATTCGTTACTTTCCAGTTAATATACGTTACATGCCTAGAAATCTAAAATTAGTGATTTCCACACTAAAGACCGGCGAAAATCACGTCCTAAAAAGACGATACTTTTCCTTCTATAACTGATCATAACTTTAAAGATAAACATGAAAATGCATAGTCGAGTTTTTATTGAACTATAGGGTATAATTTTCATGAAACTTTTATGAAAAGTATGTGCCATAATCAACTGAAAACGAAGGCGACGGATATCGAATAAACGTGAAATAGTGATACGGTCAAGAAGGATCTTTTTAAGTAAATTTATTGAGATTGATTGCGGAGCATATATATATATATATATATATATATATATATATATATATATATATATATATATATATATATATATATATATATATATACATATATATATATATATATACATATATATATACATATATATATATATATACACATATATATATACATATATATATATATATATATATATATATATATATATATATATATATATACATATATATATATATATATATATATATATATATATATATATATGTACGAGGGTGGTTCAGATATAATTGAGACAAATGCTTTGACATATTCCAGTACCTCCGACCCCAATTCCGATATTGTATCGAGACGAATCGCACTTCGTGCCGGTTTAGGAACCCATCGCGCCGTTATTTTGCGATATTGAAGGTGTTCGTGGATGATAGACTCTACACTACCAATATATACCTACGGTCCTTCAAATTGAGTTGTTCTACGCTTTATCTGGTGTGATGCTGGTTCGCGGTCGACGATCATGCGGCTCATCCTCAACGGTTTCGGGAGCATCTTTGAATGCTTTGGCCCATTAAAACAGAGCAACCCTACCCAGGAACTCACTACCAAACTGATTTTGCAAACGCAGAAAAATTTCCGTGTTTTGAACGCCTTCCCACACTAAAAAACGAATGAAATTACGTTGCGCAACGGCGGTCGGCAATTGACGTTCACTCATGGTCGTAGCACGCGCGTGAAACATGCACTCCCGACGAAAAATATGCTACACTATTCGTAAGGGATCCAGCTATCAAAAAATACATGCGCGCCATCTACAGCGCTTGTTTCAATTATATTTGAACCTCCCTCATATATATATATATATATATATATATATATATATATATATATATATATATATATATATACATATATATATATATATATATATATATATATATATATATATATATATATATATATATATATATATATATATATATATATATATATATATATATATGTTTATACTACAAAATATTTATATGTGTATATTACAAAATTCGTATATATAAATATATATATATATATATATATATATATATATATATATATATATATATATATATATATATATCGGGGAAGAAATGATATGGCACTGCTTCCAAAAAATTTATTTCATCCCTTAAGGGAATTTTCGAAGTCGGTTTTTTTTCCAAAAGTTAAGCAACGACTGGAAGACGTAACTGAAAATAATTTCGTATGTTTAAACACTTAAATGGGCTTTTTGTTGTGTGCAAAAGCCCATCACAGTTTGGTTTAGCCAATGAAAGAAAGTAGTTTTGCTGTTGCTGATTACAAGAAGGCCTTTTTAACACATCTAGGCGGTAGGATCACAATCGCCGCTAGCATTTTAATTTTAGTGTGGTTAGTTCGCCATCTAATGAGGTTTTGTTTACTCCGTTTTGAATTTAATTGCGCCGTTTTTACCTTTTATTAGATATTATATTTTTTGATTCAATTGGAAATCCCACCAACACTATTCAAAAGTTATTTATAATTCTAACACAATAGTCAAATTTTATTCTACATCTAATATGTTATAATCTAATTATAATCAAATTCAATCAAAAACTTAAGCTTATACTAATAAAAAGCTGTCACGGTGTTCTTAATCAAAACGTTAAACCTTATTTTTAAGCCTTATATAATAGACATAACATATACCTATCCTAAACGCTGAAACTTTTCCCTAATTTTTGACAAAAACAACCAACAACAACACTAAATGTAGCGATGATGAGCTGAAACTCAAAACTAAGTAACGAGAAACACAAAAACAGAAAATAAACACGAATAATTTAGACATCGTCGTTCAGCCATCAATAACTAGGTTGCTCCATCTCAGCTCGACCAGCCTCAACGAATCTAGCAAATGAGTATCTCCATTGGAATTGCTGGTCACGTGAACTCAGATTTGGAGGATATTTTATCTTCTTATCGGTGGCCCGTCGATATATGTGATATATGACTGGGACGCCGTCAGAATCAAAAACATATCGATTCATGTCCAAATTCACGAATGCTTCTGGAGGAACGAAGCCAGTAGCGAGGCAAGTCGCAATATACCCGTCTGTTGGGTGGGATAGCTGTGAAGTCCAGGGGTTTTTGCTCACAGTTACAGATCTTGCGATATAATTCCGAAGAAGTTTCAATATGAAGATATCGACTCTCGTCACTTTAGCAGTTTGATTAATTCTTCTATTCGATACATAGTGCTTCCAATCCCTCTCAGGCTATCTGTACAAACCAGTAAATGCACGAAGACATTTCCTATCGAAAAATCTTAATCTTTCTATAGCACTAGCACTTTGGTTGTACCAGATCTGACATCCATATGTCAAAACTGGTCTAATCAGGGTGTTGTAATATATAACTTTGACCTTTTGATCGATGTATCTGGAATGAAAGAGTCGTCGAAGGGCCGTGACTAATTTTTGTGCTTTACTGAGCATGATTTTCACATGTTCAGTATAGTACAGGTACTGATCGAGATGAACACCGAGTTATCGAACACAGGATTTATGTGGAACTCGTTCTGAACTACCCTCATGATCAATAATGTGGGAATCCTTCCAATTACGTTTCAGGTCTTGACTTGTCCCCTGCAGCGTTGTCCGAAACAAAAATGTTTTGCACTTTTGCGCATTGCTTTTCATTCGCCAATTATCAGTGTATAGAGCTGTTCATCATTTAACAGTTTTTGTAAATTGCTCTGAGCTGCTGTAGCTGTAGTCTGCCGTATAAATGATAAGATCATCAGCAAACGCTACCAATGAACGCGTTGGCGAGATGTTAAAATCGAAGCCGTTCAATAGCTTGGTATGAATATTGAGAAGAGCAGAGGCGCAATAACTGTTCCCTACTGTAGACCATTCAAGACCTTGAAGTCGCGCATTATCATCAGATTCCCACCAGTTACAAAAAATGATTTCCCGTATAAAATATTGCGCATTGTAGCGGAAAGGTGTCTGGGGAACCTGTCCTGAAGGAGTTTAAAAATGTACCCATCTAACCACACCGTATCGAAGGCTTTCTCCATATCAATGAGAGAAACTCCGGCACATTCTCTATCATTTTATTCCCAACAGATATCTGATGTTACTTTCGTTATCAAATGTATGGTGGAATATCTGGCTGGTTGGCATTTCGGCATCAACTCATGTTTCTCAATGTAGGCGTTTAATGAATGGTTAGTATCACTTCAAACACATTGTTGATGTTAGGCAGCAAGCTAATTGAGCGATAGCTTTCAGGGCACGAAGATTCTTTTCCTTTTTTCAAGATCGGAAATACTTTGGCTTTTTTCCACTCATTTTTGAAATATAAATTGCTCGACATGTTGTTGAACAACATGCAATAATTCCTAATAGCCACCTCAGGCAAATGTCGGAAAACTATATTTGGAATACCGTCAGTACCACATGATTTCTTGTTGTTTATCCTGCCAAATATGAAACACAAGTCTTCGTAGCTGACAAAATAATCAATAAGATTCATGCTCGCTATGAGGTCAGATGTTAATGTTTCATTGAAATGAAGAATTGATTCGGTGTTCTTTTGCTTCAACGACCTCTGAAAACTTGATTCCCCCTCTCAGGGTTTGGTAGATGGACAAATTCAAAATGTGTTCCAGTCAGGGCAAGTTTCCATTTCTATCCGGAGTCGTACTATCAATTTCGATACCAGCCCTATCGAGAAAATTTATCTCATCACTAGTGACTCCAAGACTCAATAGGTTCACCCAAGACTTCTTATAGAATAAGCTATTCACTTATCTGAAAACGTTTTCTGGGTCCTGTGGGCTTATACTCCTGAAGTATGATCGGATTAAGTTCTGAACATTTTTTGGGTGTAATTTCAACAAAGCCAACGAGGGATGTATGTAGCCCAAAAAGGCTTTTCAAACTTTTCAACCTTGCGATGGATGGTATTTCATATCCTTCCATATTGTTTCGATGTTTAATCTTGGGAGTTACTTTCTCAATCGTTTCCAATGTCAGCTTCTCTAACTTCGACGAATAGAGATCTATTCCATCGTTAGTTAGATTCCTGTCGTTAGGAATCATTGAGAAAGCGTTGCCATCATTAGTAATGGTCGCTATCGTAAGGAAGCACCTGAGTTTCTGTTAAGGGCTATTAAAGATAAATTCAAGTTTTGCGTCAGTAATGCAGAGGTCCATCTATTAATTTGTCCTAGGTTATGTTGGGGGCTCCGATCAATCTAGATTGCACATATATTCAATTCGGTTCTCTGTTAGCCACGATTTTAAGAGTACATCTCTTGGTTTATTTTTGGCGTTCAGCCATGATGTATGCCGGACATTCAGATCGCCGACAAGAATATAATAATTATGCAGCCTGTTCAGTTCGAGTATCTTAAACAAGGAATCGAGCTCCTTCTTGAACTTGAGAGCGTGTCGATCAGTTGCATAGACAGAGATAACGAAGAGGTTATCCCCACAACGTATCATCGAATTGCTTTCGCAAACGGTTAGCATTAGAGAGGTATTTTTGAAGGGGCATTTTGACCTTTTTGAAGAGCTGGTGCTAGTTCTGGTGTCAGGAATCGCTTCAGCTTTCACGTTATCCTCTTGTAAAATGTATTGGAGTTAACTTTATTAACGAGCTGATACTTTTTCTGATTTTTCAGTGAAAGCGAACTTCAACCGCGTGTAATCCATTCGGATGATAGGCTCTCATCATTTCAAAAGCGATAACTGAAAATTATGCTGGCGGTTCAATAAGTATTCGTATTTGAAGACAAAGGGCGTTCCTGAGTGAAGCTGGTATTATCATCGTTTGGTGCCATCTATCAAACGACGGTAAAACAAATTTTAGACTGATTGATAGGTTAATTTAGATTTGGCAGCCATTCGAGTAAGACGTGTTTCACGATTTTCGCTAAGATGGAAAAAAAGCTGTATCGTTCGGTAATTCGCTTTTTGTTTTTCGATGGAAAAAATTAGAGGAGATAAAAGCAAAGTTAGATGCTGTTTATGGAGACACTTCGCCATCTATGACCGCAGTTAGATATTGGTTCAACGACTTTAAAAACATGGGCGAACGTAAGTTTTTGATGAGGAGCGACCAGGACGCCCGGCAGACGTGGTTACAGAGTAAATCATTCAAAAAGTCTACGACATGATTCTTGCTGATCGATGAGTGAAAGTGCGCGAAGTAGTAGAGGCCGTAGGTGTATCGACCGGAACGGCAATTAATATTTTACATGATAAGTTGGCGATGAAAAAATTGTCGGCTCGATGGGTGCCGCGATTGCTCACGGTGGACAACAAGCGGAAGCGGCTGTTAACTTCGCAGCAGTATTTGGAGCAATTCAAGTTAAATCCGAAGGAGTTTTTGCGTTGAGTTGTCATCGTTGATCATTACACACCAGAAACTAAGCAACAATCAAAACAATGGATTTCTCCCGGTGAAGCTGCTCCAAATAAAGCGAAGACGGTCCCATCAGCCGGAAAGGTCACGGCGACAATTTTTCGGGATGCAAACGGCGTCATCATCATGGATTCATTTAGAAAAAGGAAGAACGATCACTGGACAATGCTACAGTGAGTTATTCGACCGCTTCAATAAAAAATTGAAGGAGGCACGGCCGCATTTGAGGAAAAAGAAGGTGCTGTTTCATCATGATAACGCACCAGCACATTCATCCGAAGTTGTCGCCGCCAAACTGCATGAATTGCGTTACGAATTGCTGCCGCACCCTCCGTTTCACCCTATCTGGCTCCCTGCGACTTTTTCTTGTTCCCAACATGAAGAATGTAAGTAATTGAAATATATTGTGTACTATGAAACTCTGGAGAGGAATGCAAAATAATTAGCTTAGTTTTGATCGGATTTGCTAAAGCTTATCCTCTCATTTGATATAAGTACAGGCATGGCCATCATACATATGGCCAGCCAAATTTTTATTTTTTATAGTAACCTGAAAATAATTTGTGGAAAACTCTGTCACTCTTTTTGAGTGTAGGTTGCATCAGCTGATTGGGTTGAAACAACCACAATGCACTCATGTTACAAATCACCTGATTATCTTACGATTACTCAAATTTTTCTTTCGACGACCAAGGAAAATCATTTTAAAGGAAAAAACAAACATATGATGCTATTTATAAAAACTTTTTAATTCACTTTTAGCAGAATACACCAAATTTCGTTTTGTTTAACGATAATAACTGCTTTTATTTTCATTAAGTCCTATGGTAGATGGTCCCGAGTAATAGAGTTTTGTTTATCGGAGTTTCTTTAACTTTATTTAACTTCCAATTAATGTGAAAACGTAGTATTAACACTATTTTGCGATCAATTCCAATAATTTAACTGTGCCGAACCAATTGTTTATGTTCTCAAAGCTAACTATCAACGTGAAATATTGGTAAATCATTCGGGTACTCCATTTTTTTCTGGGCATCATTATGACGTCACGTTGGATGTATGGGAGCAACCACATTTGCTAATCGATATTGTACTTGAATGTACTGTCATAAGTGGATAACGCTTTTACGTTCTAGCTTGGATGAAATTGTGATAAGTAAGCTCTCTGCTGTTTAAAAGTTTTTCGTTTCTCCCTTTCGAACATTTTACCTCTCTTTTAATTTGGCCGATCGGCTGGTACGCTTGTTTAATAGTTTATATGCTCCGAAGGGATAAACTATTGTTTTTCGTTTATTGTACGAGTAGTTGGCATAGTATACTCATATGGTATCCACACTCAATCAACCCTCCGGAAAAATCCGAACATAAGCCGAACAGCGACCCATAAATCTCCGGTAGCAGGTAGGTAGGTAAATGCTGACGCGAGGATTGACGAGAATATAAACATATGCTTCGATGAGAGATTTCAGGATTACCATATCTCAAAACTTTGCAGAAGAACAATTTCGTTCCATTCAATCTTTTAGTTTTTTATTAGGATCTGGCAGCACTCCCATGTTTTGAAATGCGTATAGGAACACGAGCGTCGGAAGTTTTATTTGCTTTGCTTCTTGAACGCGCCAGGCCTTGACTCAGCTGACCGGCCCCTGGGAAAATTCTGAAAGTGTGCAACACAGGGTAAATGGTAGGTGTGGGTGCTAGGTGAATGTACTATGGTAGTTAACATGGAGATTTTTGCCTACTTGTTTTATTTATTGTCCAACCAATTACGCACAAACTGTTCAACCCATTGATCATTCGTAAAACGGGCTCCTCCGAGTGAGAGAGGTCCAAGCATATGAAAACCGCAAGAGAAAAGGTCAGAGTTGTAGGGAGGGTGATCAAGTGTAGTCCAATGCATTTCATCCTATTTTTAGTGTGGGATCTTGCATTGTCGTGCAAGACCAGGACGTCTCAGATGGGTTGATGGCACCTTTTTGGCCGATATACTCGTACAGCTCGAAACTAGTCAAGAATTTCACAGTAGTAAGCAACGAGTAAAAATCCTTGAGAGTCCCAAAAAAACCCTTTATGACTCGGGAGTGTAGTACTTTCACCCGTGGCTATGAAATGTTTTCTTCCCGAACTGTGCACGCATCCGTCCTGAGTTTCGTCTGATTTAAAACCTTCGTTCATTAAAACTATGATGATGCGTCGCGCAACCGAAGGATAAATCCCTCTTTAGCTAATTGTTAGGACAACTAAACAAATCGGTCGTGTGGTCGGCCTGGCCTTATATCATCTAGATGGATTCCTCCCTATCCTTCCTGCCACTTCGTTTATCTTTGACACGCTTGTAGGCCCTCGTTTATATTTGAATCTAATTTATTTAAACTTAAATCTAAAAAAATGAATAATTTCATTCATCTTAAATTAATTTTTTAAAATAATAACAGTAAAGCTAATCCATGTTATAACCTTATTTCTAATCATTAATATTAAAATAATTAACAAGACCAAAAAAAAGTTCACCTAAAAATGTTGAGCGTAAATGAAATGTAAAAGAACAATAGTTAATTTTGATCGTTTTTCTAAGTAAATATCCAGCCATTAAAACCGAGATAAGCGAGCCTTCGCTTCATTAACTTCAACTAACCTTGCAACAGAGTATCTCCATCGCAAATGTTGAACCCTTACATTCCAATTCGGAGGATATTAATCTTGTCAGTGATCTGCTTATATATATATATATATATATATATATATATATATATATATATATATATATATATAATTTTTTTTTTTTGAGTTTAGCACTATAGCTCATTTTGGGCCTTCGCTTAGAGATAATTAGGGTATCTCATTATCTTGATCGAATAGATCGGTACTCAAAAAGGTTATATGACCAGTACCACGCTTTGACCGTTGATCCGACGATGCGATACGTTTTGATTTTAAACTATTACGTATCATAACTGAACGGGCAAACATATTAGGAGGAATGAAGGCAGTGATAAGACATCTCTCAATGAACCCGTCAGTATGGTGGAATGACAGCGAAATCCAGGGTTTTCCGCACACAGTTGCAGAATTCGCAATGTGGTTTCGAGTGAGCCTTAATATATACGTATCGATTCTTGGTACCTTAGCAACTTGATAAACTCTTCGGTTGGATATATAGTGTTTGGAATTTGTGTCAGGCTTTCTATATAAACCGTATAAGCGCGAAGATATTTCCTTTCGAAAATTTTCAACATTTCCATCATACTAGTACTTAAAATAAAGGAAATCTGACACCCAATTTAATATAATTCCGACTCAAACTCTTCTCAAATACAAAAAAGAAACAAATGCTCTAAATTGCATTATAAGTCAGAAATTTAAAACGTTGTTTTTTTTACATGCTGCATTGATTGGCGAATTGCATGCAAGTCTACTCGTATACGAGGCACGTCTAGAAATTAAGTGTACTCAATTTATGTAGGGTTCAAAAAAAATTTAATTAAACAAAAATATACTTGGTTACACTTGTACATATGTAAGTTATTTTTCGAAGTAGTCACCATCCCGCTCGATGCAGGTGGTGAGCCGCGGGATCAATTTTTTGATGCCTGCCTCGAAGAAGTCTCCCGCCAGCTCTTTCGCTCGCTTCACCTCCTCGGTCGTTGAAAACTTGTTCCCACCCATGTGCACCTTAAGGGAAGTGAAGAGATGGAAATCTGAAGGGGCCAAGTCAGGGGAATACGGGGGGTGGTTCAAAAAGTCCCATCCAAAAGAGTCCAGGAGTTGCTTCGTGGCGTTGGCCGTGTGAGGTTTGGCACTGTCAGCTGTTTTGAGACCCACCTCGCAGACAATTTCCGATATCCGAGAGTTTCTGTGATTGTTTCGTGTATCAGGGATCTGAAGATTTGCGAAAACCTCGCAGAAAGTTCATCAAACGTCAATCTACGATCGTCACGGATCGCAATCTCGATTTTTTCCAAAAGTTCGTCAGTCACAATTGAAGATCTTCCGCTCATCTGATCGTCATGCACGGAAGTACGGCCATTTTTAAACTCGCAATACCACTTGTACACTCGCAATACCACTTGTACACACTCGTACGACTCATAGCTTTATTACCGTAAACAGTTTTCACCTCATTATAAATTTTAACCGGAGCTTTTCCCTTCGCAACGAGGTAGCGAATGACGGCGCGAATTTCGCACTTGGCGGGACATACGAACGACATTTTTGGCGAGAGATGCTACTGCGTCAAGAGTTTTCAACACACTAACCTCGGATTGGTCTCATTTTGAAGGAGAGGGGTCAGGCTACGCGGTAGTGTTGCCGACATGTCGAAAAAGTATTCCCTACAACTGTGAGTGTACCAGGACACCTACTTTCTGGACGTGCCTCGTACTACTGTGACCAAAAAATAAGGCGACGTTTGCATTTAAACTGCGCGCGTCGAAGGATTTGGAGAATTATTTTTTTGTTTTATGTTGGTAGTACTGTCAGTGACATCTATGTCAAATTTACATGTCAAAATATTCATTAGTGTTTGAGATACGCGCACTTTGGTCTGGGGATGTATGACATCTTCGAGGGTTGGGAAACTTCATCATATTCATCGATAGCATAAGTTCATACAAGTGCAATTTGTACGCAATTCCATAATGTTCAATGAACCTACAAACCATTCGACAATTTCCTGCATGCACATACACTAAATCGTAAGCACTTGCATTTTACCCGAAAGTTCATCTAATGCGCACAAATTTTGTATTGCAGGTCATTAAATTGTACCCGCGCAATCCATAATTGCACAACTTAATTGAAAATGCGCAAATTCGCTTACGAGAATATATTTTTCTTCCGATCGTCTACACGTGAGTTAATGAAAATATATGGGAATTGCAATGATGGAATGTGCAAATTGTATATAATCGAAATTGTATTTTTGATGACATGAGCATTTAAGTTTAGTATAAATGAATCAAGTTGAATAAAATATGATGAATATTGATTTGAACCTATAAGTGTTTTCATTCAATTTCATTGTAAAAACTTGAAATAAGTTCAAGGGGAACTTATGCATTTTGTTCCAGCATAATTACAACTAGTTCATAAGGAACTTGTCATTTTTGGAGTTCATAAGAAACGTATCATTTTTAGAGTTCATAAGGAACTTATCATTTTTTAGAGTTCATAAGGAACTTGTTATTTTGGAATTCAAAAGAAATTCAACATTTTGGTAACCCCAGAAAACGAACTAACTTACAACACAGCTTGCGGTACATCGAGGCAACCTAGACACCGAAAAGATAGATTGTAGTGCAACGAGTCAACTTACAAATTTTTGCGGCTTTCCCATGCCAACAAATCAATCTGTAGTACAGATTGCGGTGCATGGAGGTGCAGCAAGAACAACCCAGACATCTGGAACACGATTTGCAACAATAAATTGCGAATTCAAAAGAAAGAGTGCGATGTAACAAAGCAATTTAGAATGAGAAGACAGCTTGAGAAACCATCAAACAAACTAGACAAGTTCAAAAGGAACTCAACTTTAACAAATCTTCAAAATTAACCCATCGTACTCACAAGCGACGGCATGGACAGCAATTTGACAGAGCATGGACAGCAATTGGATAGAGCGGATCGTCAGAAACTACAAAAAGGATTCTGCCGTTCATAAAACATAGGAAAAACTCAATAACCGACAATTGGAGATTTCTACGTTATGGCGTAGATTTGACAACAGCCACGACAGCTTGCAAAGTTATGCAGAGTAACTCAAAGAGGTAGATTATTTTAAAAATAATTATTTCATTTCCGTTAAAGCTGTAGTAGACAAAACGCTAGACGACATAACACTCACTCGCAGTACAAAAAAAAAACCGATGAAAACACTAGCTCCCCGTATATTAAATGCATTAGCATAATGCTAAAAACGCTGAGACATCTCCTAGAGCGTACGGAAGAAAAGCTTCAAAAAGATCAGCCAAAAGAGTACAAAGAGTCCCAACTACACGCCTTCACACTGGGAGGCAATCCAGTCAAAACACTTCGAGATACTCGACAGGAGCAATGTCACAAACGAATACGATATGCAAGCATTTGTGAAAACAGAGGAATGGGTTGAGAGAGTGCAACTGAAAGTTACTAGAAGCAGGCACTATGATAGAACAAGGTAGCCAGAATATAAAACTGCCAAGGCTTCAACTTCTTAAATTCGATGGATAAGGAAGCAAGAGTTCCATGACTTGTTCACATAGCTAATCGACAACAGCACATTAGGGAATGCACAAAAGTTATGGCTTTTGAAAACCAACCTATGGGAGGAGGCGGAGGCTCTGATTCGCCATATAATCATTTGCGACTACAACTATGAACCAGCATGGAGTCTCATCAAGGAACGCTACCAAAATAAAAGGCTACTGGTAAATGCTGTGTTGAACAAGCTGAATACGATAAATGGTGATGTATTTCAAGAAGTGAATTTTCTCATAACATCACTCAAGAGTATATTCGAGGGTTGCAAGTGCTCAATATACCAGTGAATCAGTGAGATCCAATTATTATTTTCATTTTGCTTAAAAAATTGGAGAAAACCACTCATGTCTCATTCAAGCAGTCATTAAGACAACCAAGAGAGAGCCCGACTCTGATTCAATTTCTGCAATTTTTCGAGCTGAGATTTCGATCTTTGGAGGCACTGGGCAAAAAAGGCGGATGACAATAATCACAGAGCGTTTTAACAAAACATGCGCTAACAGTTGCAAAAGTCAACGAAATGAGCTGCCAACTTTGCAGAGTAGCCACACAATTAATCGATGCGAAACGTTCCTCGCAATGGAAACACCAGCAAAGAGAAACTGGATAGCTAAAAAACAACTGTGCTTCAATTGTCTCAGGCCCGGACACAATTTAAAATCCTGTACGTCACGGAACTGTTTAAAATGCAGTCAGAAACACTACACCACAGTACATATGGAAGAGTTTAGCCGAATCGTTGACATTAAGCAACCATCAAGGGAGGCTACTTCATATGCACTACTAGGAACAGCAGCAGCGAACGTAATGGACTTAAATTGTGCAAAAGTAACAGCCAGAGCGCTTTTGGACACTGGTTCGCAGCTCAGTTTCATTTCAGACAGGTTGTACAAGAAACTGAAAATCAAGAGCGCAGCGTAAAACCAGGACATTTTAGGAGTTGGTAACAATCATCAATAGTCTGATAAACGAGTCGTTCATTTCATTCAAAATCAAATTTGAAGCATTCTTCCTGAAGGATATTACAAGTAAGCATCCCGACCGTCATCTTAATACACCCAACTGGCCACTACTTTAGGGCATCTTATTAGCAAATCCAAAATTCAACGAATCACAGTCAGTGGACATGTTGCTAGGAGCAGAATTATTCAGTTCAATAATGAAGGGAGATACCATTTCAATGGGCAATGATTTACCTTGTCTGCACAACACTGTATTAGGGTGGATGTTCCTAGGAAAAGTGGACAGCAACATAAGTGAGACAAAATTTTGTGGAGCAATAAGACATTTGGGCGAACAACTCGAAAGCTTTTGCGAAATCGAAGAGCTCAAAACCAGTACACCTCCTATATCTTCAGAAGCAGACAAGGGCTGTGAGCGCTTTTTCAAAGACACCGTATCTAGATGATCGATCAAAGACACGACAGGATGATAGATTGTGTGTCGAACTTTCGTAGAACAACCCACCATGCTAGGTAGATCTAAACAAATTGCGTTGCAAAGACTACGTGGACTTCAAAGCAGATTCGAGCGCAACCCAACTTTACAGACTGATTATAATCAATTTATTCAAGAATACTTGTAACTCGGTCATCTTGAACCAATCAACAACATCGATGAGACCAAGCCAAATTTCTATCGCCCTCATCACTGTGTACTTCGACTAGAAAGTACCACGACCAAGTTGCGGGTTGTGTTTGATGGTTCTGCAAAGACTTCGACAAATAAATCGTGAAATGATATCTTGCGAATAGGCCCTATTCTATATTACAACCAAGTCTATATTACAACCAAGTCTATTTGACATACCCATTAGATTTCGGTACCATAAATACGTTTTCATCGCTGACATTCAAAAGATGTACCGGCAGATATTGGTACACAAAGCTGGCCGCAACTTTTAGCTGATTCTTTGGCAAGCTCAAGGCGAAGACAACATCCAAAGGTATCGCTTGAAAACTGTAATATATCGAATACGATATGACCCACATCTCGCAAAACGGTGTCTCAATCAGACGAAGAAGTTCTTTTCCCCGAGATTTCTACTTTGATGAACTATTGACTGGAACAGATACTCTCGATCACGCTGTACAATTGCAGCAACAAATGACGGGATTACTTCTAAAGAGAGGTTTCCAGTTGCACAAGTGGTGTTCAAATCATGCCAAGTTGATGCAAACCATTCCATTAAATGACCAAGCTTTCGAATTTAGTATAATGAAGCTAGAACCTATATACATAAAAACGCTAGACTTGAGCTGAAATCCAACATCGGATAAATTCAACCTAAAAATTTCAAGCTTTAGTAGCAACCGACCAATAACCAAACGTACAGTGTTCTCAGAGATGTCACAACTATTCAATCCCTTCGGCCTCCTAAATCCCATAATCGTACTGGCAAAAGTTTTCATGCAGCAACTGTGGGAACTCAATCTGGATTGTGATTGTAGAAAACCTGCAACATATATGAGCAATGTATAAACAACATTTCCATTGCTACAGTTTGCAGTGGACCTAGACACTACAGATATCTACTAGTCAATTATCTTGTTTATTTGGTATCCGCAGACCAATTTTCTTTTTTAGGTAAATTTCTCGAGAGAAATTTATATATATATATATATATATATATATATATATATATATATATATATATATATATATATATATATATATATAGATGTATATATATATATATATATATATATATATATATATATATATATATATGTATATGGTCAAAGCTTTCAACAGATTTTTATGAAATTCAGTAGTTTGATAGAAATTATAAGTATCTACAGAATTGCGTAAAAAAACTGGAGGTCAGGTTGCAAAAAACAAAATGGCGGCCAGTTGAATGTCAAAATTTCAAAG
The DNA here is from genome assembly GCA_963969285.1 of Odontomyia ornata. Lineage (NCBI taxonomy): Eukaryota > Metazoa > Arthropoda > Insecta > Diptera > Stratiomyidae > Odontomyia > Odontomyia ornata. The sequence continues at coordinate 137,935,284 of OZ017740.1, forward strand.
GCTTCTAAAAGTCGCAATTTTTATACGACATATATGAAACTTGGTTTCAAGATAGACATTACTTACACCTACAGCCTTTGATATTTTGGTGATCATGCATGAACAAATTTCAAAATGGCGGCCGTTTAAATATTTTTCATGTTTTTGTGGCCCTCTAGCGGTCACATTTTCCAACGGATTTTGATGAAACTTGAGATTATGGATCTCTGTATTATGTTCTTGTATTTTGCAGGAAATTATTAAAATTGAATGAAAAATAAAAAAGTCGAAAATTTAAAGCCTAATATTTTTAGCTGCCATTATCTTTAAAAATTGAATTATTTTGCCCTGTCTAGAGTGAAACTCCTATTTGAACGAGATAGTACATTGATTGATGAGGTCCTAGCATACAAAGATTTAAAATTATCCAAAATCAAATGCATGCATTCAAAATGGCGGCCTCAAAGGTCTGAAGGCAAGCGCAATTCGCTATTTTAGTGCCAACTGAATTAATGAATATTTTTCATGGAAACGTTTTAAATGACTTTACTTGAAAGAACTTATAAACCAGATCATTTTTAAGATATTGTAAAATATTTTTAACAATACCCTAAAAAATTATAAAATCGCGACTTGTCTGTCTGTCCTGTTTTCTCGCAAACCACATGAGCTAGAATGTGGAAATTTTCTACGTAGGTCAAAATTGGTGCCTCTTGAAATTTGCAGTGCAAGAAAATATTTTAAGGTATTTAAGGGGGTCTCCCCATACAGGTGGGTCTCCCCATACAGGGGGGTGGCATACATTTTTTTTTTATTTCTGTAGCCCTCTAGCAGCCAAGATTCTCAACACATTCCGTTGAAAATTGAAATTATAAGTTATTAAGGCAAGTTAATTTAATTTAATTATGCAAATCGAATGACAAATTAAAAAGTCGAAAATTTACAACTTAATATTTTTAGCAGCCGATTTCAATAAAAATCGAAATGGCGGCTCTCATAATTCAGAAAAAATTGAAAATGTATTTATTAATGGCAACGCAAGTGCTGATTAAACTTTTATGGAAATCTTTTGAAATTAACTATTCGAGCTATTTAAGCCTTTGTGTGGTTACCACTGTGAACTGTGTAAACAGCAAATGCGAGAAGGGCGAAACTGGTATTTGTATGTTTACAACAATTTATTATCCGCCGATTTTCAATATGTGATCCATACGTGTGCAACTCAATTTAATTAGCAAAATATTTGCGCCCCCCATAAAAGGTCTCTAAAAACAAACGTGCCCAGATTTTTTTTTATGTTAATAAATACCCATATGGTACTACAAAAATTGCAGAAAGAAGTTTAGTAGTAGGCAAGCCAAATTCTTTTTCGAAACTTTATGCTACATACGAGAAATTTACCTTTCCGGCTGGTGCTGCCAACGGGGATTTTTTTTAATGAAGATGACTCAAAGCAGTCGAAACGCATCTGTTCACACAATAAAGCAAAGCTCGACGGCTTATCAAGAAAAAAGCTATGTAGCAATTTCAATGATGGTTTATAACGTTCATACAGGTATGTTATCATAACTACTCAAACAATTAGGTTAACATACTGAAAACAAAATGGCGACAAAGTTAAATACATTCTGATCGAGCTTTAGTTTTTCGAAATCTATTTATGAAATCTATATATGAGTCAAGATTTAATATTTAAAAAATGTTGTTTGAGTAACTAATTGGTTTACAAAACTCTTCTGGCAGGAGTACTTTCCTGCTACTTCGACTTATTTAATACTAATAAGCAAACAATAAATCAAATTTACGACTCGTTTTGGAGATTAAGGACTACGCGTGCGTCATTCATCAGAGTCAAATTGAAATGGAACGTTTTACTTTCGATTTCCTGATGAATAGATGTGCTGATGTCACTATAATGTTCTTTTGATGTCAAGAAATGCACTTAAAGTGTATTCTTTGTAAGCCTCTGCTAGAGTATGTAGTTCCGTGACAACAGGTTTTTCTTTCACAGGACCATGTTGTCGAGATCAAAATAGTGTATATGGTGCTGGTTATCCAAAACTTTACGACTCTCTCCAAAGTCTGGGCTTTGGAGGAACTATACCTGACGTAACATTCACCTTCGAGTCCATAGTTAAAAGAGTACACAATTCGAGTGTTTTAGAGGACAACTCAGCCAGTGATCATCAGTACATTCTTTTTGAGATCCGTGATGCTGTCAACCAACGCCCATGCTCTCGACTTTCCTCGATTGGATGGAACATTGGAAGGGTTGACGTCGACAGGTTCGCCGAGATGCTCATGTCAGGTGCGCCAACGCTGGAGGATTCGCAGGGAACTGAAGGGCTAGCAGCTTCAGACGTGGTGAACTCAACTATGAGTATCAACACGTCTGCTTGCGGAGCTCCTATGTGCGGTCCAAAAGGTGGTTCTGTTGATGGCACTTGATGTTCGGAACGCCTTCAACTCCGATAGGTGGGTGGATATTCTGGATACGCTGAAAAACTCTTTTTAAGTTCCAGAATATCTTATGCAATTTCAAGGGACTACCTGAAGAACCGAAACCTGCTTTTTGATACGATACAGGGCCGATGAAGGATGGAAGTTACATCGGGTGTTGCTCAAGGATCTATGCTTGGTCCAGATCTGTGGAACATATCGTATGGTGGGATACTGAGGCGAATGCCGCCAGATGAGTCGCAACTGATCGACTATGCAGATAATGTTGCGGTGCTAGTGCTGCACGCACCGTTGAATAGGCTCAACTTAGATCAGGTATGCTAATGCGCCGAGTGAGAGACTGTTGAACTGCTCGCGGCTCGCGCCAGAGTAAGAACGATCAGTATTGGGGAAGTACTGGTTGAATCGAAACCATCAGTAAAATACCTGGGGTTGCTGATGGACCCGAAGATGAGTTTCTCTGAACAAATCAGGGTAACGGGTGATAAAGTTGCTGAGTTTCTCTAGCACTTTCCGAGCTGTGTGGTGGGATTGGAAGGGAGTTTTTTTATTATGAGCTACTCGAGCAGGGTGAAACAATCAACTCGATGAAATACTGCAACCAACTTGATAATATAAAGGATGCAGTTGCCAGAAAATAACCAGAATTAACGAAAAGAAGAGGTGTTGCTTTTCATCACGATTACGCCAGGCCCCATATATGTTCGTCAGAAATAAATTATTATCATTTGACTGGGATATTTCAACTTAACCACTGCACTTTCCTAAAATTGCCCCTTCTGATTATTTTTTTTTTTTTCATTGAAAAATTTTATTCGTGGTAAAATTTTTAATTCAAGAAATGAAAGAAAAATGTACCTTGATCAATATTTTGCCTATAAATTTCAGAAGCTTTGAGAAGAAGGCATTATGAGGCGTCCGGAGAAAGGTTAAAGCTCAGAATGGATCATACATAATTTAATAAAAATTTATGTAACACAAAATAATAATTACTACTTATGGACTTATGGGACAACCTAATATTACCCACGAACTTGGAATGTGTGGGGTGTGGAGTTAGTGCGATTTAGCACCTTAACTCCCTCATATCTGTGAGTACTACAGTACCCACCCACTTTTCCGTGGCAGCTTCAGTCAATATTCAATTTTAAAAATAAATTTTAAATAATTATTTGGCGGATAGTTGGGAAGCGTAAATCATCCCCGTTTCGGACAGTTCGAAGGAATGCCAGGGTACTATTAGTATGGTTGTCAATTGTGTCAAAAAGTTTCAGTGCTCTATCACGTACGTATTTTTCTACTGTCTCAAGTCTTAGGTCCTTGTATATGTCAGTGTTCCTAATGTACCATGGAATTCTTAGGATCTTTCGAATAGTTCTATTTTGGAAGGACTGGAGTGCTTTTTTGTTAGTCTTTGTCGTTTGGTAGAAAGCAGAACTACCATATAGTAACGTCGGTCGTATAATTTGTTTGTAGATGAGCAGTCGATTTTTAAGGCTAAGTTTTTTGGATTTAATGAGTGGGTGTAGTGAAGAGAGAAGTCCAATACAGTGTCCCCGTTTATTTTGTATGTGTTGTCTCCATGTCAGGCTTTTGTCAAATGTAAGTCCAAGGTATTTAGCTGTTGGTGCCCAGTCTATTGTTTCATTGTCAACGTTAAGTCTCTGTGGAGTTTGCTGTAGTTTTCTTGTGATGAATAGGGCTTGTGTTTTATCAGAATTAAGCCTAATTTTCCATTTGCGAAAGTATTTCAATAAAATGTTTATCGATCACTGCAAGTTTGAGGTGATGACTCTTGCTTGTCGTGCTGTAACAAATATACAGGTATCATCAGCGTAGAGTGATAGTTTTACTTTTGGAGGCAGAGTAGGAAGGTCTGCAGTAAATATGTTGTAAAGGACCGGTGATATGGGCGAGCCCTGAGGAACTCCAGCATCAATTGGTCTCAGGCTTGAAAGTTGTTTGTCAATTCTGACACGGAATGATCTGCCTTCCAAAAAGGAGCCAATGGTTTGGGTGAGCTGCAGTGGCATATTGAACTGATGCATTTTGAAGATAAGTCCTGCATGCCAGACTTTATCAAAGGCCTTAGCTATGTCAAACATAACTAAGCCTGTTGAGTTTCTGCGATTTAAGCCTGTTCTGATGTGTTGGACCACTCTAACTAACTGGAGCTCAGTAGAGTGTTTGGCTTTGAAGCCATATTGTTCTTCCGGTAGAATATCTTTATCAGATATAACCTCATAAAGTCGATGCAGAATCACCCTTTCCGCAATTTTCGACAGCGAAGAGAGGAGACTGACGGGTCTTCAGTTTTGTGGAAATTGTGGGTCCTTTTGAGGTTTTGGGAAGACAATAATAACCGCTGATTTCCATATTTTGGGATACCTTCGCAAACGAAAAATCGTATTAATAATGTCAGTGAGTGTTTGTAATATATTATCTGGTAGCCATTAAATCATAGTGTTTGTAATAGTGTCATATCCGGGTGCTTTATGTTTGTCGAGTTTCTGTATAATGTTTTTGATTTCGTCCAAGTCCGTGGGTTTTATTCTGTCTTCGTGTTGAATGTTATCCATCAGTAGTCTATTGACAGAAGATTGAATTATTTCCTCATTTCCAAAGTCCTCCTCATCCGAAAAATTCTCGCGGAATTGTGTTTCTAAGGAATCTGCAAATGCCTCCGCCTTACCCGCATCGTAGAATTGTATTCCATTCGGACCATGAATAGGTGGTACCACAATTTTACTGTTTTTCCGAAAGTATTTGGTCATTCTCCAGAAACTGCCACACCCAGGCTCGAGACTCTGCAAAAAGCTCTCCCATTGCTCGTTTTGGAATACCCTTATTTTATCACGGATTTCATTTGTCATCCGAGTAGCGTTTATACGTAGCGAAGGGTCACCTGTAAACCTAGCTCTCCTCTGAACTTGATTCCTTCTCCTGATCAGTTGTTTGATATTCTGAGGGAGTTCATAGGGATTCGTTTCCCTTCTCGGAGTTATGACCGTGTGGTCCTCTTTTGCCTGTATAATTCTCTGAGTTACGTTCTCAATGATGTTGTCGAGGTCGTCGGCTGTTTCAGGTGATTGAAAATTAGTTTCATTGGCCAATGCGACTTTAAACGCTTTCCAGTTTGTAGTTTTCCTTTCCTGCATAGGAACATCAATAAAGATGTTTTCTATGAGGAAAAGGACTGGTTTGTGGTCGGAAGACAGTTCGTCGGGGGCATTTAACCGAACATTTGGTGTGAAATCTCGCGATATTCCGATATCCAGTGCAAAGCCATGTCTTGTTCCGTAATGTGTTGGCTCATTGGGGATATGCAGGCTAAAGTGGTTGGCTGTGATGAATGTATTGAGCTCGGTCCCAGCTTTATTGCTTCTCACAGCTCCCCAAAGGCGGTGTGTGGCATTTAGGTCTCCTGCAACGAATATAGGGCCATCAAATGCAGTAAGTACTCTGAGATCATCTGGAAGATTTCTATTTGAGGGAGGATTGTAAACAGAAATCACAATGAACTCCAGAAAATCAGTTTGCACTTTGATTACTGTGGCCTCTAGTTTTTCAAGTGTGGGTGTATTGATGGGATAATGATTCACGTTTCGTCTCACGAGAATGGCCGTTCCGCCTCCCCTACCCGTCATTCTATCATTTCTGTACATGATGTAGTTGGGGATGCTGAATCGTCTTCCAGGCTTCAGAAAGGTTTCTTGGATCATGATTATATCGTATTTATGATCGAAAATAAACTGTTGTAATTCACCAGTATGCTGAAGCAAGGAATTCGCATTCCACGTCAGAATTGAAACGTGATTCGTTAAACTCATTAGTGTTTAGTGTTGATGACATTTTGAGATGCAGCGAACATGGTTTGAATCATGTTTGCCATCATCTCTTGCATCATGTTTTGGAACTGTGTCTGTATTTTGGCAAACATTTGGTCCATATTGTTAGTTTGATTTTGTATGCGTGGGGGAGCCTGTGTCGTGGTTGTCTGTTTTTGTGATGGTTGTGTGGGTTGGGCCGCAGCAACCTGTGCGAACGATCTTATCACGTTCTTTGGATTTCTGGGACAACCCCCATAGCTTACAGGATGCTCTCCACCACAGTTTACACATTTTGCTTTCTCTTCTATTTTCTTCGGACAGTTCGAGAAATGGTGAAGCGAATCGCATTTAACACATCGAGACTGTGCATGACAATTGCTGGCAGAATGTCCAAATTGTTGACAGTTGTGGCACATGCCCTGGCCCGTACGAGGACGCTGTGCTTCCACGATGCACATAAGATGGCATACAGATTTTATGTTGTATATATTTGTTTCGGTTTTTGGGAGGAGAACCTTGACGACTTTAGAGAGACCTTCTCTCATTTTAATGTAGTAGACTTCAATTGGGTTGAAGCCCTGAGACTGTAAGTGTTCTTTTATCTCTTCAGCTGAAAGGCCATACAGACCCCTGATGACAACATTCAGCTGTCTATCTTCTGGCAGTATATAAGTGTGGTATTGCAGTTCATTTTCTGTTAGTGCTTTGGTCAGTCGTCTGTGATCTGTGGGTGTAGTTGGTATAATTTGTATTCCCAGGTAGACCCTTTTCGCGGATGTGTATGAAATGTTTTGTGTTTTCATTATGTTCGGTGTTTGGGACCATTTTGAGGGCTCTCGTAAAATGATCGGGACTGTTTTTGATTCTTGTGTTTGTGTTGCGGGTTGTGTGTTTGGTATTGTTGGCTTTGGTGTGGGTGTGATGGCCATTTCGTTGCGACCAACGAAGCAATTTGCTCATCTTTGTCAGCAGGTATGTCACGTCCGGCAACCACGCCACCGTCCGTCGACATCCTGTCCACCAAAAGGGAACTATCTATATGCTACAATTATTATAAGATCCGCCAAATAACTAATTTTCAATAAAATTCAGAATTTAGAAAAATATAATAAGAAAAATTGACTGAGGCTGACCCAGGTCAGTAAAGGAATACCAAGTACTCACCCAGAGTCCCGGTATTCTATCTTCTTTCTTCTTATTCGCTCTATCTTCAATTTCTTCCTATCTTCTTACTCGCTCTATCTTCTTCTTACTTGCTCTATCTTCTTCTCTTTCACTCTATTTTCTTCTATTTCGCTCTACCTATCTGCTGTCTCGCTCTACCTTCTACCCTCCTATCGTCCCTCTCACTCTACTTCTCTCCTATTCGCTATCTCCCTCTGCCTTCGACTTCCTTCTCTGACAATCTTCTGTCCCCTTCTTATCTTCTGTCTTCTTCTTATCTTCTGTCTCCTTCTTATCTTCTGTCTCCTTCTTCTACCTCCTTCTTCTTCTATCTTGCATGTACTTCACTTTCAACTTTTACTCTCCCGTCAGCACGTCGACTTAATAACTTGACTTGACTTGACTGATTGGTATTACCCACGACTTGGAATGTGTGGGGTGTGGAGTTAGTGCGATTTAGCACCTTAACTCCCTCATATCTGTGAGTACTACAGTACCCACCCACTTTCCCATGACAGCTTCAGTCAATATACAATTTTAAAAATAAATTTTAAATAATTATTTGGCGGATAGTTGGGAAGCGTAAATCATCCCCGTTTCGGACAGTTCGAAGGAATGCCAGGGTACTATTAGTATGGTTGTCTATTGTGTCAAAAAGTTTCAGTGCTCTATCACGTACGTATTTTTCTACTGTCTCAAGTCTTAGGTCCTTGTATATGTCAGTGTTCCTAATGTACCATGGAATTCTTAGGATCTTTCGAATAGTTCTATTTTGGAAGGACTGGAGTGCTTTTTTGTTAGTCTTTGTCGTTTGGTAGAAAGCAGAACTACCATATAGTAACGTCGGTCGTATAATTTGTTTGTAGATGAGCAGTCGATTTTTAAGGCTAAGTTTTTTGGATTTAATGAGTGGGTGTAGTGAAGAGAGAAGTCCAATACAGTGTCCCCGTTTATTTTGTATGTGTTGTCTCCATGTCAGGCTTTTGTCAAATGTAAGTCCAAGGTATTTAGCTGTTGGTGCCCAGTCTATTGTTTCATTGTCAACGTTAAGTCTCTGTGGAGTTTGCTGTAGTTTTCTTGTGATGAATAGGGCTTGTGTTTTATCAGAATTAAGCCTAATTTTCCATTTGCGAAAGTATTTCAATAAAATGTTTATCGATCACTGCAAGTTTGAGGTGATGACTCTTGCTTGTCGTGCTGTAACAAATATACAGGTATCATCAGCGTAGAGTGATAGTTTTACTTTTGGAGGCAGAGTAGGAAGGTCTGCAGTAAATATGTTGTAAAGGACCGGTGATATGGGCGAGCCCTGAGGAACTCCAGCATCAATTGGTCTCAGGCTTGAAAGTTGTTTGTCAATTCTGACACGGAATGATCTGCCTTCCAAAAAGGAGCCAATGGTTTGGGTGAGCTGCAGTGGCATATTGAACTGATGCATTTTGAAGATAAGTCCTGCATGCCAGACTTTATCAAAGGCCTTAGCTATGTCAAACATAACTAAGCCTGTTGAGTTTCTGCGATTTAAGCCTGTTCTGATGTGTTGGACCACTCTAACTAACTGGAGCTCAGTAGAGTGTTTGGCTTTGAAGCCATATTGTTCTTCCGGTAGAATATCTTTATCAGATATAACCTCATAAAGTCGATGCAGAATCACCCTTTCCGCAATTTTCGACAGCGAAGAGAGGAGACTGATGGGTCTCCAGTTTTGTGGAAATTGTGGGTCCTTTTGAGGTTTTGGGAAGACAATAATAACCGCTGATTTCCATATTTTGGGATACCTTCGCAAACGAAAAATCGTATTAATAATGTCAGTGAGTGTTTGTAATATATTATCTGGTAGCCATTAAATCATAGTGTTTGTAATAGTCTCTTGGAATGTGTGGGGTGTGGAGTTAGTGCGATTCAGCACCTTAACTCCCTCATATCTGTGAGTACTACAGTACCCACCCACTTTCCCGTGGCAGCTTCAGTCAATATACAATTTTAAAAATAAATTTTACATAATTATTTGGCGGATAGTTGGGAAGCGTAAATCATCCCCGTTTCGGACAGTTCGAAGGAATGCCAGGGTACTATTAGTATGGTTGTCTATTGTGTCAAAAAGTTTCAGTGCTCTATCGCGTACGTATTTTTCTACTGTCTCAAGTCTTAGGTCCTTGTATATGTCAGTGTTCCTAATGTACCATGGAATTCTTAGGATCTTTCGAATAGTTCTATTTTGGAAGGACTGGAGTGCTTTTTTGTTAGTCTTTGTCGTTTGGTAGAAAGCAGAACTACCATATAGTAACGTCGGTCGTATAATTTGTTTGTAGATGAGCAGTCGATTTTTAAGGCTAAGTTTTTTGGATTTAATGAGTGGGTGTAGTGAAGAGAGAAGTCCAATACAGTGTCCCCGTTTATTTTGTATGTGTTGTCTCCATGTCAGGCTTTTGTCAAATGTAAGTCCAAGGTATTTAGCTGTTGGTGCCCAGTCTATTGTTTCATTGTCAACGTTAAGTCTCTGTGGAGTTTGCTGTAGTTTTCTTGTGATGAATAGGGCCTGTGTTTTATCAGAATTAAGCCTAATTTTCCATTTGCGAAAGTATTTCAATAAAATGTTTATCGATCGTACCAAGTTTGAGGTGATGACTCTTGCCTGTCGTGCTGTAACAAATATACAGGTATCATCAGCGTAGAGTGATAATTTTACTTTTGGAGGCAGAGTAGGAAGATCTGCAGTAAATATGTTGTTAAGGAACGGTGATATGGGCGAGCCCTGAGGAACTCCAGCATCAATTGGTCTCAGGCTTGAAAGTTGTTTGTCAATTCTGACACGGAATGATCTGCCTTCCAAAAAGGAGCCAATGGTTTGGGTGAGCTGCAGTGGCATATTGAACTGATGCATTTTGAAGATAAGTCCTGCATGCCAGACTTTATCAAAGGCCTTAGCTATGTCAAACATAACTAAGCCTGTTGAGTTTCTGCGATTTAAGCCTGTTCTGATGTGTTGGACCACTCTAACTAACTGGAGCTCAGTAGAGTGTTTGGCTTTGAAGCCATATTGTTCTTCCGGTAGAATATCTTTATCAGATATAACCTCATAAAGTCGATGCAGAATCACCCTTTCCGCAATTTTCGACAGCGAAGAGAGGAGACTGATGGGTCTCCAGTTTTGTGGAAATTGTGGGTCCTTTTGAGGTTTCGGGAAGACAATAATAACCGCTGATTTCCATATTTTGGGATATCTTCGCAAACGAAAAATCGTATTAATAATGTCAGTGAGTGTTTGTAATATATTATCTGGTAGCCAAGAAATCATAGTGTTTGTAATAGTGTCATATCCGGGTGCTTTATGTTTGTCGAGTTTCTGTATAATGTTTTTGATTTCGTCCAAGTCCGTGGGTTTTATTCTGTCTTCGTGTTGAATGTTATCCATCAGTAGTCTGTTGACAGAAGATTGAATTATTTCCTCATTTCCAAAGTCCTCCTCATCCGAAGAATTCTCGCGAAATTGTGTTTCTAAGGAATCTGCAAATGCCTCCGCCTTACCCGCATCATAGTATTGTATTCCATTCGGACCATGAATAGGTGGTACCACAATTTTACTGTTTTTCCGAAAGTATTTGGTCATTCTCCAGAAACTGCCACACCCAGGCTCGAGACTCTGCAAAAAGCTCTCCCATTGCTCGTTTCGGAATACCCTTATTTTATCACGGATTTCATTTGTCATCCGAGTAGCGTTTATACGTAGCGTAGGGTCACCTGTAAACCTAGCTCTCCTCCGAACTTGATTCCTTCTCCTGATCAGTTGTTTGATATTCTGAGGGAGTTCATAGGGATTCGTTTCCCTTCTCGGAGTTATGACCGTGTGGTCCTCTTTTGCCTGTATAATTCTCTGAGTTACGTTCTCAATGATGTTGTCGAGGTCGTCGGCCGTTTCAGGTGATTGAAAATTAATTTCATTGGCCAATGCGACTTTAAACGCTTTCCAGTTTGTAGTTTTCCTTTCCTGCATAGGAACATCAATAAAGATGTTTTCTATGAGGAAAAGGACTGGTTTGTGGTCGGAAGACAGTTCGTCGAGGACATTTAACCGAACATTTTGTGTGAAATCTCGTGATATTCCGATATCCAGTGCAAAGCCATGTCTTGTTCCGTAATGTGTTGGCTCTTTGGGGATATGCAGGCTAAAGTGGTTGGCTGTGATGAATGTATTGAGCTCGGTCCCAGCTTTATTGCTTCTCACAGCTCCCCAAAGGCGGTGTGTGGCATTTAGGTCTCCTGCAATGAATATAGGGCCATCAAATGCAGTAAGTACTCTGAGATCATCTGGAAGATTTCTATTTGAGGGAGGATTGTAAACAGAAATCACAATGAACTCCAGAAAATCAGTTTGCACCTTGATTACTGTGGCCTCTAGTTTTTCAAGTGTGGGTGTATTGATGGGATAATGATTCACGTTTCGTCTCACGAGAATGGCCGTTCCGCCTCCCCTACCCGTCATTCTATCATTTCTGTACATGATGTAGTTGGGGATGCTGAATCGTCTTCCAGGCTTCAGAAAGGTTTCTTGGATCATGATTATATCGTATTTATGATCGAAATAAACTGTTGTAATTCACCAGTATGCTGAAGCAAGGAATTTGCATTCCACGTCAGAATTGAAACGTGATTCGTTGAACTCATTAGTGTTTAGTGTTGATGACATTTTGAGATGCAGCGAACATGGTTTGAATCATGTTTGCCATCATCTCTTGCATCATGTTTTGGAACTGTGTCTGTATTTTGGCAAACATTTGGTCCATATTGTGAGTTTGATTTTGTATGCGTGGGGGAGCCTGTGTCGTGGTTGTCTGTTTTTGTGCTGGTTGTGTGGGTTGGGCCGCAGCAACCTGTGCGAACGATCTTCTCACGTTCTTTGGAGTTCTGGGACAACCCCCGTAGCTTGCAGGATGCTCTCCACCACAGTTTACACATTTTGCTTTCTCTTCTATTTTCTTCGGACAGTTCGAGAAATGGTGAAGCGAATCGCATTTAACACATCGAGACTGTGCATGACAATTGCTGGCAGAATGTCCAAATTGTTGACAGTTGTGGCACATGCCCTGGCCCGTACGAGGACGCTGTGCTTCGACGATGCACATAAGATGGCATACAGATTTTATGTTGTATATATTTGTTTCGGTTTTTGGGAGGAGAACCTTGACGACTTTAGAGAGACCTTGCCTCATTTAAATGTAGTAGACTTCAATTGGGTTGAAGCCCTGAGACTGTAAGTCTTCTTTTATCTCTTCAGCTGAAAGGCCATACAGACCCCTGATGACAACATTCAGCTGTCTATCTTCTGGCAGTTTATAAGTGTGGTATTGCAGTTCATTTTCTGTTAGTGCTTTGGTCAGTCGTCTGTGATCTGTGGGTGTAGTTGGTATAATTTGTATTCCCAGGTAGACCCTTTTCGCGGATGTGTATGAAATGTTTTGTGTTTTCATTATGTTCAGTGTTTGGGACTATTTTGAGGGCTCTCGTAAAATGATCGGGACTGTTTTTGATTCTTGTGTTTGTGTTGCGGGTTGTGTGTTTGTAGTGTTTGGGAGTGTTGGTTTGGGTGTGATGGCCATTTCTTTGAATACCGTAGCTGGTTTTGGTGGTGGAAGGGCAGGGAAAATCTCATCCTCTTTATCTTTGTTATTATCGCAGTCAACTTCCATCTCACTCTCTATAGTTTTACATGCGGAACTTGACTTGGGAGGTGAAGACGCCCTCACCTTTCGCTTTTTCATCCGAGGGCTGTCTTTTTTGGGTTTTCCGTTGACCTTAGCCTTGTCCTTGAGCAATAACACTAGTTCTGCATTTTTCGCAGCTAGTAGCTCATTTTTGTTTCGCTGGTCGGCCAGCTCAGCATTAGTTTTAGCGAGTGTCTCTTGTGTTTGTAACAGCGTTACAAACACTTGATCCAACTTCAGCGTTATATTGTCAAGCTGGGCGACCAACGAAGCAATTTGCTCATCTTTGTCAGCAGGTGTGTCACGTCCGGCAACCACGCCACCGTCCGCCGACATCCTGTCCACCAAAAGGGAACTATCTATATGCTACAATTATTATAGGATCCGCCAAATAACTAATTTTCAATAAAATTCAGAATTTAGAAAAATATAATAAGAAAAATTGACTGAGCCTGACCCAGATCAGTAAAGGAATACCAAGTACTCACCCAGAGTCCCGGTATTCTATCTTCTTTCTTCTTATTCGCTCTATCTTCAATTTCTTCCTATCTTCTTACTCGCTCTATCTTCTTCTTACTTGCTCTATCTACTTCTCTTTCACACTATTTTCTTCTATTTCGCTCTATCTATCTGCTGTCTTCTTACTTGCTCTATCTTCTTCTCTTTCACTCTATTTTCTTCTATTTCGCTCTACCTATCTGCTGTCTCGCTCTACCTTCTACCCTCCTATCGTCCCTCTCGCTCTACTTCTCTCCTATTCGCTATCTCCCTCTGCCTTCGACTTCCTTCTCTTCCAATCTTCTGTCTCCTTCTTATCTTCTGTCTTCTTCTTATCTTCTGTCTCCTTCTTATCTTCTGTCTCCTTCTTCTACCTCCTTCTTCTTCTATCTTGCATGTACTTCACTTTCAACTTTTACTCTCCCGTCAGCACGTCGACTTAATAACTTGACTTGACTTGACTGATTGGTATTACCCACGATTAGATGCTGTGTTCTTTATTCGTTTTTTGTTGTTTTTGTCAACGAACATACATAAACATTTCTTTCAGCCGAGAATTCTGTGATCTCTCGTGGCGTTTAAGTGTGTGGGAATTTTAACGTTATCAATTTGTACAAGAATGCTTTAGTGCGGATTAGGTAAAAGGGTTGGATATGAAAGGAGAGGTAAGTTTGGGAGTTATAGTGTGTGGAAATTTCAAACGTTATCGACTTGTGCGAGAACGACGAAGCGACCAGACTCTTAGGCTTTTTTAGGGTATCTCTGGCAAAAATTACTGGCAAATGGAATAAGCTTTAAAGTCACTATTCTTCCATCGTTGATTATTTTAGTCTTAAAATTTGCCCAAGCTTGAACTTCAAACGAGGTTGGATTGGAAGAGTCACACTTCGGTCTAAAAAAGTTTGGTTTAGATTTTCATGAACCAGTCAGGTCTAACAATATCCGTTATTTTATCTCAAAGAGTAAAATAGCTTTAAATGTGCCTTATGTGTGTTGCGGCAAAACTGTATTTACATATTTTTTGTTAATTAAATTAGTACAAGTGAGAACTCGTTCAAGGCATGCTTACTCAATTGATAATTTTGATTATATTGCTACGATTTTCTATTCTTGTAAAATTTAGAATAATGAGCGAATAGAATTCGTTTTATAATTAAAATTATAATTTTTATTATTACGTTGCTTAAGGCTTGCTTAACATTTTATTGAGAAATGATAACTTTAAGTAAATTGGGTTTAAGCACTTACTTTAACAATTTCTCGATTTTAAGCACAGCTCTTAAGAATTAAAATAATTATCCACTAAGAAATCTTTTTTGAATAGAGTAAAATATATGGACTTCCGCTATAAACCTTTTTTTTAGATTATGATATAACTTCGAACTGAAATAGGTTTCATAAATTCTTCATTAATTCCTGCAAATATTGAAAACTAGAGCATTGCACTATCAACGACTGATCTTAGTCAAAATATCACGCTTAAGATAGGATATTTCAAAAAGGCTTACCGATTCGAATTATTGTGTTAAGCTTAAGTCATTAGTAATTATTAATGATATTTATATCAATCCCTCTGATTGCAATCGTACTTACCTATTTCACTCAATAATTCCCATTTATCTTGCAAGAACGCTCCATAATTGCCACGCTTGGCTATCGCTTGAGGACATCCTAGATTTATGTCAATGGCGTCGCAATGATTTTGGGCTATCAGAGCTGCTTCCAGTATAACCTTTGGATCATTTCCGCAAAACTGAAATCACAGAGCCATAAGCACCGTAAAGAGCATTAATGATAGAAAACGTATGATAGAAAGCGTATGCAAGTAACACTAAATTACTCCAATGGGAATTTCCACTGGCAAGTGTTGTGGGTGGCAGATCCACTCGTACATCTTGAATGTCTCACACGTTATCGAATTACCCAGCCAATGGCCAAAGGCAAGTTTACTTACCTGAATAATTAATGGTCTGTCTTCAGGACATGTTTGTAAAGCTTCCTTTTGGTAGTTGGAGTCCTTAGCAAAAAGGTTGCTATGGAACATCGGTGAATAGCAAAGATGTGCTCCATGACGACGACACAGCATTCGCCATGCTAATTCGCTCTGATCAACCATTGGAGCTGCCTGAAATATTTGGGAATGAATAAAAAATTAGTTGTTTGGGTTCAAGAGTGGCAATCAATTAGGTGAAAAGGACTCGTTATTTTTAAATCTTACCATAAAAGTTGAGCGATGTTAGTATGAAGTTTTTCTTGGGATATGGAAATGAAATGGGATTTTAGTGAGACATTTTCTAGATTGAATCTGTGATTTGGAGTTATTTTAATCAATAATGATTTTGTTGAAGTATGGAACAGATTGTTATGTTTTCAACACATCAGAGATATTATGTTTGTTAGGTATTGATGAAAAAAGAACTAACACAATCAAATCAAGTGAAGTTTTTAAGGATGACTGATATTCGCCTCAAGCTGAAATACAGAAATGTTTTCTTCCCTTAAAGGGTTTAAAAAACCGTATCAGTTTTTGTCCATCCGTGTGTCACAGCAAGTTTTCTCAGGAGCTATAATAACACTGGTTAACAAATTTTAAGGTTTAGTTAATCCATGAAATGAGTTGTGCTAATTGCGAAAGAATACCTCTAAACATACATTTTGATTACTTTTTATGGAATTGTTTGCAGCTACATATCAATGAGTTGCATATTTTGAATAATAATTTTTCTGAAAAATTATTAGAGAAGAAAAATGTTAGAAGAAGGTGGTTTCGACGTGTGCACTAATTCTCCTCAGGCCATCACTCTTAGATACACACCGGTGATGGCGACCACCATGCTCAGAGGTGAGGGAGTTAATTTTAATTTTTCTACTTATGCAAACTCAATATGTTTTTGTATCTGCAAGTTATATTCAAGGTAAATTTCTCTTGTAAGTACTTGTATAAGCTAAATTTTTTAATTGGATCATTTCACCCTTTTCACATCAACTTAATGTAAATCTATACGACAAATTTGCTCTACATTTGAAGCTTATCTCACGTCGATCACTCTTTCGGATGGCTCCGATAGCTTTTTAAATTACTTTTTATGGAATTGTTTGCAGCTACATATAAATGAGTTGCATATTTTGAATAATAATTTTTCTGAAAAATTATTAGAGAAGAAAAATGTTAGATGAAGGTGGTTTCGACGTGTGCACTAATTCAGCTTCAAATGTAGAGCAAATTTGTCGTATAGATTTACATTAAGTTGATGTGAAAAGGGTGAAGTGATCCAATTAAAAAATTTAGCTTATACAAGTACTTACAAGAGAAATTTACCTTGAATATAACTTGCAGATACAAAAACATATTGAGTTTGCATAAGTAGAAAAATTAAAATTAACTCCCTCACCTCTGAGCATGGTGGTCGCCATCACCGGTGTGTATCTAAGAGTGATGGCCTGAGGAGAATTAGTGCACACGTCGAAACCACCTTCTTCTAACATTTTTCTTCTCTAATAATTTTTCAGAAAAATTATTATTCAAAATATGCAACTCATTTATATGTAGCTGCAAACAATTCCATAAAAAGTAATTTGAAAAAGCTATCGGAGCCATCCGAAAGAGTGATCGATATCCACGCGACGTTAGATAAGCTTCAAATGTAGAGCAAATTTGTCGTATAGATTTACATTAAGTTGATGTGAAAAGGGTGAAATGATCCAATTAAAAAATTTAGCTTATACATTTTGATGTAAGTTTTAATGTCGAGTTAGCTCGCGTTTTTTGTGGAATCAAATAAAAATCTTTTGACTTAAGATAACATTATATTCATAAATCACATATTATAAAATTTAAAAATGAGTTAATATATTGCTTTTCCGTTTATAAATAATATCTACAGCCTCTCTCTTCAATGTCCAGCAGTAGTCTGCTAACATAGCAGGACTCCATTTGCCCTGGTATCGCTGTTCCATGCCTGAAATATCCTGGTGGAAACGTTCACCATGTTCGTCGCTAATATCTCCCATATTTTCAGGACAAAAATCCAAATGTGAGTCGAGAATATGTATTTTGAGGGACATTTTGCAACCGAGAGCGTACAATGCTTGGATCATACTCTTAACCAGGTTTTCATAGTCTTCAGATTTTTTTTACCCAAGAAATTTTGAAAAACTTTTATCATGGATGTCCAGGCCTGTTTTTCTTTGCTATTCAATGTGCTTTCAAAAGTCTTGTCATTCATTAATTCTTTTATTTGAGGTCCTATGAAAATTCCTTCTTTTAACTTGGCATCTGTCATTTTTGTAAACTTTTTTTTAATATTGAAAAGCTTGACCTTCGCGATTCAGTGCTTTTACGAAGTTTTTCACCAATCCTAATTTTATATGCAGAGGTGGTATAGTAATATTTTCTTTTTGCACTAAAGGTGGATAAAAAACATTTTCAGTTCCTGGTGTAAAAGCTTTTCGTAACGGCCACACTTTTTTTATGTAATGGTTTTCCCTGTCGCGACTGTCCCAAAGACACAAGAAACAACAATACTTTGTGTAACCCTGTTGCATGCCTAAAATGATTGCAATCACATTAAAGTCTGCACGTATTTTCCAAGAATATCTTTCATATTTGATAATTTGTAATAGATGTTTAATATTTTCATAGGTTTCTTTTAAAGATACAGCATAGCCGACAGGAATAGAAGGATACGTGTTACCGTTGTGCAATAATACAGCGTTTAAACTGGTTTTAAACGAGTCTATGAATAATCTCCAAGCATTTGGTTCATGCTCCATTCCGAAAGCTTCGAACAGCGCATCAATATCGTTGCAGTAAACAAGATGATTCTAATCGTCCATACTACAAGATCATCGTGTCGGTTCCGAAAAACAGTAATTTTTGTTCCCTTTGCCAAGAGATTCCATTGCTGGAGACGCGAGCCAAGAAGTTCAGCTTGTGATTTTGATAAACTTAGGTCTCGTACTAAATCATTTAATTCTGGTTGAGTAATTAGATGGGGTTGCAGTACCTGGCTGTGAGGACTAAAATCAGGATCCGTAAGATCGTCTTCTTCAGTGCTAAGCTCGTCAATTTCTTCGGAAGCATCCATTGGTGGCGCCGGAACAGGGTGATTTTCATCATGCGGGCGAGGTCTTTGAGCAGATGGCGTTTCAATATAACTATGTTTTCTCTTTTTGCGCGTATTAAGCCCTTCTGTCTTATTTATGCAAAAATAACAATCTTCAATGTGATCCTTTTGTTCTTTCCACAGCATTCGTGTTGCGAAAGGCAAACATGATCGGCGGCCGGATAGCCAATCTCGCAAGTATTTACCACAACTCGAGCATATTACATGCGGAACCCATGGCTTGTCTTGATTTTTCACTGGTATTCCGAAATAAAGTTCGTAAGCACGACAGATTCTGGGACTGAAGTTTTCGCTCGTATTTTTTGTAGTGAATTTACCACACACGTAACAAAAATTGTTAGGATTGCGTCCACAGGAACGAGGCATATCAAAAATATAAATTCACAAAGTTTTAGTTCAAACTTCACAATAAAAACTTTAAACAAAATTTGTTTGATACACTTAAGACGTTGCTGTATGTTACAGTGCTATTACCACGTCATACACTAATTGTATTTTCACGGTGTTTGATAGCGAATGCCAGCGCAATCTTAACGTTCTTTATGATGCATTAAATCTAGTAAAGTAAAGCCGTGCTATAATAACGAACAAGTCGAAACTTGCGAGAGTTCTGCGAACGCAATACAAGATTAAACTTGCATACCTCGATAACTCGAGCTAAGACACTTGTAATATTATAATTGATGATTAGTATTTACCAAGTACTGCCTATTTTTGTAATTCATCATTCATGGGCAAAACCATTGTTAACCAGTGTCATCAACCAAGTGAAAAGCTCAGAAATTGTGCTCTTAGTTTTTTAGTCGAAATTTTTTGAGAGGCTAGTAAAGGATGTGACCTTCTAGGTTTTTTTTTCACCGAAGTTGAAAAAGTGGGATATCAAACGAAAGAGCTTGATGGGATTTTTTGTGCAAGTTTCAAACTACAGTATTGACGTCGAGGTGTACAGAGGAAAGGAAAGAACGCGAAAAAAATTTTCTCACCACCCCTGCACGATTAGGCGCCTGTGGATCGATAACTCTAAGAAAAATCACATAGGTCTTTGTGTGTACTAGGGTAATAAATACCTGAGAGGTTGAAATAGTACGATTTGCAAATCTTATATTTTCCCGAATTAAATTGTACAGGTACTCCTCTTAAAGTCAATGAAATGGAGCGTCCTGGTAAATATTTAAACTATAAGGTTCTCATACCCTGCAAGTTTCAAAAGTATCTAATAATATTGTTACTAGTCCAGCGGCAACCAAATGGTAGTAAATTGTCTTGGAGTTGCACATTGGGTTCTCTGGTTCACTAATGATGAGAGATTAAACGCTCGAAAGCTTTAATATTATACCCTATTTAAACCTCCTTTGTTGTGATCGCTGGTAACTTTTACTATTTGTAAAATACTGACGCAAAAGGATAAAAGCGAGTCTTCTGCGCCTGATAATGAAATCGAAAGTTATAGCCGTGGCGCCGGAATGGAAGGCTGGCGATGAGCTAACTCCCCGTACCTGGAAAATCCTACATTGTTTCGAAAACAACAACAGAGCCTTGGAATAAAATGAACCCACAACAATAGCCTCGCAACCGAAAAAAGGACTATGGCATTGGATCTTGTAATGTTAGATTACAGGATCCAATGCCAACCTGGCGCTGTTGAGGATCTTTTACAACAGGTCGGTCAATATAAATTAAACGATCTGGCAATCCAATAAAAGAACTGGACTGGAAGGGGTTTTCAAGACGTGAGATCGCCACAATATTTTAAAGGGGAAAGCCTGCTAGAAAGCGAGAGTTCGGAGTGGCCTTTATTGTGGAGTTCAAATCACACGCTATTGACTTTAAGGCGGTCTATGTTGTGTGCGATACGTATAGGAAGAAAAATTCTTCAAAATTTGGTTGATAAACGTACACGACCCACCAGAAGAAAAGGAAAAATGTACAAAGGAAGTTAAATTTATAATCTCCAATTTTTTATAATCTCCAATTCTTACTGTCCTCATAAATATATAAAATATTTTTGATATAGATAGTAAATGTTAATTTATAATCTTCGATTCTTCTTCTTCTTCGTAGCACTACAGCCCCCCTCGGGCCGTCGCTTCCTGCAAAAAGCGCCTCCAACTGTCTCGGTCCATTGACCGCGTCCTCCAATTTCCAAATCCGAGCAGCGATGAACTGTCTTCGTCGACCCAGTCAGACCAGCTTTTCTCTTCTAACATTTTTCTTCTCTAATAATTTTTCAGAAAAATTATTATTCAAAATATGCAACTCATTTATATGTAGCTGCAAACAATTCCATAAAAAGTAATTTGAAAAAGCTATCGGAGCCATCCGAAAGAGTGATCGATATCCACGCGACGTTAGATAAGCTTCAAATGTAGAGCAAATTTGTCGTATAGATTTACATTAAGTTGATGTGAAAAGGGTGAAATGATCCAATTAAAAAATTTAGCTTATACATTTTGATGTAAGTTTTAATGTCGAGTTAGCTCGCGTTTTTTGTGGAATCAAATAAAAATCTTTTGACTTAAGATAACATTATATTCATAAATCACATATTATAAAATTTAAAAATGAGTTAATATATTGCTTTTTCGTTTATAAATAATATCTACAGCCTCTCTCTTCAACGTCCAGCAGTAGTCTGCTAACATAGCAGGGCTCCATTTGCCCTGGTATCGCTGTTCCATGCCTGAAATATCCTGGTGGAAACGTTCACCATGTTCGTCGCTAATATCTCCCATATTTTCAGGACAAAAATCCAAATGTGAGTCGAGAATATGTATTTTGAGGGACATTTTGCAACCGAGAGCGTACAATGCTTGGATCATACTCTTAACCAGGCTTTCATAGTCTTCAGATTTTTTTTACCCAAGAAATTTTGAAAAACTTTTATCATGGATGTCCAGGCCTGTTTTTCTTTGCTATTCAATGTGCTTTCAAAAGTCTTGTCATTCATTAATTCTTTTATTTGAGGTCCTATGAAAATTCCTTCTTTTAACTTGGCATCTGTCATTTTTGTAAACTTTTTTTTTAATATTGAAAAGCTAGACCTTCGCGTTTCAGTGCTTTTACGAAGTTTTTCACCAATCCTAATTTTATATGCAGAGGTGGTATAGTAATATTTTCTTTTTGCACTAAAGGTGGATAAAAAAACATTTTCAGTTCCTGGTGTAAAAGCTTTTCGTAACGGCCACACTTTTTTTATGTAATGGTTTTCCCTGTCGCGACTGTCCCAAAGACACAAGAAACAACAATACTTTGTGTAACCCTGTTGCATGCCTAAAATGATTGCAATCACATTAAAGTCTGCACGTATTTTCCAAGAATATCTTTCATATTTGATGATTTGTAATAGATGTTTAATATTTTCATAGGTTTCTTTTAAAGATACAGCATAGCCGACAGGAATAGAAGGATACGTGTTACCGTTGTGCAATAATACAGCGTTTAAACGAGTCTATGAATAATCTCCAAGCATTTGGTTCATGCTCCATTCCGAAAGCTTCGAACAGCGCATCAATATCGTTGCAGTAAACAAGATGATTCTTATCGTCCATACTACAAGATCATCGTGTCCGTTCCGAAAAACAGTAATTTTTGTTCCCTTTGCCAAGAGATTCCATTGCTGGAGACGCGAGCCAAGAAGTTCAGCTTGTGATTTTGATAAACTTAGGTCTCGTACTAAATCATTGAATTCTGGTTGAGTAATTAGATGGGGTTGCAGTACCTGGCTGTGAGGACTAAAATCAGGATCCGTAAGATCGTCTTCTTCAGTGCTAAGCTGGTCAATTTCTTCGGAAGCATCCATTGGTGGCGCCGGAACGGGGTGATTTTCATCATGCGGGCGAGGTCTTTGAGCAGATGGCGTTTCAATATAACTATGTTTTCTCTTTTTGCGCGTATTAAGCCTTTCTGTCTTATTTATGCAAAAATAACAATCTTCAATGTGATCCTTTTGTTCTTTCCACAGCATTCGTGTTGCGAAAGGCAAACATGATCGGCGGCCGGATAGCCAATCTCGCAAGTATTTACCACAACTCGAGCATATTACCTGCGGAACCCAGGGCTTGTCTTGATTTTTCACTGGTATTCCGAAATAAAGTTCGTAAGCACGACAGATTCTGGGACTGAAGTTTTCGCTCGTATTTTTTTGTAGTGAATTTACCACACACGTAACAAAAATTGTTAGGATTGCGTCCACAGGAACGAGGCATATCAAAAATATAAATTCACAAAGTTTTAGTTCAAACTTCACAATAAAAACTTAAAACAAAATTTGTTTGATACACTTAAGACGTTGCTGTATGTTACAGTGCTATTACCATGTCATACACTAATTGTATTTTCACGGTGTTTGATAGCGAATGCCAGCGCAATCTTAACGTTCTTTATGATGTATTAAATCTAGTAAAGTAAAGCCGTGCTATAATAACGAACAAGTCGAAACTTGCGAGAGTGCCGCGAACGCAATACAAGATTAAACTTGCATACCTCGATAACTCGAGCTAAGACACTTGTAATATTATGATTGATGATTAGTATTTACCATTAGTATTTACCAAGTACTGCCTATTTTTGTAATTAATCATTCATGGGCAAAACCATTGTTAACCAGTGTCATCAACCAAGTGAAAAGCTCAGAAATTGTGCTCTTAGTTTTTTTGTCGAAATTTTTTGAGAGGCTAGTAAAGGATGTGACCTTCTAGGTTTTTTTTTCACCGAAGTTGAAAAAGTGGGATATCAAACGAAAGAGCTTGATGGGATTTTTTGTGCAAGTTTCAAACTACAGTATTGACGTCGAGGTGCACAGAGGAAAGGAAAGAACGCGAAAAAAATTTTCTCACCACCCCTGCACGATTAGGCGCCTGTGGATCGATAAATCTAAGAAAAATCACATAGGTCTTTGTGTGTACTAGGGTAATAAATACCTGAGAGGTTGAAATAGTACGATTTGCAAATCTTATATTTTCCCGAATTAAATTGTACAGGTACTCCCCTTAAAGTCAATGAAATGGAGCGTCCTGGTAAATATTTAAACTATAAGGTTCTCATACCCTGCAAGTTTCAAAAGCATCTAATAATATTGTTACTAGTCCAGCGGCAACCAAATGGTAGTAAATTGTCTTGGAGTTGCACATTGGGTTCTCTGATTCACTAATGATGAGAGATTAAACGCTCGAAAGCTTTAATATTATACCCTATTTAAACCTCCTTCGTTGTGATCGCTGGTAACTTTTACTATTTGTAAAATACTGACGCAAAAGGATAAAAGCGAGTCTTCTGCGCCTGATAATGAAATCGAAAGTTATAGCCGTGGCGCCGGAATGGAAGGCTGGCGATGAGCTAACTCCCCGTACCTGGAAAAACCTACATTGTTTTGAAAACAACAACAGAGCCTTGGAATAAAATGAACCCACAACAACGGCCTCGCAACCGAAAAAAGGACTATGGCATTGGATCCTGTAATGTTAGATTACAGGATCCAATGCCAACCTGGCGCTGTTGAGGATCTTTTACAACAGGTCGGTCAATATAAATTAAACGATCTGGCAATCCAATAAAAGAACTGGACTGGAAGGGGTTTTCAAGACGTGAGATCGCCACAATATTTTAAAGGGGAAAGCCTGCTAGAAAGCGAGAGTACGGAGTGGCCTTTATTGTGGAGTTCAAATCACACGCTATTGACTTTAAGGCGGTCTATGTTGTGTGCGATACGTATAGGAAGAAAAATTCTTCAAAATTTGGTTGATAAACGTACACGACCCACCAGAAGAAAAGGAAAAATGAACAAAGGAAGTTAAATTTATAATCTCCAATTTTTTATAATCCCCAATTCTTACTGTCCTCATAAATATATAAAATATTTTTGATATAGAAAGTAAATGTTAATTTATAATCTTCGATTCTTCTTCTTCTTCGTAGCACTACAGCCCCTCTCGGGCCGTCGCTTCCTGCAAATGGCGCCTCCAACTGTCTCGGTCCATTGACCGCGTCCTCCAATTTCCAAATCCGAGCAGCGATGAACTGTCTTCGTTGACCCAGTCAGACCAGCTTTTCCTCGGCTTCCCCACTGGTCTCCGGCCTTCAGTTCTCCCAACGAATACCTTCCTGAGTATTCGTTGTTCGTCAATACGATTCATGTGTCCAGCCCATCGCAGCTTCCGCAGTCGTACAATCATTGAGACATCCGGTTCGTCAAAAATTTCATACAGCTCATGATTGTATCGAATTCGCCATTGGTCCCCACTTAGTTTCCCTTCGATTGTTCACCTTCACGCTTGGGTTAGGGTCCATGTTTCACACCCATAGCATAATACAGGTCTTTTCACAGATTTGTATACTTGGAGATTTGTTTTCCTGTATATGCAGATCGTTAAAACTGAACAAAAGATTTTGTTTGTGAGTTGTATTCTTCGGCGTATTTTGACTCTTTCATTACCCGTTTTTGTTATTTTGGCGCCTAAATACACAAATTTGCTCAAGTGTGATATTTTGTAGTCTGTAGTGAAATAAGGATATTAGTATGTCCATGAAGGATTGCAGCGATGGTCTGCTGCCTGGGGGAAAGAGGATGTTGAGATCCGCCGAGATTGGCCTTGTCTGGGGACGCGTGAATGCGCTGGCAGGCTAGCGTTGCGGTGTCGTTTCGCATCTAAAAACTTCGAGAATCGACCGAAGTCGAGAAGGAGGTAACCTACTTAAGGGTCAAAGAATATTGCTGACTCAAAAGGCAAATTGGGCCTGGAGAAAACAGACGGACTTACGATGACTTCGTCGTTACCGGCGAGTCTTATGGCCCACAAATAAGAGTGGGGCATCCAGATGGTAGCGGTGCCCCCTCACACCCTCCCAACCGGATCAAGATCCAAATGTAAGCGTGGCCATATTTTCCATTTTAGTGAAAAACTCATACAAACATAATTTGAATTAATTTTTCCTTTAAATGAAAAATATAAACGCGGCAAATTTATGTCATAGTATTATGTGAGGGAATCATATAACACTATGCCGTAAATAGGCGCGTGAGCGAAAGGCCACCTTACAAGTCAAGTTATAAAGTCGACGTGCTGACGGAGAGTGAAAGTAGAAAGTAAAGTGCATGCAAGAAAGAATAGGAAGGAGATAGAAGACTAAAAGAAGGAGACAGAAGATAAGAAGAAGGAAGATAAGAAGGAGACAGAAGATAAGGAGAAGGAAGATAAGAAGGAGACAGAAGATAGGTAGAGGAGGAAGTCGAAGACAGAGGGAGATTTCGAATAGGAGAGAAGTAGAGTGAGACGGAAGATAGGAAGTTAGAAGATAGAGCGAGACGGCAGATAGAGCGAATAAGAAGATAGAAAGAAATAGAATAGAGCGAGACGGCAAATAGGGCGAATAAGAAGATAGAGCGAGTAAGAAGATAGAAAGAAATATAAGATAGAGCGAGTAAGAAGATGGAAGATATAATACCGGGACTCTGGGTGAGTACTTGGTACTCCTTTACCGACCTGGGTCAGCCCCAGTCAATTTTTCTTGTTATTTTTCTAAATTCTGAAGTTTGTTTAATATTGAAAATTAGTTATTTGGCGGACTTTCTACTAATTATAGGATATAGATAGATCCCTTTTGGTGGACAGGATGTCGACGGACGGTGGCGTGGTTGCCGGACGTGACATAACTGCTGATAAAGATGAGCAAGTAGCTTCGTTGGTTGTTCAGCTTGACAATATAATGCTGAAGTTGGATCAAGTGTTTGTAACGCTGTTACAAACACAAGAGACACTCGCGATAACGAATGCTAGCTGGCCGATCAGCGAAACAAAAATGAGTTGCTAGCTGCGAAAAATGCAGAACTAGTGTTAATGCTCAAAAACAAGGCTAAGGTAAACGGAAAATCTAAAAAAGACAGCCCTCAGATGAAAAAGCAAAAGATAAGGGCGTCTTCATCTCCCAAGTTATGTTCCTCATATGAAACTTCAGAAAGTGAGATGGAAGTTGACTGCAATAGCAGCAAAAACAAAGAGGATGAGATTTTCCTTGCCCTTCCACCACCAAAACCAACTAAGACATTCAAAGAAATGGCCATCACACCAAAACCAACACTCCCAAACACTACAAACACACAACCCGCAACACAAGCACAAGAATCTGAAACAGTTCCGATCATTTTAACGAGAGCCCTCAAAATGGTCCCAAATACTGAATATCATGAAAACACAAAACATTTCATACATATCCGCGAAAAGGGTCTACCTGGGAATACAAATTATACCAACTACACCCACAGATCACAGACGACTGACCAAAGCATTAATTGAGAACGAATTACAATACCACACTTATATACTTCCAGAGGATAGACAGCTGAATGTTGTCATCAGGGGTCTGTATGGCCTTTCAGTTGAAGAAATCAAAGAAGGCTTAAAGTCTCTGGGCTTCAACCCAATAGAACTCTATTACATTAAAATGAGGGAATGTCTCTCTAAAGTTCTCCTCCCAAAAACCGAAACCAAAATTTATAACATTAAATCTGTATGTCATCTTATGTGCATCGTGGAGGCACAGCGTTCTTGTACGGGCCAGGGTATGTGCCACAATTGTCAACAATTTGGACAACTGGCAACTGTCATGCACAGTCTCGATGCGTTAAATGCGATTCACTTCACAATTTCTCAAACTGTCCGAAGAAAATTGAAGAGAAGGCAAAATGAGTTAACTGTAGCGGAGAACATCCAGCAAGCTACGGGGGATGTCCCAGAAATTCAAAGAACGTGAGAAGATCGTTCGCACAGGTTGCTGCGGCCCAACCCACACAACCAGCACAAAAACAAACAACCACGACACAGGCTCCTCCACGCATACAAAATCAAACTCACAATATGGACCAAATGTTTGCCAAAATACAGACACCGTTCCAAAACAATGCAAGAGGTGATGGCAAACATGATTCAAACCATGTTCGCTGCATCTCAAAATGTCGTCAACACTAAACACTAATGAGTTTAATGAATCACGTTTCAATTCTGACGTGGAATGCGAATTGCTTGCTTCAAATTACCGGTGAAATACAAAAATTTATTTTAATCATTAATTCGATATCATCATGATCCAAGAAACCTTTCTGAAGCCTGGAAGACGATTCCGTATCCCTAACGACATCATGTACAGAAATGATAGAATGACGAGTAGAGGAGGTGGAACGACCATTCTCGTGAGACGAAACGTGAGTCATTATCTCATCAATACACCCACACTTGAGAAACTAGAGGCCACAGCAATCAAGGTGCGAACCGATTTTCTAGAGTTCATTGTGATATCTGTTTACAATCCTCCATCAAATAGAATTCTTTCAAACGATCTTAGAGCACTTACTGCATTTGATGGCCCTATCTTCATTGCAGGAGATCTAGCGAGCTGTGAGAAGCAATAAAGCTGGGACCGAGCTCAATACATTCATCACAGCCAATCATTTCAGCCTGCATAACCCCAATGAGCCAACACATTACGGATCCAGAAATGGCTCTGCACTGGACATAGGAATATCGCGAGATTTCACACAAAATGTTCGGTTAAATGTCCTCGACGAACTGTCTTCCGACCACAAACCAGTCCTTTTCCTCATAGAAAACATCTTTATTGATGTTCCTATGCAGGAAAAGAAAACTACCAACTGGAAAGCGTTTAAAGTCGCATTGCCCAATGAAACTAATTTTCAATCACCTGAAACGGCCGACAACATCGACAACATCATTGAGAACATAACTCAGAAAATTATACAGGCAAAAGAGGACCATACGGTCATAACTCCGAGAAGGGAAACGAATCCCTATGAACTCCCTCAGAACATCAAACAACTGATCAGGAGAAGGAATTAGTTTTGGAGGAGAGCTAGGTTTACAGGTGACCCTACGCTACTCGGATGACAAATGAAATCCGTGATAAAATAAGGGTATTCCGAGACGAGCAATGGGAGAGCTTTTTGCAGAGTCTCGAGCCTGGGTGTGCCAGTTTCTGGAGAATGACCAAATATTTTCGGAAAGACTGTAAGATTGCGGTACCGCCTATTCATGGTCCGAATGGGATGCAATTCTACGATGCAGGTAAGGCAGAGGCATTTGCAGATTCCCTAGAAACACAATTCCGCGAAAATTCTTCGGATGAGGAGGCTTTGGAAACTGAGGAAAGTATTGAATCTTCTGTCAACAGACTCCTGATGGATAACATTCAACACGAAGACAGGATTAAACCAACAGATTTAGACGAAATCAAAAACATTATACAGACACTCGACAAACATAAAGCACCTGGATACGACACTACTACAAACACTATGATTTCTTGGCTACCAGACAATATTTTAAAAACACTCACGGTCATTATGAATGCGATGTTTTGTTTGCGAAAGTATCCCAAAATATGGAAATCATCGGTTATTATTGTCTTCCCAAAACCTCAAAAGGACCCACAATTTCCACAAAACTGGAGACCCGTCAGTCTCCTCTCTTCGCTGTCGAAAATTGCGGAAAGGGTGATTCTGCATCGACTTTATGAGGTTATATCTGATAAAGATATTCTACCAGAAGAACAATATGTCTTCAAAGCCAAACACTCTACTGAGCTCCAGTTGGTTAGAGTGGTCCAACATATCAGAACAGGCTTTAATCGCAGGAATTCAACAGGCTTAGTTATGTTTGACATAGCTAAGGCCTTTGATAAAGTCTGGCATGCAGGACTTATCTTCAAAATGCATCAGTTCAATATGCCATTGCAGCTCACTCAAATTATTGGCTCCTTCTTGGAAGGCAGATCATTCCGTGTCAGAATTGACAAACAACTCTCAAGCCTGAGACCAATTGATGCTGGAGTTCCTCAGGGCTCGCCCATATCACCGGTCCTATACAATATATTTACTGCAGACCTTCCTACTCTGCCTCCAAAAGTAAAATTATCACTCTACGCTGATGATACCTGTATATTTGTTACAGCACGACACGCAAGAGCCATCACCTCAAACTTGCAGTGATCGATAAACATTTTATCGGAATACTTTCGCAAATGGAAAATTAGGCTTAATTCTGATAAAACACAGGCCCTATTCATCACAAGAAAACCACTACAAACTCCACAGAGACTAAACGTTGACAATGAAACAATAGACTGGGCATCAACGGCTAAATAGATTGGACTTACATTCGACACAGGCCTGACATAGAGACAACACAAACAAAATAAACGGAGACAGTGTATTGGACTTCTTTCCGAACTATACCCACTCATTAAATCCAAAAGACAGCCTTAAAAATCGACTGCTCATCTACAAACAAATTATACGACCGACGCTGCTATACGGTAGTTCTGCTTTCTACCAGACGACAAAGACTAACCAAAAAGCACTCCAGTCCTTCCAAAATAGAATTATTCGAAAGATCTTAAGAATTCCATGGTACATTAGAAACACGAACATATACAAGGACCTAAGACTTGAGACAGTTGAAAAATACGTACGTGACAGAGCACTAAAACTTTTTGATACAATAGACAACCATACTAATAGTACCATGGCATTCCTTCGAACTGTTCGGAACGGGGATGATTTACGTTATCCAACTATCCGCCAAATAACTACATAAAATTTATTTCTAAAATGATATAATGACTGAAGCTGGCTCAGGAAGGTGAGTGGGTACTGTAGAACTCACAGATACGAGGGAGTTAAGGTGCTAAATCGCACTAACTCCATACCCCCACATTCCAGTCAGGCAACCTTACCCGGCAAGACCCCCTGTTAAGCAAAGAAAAAGGAAAGAGCGCACCCGATGGCTAGTCCATGTTAGCGGAGGAGCCTGCCATCGATGCGGGTCCTATACCCGGTCAGGTCGAAAGAAAGGGAAAGACCGAGTTTATCTTTTTCTTTATCTAAACATTGTTTTTTTTATTTCTTTCTTTATAAAGTATTTTCAAAACAATTCATGAAGGCAAATTAATTGTGAATGAATCAACTCCCCGTATGCCTAAGAATTAATTGTCATGTAAACCTCTGCATCTACTCGTATTATTTCTTTATTGTTATTCAATCTCTGAATTTAATATTTCTTTGTTTTCATTCAATTTCTGGATCTAATATTTCTTTGTTTTCATTCAATTTCTGAATCTAATATTTCTTTGAACCCTAGACGAATATATATATATATATATATATATATATATATATATATATATATATATATATAACAAATTATATATATATATATATATATATATAACAAATTATATATATATATATATATATATATATATATATATATATAACAAATTATATATATATATATATATATATATATATATATATATATATATAACAAATTATATATATATATATATATATATATATATATATATATAACAAATTATATATATATATATATATATATATGTGGGAAACGAGCTGTGCTGGCAACCCGGAACGAGTGGCCTGCTAGACGACACAGACGAGATAACGGGTGATTGAACAACTGGTTAGCGAGCACAAACACATAGCAGACGGAGGTTGAAGAAGATTCGTATCGAAGACGTCGTGAGAGGCAGTTTAGCAGAGAGCCGTTCCCATCATTCTTAAATTCATATTGTTTTCATTTACAAGTCCGCATCACTATATTAAATAAATATCTTTTATCGAATCAACATCATCGTTATTATTACAATCCCACAGTTTTGGGGGCTCAACCGGGATTGGATAATTGAGCGATCGGATACTTGATTAATCGGATTCATCAAACTGGGATTTTTATATAGTGCTTTGATATTCAGTGTAAATTCAGTGACAATAGAAATTGAAAAGTGCAGTGAACATGTCGAGTAGGAAGTTAACACTTGGTGACTTAGTGTGGGATAGTTTGACCCATCAGCGAACGAAAGCGTCTAGTATAGCTGTGCTGCATAAAGTCGTTTTCGAGAGAGATGACGGTAGAAAAAATCGTAGACAATTACGCGAGTTCGGTGGGTTTGAATATAAAGGCGAAGACAGTGAAGAATTTGAAAACAAAAGAAAGTACATTTGTGATAATTTCGACAAAGTACAGTTAGAAACAGTAAGTGAAATTTTATCGATAAATGTGAAACAGAAAACAAAAGAACAGTTAGCCGTCCAGTTGTGTCGATGTTTGAACGATCTCGAGGTCTTGGAAATGGAAATCGATGAAGGGCGCGAGATCGAGGACCGAAATGTGCAAGCAAGTAGTGAAAGCGACGACAACACCAGCAAACGATCGCAAGGAGTAAGGGAGGAGCAGAGGAGTCGAGCTGATGCCGAACATGAGGAACTGTTGTTGCTGCGAAAACTAATGAGCATTAAACAACTGCGCATAAACGACGAATCGGAGTCCGATGACGAATTGAGCGATCCTCGTCATTCGAGAACAAGCGCGAACAAAAAACGTTGCTTGAAAAAGTACCATAAAATGGCGAATGTAAGCGAGAACGACGAGAATGAAAAATCAAATGGCGCGTGGGCTGATGGTGACCGTAGGACGGGCACTATGACAAAGTGCAGTTTTTCGTTTCGAGACGTTGAAGATACAATTCGTACATTTGATGGTAGTGGACACTACCTTATTGAGAATTGGATTGCAGATTTCGAAGAAATCGCTGACATGTTTGTTTGGAACGAGCTTGAAAAATTTGTGTTTGCTAAAAAATCGCTTCGTGGCGATGCCAAAACATTAGTACAAGCTGAAAGAGGAGTGCGGTCCTGGATTGAACTACGAAGATTGCTGCAAAAGGAGTTTTCGATGAAAATTAGTGGTGCCAAACTACATCGGGTGTTGAGAGAACGAAAGAAGGAGAATTCCGAGTCGATGATGGAATATGTGTTAGCAATGCAGGAGATGGCCGCTCGTGGTAATATAGATGAAGCGTCGCTGATCGAGTACATAGTCGAAGGAATACGAGACACCGAAATTAACAAAATGATGCTGTATGGAGCTGAAGACATAAAGCAGTTGAAGAAAAAGCTGAAGATTTACGAGGACATAAAAGAGAAGGCAATAGCCGTAGCCGATAGCCGATCCAGAGTTGTAGCTGAGAGCCGATCAAGAGTTGTAGCTGAGAGCCGATCAAGAGCCGATACCATTGAGCTGAATAGCACAAAGCTGAACAGTGGAGCTGGTTTTGCAGTAAATAAAAAATATTGTTTTAATTGTGGGTCTGCTGATCACATAAGAGCTGCGTGCACTTTCCCTACAAAGTGCTTCAAGTGTCGTGAGTCTGGACACATGTCCAAGGAGTGTCCGTTAAGCCAAACCCCTAAAGTGTTGAACGTTGCTGAAGTTAAGTCCATTGATAATTCGCCGATGTTGAAAAATGTGTCAATTGGAGGAGTTTCAGTAAGAGGACTTATTGACACGGGCAGTGATGTGAATCTAATCAAGGAAACTGTGCTGCATACATTACCGAATATTCAAATTCAATCAGCTGTTCGTTCATTTCTTGGATTCGGAGGAGTTTCCGTTGCTGCGGAAGGAAAGTTTCTGGCCGATGCCGTGGTAGATGAAATTAAAATGTCATTATGGTTTTACGTCGTGCCAGATGGGGCCATGAGTGTTGATTGCGTGCTGGGCCGTGGAATTGCTGCCGTTGCTGATATAATCATTAAGAGGGACAGTGTTGAATTGAAAAACTGTTGTGCTGAAGACGAAGCTGTTATTATGTCCATTGCAACATTAGAAGACGATGGTTTGCCGCTAGAAGTAGTACCGTCTAAATATCAAAACGAGGTGCAAGAATTAATCGAATCATACAAGCCGCAGGTCGTAGTGGAACCACCGTTTAAGATGCATATCGAGTTGAAAGAAAAAATGCCAGTCGTGCATCGGGCTAGTCGACTAGATTTTGTTGAGCAAGAGGCACTCAGGTCGCAGATTTCTCAATGGCTGATGGATGGAGTTATTCGACGATCAACGTCGCCATATGCTAGTAGAGTAGTCATCGTAAGAAAGAAAGATGGTACGCCGCGAGTTTGCGTCGACTACAGAGATCTGAATAAGAAGGTCATTAGAGAAATTTTCCCGACTCCATTGATAGAGGACGTCATCGACAAGCTGCAAGGCGCACGCGTGTTTACAACAATAGACCTAGAAAACGGATTCTTTCATGTAGCAGTCGATGAATCGAGTATTGGATATACGGGATTTATCACCAACGAGGGGCATTTTGAGTTCATGTACGCGCCGTTCGGATTTTGTAACTCGCCAGCTGTGTTTTTGCGTTTCATTAACTTTATTTTCAACCCGCTGATTCACGAGGGGATCGTGTTAACATATATGGATGACGTGATAGTGCTGGCCAAGGATGAAAGAGAGGGCGTACAGCGCTTGAAGTACGTATTGGAAGTGTGCATGAAGCACGGGCTTCGGATTAAATGGAAAAAGTGTCGATTCTTGCAGCGGCAGATTGACTTTTTGGGACACCGTATAGCAGACGGAACCGTCAAGCCAAGCGAGCAGGTTGTCCGCGCTGTAACAAAATTTCCATTGCCACAAAATATTAAAGCTGTACAGTCCTTCCTGGGATTAACCGGGTACCTGAGAAAATTCATATTAAATTATGCAATGATTGCTCGTCCATTGTCAAACCTTTTAAGGAAAGAAGTGCAATTTCGCATGGATTCATCGCAAATAGATGCAGTAACAAAGTTGAAAGCTGCTATTACTAGTTGCCCAGTGTTACAAATTTATCGACGAGGAGCAGAAACAGAGCTGCATACGGACGCTTCAGCTAGAGGATTTGGAGCTGTGTTGTTCCAGCGAAGCGAAGATCAACAGTTGCACCCTGTTTACTATTATAGCAGCAAAACCACTAGTGCTGACGAGAGTGCTCATAGTTACTATTTGGAAGTTAAGGCCGTCTATTTGGCTTTCAGGAAACTTAGACACTATCTGTTGGGAATCCATTTTAAGCTGGTCACTGATTGCAGTGCTTTTAGACAGACAATAGAAAAGAAGGAGTTGCCACTAGCAGCCTCGAGATGGGTAATGTTTATTCAAGATTTTGACTTTGAAGTGGAGCATCGAGCTGGAAGTCGCCTCCCGCACGCTGATGCATTAAGCCGATTTCCCACGATGATATATTTGATGCGAGACGAATTTATAGTCAGGTTAGAGCGAGCGCAAGCGAAGGATCCGCATATCGAAGCTATTAGAAAAGTGCTGGAATCCAATCCTAATTACGATGGCTATGTGTTAAAAGGATCGTTGCTGTTCAAAGGAGTTGCCGGAAGAGAGCTGTTATGTATACCAAGAGCGATGGAATCAGAAGTCATTCGAACTGTGCACGAACGGAGTCATTTTGGCGTACGAAAGACGATATTCCAAATTGAGAACGAATACTACATCTTGAGTTTGAAGAAGAAGGTGGAGAGTTGCATTCAAAACTGTGTGCGGTGCATCCTAGCAAGTCGCAAAGCCGGAAAGCAAGAGGGGTTGCTGCATTGTCTAGAAAAGGGTGATCAACCATTGGACACTCTTCACGTGGATCACTTGGGGCCGATGGATGCCACCAGTAAGTCATACCGCTATATTTTTGTTGTTGTGGATGCTTTCTCGAAATACACTTGGCTGTTTCCGACGAAAACGTTGTCTACCGATGAAGTCTTGAGGAAGTTCGCCGAGATCCAGAGAAGCTTTGGAAACCCGAGACGGTTAATCAGTGATCATGGAGCTGCCTTTACGTCCGCAGCTTTTAAGGAGTTCTGTGACCGGGAAAACATACATCATGTGATAACAACTACAGGAGTGCCGCGTGGAAATGGGCAGGTTGAACGAGTCAACGCCAATATAGTGCAAGCTTTGAAGAAGCTGGCTATCGAGCATCCTGAGAAATGGTTCAAGTATGTGGACCGTTTGCAATTCGCGCTGAATACGAGTTTCCATAGAGCTACAAAAACTACGCCGTTCGAGCTACTCTTTGGGGTACGAGGCAGGGGTGCAGAGCATACTGAAATTCGACAGATGATAGAGGAACTACACGTGCAACATTTTAATGCCGAGAGAGACCAGAGACGAATCGAAGCCAGAGAACACACCCAGAAAATTCAAGAGGAGAACCGCCAGCAATACAATAAGAGACGTAAGCCGGAAAACATCTATAAGGTGGGAGACCTTGTCGCTATCAAAAGAACGCAGTTTGTTGTTGGAAGAAAGCTAGCCAGTGAGTTTTTGGGTCCGTACGAGGTTACGAAGGTGAAAAGAAATGGGCGATACGATGTTGTCAAAGCCAGTGCCAGTGCCGAGGGTCCGAAGATAACTAGTACAAGTGCTGACCACATGAAACCGTGGCGCCGTTATGCCGACTATGAAGACGAAGGTTCTTCATCCGAGACGGATGAAGTTCAGGATGGCCGAATGTGGGAAACGAGCTGTGCTGGCAACCCGGAACGAGTGGCCTGCTAGACGACACAGACGAGATAACGGGTGATTGAACAACTGGTTAGCGAGCACAAACACATAGCAGACGGAGGTTGAAGAAGATTCGTATCGAAGACGTCGTGAGAGGCAGTTTAGCAGAGAGCCGTTCCCATCATTCTTAAATTCATATTGTTTTCATTTACAAGTCCGCATCACTATATTAAATAAATATCTTTTATCGAATCAACATCATCGTTATTATTACAATCCCACATATATATATATATATATATATATATATATATACATATTTATATATATATATATATATATATATATATATATATACATATTTATATATATATATATATATATATATATATATATATGTATATATATATATATATATATATATATATATACATATTTATATACATATATATATATATATATATATATATATATATATATATGTATATATATATATATATATATATATATATATATATATATATATATATATATATATATATATCTATCTATATATATATATATATATAGTTACAAGATATAAAATATTTACAAGATATACAAAAAGAAAACAAGCGGTGTACTCACCAACATCCTCTCTGGGCGCACGCTGGTGATGTTGTGATAAAGATGAATTAGTTATTTGTTTAAACTGCTTTATAATAATGAAACTTTCTTTTAAAAGATATTCCCCTTTTGCCTTATGACACATCATTTCTAATACAATTAGTTACGTTCCTCTACTATCGCTACAATCCGGATTAGTTTGACTTGGCAATGCGTCGCTCTCAGCAATCTCCGATTTGCGCGGTTTTTGATGCAAACCTCCACATCGGGAATTCTTAACACATTTCTTCTCTATTCTCTATCGC
This sequence comes from Odontomyia ornata, assembly GCA_963969285.1. NCBI lineage: Eukaryota > Metazoa > Arthropoda > Insecta > Diptera > Stratiomyidae > Odontomyia > Odontomyia ornata. The sequence goes on from OZ017740.1 coordinate 137,972,314, forward strand.
TTCCATTGCAGCAGGCCGACACCCGACGATATACTTTTCGGATCGGAAGACGTTTTCGCAAATCTTCCCGAACAATACGAAGGAATCACTTCTGGATGTTAAGCACTTGTGCGAATTTGTACAAAATTTATTTGCCGCCCCAATTTACAAAAAATAAATTCAGATATTAACCCGCCAACGATCTTATGTCCACAAAAGTTTCTTACTTATCCATGAAGATTCTCGCAGTTAAAGCGTAAAAATCATTAACTTAGTTTTAAAGTGGCTTGCTATTGCGACTTATTCGAACAGCCTGCGATTATTTTTTATTTTTTTCTTTGAGAGAACTCTCTCAGCTCAAAAATCGTATTAAAAGAGTTGCTTGTATAAAAAAAAGTTTGATGGCGCAAATATTCGGCGAATATTAATCTGTATACTATTTAATTTCTGATGTCTCGTTACTCGGATGAATGATGATAGCGTAGATTGTATTTGTTGTATGGCAAACTTTTTAAGATGAGACTATGCGAAATTTTATATTTACAATATGGATGGAAACCGAAAAGAAGGAAATTTGGAGAAAATAATAAATTTTCGTTGCTATTTGCAACAGGGAACGAAGCGCCAAGCTTTCCTAAGATTTGCTATTCAACTCTAGCACCATAAATTTGAGAGCTGAGCTTTACTGTTTTTTTTAATGGCAATCATTTTAAAACACACAATTGGTAGGATATATCCCACTACACACTTTGACTTTCCCATACTTGGAAAAGTTGCAACACTGCTCGGATAATTCACTGTTTTCATGCCACCTTGAAACTGCCTGTGGCTCGGCGCGGCGCCACCAAATGCTCGAGTGTAGAAACGTCGTCCGTTACCAGAAATCGACGCAAAAACTGCGGATCACTGAATTGCACATTAATCTCTACACCCACATACGTCACACAGGAGTGATAAAATCGAACTCTCTTTAATTAATATTATTTTGTGCCCGGTTTTCAGGACTTGGACGAGTCTCTTTCGAATCAAAGTCCTACTTGGTTTTTATATCAAATATCAAATTGACTCTATCTTAAAATTGCACAGATAAACTTCAATTTGTTCGAGGCAGAACTACTATCTAACCGAGCACTAGCTTTCTATAATCGTTTACCGGAATGAATCTTTTAGTCCGAAAATGAGGAAATCCCAGATGTGTTTTATGCAGTCAGGCCATTTGCGCCACTCGAACCTGTCCGCCGTGCTTGCGGTTTTTTCACGAACTCCCGTGGACTTCTCGATCCGTCCAAATCTCTCTTTCTTTTTTCGGTGTCGCGACCGGTAAATCCAATCAGCTGCTCGCTCAGCCGAGTTTGATTGCATTCGGTAATGCAATACACTGTTGGGATACACTAAATCAGTGTTTCCATGTCCGAAATTTTAATTTGCAGATTTAAAATTTTTTTCAAAAAGTTAACTGAAGTAAAGAAAAATGAAAAAGATAAATAAAAGTTAAATCTCATGGTGAATATGATTAAAGGAAAACGTTTAAATTTAATATAAAGGAAAATTGATATAAAATTACGCTTAATAATAATAACAAGAAGAAAAAAATTTTATAAATTACAACCATGAATAGAAGAAATGAGATCTTTTTTTCTGAATCTGCAATTAAAATTTCGGATAAGGCTTAGGGAAGTTTTCGAGCAGTTTGCTTGTGTGATTGCTCGGTTACTACAAGCCTTACTAGTTTTGCTTCGCTTTCGAGTTTCAGGAAGAGTTCTTTGGCAGTTGTTAATGACCGTGACAAAATTTTGATGCCGTCTGCAAAGGCTATCACTTGGCCCGCTTTGTATAGTAATGTACCTCGCGTATCGACAGGTAGCTTCCTTATGACGTACTCCAGAGCCAAATTGAATAGCAATGGGGCCAGCCTATCTCCCTGCTTTAGTCCGATATTTGTGTCAAAGGCATCGGTGTGTTGGTTATTGATGCGAACTTGGGAGGTTATCTACGTCATTGTCATTTTGGTAAGATGGACCAATTTGGCAAAGCATTATTTGATACAGTACGTTACGATCAATACTGTCGTATGCTTGCTTGAAGTCACCGAAAATTTGGTGTACGTCTATGTTGAACTCCCAGCATTTCTCAAGTACCTGCTCGACTGTGAATAATTGGTCTCTTATTGATCTACCTGCTCTAAAACTACATTGATACTCCCCAATAATTCTGTTAGCGTATGATCCGATTTTATTTTCTAAGATTTTAGAAAATATTTTGTACGTCGTACAAAGTACGAGTAAGCAGGGAACCTCATTTCAAATCCTATCCCTATCGACTTGGGAGTCCCACAAGGCCTATCCTCGGTCCTGCCCTGTTCAACTTTTTCCTTCATGATATCCCGCGCCCGAACTGCTCGACTATCGATATAACAATGTATGCAGATGATATCCTCCTCACTGTCACCCATAGTCCCCCAGCGATGACCAAAATAGAGCTGTAGCGCTCTGTCTACAACATCGTTTAATATTTAAAGGATTGGGGGCTCGAAATAAATGCCAGCAAATCAGAGCTGATTCGCTTAAGAAATGCCAGCGGGAGAGGGCACCGCCTTGCTGTGTCTCAAAGTAGGAAAGTGTAAGCAAATATTGCTGGTGAAATCATTCTTCTAAAGGAAAATATCAAATACCTTGGAGTCTATTTTAACAATTTACTTAAGGTGAATAGACACGCCAGGAAAACCCTGATTATAGAGAAAGCAGCGTCCGCAATTATTTCGTCTCTCTTTTCCTCGAAATCAGTCTGCTCAAAAGTTAGGGTCTTAATGTACAAAACTCTTATTAGGCCGATCATTACTTACGCGTTTCCAGCATGGCTAACAATCTCTCCTGCTGCTGCTGAAGAAATCCAAATCTTCGAGAGGAAGATCCTTAGGAAATGTGTCTCAAAGTAGGAAAGTGTAAGCAAATATTGCTGGTGAAATCATTCTTCTAAAGGAAAATATCAAATACCTTGGAGTCTATTTTAACAATTGACCTAAGGTGAATAGACACGCCAGGAAAACCCTGATTATAGAGAAAGCAGCGTCCGCAATTATTTCGTCTTTCTTTTCCTCGAAATCAGTCTGCTCAAAAGTTAGGGTCTTAATGTACAAAACTCTTATTAGGCCGATCATTACTTACGCGTTTCCAGCATGGCTAACAATCTCGCCTGCTGCTGCTGAAGAAATCCAAATCTTCGAGAGGAAGATCCTTAGGAAATGTGTCTCAAAGTAGGAAAGTGTAAGCAAATATTGCTGGTGAAGTCATTCTTCTAAAGGAAAATATCAAATACCTTGGAGTCTATTTTAACAATTGACTTAAGGTGAATAGACACGCCAGGAAAACCCTGATTATAGAGGAAGCAGCGTCCGCAATTATTTCGTCTCTCTTTTCCTCGAAATCAGTCTGCTCAAAAGTTAGGGTCTTAATGTATAAAACTCTTATTAGGCCGATCATTACTTACGCGTTTCCAGCATGGCTAACAATCTCGCCTGCTGCTGCTGAAGAAATCCAAATCTTAGAGAGGAAGATCCTTAGGAAATGCCTGTCTAAATATAGATGGCCTAATAAGAAGTACTACAGGAACTCCATCTTTTGCAGAGATACGGGGATAGAACCGATTCTCCACTACATGTTAGCAATGACTAAAAAGCGCCTAGAGAAGTGGCGGGAGCACCTTCTTCGATGTATTCGCGCACTTTTCGGACCTACCACTGCAAATAATCCCTACTACCTATGTCCTTTAACAATCTTTGAACAATACCACCACGATCCCAATAATTTTGTAACTACCAATAAACTGGCGTTTTATGTTTCCTGCGTACCAATCATATACCGTGGTTAAACAAAACATATGTAAATTTAAGTTAGTTCAGAAGTGTCATTAAAATAAACATCTACACAACATAAATATAAATATAATATTGATTCCTGTACAAAACAGCTTATAGTTTTAGGCCAGATGTAGGAGTAGATTTAATTTATATTAGAATTCGATTTATTTTAAGTTTTAACGTATTTATTTGTCAAACTGTTCAAGTGGTAAGTCATAACAGCGAATGGCAAAACCTGTACACCCGAAAATACTAATGTAATATAAGTATACATATATTCTAACCGTCAAAGTTTATTTGACACCCATATACTGTCAAATGTCACATATGAATGCAAAACTACTTCAGTAGCTTGGAGCGTTCCCTCATGGCGACTAATGCGAAACCATTCATCCTACAAGTCCTCCTCTTCTGTCCCTCCTTCAGTCCACTGAAACAATATCGTTAGCTCTTCTCTACAGGATATTTCCAACATGTTCTCACAGTTCTTCTCGTCAACTTTTAATCCTTCTTCTCATGTCTCCGATCCAGTTAATATACCTGTACTTCACTCCATTGACATTTCTTCACTTTTCACTGATCATATTAAGTTGAACCCCTCATTGATTCAGTTAATCCTAATATATCATCTGGTCCTGATGGCTTTTTTCTTCAACCTCAGTCTAAAGACTGGTACTTTCCCTACTTATTGGAAAAGTGTTCCTAGTCTTAAAAGTGGTGATCCTTCTTCTGTGTCCAATTATCGTCCTATTTCCTTAATTTCCTGTTTTCCGAACTAACTCGAGCGTCTGGTACATAATCGGCTTTCAATTTCATTGACCCGTATCTTGTCAAAGGAACAACATGGGTTTCTCAATGGTCGCTCTACGATCTCAAATTTAATTGAATTCCCCGATTACATTGCTAAGGCCCTAGACAATCGATTGCAGGTTGATTTCATCTTCACTGACTTCTCGAAGGCGTTTGACACGGTCAACCATCAACTTCTCTGTTACAAACTGAAAGCTTTTAGGGTTGCTGGCCCTCTCTTATCATGGATGGACTCCTACTTGTCTTCTCGTATATGTTGCGTTAGTTACTGTAGAACAACCTCTATTCCATTTTATCCGTCCTCTGGTGTTCCTCAAGGTTCCATTTTAGGTCCCCTTCTATTCCTATTGTTTATAAATGATCTTCCTTCGGTTATCGCCTCCAATTGCCTACTGTATGCCGATGATTTCAAAGTCTTTCGAGCTATCAGGTCTGTACAAGATTGTCAATATCTTCAGATGGGCCTGACTGCACTAAGTAACTGGTGTTCGTCTAACTACCTCTGTCTTAATGTTGCCAAATGCTATAAAATGACTTTAAATCTAAATCAATCTCCGCTGACTTTCACCTATATGTTAATTGAAGTCAAACTTGCTACGGCGAGCTCTGCTAAGGAGCTTGGTGCTACTTTTGATCCTAAGCTCAATTTTGATGCACACATTCTAATCGCGACTACCAGGGCCTCGAAAATATTTGGACTTATTTTCAGGTATGCTTATAAATTTAATAATATATATATCTACCCACGTCCGCTTGTTTATCCATCTTGCCCGTCCTATCCTTGAGTATTGCTCTGTAGTTAAGTCTCCCCGACACTCCTACCTCATTAACTCGTTACAGAATGTCCAGCGAAAATTTACTCGTGTCTTGTTTTACAAACTCAAAGTCCCATATTAACCCTATGACTGTCGTTTATCCTTCTCACGTTTGCATACTCTGTCGTCCCGTCGCATGTATCTAGATCAGTGTTTTCTATATCAACTCTGCCACAATCAAATTTCATCAACATTGTTTGCAGACTTACGTTTTCGCCAATCATCGCGTTATTCTCGGGCAAAAATTTTTTTCGTACCACCGTATGAATGTACAAATTTATATTTTCACTCTCCCATTATATGAATGGTAAGGAATCATGGTAAGCTTGAGCTTGGTCCTTTTTCCGACTCATACCTTGTTTTTAAATTGAGATTAAGAAGCCTGATTCTTACAACTCAATTGGAGTAAATATTAGACTTTCTTGTGCTTTAACTTAATTTTACATGCATATTTGACTAAGTATTTACTATTGTTAATATCATTGAATATCTTTTTATGTTAACTTTTTCACTTAATTCTAATTTTTATTAATTTTCTTTTCTGTTTGTTTTGCTCCATTTTATAATTGGATTATGTTTAATGCGTTAAATGGAATTTAAATAAATAAATGAATAGTCATCAAGCAAACTCTGTAATGTTAATGTAAATAAAAGTTTACTTACTTACTACAGATTGTCCACGATGAAATGAATTTTTTTAAATTTTTCCTGCGGACAAAAGCCCACAACTCCTTCTATTGAGATTCTGGTTAATTGGAAGCTTTAAACAAAAATCCATTGATGTGCATTTTTCAGTAACGTAAATATATTCATCAAAAAACAAAGACAAAAACATTTCATGACAAACTTAAGGAGAAATTCGTAAAAACATAAAAAAATGAATGGACAAAAGTCTACGACAGTCAGTGCTGGCTGACTTGTACACAAAATAGTTTCAACTAAACGTATTGGAAATTTTAAAAATTTTTTCTAGCTTAATATTTGGTTGGAGCCCCTTTCGCATCAATTACTGCTTGCAGTCTTCGGAGCATACAGGCTACTAAATTAGCAGTTTCTACAGGTGTGATTTTCTCCCATTCTGTATCAAGCGCTTCCTTCAACAAATTTTTATTTTTAATGTGACATTTTCAAATTCCCCGTTCCAAAAGCTCCCATACATGCTCTATTGGGTTTAAAACTGGACTTCGCGGAGGCGTATTAAGTTGCCAGAGAGCGTAGTGCAACAACCAGTTCTTGACGAAAAGTGCTGTATGTTTTGGATCATTGTCTTGTTGGAAAATCCATCTTTCTCCAAGACCCAACTTCTCCACTGATGGCTTCAAATGTTGTTCTAACAGGTTCTTGTAAACATAACGATCAAATTGTTGGTCTCTCAAGCCGTGTTCTTTTTCCTCCATACATAACTGCGACCATCACTTCCGAAAATGTTGAATTTGGACTCATCTGTGAAAAGGACGCGATTCCAAAAATAATTGTCGTTGTCAATATGGGTCTTGGCGAACTGTAGACGCAGAAGTCGGTTTTGGCGGATATTAATGGCTTTTTACGTGAAGTTCTACTGTGAATCCCATTAATATTTAATGCTCTCGTAATGATTCTTGCATGGAGATCCTATTTCCTTTCCGTAGCCACTTGTTCCGCCAAATCTGAATTACTGTTCACTTCTTTTATAATAAAACTAATGTCTCGCGACAACTTTTTCGGTCGGCCAGTTCGTGGCTTATTTTCAATGGAACCACTGTTTTCAAAGTTTTTGATGAATGTATACACAGAAGTTCGTTTAAGTTTCAGTAATTTCGCGATTTCCAAGTACGATTAATTGTCTTTTTTTTATACTGTACGACCAAATTTTGGATATCTAGAAATTTTTTTCGCGATGTCATTTTGCGGTCCTTACAGTTAGATACTAGCGACAACACTAAAACAGAATTGCAGCAGCACATATACGGAATGATAACAATACCAAGTAAACAAAAATTGATGACATTCCGTTACGTCTAATTGGAATTTTTTTGTGTATAACTGAATCAACACTGACTGTCGTAGACTTTTGTCCATACAATTTTTTGTTTTTAGGACTTTCTCCTTAATTCTGGTATGAAAAGCTTCTATCTTTATTTTTTTATAAATAAATTTACGTTACTGAAAAATGCATCTCAATATAGGGAATTGTTGTAGAGTTTTGTTCATCACGGTATATCTATATAAAACTTTTTAACCTTTGCATAATCATTTGCAAAACGAAGCAAAACTTCCCACCTCACTCTCCCAGAGTGCCTCACTGCTGTTTTTTTCCTGTTTATTCATTATTAATGTCTGAATATCCCTTCATACCTGTATATCCTTCTGACATGAGGGTAGTTTTGTCTACCCAACTTGTTATTATACGTAATGTCGTGATTTACAACCTCAACATGGAGGAGCGATTGTCAAAGTAGTTTTGTGTTCAGATCAAAATGTTACAAGAACCCCAGTGTACAAGTATAATGTCATAGATGAAATTCTCTAATTTATAACAAAAATTTAATACTCTATGAAATAAATCCTTTTCACTCTTAATACCTACCAGTATCCGTTAAATATCAATGAAATCTTCCCATTGCTACTCACCACATATTTTGGTGAACCCAATACATTGTGATAGAAATCCCAGCCAGACATCTTTTCAGTGTTCCTTATTGTATGCTCCAACATACCAACAATAGTAGCAGGCGTGAAATATTATTCTGGAACGAGAAAATGTGTGGAAAATTTGCATATTAAAATTAATTCACCCAGTTTCAAAGGTAAGAGTAAAAATAGCTTCATGCAAAAAAAAATCGTCTGTGTCCATAGGAATGCAGAATTAACACAGCGCAAAAGTCCTTTTTGAATACGTGCCAAAATCCTCAACAAGCTATAGAGAAGAGGAGGCAAGTGCAGCAGCTGCTGCCGTTGCCATATTGCAAAAGGAAAAACTACTTGGGGGATATAAAAAGCCGCTCGAGTTAATTTTAAATTTTCCTGTTTGTATTAGCAGTTCGAGTGCAAGAATGCAAATTTCCAGTAAAATTGTGGCTTCTAAAAGAGAAAACGAAAGCAAAAGCAGGATTTCAATGCTAGGAGTGGAAGTTTTGAGTGTATAGAATGAATAGTGGAACTTCGCTAGCATACTGAATAAAAGACTGAAATGGAAAGCAGGTCAGTTGTACTTCTTAGTACATGGGTATACTTTGTATAAAGCCTTTTAAGGTCAAAGGTGGTTTATAAAGTGAGTTTAATAGATCCATTAGATTAACATGGATTATTTCGTCGTTTCTTTTCGTCTGTGGAATGAAGAGTTGCTAGTTTTGATACATACATTTGCAAAATCAAAGTTCGAAAAATAAAACTAGTATTAAAACTTATCCACAATACGAGGATGATTATTATGCCGAACAGAACGTTTTTGTGAGATTTAAATGACTTATAAAATCAATCAATAGCAACCAACCGAAAAATGGCTCACCAATTTGCAAAATTACTAATTTGCATTACAAAATACTTGTTCATACCAATCAAATTCAATTATTGTTCTTATTTCTTGAAAACTCGCCGAGCTTCGCTTTCTTGAGTGAGGAGACGCGTTTCGACTCCTTTGAGCCATCTTCAGTGTCTGAGGGATGAGTGGAAGGAAATTTTATTATGTTTAAGTGTTGGCTAGCGTTTTGAAAAACTTTAAGGTATTACCACCTTACAGAAAATTTCACGTGCTTTAATTTTGATCCTTTTGAAATTTCTATTTTAAGATCGGCTGTAAAAACTGAAAAAGGGTATTTTTGAGCCACATGTTTCCTTCTATCGTGGGCTCATATGCTAGACATATATATCTAGTAACGGTTTCAATTGGCTTTAATGTTGATCCTCGTATTTTCACTAGCTTTAATTTTGCTCATAATCATTTTTTCTCTGTGGTCCCTCTTTTTTTAGCTCCATAAGTTTTCAATCCCCGCGAACTCATGCGCTCGAGGGCATATAAAGCGGTAAATCTAGTTACACCATCTAACAGAAATTTGACCAGCATCAAATTTGGTCCGCATATATTGTTTCTTACCGTGCACCGTTTCTAATTGAACTACGTGGATTATGTTGTTGGAAGAAATTATGTTCTTAGTCATTCTCATTCGGAGTGGTAGAAGTTCGTGGTTGTTTTTCAGTACTTGTATCTCTATCCTTTGTCGTTTCATCAACAGTATTACCCTGAAATTAACATTTGGCTTTTCTTCTTATTATTCTTCATCGTAGCACTACAGCCCCTCTCGGGCCTTCGCTTACTGCAAATAGTGCCTCCAACTGTCCTCCAATTTCCAAATCCGAGCAGCGATAAACTGTCTTCGTCGACCGAGTCAGACCAGCGTTTCCTCGGTTTCCCCACTGGTCTCCGCCCTTCAGTTTTCCCAACGACTACCTTTTTGTGTATCCGTTGTTCATCCATACGATTCATGTCGCCAGCCCATTTTAGCTTCCACAGTCATGCAATCGTGGAGACCTCCGGCTCGTCAAAAATTTCATACAGATCATGGTTGTATCGAATTCGCCTTTGGTCCCCGTCTAGCTTTGCTCCGATTATTTACATCAAGACCCGTCGCTCAAAGGCGTTCAATATATTTGCAGATGTTTGGGTTAGGGTTCATGTTTCGCACCCATAGCATAACATAGGTCCTATCCAAAGTCGTATAAATAAATGGACGAGCAACGAGAATCTGTGTACTCGTCCATGTGAGAAGCAAATTTGCCACATAAACAAGTTATAAAAAACTTACGCTCTCGAAACTATATGATTCCCTCTGCTTCTCCTTCCCCTTTGTTTCCATACAGGTTTTTTTTCCTTTCTTCTGAAGAATCACTTCCCCCACTGACACTCGCGCACACCGACAAAATTTCATTTCACGTGCACACGATTGCGCCTTCGTTATCATTCGTAAAACAGTTTGAGTACAACACAACAAACGGCTCTCACAGAAAACTCGAATGTCAACACAAAAGAAAAAGAAAGAGGCGCGAAAACGGCGAGAAAACTCATGTGTCAAAGCGGATGGAAAATTCGTAAATTTTTAATAAAAACAGTGAACTAAAGTACCGATTTCGTACACACGATCTTCAAAATTATAAACTTTTAAAACGTAAAAACAAAAGCATATCACTTCAAACCTCAACTTCACACAAGTTTAGCGAAGGTTGCTAATTGTTTCGGCTCTCACAACCGGTTGCGGATCTAGTACTCTCTATATCTCTGGTTTTATCACAGATTTGTATGTTTGGATCTTGTTTACCTGTGTATGTAGCTGATCTTCAAGATCGTCAAAGCTGAAAAAAAATATTTTATTTGCGAGCTGTATTCTTCGGCGTATTTCATCTCTTTCATTATCGGTTCTCGCTATTTTGGTGCCTAGTAGAGGTTTTTGCCTAAATTTTCCTCTAGCTAATTGTAATAATCACATAGAAATACGATAATATGCATAGTTTTAAGTAATGTTCAAACGATGGTGAAATGACTTTGTCAGAACACCTACTATATTATAAGGCCTCTGTACCGCATACATTCTAATAAAGAAATTATATATATATTTTGGTGCCTAGATACAATTCGCCCACATTTTTGACACTTTATTCGCTAATTGTGAGATTTTACGTGTTGGAGGTATTTTTCCTGGATTGCGTAATGAATTTTGTTTTATTCGTATTAATTTGTAGCCCTACTAGTTTTGCTTTGCTGTCGAGTTTCAGGAAAAGTTCTTTGGCGGTTGTTAACGACCGTGACAAAATGTTGATGTCAACCGCATAGGCTACTAATTGGCTCGACTTGTATAATAACGAGCCTCTTGTATCGACCGGTAGCTTTCTGGTGACATATTCCAGAGCCAAATTGAATAGCCATGAGGCCATCCATCTCCCTGCTTTAGTTCGATAATTGTGTCAAAGGAATCGGCGAGTTGGAGGTCGTCGATGTCAATCAGGCTAGGATGCCACCACAAAGCATATTTGGTACAGTACGCTATGATCAATACTGTCGTACGTTGCTTAAATTCAACGCAGATTTGGTGCACGTCAATGTTGAACTCTCTGCATTTCACAAGTACCAGGTTGACTGTAAACTATTGATCCATCGTCGATCTACCTGCTCTAAGGCCGCCATAATACTCCTTAATAATACTGTTGGCGTAAGATCTGATTTTATATTCTAAGCTCTTTGAAAATTTTTGTTCGACATACAAAGAAATGATATGTCTCTATAGTTGTCGCATTGTAGCTTGTCACCTTTTTTGTGGATAGGGTATATAATTGATTGGCTCCACTAGTTTGACATATGTTCTTGTTACCAAATATGCTGGATAACTTTTGTGCTGGCCTTCTAAGCACCGCTACCATCATATTTGATGAGCTCCATTGGAATCTCATCGATGCCCGGCACTTTATTATTCTTTTGAGCCTTGATGGTGGAGCAAACTTCATCCAGAGTTCGTGGAGCCAATGGAAGCTCTTCAGAAAGTTATATAGGCTCCGATGTTCTGAATCTGCGCGGAGGATTAAGGAGGTTCTTGAAATATGATGTCCATCGTTCCGTAATCGTGTTTTCATCAGCGATGATGTTGCCGATATCACGTCAGAGTGTAGTCTTGAGCTGATTGCCTCGTTTCAGGCTTTTTACTACTTTATATGCTTGTCTTATGTTGTTGCTTCCTAGACTTACATCAATGCTTTTCTTTTCTTAATCATCATCATCTTATTCGCTACTCTTCTGAGATTTTCGTAATGTCCTCTCTTCGTTCTGGTTTTCTTACTTAAATATTCTTTCCACGCCCGATTTTTTTTTTGTCTAACGCATTTTGGCTCTCATCATTGAACCAAAAATTTTGTTTTGCACCGGGTTTTATGTCCGATAATCTGTTTTGCCACGGTCTAAATTCCCGCTTTCACTTCACCCACAATTCGGTGCTTATGTTCAGCGATTTTTCTGATAGGATGGAACACAGCTGGTTATCGAGAGTCTCCGTGAAATTTTTTGCCACAGACGCCATTTGGAGCCTATCAATTTCCAATTTCTATAGAGGACTAATCTTCGCCGAATATGCCTTTAACATAATAATAATATCGATAAGTTGATTCGATCAAGTAATGATCCGAGTTACAATTATCTCCTCGGTGTGCACAGACGTCAAGTATGCTCGAGCCCCATTTTTACTGGATAATAGCAAGGTTGATCTGGTTTTGTGTAGTGCCATCCGGTGACACCAAGGTCATTTTATGTATTGGTCGATGTGAGAAGCAAGTCCAACACATGACTAGATTTCTGCTAAATACAAAATCAATCAGACGGTGGTCATTTTTATTTGTTTCGTCACGGAGGCTTTATACTCCAGCTGTTCTCCGATGAGATAAAACATTGCAAATCTTTGCATTGATATCATACAGAATTATTTTTGTGTCATTTGCCGGCAATGTGTCTAATAGCCTGTCCAGATGATTGTCGAACGTTTCCTTTGTCGTTCCTTTCTCTCGGAACATGTACGTTTAGCAGTCAAATTTTGAAAAAATCCCGTTTTACGAGGGTGGTCCGAAAAGCACTTAGCCTCACCGCCCAATCACGCCACTATAGCAAGAGAGATTCACTATCGTGCAGTACATTTTAATAGAGTGCTACTGTCAAAATTTCAGCCGGATCGGACACATACTTTTGTTTTGACCGCGTGTGGAAGCGGATGTGTCCGCGGACTGTAGAAAAATGGACAAAGAGCAATATCGGTCGATGATTCGATTCTTGATTTTGAAAATCAAGGAACGTTTGGATGCTGCATACGGTGAGTCCGCTCCTGCAACGCCGACCGTAAAAAAATGGTATAACGAGTTTCAACGTGGTCACTCGTCAGTTTTTGATGGGCCACGCCCGGGTGCCCTTAAAATGGCTACCACGGAGGATAACGTGACAAAAATCCACGAGCTTATATTGGCAGACCGCTTTCTGAAGGTGTGCGAGTTAGCTGGGACAGTTGACATCTCAAAAAAAAGTAGTCAGTGCAATGGACGCCGCGTTTGCTCACTCCAAACAACAAACGCAACTGTGAGGACTTCTGAGAATGTTTGATACTATTTGACCACGAAACATGGCTCCACTGGTACACACCAGAGACGATGAAGCAGTCGAAATAGTAGAATTCACCCGGCAAACGTGCTCCAAAGAAGGGTAAGACTATCTTATCGGCCACCATTTTCTGGGGTTCACAATGTGTGATCTGCATTGACTACCTGGAGAAGGGCGAAACGGTCACAGGACTCTACTATGCTGAATTATTGGGCCAATTCGACGCCGAATTGCACAAAAAAGATATGAAGCAATGTGGCGAGATTTGTTTTCCTTAGAGCTAACACGGATGATTGAATAAAACATATTTTTTTCATTTACTTAAGCTTCAATGACAATAAGTAGAATAAAATGGAAAATGACTATAAATTGGGATTATTAACTACAGAACATTATATAGAGTAATTAAAAGGAAAAATATAGACAAAATTAATTTCAAACTTCACTGCATAGCCAAGTCAAAAGCGCTTCATTCAATACTTATTATAAATTTTCATAGAATATAAAACAAATTCCAAACAATAAAAATACTAAATCTTAATGGCCCAAATGGCTCTCTAAACTCATACATTATCAAGTCAAAAACATTTAATAAATTAAATTACTAATATATAATAAAACATTCAAATTCAATTTAATTAAAATTATTGCATATTTTATGATTCAATTGGAAAAAGGAAAAAAATCCAACCAACAATATTCAAAAATTAATTACAATACTAGCACAACAGTGAACTTTTTTCCTACACGTACTATGTTATAACCTAATTCTAATAAAATTCAATCAAAAAACTTTATCTCATAGTAAGACAATGCTAACATACTATTCCTAACCTAGACGTTAAACCTTATCGTCGACCGAGTCAGACTAGCGTTTCCTCGGTTCCCTCATTGGTCTCTGGCCTTCAGTTCTCCCAACGCATACTTTTTTGGGTATCCGTTGTTCGTATATACGATTCATGTGGCCAGCCCATTGCAGCTTCCGCAATTTTATAATCGTTGAGACCTCCGACTCGTCAAAAAACTCATACAGCTCATGGTTGTATCGAATTCGCCATTGATCCCCATCTAGCTTCGCTCCGATTATTCACCTCAGGACCTATCGCTCAAAAGCGTTCAATATATTTGCGGATGCTTGTGTTAGGATCCATGTTTCACAACCATAGCATAGCACAGGTCTTATCACAGATCTGTTTGGCTTGACAGTTTCGCACTTCTGCGCATTGATTTTCATTCGCCAATCGTCTGCGTACAGCCGCACGTCATTAAACATTTTTTTAAGATTGCTCTGTACTATTCCAGCCTTACGGTCCGTCGTATAGATGATCAGATCATTAACAAACGCTACCAATGATCTCGTTGGTAAGACGTTAAAATCAAAGCCGTTCAATAGCTTGCGAATGAATATTGAGAAAAGCAGAGGCGCAGTAAAGGTTTCCTACTGTAAACCATTCAAGACCTTGAAGTCGCGCATTGTCATCAGATTTCCATCAGTTATAACAAATGATTTCCCGTATAACATATTACACATCATGGCGACAAGGTGTCTGGGGAACCTGTCCTGAAGGAGTTTAAAAACTAGTCCCTCTAACCACACCGTGTCGAAGGCTTTCTCCATATCAATGAGACACACTCCACAATCTCTGTTGTTTAGTTTCAAACAGATCTTTGAGGTTACTTCCGTTATTGCGTGTATGGTCGAATGCCTGGAACGAAAACCAAATTGCCAATCCGGCATCAACTCATACTTCTCAATATGCGCGTTTAATGCTTCAAACACCTTGCTGATGTTAGGCAGCATCCTTATTGGGCGATAGCTTTTGGTGCTCGAAGATTCTTTTCCTTTCTTCAAGATCGGAAATTTCTGGGGCTTGTAATACTCATTTGGGAAATATAGATTGCTCAACATGTTGTTGAACAATATGCAATAATTCCTAATAACAACGTCAGGCAAATGTTGGAGAACTATATTTGGAACACCATCAATACCAGATGATTTTTTGTTGTTGTTTATCTTGCCAAATATGAATCACAAGTCTTTATAGCTGACAAAATAGTCAATAAGATTCATGCTCGGCATGAGGTCAGATGCCAATGTTTCATTGAAATGAAGAACTAATTCACCGTTCAGGCTTGATTTGAAGTCGGAAATATTTGCTTCAACGATCTCTGAAAATATTTGATTCTCTCTTCGAGAGTTTGATAGATGAACCAATTCAAAATTTGTTCCAATCAGGGCAAGGTTCTAAAGCCCATCACATATAATCCTGTTTCCATTTCTATCCGGAGTCGTACTATCTATTTCGATACCAGCCCTATCGAGAAGATTTATCTCATCACTAGTGACTTCAAGATTCGATACCTTCACTCGAGAGTTCTTGCGGAATATGCTATTCGCTTTCGCGAAAACGCAACCTGGGTCCTGTGGGGTAATACCGCTCAATTTTTCCGCCTATTGACTGCTGCTCCAGGTTAAGTTCCGGGCATTTTTCAGGTGTAATTTCAACAAAGCCAACGAGGGATGGTTGTAGTCCAAAATCGCCGATAAATATTGTTGACGCGTGTGAGAAGAAGGGTTTTCAATCTTTTAACCTTACAATGGTTGGTGTTTCATATCCTTCCATATTGTTTCGATGTTTAATCTTGGGAACTACTTTCACAATCGTTTCCAACGTCAACTTCTCTAACTTCGACAAATACTCGTAGAGATCTTTTTCATCGTTAGTTAGATTCCTGTCATTATGAACCATTGAGTAAGTGTTGCCATCATCAGAAGGAGGACATTGCTTCTAGTACTCCCGACTAAACTTCTTTCGAAACTTTCCCCAATCCGTTTTTTAGGGTTTTGTACTAGAATACAAAATCCTATTGCAATCACGACCTGTGTCCGTCCGTCCGTCCGTCTGTATGTCACAGCACTTTTCTCCGGAACTATAGATGCTACAGCCATGAAACATTGTAGAAAGGTCAGAAGTGGTGACTTCTTGAAAGTTTAAAGGTGGAAAAATTTTTCAAAGGGGTTTAAGGGGGGTCTCCCCGTATAGGGGAAAAATACCACCATTTAGTCATTGGAAAGGTCTCAATGAGACCTTTTCAAAACAGGTCTTAAAATTGCCTTATCGGCACCGAGGGGGGTAGGGGAAGGGGAAATGTACGAGCTTTGCGCGTACCCCCCTCGCGATTGGACACCTTTCATCCGAAAAATCTGAAAAAAATCATGGATGTAGACCTTTATGTGTAAAATAACAACAAATACATGAGCAGTCGAAATTCACTCAACTTTGTTAGTAATAGTATGATTTATCGATTTTACATTTTCTTGAATAAAATCTTAAAGGTACCGTAACTTTAAATTCGATAAAATTCAGCACACAGATGATTATTTATAAGATTCATCATTTCTGAAATTTTTATAAAGACCGAATGGTCTTTAACGAAGTTATAGCGATTTGAATTTTTCTGTATTTCTACGGAACAATATCCGCTGTTTTACATGTACTATGGAAACATATGGCTATGGAACAATATGCGCTTATTACCGACTTAGACACTACAGCTTTGCTAGGATTTGCATGAAAATGTCAGGGATGATAGTTATCATGAATATTTTTGCGATTCAGTTAGTGGTGTCAGTATCAGTAAGCAGGAGAGAGCTCCTAGCAAAAGGGCTTTGTAACCATTCTAGGGTTCGAAAGAATAGGCCATGAATCGATGATTACAGTGCAATTCATCAAAGGTAGCCAATATGAGAATCAAATGAACGTTCTTTATGAAAGCTTTTCAAAATAGTTCTTAAACTTACAGTTTTTGCTTCAGTGGGGGCACAGGGGGGAAATACATGAAAAATCATCAAAGGTCGCCAATATGAGAATCAAATGAACGTTCTTTATGAAAGCTTTTTAAAACAGTTCTTAAACTGACAGTTTTTGCTTCAGTGGGGGCACAGGGGGGGAAATACATGAAAAATGTGTTTTCTCTCTCGCAAATGGACACCTGTGATCTAAAAAATCTGAAAAAATCATAATGGGAGATATTTATGAGCATAACGATAACAAATACCTCAGAAGTCAAAATCCGTTCAACTTTGTTAATAATATTGTTTATTTGATATCCGCAGGCCAATTCTCTTTTTTCTTTAAAAGCCGTCGGGCCTTGCTTAGTTGTGTGAGCAGACGCGTTTCGACTTTTTTGAGTCATCTTCAGTGTCGACTGAAGATGACTCAAAGTAGTCGAAACGCGTCTGCTCACACAAATAAGCAAGACCCGACGGCTTTTAAAGAAAAAAAAAATTTGTTAATAATAGTATGATCCTCGAATTTCACATTTTCCCCAATAAAATTGTCTTTGACATGTTTCTTGATTTTATCCGTTGCTGGTGACTGCATTTTGTACGTTGAGTACAAAACCCTTCTGACATGAGCGTAGGTCTGTCTACCCAACTTGTTTGAAATTCAAACGATGATTTTCATGTTGAACTCGAATGAGGAAGAGATCATCCCTTTGATGATTGATTTCTATTACGATTGCGTTATGCTCGCTATCGTAAGGAAGCACCTGCAGTTTCCGTTGAGGACTATTAAAGCTGAAGTCAAGTTTTGCATCAGCAATGTAGAGGTCCAAATATGAATTTATCCTAGGGTATGTTGGGGGGTCCGACCCATATCGATTGCGCATATATTCAATTTGGTTCTCTTTTATCCACGATTTCAGGAATACACCCCTGGGATTATTGTCGGCGTTCAGCCATGATGTACGAGTATGCTTGGCATTCAGGTCACCGGCAAGAATATAAAAAATATGCAGCCTATTCAATTCGAGTATTTCAAAAAAGGAATCGAGCTCCTCTTCGAACTTGAGAACATTTCGATCAGTTGCATATGCAAAGATAACGAAGAGATTATCCTCACCTGGCAGTGAAATTTTGATAACGGACACTTCGAGAAATTCCAAGTTTTTGATTTCAACTTTATCAAAGTTTTGGAAACAATTGGGTCTTCTAGCCAATATCCCGGTGCCATCTCCGCCATCACTGTTTACCATGTCGTCTCTTACGAATTCAAAATGCTTAAATGTCATGGAGTGCCAGGAAATGAGGTGGAGTTCAGTGAGAAGCATGATGTCAGGTTTTTGCTTAACAATAAGTTCAAGGAAATAGTCACGTCAATGTAGAGTAACAATGAAGTTGACGTTGATGGAGATGAAACGAAGCATATTTATGGGATGACAAACTATTTTGGCCTAAACTTTAAAAAACGAAATTGATTTTTTGATCTCGCTTATTTATTCTTTCCGAAAGAGATTCAAGTTTTTGTTGGTAAATTTTGAGAAGCAGCTCATTATTACCACTTATATTATTTATTTTATTTACATTGTTGTCTGCTGGTCCTCTAGCGGCAAGTTCAAATGAAACCCCAGGCTTGACGTAGTCGGAAGATAAGACACTGCGATGTACTTGGCTTTGTTTTGGGGAAAATTTAATTTTTCATCTTGATATCGAGGGCATTCTCGATCTGATGTTGGATGACCGTATATATCGCAGTTAACACAGTATAATTTCTCTTTTGGCTCCATTTGGGCCAATTTGCATTCACCGGGGGCATGAATATCTTTACATTTAATGCATCGATGGTGCGTGCCACGATTGGCAGCCGAACGACCGAATCTTTGGCACCTGTAACGCTGGTTGGCCACAGTTTTTTGAAGTCGCTCCCACCTTACAACTCTAAAGTTCAAGTGCCTTTCCTGTTGCCAAAAGCCGACCCACATTCCCTCCGCGCTGCCCAAAGACATTAATCGGTGCAATCTTTCTCAGTTATCTTATTGTTTTTAATAGGAGAACCAGCAGACACAACGGTTGGCTTCTTCTCCTTCTCCTTCTTTTGAGATTTTAAATATTCGATAAAATTATCACTAGAATCATTCATATTACCTTAATTTTGTTGGCACTACATCTCGGTATCTATACCTTCATTCATCGCAGCAAGTACCGCAGAGTAATTTGCGCTATCGTTTGCACCTCCCGTGCTTAGTATGATATCACATCTTGTATTGTTGGTTTCTTTGTTTTTTGAGCCTTTTGCGTGGCTACTTTATTTTCGCTCGTCTTATTTGTTATGGCTTCTTGTTTTCCGAACATACTTTGCGGCTTAATCACTTCAGTTTTGTTGACGTTTAATAATTTACGAATTATTTACTCCAAATTTTGAATTCGTAGTTTCATTTCTTCATTTTCTCTGATAACTCTTTCCAGTTTATTTATTTATTTCAAAAAATCGACTTACAGACAAGTAGTCCAATTACAAGCCAATTTATAGATAGATGCAAATATACGAATTCAATATATGGAAGGGATTAGAGAAAAAAGGTCACAATTCAATGATATTAAAAATTAAGACTTATAGGTGTATTTATAAATTTGATTTTTCATAAACGTTTAAATACGCCAAGAGACTGTGGTAGAGGACCAAGACTTCACTGGTTGTGCATACGAGGTAAGCGTACTAAGGAAGAGTTGAAGAAGGTGTTAGTACGTGCATACGGAACATGAAATTGAAGCGAGGATCTATTAGGGCGAGCAGCGTCGAATGTATTAATTTGCCTGCATATATTTTGAGGTTAAAAGACTATGATGAAGCTTGAACAAAAGACATTCGTCAAGGAAATATCGTCTGGACTCGAGGGTAGGAAGCTTCAAAATATGTAGTCGGTTATAATAAGGGGAGTAAGGAATTTGGAGAATAGAGACCGTGTTGTCTGTGTTCAAATGACCCAAAAGCATCGATGTGCTTCCTGTGGTTCGGACTCCAAATTTGGAAGCAGTACTCTAAATTACTACGTACTAGTGAGAAGTAAAGACACATACAGGAGGTGATATGTTGGAATGACGAAGTGGATCATAAAATAAATCCAGTTAAGTGCAAGGCTTTCTTAATAATTAGAGCAGTGTGGAGATGAAACTTCAGTTTACAATCGAAAAGCACACCAAGATCCTTAAAGGAGGTGACATTGCTCAAAGGGATACTAACAAGCCTTTAAATTGCGATAAAAAGAAACTTTTCACAGGAAGACGTCATCTGATGGCATTTGGAAACATTTAAGGAGAGATGGTTGGATTCACACCAGTCACTAAAACGCTGAAGTTCGGTTTGAGGGATATCTACGTTTAAAAAGGAATCAATAACTCGAAAAATCTTGAAGTCATCAGCATAAAGCAGGGGGATGTGATAACAGAAGGTAGATCATTAACAAAAAGTAAAAATAGTATTGGGCCAAGTATTGAACCTTGCGGAACTCCCGAGCTCGGGTGAAAAGAAGAAGCGAAGCAAGAGTTAAAAGTGACTACATATTGACGAATCAGGACATGGGGAAAAGCCAGGAATAGAGATAAATAGGGACATTGAACCCTAAAAATTTCTCGAATAGGAGAGAGTGAATCAAAGGCTTTAGAGAAATCCGTAAAAATAATGTCCACTTGTTGTCGCTGATCGAGGGCAGGTGCAATGTGATGGGTAAAATAAATAAATTTTTAAGAGTAGATCTGCCTCTGACAAAACCATGTTGTTGATTTTTTAAAGATGGGAGGACAAGTGGATACAGCACATCAAAAACTATCTTTTCAAGAATTTTATCAAAACAAGGAGGAAGAAGGGAAATAGGACGATATTTTGAGACGATAATACGATCACCAGATTTCAGAATAGAAAAAATATGGGCAATTTTCCATTGGGAGGGGAACGCAAAGTGAAGAAGATAAAGATTTTGCTAGAAAATTTGGAATGCCATCAGGGCCCACACTTGGTACTGTTGTCAAGATTATTTAAGAGTAGCTCAACCAGCAAGGGGTTTGCACGAAAAGTAGTAGAGGAAAAAGAGCAAGCAAATTGGTTAAATTCATGGTTAAGGCTAGCTTCCAAACTCGATAAATCAGCTTTTAAAAAATTAAAGCGGGAAGGTGAGAAATTCTGCAAAGAACGAGAAGATGTGATAGCAAGCTCAATGGAGAGCGGTGGATGGTGGGGATCAGGTTTGATTAAGGATGTAAGTTCCACAGATATGGACAGAGACGAAGGTTGCCTCCTTGGAAAGAACAAGATCAAGCAATTTATTATTGGCATAGTGTGGAATTGGGAGAGAAAACAGAGGGACATAAAAGAAGAAAGAGGAAAAGACACACTACCGCCAGAAAGTATGGAGACATACATATCATTCCAAACAACAGAGGGAAAATTGAAGTCACCACAGACCAACATAGGGGTAGAAGGGAAACCAGCGTTATTGTAGCTTGAGAACCCTGCAAAGAAATGTTCGTAAACAATGGCAGGACTGTTACAAGGGATATACACAGACGATACGAAGAAGAAAACAGAGCCAGATAGAGAGACTAGCACAATTATACACTCAACAGTCGAAGATGGAGTAAAAGCATCACAGAATTTGCTAGTAAGGGAAACATGTATACCCACTAGAATGCCTCCACCGTCAGACTTACCAGTAGCATCACGGTCTCTATCTCTGCGGAAGATTAAATGGTTCGGGAGTAGCTCACTATAACTAATGTCATCTGTCAGCCATGTTTCCGTTAGAAAGATGATATTATACGGAAAATGGATGGAAGAAATTTGAAGCTCAGTAGTCTTAGTCCACAGGCTACGGAGATTTTGGTAATAGCAAGTTAAAAATGAATTACGAGGCTTAAGACATGTTTCTTCTGGGGGCGAAAGGACACAAGATGGTTCCGGTTACGAATCGGGGAGATGCTTTTGACGAATACGCCAGGTGGCCAAAATTCCTTATCAAGCAAGATACTAAGGTTAGCTGGAACAGTAATTTTGAAAGACGCAATCAATCTGTTCGTCTTTCCATCAGGCGTAAGTTTGGTGCACTGGAGCAACTTAGGACTAGAGTTCAATTTGTACTTTATATGAGCGATGATGTCGTCAACTGGTGTGCTATATTCTAATCTCAATAGAAATGGTTGTAGCGCGATATAGCACGCAGTAAGGCGCCATGTTTTATCGCAGTAATGTTTGTGGTCATATCGCCTCCAGGTGAGGGTCCCCAGCTGGTAGATGAAGATCCTCGTGAGCCTACATTTTTTATCATCAATTCGGTTTTAGCATTACTTTTAGCTACAAATCTTGTAGCAGAGGTCTCAGGCGGGCATGAACACTTCGGGTTAGTCCCGATATCGACTAAACGTTGCGGTGTCATGGAAGCAGGCTGTAGAAGTGCAAGTTTCTGCTGATTAGATGTCAATTGCAGATGTTTTATATCTTCGCTTGATAGCGTAATACGCGTCCCATCTTCGAAACTTTCTTGGTTGCTTTTTCTGTTCATTGTTTTTTCATAAGTTGCATTTGAAATGCCTGCCCCGGGTCTCCTAGCGGTGAGAAGCCGTCGGCCTCCTCCATGTCACCGGAGAAAAAAAAAGTTTTTTTTTTTAAACTTTTTGAGACTTCTACGCAAGTAAAATCCAGATATTCGGTAAATTTTTTGAATAATTCAACGATGTAATCAGTTTTAAAAAATTAGTTTCGAATTGACTTTTCAAAAATCATTTTAATTTAAAAAAATCCCCTTTGGCAGCACCAACCGGAAAGGTAAATTTCTCGTATGTAGCATAAGGTTTCGAAAAAGATTTTGGCTTGCCTACTACTGGACTTCTTACTGCAATTTTTGTAGCACTACATGGGTATTTATTAACAGAAAGGACCTGCTGCCGTTCGTATTTGGAGACCCTTCATAGAGGCGCAAATATTTTGCTAATTAAATTGAGTTGCACACGTCTGGATCACATATTGAAAATCCACGGGTAATAAATTGTTATGAACATATTTATACTCGTTTCGCCCTTCTTACATTTGCTGTTTATACATTTCACAGTGGTTACCACACAAAGGCGATAACTTGTCGGCTTAAATAGCTCAAATAGTTAATTTCAAAAGATTTTCATAAAAGTTTAATCAGCACTTGCATTGCCATTAATATATACATTTTCGATTCTTTTCTGAACCACCAGGGGCCGTCATTTTGAATTTTTATTGAAAACGGCTGCTGAAAATATTAAGCTGTAAATGTTCGAATTTTTTATTTGTCATCCGATTTGTATAATTAAATTAAATTAACTTGCCTTAACAACTTATAATTTCAAATTTTATCGGAATCTGTTGAGAAACTTGGCTGCTAGAGGGCTACAGAAATAAAAAAAATGTTTATGTCACCCCCCTGTATGGGGAGACCCCCTTAAACACTTTAAAATATTTTCTTACACTGCAAATTTCAAGAGGCACCACTTTTGACCTACGTAGAAAATTTCCTCATTCTAGCTCATGTGGTTTGCGAGAAAACTTGTGACGCACGAACAAACGGACGGACGGACAGACAGACAAGTCGTGATTTTATAATTATTTAGGGTATTGTTAAAAATATTTTACAATATTTAAAAAATATTCTGATTTATAAATACGTTCAAGATAAGTCATTTAAAACGTTTTCCATGAAAAAAATTCATTATTTCAGTTGCTACTAAAAATCTTTGTGGGCTAGGACCTCATCAATCAATGTGCCAAATCTCGTTCAAATCGGAGTTTCACTCTAGACAGGGCAAAATAATTCAATTTTTAAAGATAATGGCAGCTAAAAATATTAGGCTTTAAATTTTCGACTTTTTTATTTTTTATTCAATTTTAATAATTTCCTGCAAAATACAAGAACATAGTACAGAGATCCATTTTCAGCTAAATATATTGGGTTTTAAATTTTCGACTTTTTTATTTTTCATTCAATTTTAATAACGCATAATACAAGAACATCGTACAGAGATCCATAATCTCAAGTTTCATCAAAACCCGCTGGAAAATGTGACCGCTAGAGCCCCACAAAAACCTGAAAAAAACGCATATTTAAACCGCCGCCATTTTAAAATCTGCTCATGCATGATCACCAAAATATCAAAGTCTATAGATCTAAGTAATGCCTATCTTGAAACCAAGTTTCATACATGTTGGATTAAAATTGCGACTTTTAGAAGCTTTTGAAGTTTTGAGTTTCAACTGGCCGCCATTTTGTTTTTTGTGACTTGACCTCCAGTTTTTTACGTAATTCTTTAGATATTTATAATTTCTATCTAACTGCTGAATTTCATGAAAATCTGTTGAAAACTTTGACCACTATTACAACAACAAAATTTTGCACGTTTTTCGACCTTTGAGCGGCCATTTTGTTTTAAATTTTCGACTTTTTTATTTTTCATTCAATTTTAATAACGCATAATACAAGAACATAGTACAGAGATCCATAATCTTAAGTTTCATCAAAATCCGCTGGAAAATGTGACCGCTAGAGCCCCACAAAAACCTGAAAAAACGCATATTTAAACCGCCGCCATTTTGAAACCTGCTCATGCATGATCACCAAAATATCAAAGTCTATAGATCTAAGTAATGCCTATCTTGAAACCAAGTTTCATACATGTCGGATTAAAATTGCGACTTTGAGAAGCTTTTGAAGTTTGAGTTTCAACTGGCCGCCATTTTGTTTTTTGTGACTTGACCTCCAGTTTTTTCACGTAATTCTTTAGATACTTATAATTTCTATCTAACTGCTGAATTTCATGAAAATCTGTTGAAAACTTTGACCACTATTACAACAACAAAATTTTGCACGTTTTTCGACCTTTGAGCGGCCATTTTGTTTCTGCCGTACCGACTCTGGATTTTTTATTGTGAGAATCATCACATACATCAGTGAACCTTTGTACCAAATTTCATCCAAATCGGAGCTACACTTTGGTCAGAACAGAAATCACGATTTTTCGTCTAAAATGGCCGCCATTTTGTTTTGCCCGGCCGATATAGCTGGTTCACGAACTTAACCGAGATAATTACCTAATACACCTTTCCTGAAAATTTGGTGAAAATCGGAGCAAAATTGCAACCTCTAGCGTGGTCACAAATTTCGTTATATCCCTTATATATATATATATATATATATATATATATATATATATATATATATATATATATTTATATATAGATATCTATATCTAGATATATATATATATATATATATATATATATATATATATATATATATATATATATATATATATATATATATATATATATATGTATTTTTTTTTTAATTTCTCTCCAGAAATTTACCTAAAAATTATTGACAGGGCTTTTAAAAACACGTCTATACGCAACGAATGCTAGACCTTCACTGCATAATTTACACTTGAAAGCAACAATAGAAACGTGTAAACGACCAGGCTGGATAAGATCATGACTTCGTAGTAACCGTAAAATTGGTGAGTGAAATAAAGAATATCAAAATATTAGAGTACAGCAATTGTGATTGACTTTGACGGATACTTAACTGACGTGCAGTAAGGCATAATATATTTTGAAAAGCAAACAGGCATTAAGAAACAGCCTTCGATTTTCAAGAGCAGAAATTTGAAGTAAAGACATACAGCTTAAAGAATCCTGAATTTGTAGAATAGATGACTAGTGAACTTACGTAGAACAGTCTCAAGAAGGGCTATGAAATAATTTAGCTGAGTTGACCAAATTTGAGAACAGTATTCCAGGATAGTAAGGACCATACTTCGATACAGTCTAGGGGTAGAGATTTAGTCTGCGAAAATGGTGTCGTGTCTCAGTATACTCATAAAGGTGGATGAACGTGACACTTTAGAAATCAAACTGATAATGTGAGCATCACATTTTAGCCTAGGTTTAAAAAGATCTTTAAAGAGCAAGAGCCTAGTTGGTAGTCAAACACAAGAGGGCTACTTTGTAAGGTGAAAGACATTTAGGGACATTCACTGAGGGATAATTAATTTGAAAGTATGTCTCAAGTAAATACAGATCAATTTGGAGGTTTTTGCAAATATCTAGTGAGTAAATAGTTCTTAAAACGTTGAGATCTTCGGAATATGAGATGTGATCTTGGACGAAAAGTCAAAGATGAAGATATTCATGAGAAGGGGGTCACGTATGGACAGTTAAGATACCCCGGAGTTAAGAAGGAAAGGAGGTGAGGCTGTACCGTTAACAATCACTTGGCATATCCGAGCGAATAAATAGGAAACAAGCCAGTTTATAGCTTGTTCAACCACTATAGTATTTCAAAATGTACAGCAGTCTTCGGCACAGAATAGATGTTGATAGTAGGAAACTTCGAAAAAATATCTTCAACTGGCCTGGGGACCTTGAGATCGGGGAGATTTCGCGACTTCATACAAATACTTGTTTTAAATGCAAGCAATGTAAATGAATTTATAATAATCGAAGCCACATGGTTGATTTGTGTGAAAAGCGAAGCTTTTTTTCTGGGTCTATATATTCTGTGGTTTAAAATTGATTGCAGGTTAATTGCATTTCCATTGGATTAAATAAATACTCATCCGCATGAGAACCAATTCCATAGAAATATAGGTTTTAGTAATAAAAAAAAAGTTTCAATATCGATTTGATATTTCAACAAGAACAAAACCATTCTCAACTTCAAAGAGCAGCATTCTAATTTCGTATGGACAATGTCATATGTGTTATTATCTCCAAGATATACAGTCTTCCACAAAAGTCAAGGTACAGAGAATCGGTAACTGAAAATTGTATTACTGAATCAATATTTTTATTTGAAAACCAAAAGTTATGAAATGGTAATAATGCGAGTTCTGTTTAATTTAAGTTTTCATAAATTTAAAGGGATTCGGCAATAATGATCATTGAAGACAATAATTTTTTGTTGGCAATGTCTCTTTTCTACTCCACAAAAGTCTTGGTACAGTTGCAGAAAATGCCCTGTTATTTGTAAAAAGGGGAATTCCCCAAGTTCATATTATCAGAGTGAGTTAACAACCGTAGGCCGCTGTCTTTAATATCGCGTCCGTATTCGTGGTGTATCTTTTATTTAATAAAATTTTTAAAAAATTAGTCGAAAGGAGTTGAGTATTAAGGAGCGTGAAATAATTATTAATCTGCATTCAAATCAGAGCAAATCATATTCTGAAATAGCTGAACTAGTGTTGCGAAGTCGGTCAACCATTCAAAAAGTGATAAATCGATTTAAGAAGGAAAATAGAGTGGAAAATGTGCCCCGAACAGGTCGTCCATCTAAACTAAGTGCAAAGGACAAGAGAAAAATTTCGCGAATGGTAAAACAAGATCCATTTCTAAGCTGTAGAAAAATCTGCGATGTTCTTGGAATTAATGATAAGAAGGAGGTTAGCGCAGAAACTGTGCGTAGAGCTGTCGTAGAAGCTGGATTTTCATCTCGTACGCCTAGAAGAAAACCTCTTGTAAGTTCCATAAACCAACAAAAAAGAATGACATTTGCAAAAGCATAACCAATAACGTTTTGGGATAATGTTTTATTTTCGGATGAGTCTAAATTTTGTATATTTGGTGTAAATGGGCATAAGAGGGTCTGGCGAAAAGTAGGAGAAGCATTTAATCCCAAGAACACTATTAAAACAGTAAAACATGGAGGCGGTGGTGTTATGGTTTGGGGTTGCATGGCTGCTGCTGGAGTTGGAAATCTGAAATTCATCGAAAATACTATGGATCAGAACTCTTATTTAGAGATTCTACGAAACAACATGAAACAAAGTGCAGCCAAATTAGGTATGCGAGAAGATTTCTTGCTTCAACAGGACAATGACCCTAAGCACACTGCGCATAAAGTTCGAATGTGGCTATTGTACAATACTCGCATGCTTGCTACACCGCCTCAAAGCCCTGATTTGAACCCTATAGAGCATCTTTGGAATGAGCTTGAGACAAAAATCCGAAAAAGAGTGATATCAAGCAAGGCGCAGCTTAAGGATGCTATATTGGAGGAGTGGGCCAGAATCAGCAGCGAATTTACTAAAAAATTGGTATATTCTATGCCTAAAAGACTGAGGTCAGTAATTCAGATGAAAGGATATCCCACAAAATATTAAGAAAAGTATAATTCAAATAACTATGCAAGACTATAATTACAATTTGTATCATTTTTCTTTAGGTGTACCATGACTTTTGTGGACTTCATTCATTGACTTTCCAACACATCATATGTAATAATATATTAACACGACAGAATTTTCGTTTTGTTTTACATGAATTTAAAGTGTAATGATTATAGTTGAAGTAATACCAAAAAAATTTTATCACTATAGGTTTTTTAAATAAAAATATCAAACAATTTTCATGATATTTATCACTGTACCTTGACTTTTGTGGAAGACTGTATACTCAACCATGGCTCCAACAGAACTGAGTAATACATCTCATAAACGTTTATTTCACACAAGCATTCTGATAACCTACTTCAGTTAATATCCCACTCCTCCCATACATTTTAAATGGGTCATACCATTTTCTTCGTTACTCCTTAAGCTAAGGCTCTTTCCTTCAACTTCCCATGTTAACAGTCCTTACAAAAACTCTATACTCTTTATAAATACCGAGTGACAGTTTTTCTGTTTCGTTACTATCATACTATGTGTATGGTACGCATAGGAATGTTATGGATTGAAATTCCAACCATAGGTTTACTTTACAAAATACAGTCGCTATCCAAGTCTATACATGCTCGTATACACACCATTTTAATCAACTGTGCAGCTTTCTTGGAAAACAAGCAGGGCATGTCCTTATTAGAACTACTCGTTCATGCATTTTTAAGAGGTTGTTTGAACATCATATTGCACCCTTTGATTCCTCTCATGCATACACTATCAGAGCTTCCATGAGTGTGTAACTTTTTACAAAATCTTTCTAGTTTGAAAAGTTTGAAGTTGGTATGAAGCGTTGACGAAAGAAAAAGGTGAAAAGTTGATATGACACGTTTTTTGTTGAAGATGTTTTAAGATATTGTTGATGTTTCAATTTGCAAGTAAATGTTATATGTTACATTGCGCTTTAGTAAAAAAACTTAGTGACGAAAGTTGTACTTTGCCGAAGGTCGATGAACTAATATCTCTTCAAAACAAATGAAGTAGGAGTAGTACTTAGCATTCTCACTATTTAAACTACACAAGTTTCTAGGCTAGAATTATTGACTGCTTTTGAAATGAACCCACTAGAAAAAAATGTCATCGCTAAAGAAGATCTGTCATTGTTGGAAAAGAATTGTCATTTGGATATGTTATCTTAATGTGTTATAAAAATATCTTATGTCTGCATAACGTTGGAAAGGCTTTATTGAAATGAACTTCTGAATGAAAAACTCGATAGTTCCCTTATCGTAATATTTAATTTGTAGCAAATATTAGACTGGCCATCCATAACGTTTAACCTATCATTAAATCAATCAATTCTTAATTTTTAGAGGAGAATCGTTTGAAGCCATTAATATCAACGGCAACTTATGAATAATCTAATCTTCCGTCGAACAAATCCTCCTTTAAACGATACCATTTAATTACCACACTAAATAAGTCGTGAAAGGAACATTTCGTCCTGCTGTAAAAGACTAAGTGAAATTGAATACTTTAGCAAATTTTTTCGCCACCAACTAATGGCTTTCTTATGAATCAGCATGAAAAAATGATTCCCTTGGAAAGTTAAGCCGCGCCATTATAATCAGACACCATTAGCTAATTAAAACATGAAATCTATATTTTTACAGAGGGATGAGAAATTTTTACCGCAAAATTCGGTTATTTGTGGAGATGGCTTTTGGTAGCCTAAAATTGTTTGCTTAACATTTTTAATTGATAGGTGGTGTGAGGGCAATCGTTTTTAATTGAGACGCCAAACTTGAGTTGAATTCAGAGCGTAGAAAATTTCTCTTTACTCAGCTTTTTGGGGTAGAGGCCAGTTTATTAATTTTTCTTATTCGCTCTCTTTTTATAAAAGGTAGATTTTTCTTCTTTTTATAAAGGATAAATTGTTTCAAAAATAATTCTAAATTTTCAGTTAGGCAGTTGTATTGAAACACAAAACCCGTTGGAAATCATGCTTTGTATAAGTTTGTGTATCAAAACAATATTTTTTCGCAATTAACAAAGCCGACGTTACCATACTTTATGATAGGTTCGTAAGAAGTTTGAGGTTGAATATTGTTGCATTCGCGGGCCGTTGAAGCTACGTCTAGGATTCGTTACGAATAAACGTGTTTTTTGAAAAGCTCCTGTCACCTTTTTTTTAAATTAAATTTTTAGGGCATTTTGAAGTCGGCTTTATTTTTAGGGTTTCGTGAAATAATTTCACAAAACCCTACTTAAATCGCATCCTGTCTGTCCGTCTGTTCGTGTCTCACAGCACTTTTTCTCGCAAACTACCAAAGCTAGAAACATCAAATTTTGTATGCAGGTGTACCACTTTACACCTCTTCAAATTTCTACTACAAAAAAATTTTATAAGGTATTTAAGGGGTAATTTGACACTACTTGCTTCGAGGGGCGCAGAGGGAAGGGAAATACACTAAAAATTGGTGACCCCCCATCGCGATTGGACACCTGTGATCCTAAAAAATCTGAAAAAATTAAGGTGATAGGTGTTTATGAGTACAACAACAACAAATACCTAAGAAGTTAAAATTTGTTAATAATAGTATAATGTTCGAATTCCACATTTTTCCAAATTAAATCGTATAGGTACCCTTAAACTCAATGAAATTCGATATTTAAGTAGTCCTACAAAAGGTCCTTAAACTTTGTAAGTAAGAATGATATACACGGAAATTATAGCCATTTTAAATTTCTCCAATTGCAACAACAATAACACATGATTTTGGTATTTTATGGACTTTCCATCGAATTAGTCACTGCAGTTTTGATTTGATCTACTTGAAATTTTCAAATAAGGTCAATAACATTAATATTTTTGGGAGTTCATGATTTGGGTGATTTTTGTTGGTTTACAACAAAATGGCAACCGTTGAAAATAGAAAAACAATGGATTTTCTTTTAAACGTGCACATCTCTTTGACATAATTCTTGAGTTAATTCGTTGCTGGTAACTGCATTTCTGAGATGTTGGGTACAAAACCCTTCTGACATGAGCGTAAGTCTGTCTATCCAACTTGTTTTTTCTAAAAGTTTTTTATTTCACCCTTTTCAGTGGCAAATTTTTCCATTTCATATATATATTAAAATTTCTTGAATACATTGTACCATGTATGTACCGGGTGGGCAATATGGTAGTTTCTTTCTAATCACATGTTATTTTGACACTGACAGCTGTTTCCCGCTCAAAATTATGTTAGGGAGTCAGTATTAACGTTCCGCGAAACGTAATGAATCGATTTACGCTTAAACAATGTTGGCAAATATTGAAATCGAACTGGAAGCCGATTTTTCTCAAAAAATCATCTTTTCTGATGAAACACATTTTCATCTCGACGGTTATGTGAACAAACAAAACTACCACATCTGGGGCTCGGAAAATCCACACGTGATTGTCGAGAAGCCAATGTATCTTCAGCAAGTGACAGTGTGGTGTGAATTCTGGAATGGTGGCATCATTGGACCGTTTTTATTAGAAAATGAGGCTGGAAATGCTCTTTCGGTCAACGCGGGGCGCTATAGAAGCACTTGTGACCCGAGATTGAGGATTTGGACTTGACTGACCTTTGGTTTGAACAGGGTGACGCGCCATACCATACAGCTCATCAAACAATTGATCTACGCAAAAGGCGTACAAAATTCGGAAATCGTGTAATCAGCCGCCTTGGCGATGTCACATAGCCGCCTTGAAGCTGCAATTTGACACCGTTGGACTTCTATTTATAGGGCGCTGTGAAAGATCGATGTTATGCGGAAAATCTGTAATCGATTCAAGCACTGAAATTGAATATTCAACAAACCAGTGCTCAGATAGGGCCCGAAACCATCAATAATGTCTTGGAAAATTAGGCTGAGAGGATGGCCTACTGTCACGCCAGCCGTGGCAGCCATATAAATGAAATTGTATTTCATAACTAACGGGAAGATTTGTTCTTGAGAACAAAGCCAAAACATAAGAAAAAATTTGATATTTCTTCATTTTATTGCAGTTTCAAAAAGAAACTTGTGTTTGGCCTAGCCTATATATGTATTAATATGTAATTTTTTGACTGCAATGCAAAACTCAGGAATCGAATTTAGTTCTGATACATTTTAAGCCCAAGATCTGATCAACGTCTACCTTGATTTTAGGTTTCATAAAAATCCAATATAAATTGTAACTTTAAGAAGCTTTCGAAATTCAAACATCGCCTAGCCGCTGACGTTTTTAGGGTTTTGTACTAAAATACAAAACCCTATTGCAATCACGACCTGTGTCCGTCTGTATGTTACAGCACTTTTTCTCCGAAACTATAGAAGCTACAGCCATGAAACTTTGTAGAAAAGTCAGAAGTGGTGACTTCTTGAAAGTTTTGGGATCGAAAAATTTTTCAAAGTGGTTTAAGGGGGGTCTCCCCATATAGGGAGGTGACCTTTTAAACATTTTGTTTCACCATTGGTAGTCGACTAGGGTATCATTGGGAAGGTCTCAATGAGATCTTTTCAAAAAAAGTCTTAAAATTGCCTTATCGGTACCGACGGGGCAGGGGGAGGGGAAATGTACATCTTTATGGGTACAACAGCAACAAATACATGAGAAGTCGAAATTCACTCAATTTTGTTAGTAATAGTATGATTTATCGATTTTATGTTTTCTTGAATAAAATCTTAACGTTACCTTTAAATTCAATAAAATTCAGTAGACACTATGACTATTTATAAGATTGATCTGTCCTGAAAGTCTCAAAAAGATCGAATGGTATTTAACGAAGTTATAGCGATTTGAATTTTTCTGTATTACAATGGAACAATATGCGCTGTATTACTATGGAAACATATGGCTATGGTAAAACAAAATGGTGGCTGTTTTAAATGCGAAGATTGAATAATTTTGAGTTATTTTTCTCCAACTTCAACGTTTAAGGAGCTTGCTTTGAACACTTGATTCAATTTAATGAATGACTGAAGATGAGTACCTACAATTAATACTTATAGGTGAAACAAGTCGAGGAGGTAGGAGAGAGCTCCTAGCAAAAGGGCTTTATAACCATTCTAGGATTCGAAAAAATTTGCCATGAATCGATGATTACACTACAGGGGAGATATGAAAGTTCTTTTCAAAAGAGTTCTTAAACTGACAGTTTTTGCTTCAGTTGGGGCACAGGAGGGCAAATACATTAAAAATGTGGACACCTGTGATCTAAAAAAACTGAAAAATTATCAAGGGAGATATTTATGAGTATAACAATGACAAATACCTCAGAAGTCAAAATTTGTTCAACTTTGTTAATAATAGTATGACCTTCGAATTTCATATTTTCTCCAATAAAAGCACCTTTTACATGTTTCTTGATTTTATTCCTTGCTGGTGACTGCATTTTCCAAGTTGAATACAAAACCCTTCTGATATGAGCGTAGGTCTGGCTACCCAACTTGTTTTTATTGTTCTCTAGACGTTTACAGTCTCTACGACATTGCCAAGTTTCATCGAAATTGGTTCAAAGGTTTGTTCAGAACTTAGTAACGAAATTTTGTACGTTTTCCGACCTCTGAGCGGCAGCTATTTTGCTTCAGATGGCTCAAAATTCGATTTTTACTAGCTTTATCACACACTTGCATGAATCCTTGTTTCAATTTTGGTACAAAACGGAGCTATACTTTGGTCGGAACTGAAATCACGCATTTTCATCTGGTGGCTTTTGTTTTCGCTTAGCAAATTTGACTGATTAATAAAACTAGACACAATTTCTGAAAATTTGGCGAAAATCGAACCAAAATTGCGCCATCCAGTTACTAATTTCGTTACATCCTTTATATATATTTACACACACACACATATACATATTTTCTCCAATAGAAGCATATATATATATATATATATATATATATATACATATATATATATATTATATATATACATATATATGTATATATATATATATATCTATTATATATATATACACATATATATATATGTATATACATACATACATATATATGTATATATATACGTATATATTTATATATATATATACTCGTACATATATACAAATATATATATAAATATCTAATATATATATATATATATATATATATATATATATATATATATATATATATATATATATATATATATATAAATATATATACATATATATATATATATATATATATAAATATATATATATATATATATATATATATATATATATATATATATATATATGTATATATATATATATATATATATATATATATATATATATATATATATATATATATATATATGTATATATATATATATATATATATATATATATATATATATATATATATATATATATATATATATATATGTGTGTGTGTGTGTGTGTGTGTTTGTCCAAAAAATAAGGTGAAATTTGAATGTAAACTGCGCGCGTCGAAGGATTTGGAGAATTGTTTTTTTAGGTTGGTAGTAATGTCAGTGACATCTATGCCAAATTTACATGTCAAAATATTCATTAGTGTTTGAGATACGCGTCGTTTTGTGAGCTGCTAAAAGTGAGTTTTTCGTTTTTTGCGATGACGCAATTTGTTGAATTTGCATTAAATTTTGTTTGCGGAATCAATTTTCTGCTGCGGATACGTTAAGGATGGTGCAGAAAGCCTTTGGTGATGAGGCTATGTCTAAAAAAATGTTTAAAAGTGGTATAGTGAATTTCAAGCCGACCGTGAACGTGTCGAAGACGAAGAGCGTCCTGGGCGACCATCAACCTCTTCTCTTTTTCGATTATCGTGGTGTTGTGCATTATGAATTCCTTCTGCCGGGCCAAACAGTCAACAAGGAATATTATTTGAACGTTATGCGCCGTTTGCGTAACGCTATCCCTTTAAAAAGGCCGGAATTGTGGAAAGACAATTCTTGGTTTTTACACCACGATAATGCACCATCCCATACTGCACTCGTAATTCGTGATCATTTCGCCAAAAACTCAACTCATATCGTTCTGCAACCACCGTATTCACCTGATCTGGCACCGTGCGATTTATGGTTGTTCAGCAAGCCCAAAAGACCGCTCTGGGGACACCGTTTTGATACGATAGAGGAGATTCAAGCCGCAGCGAAGATGGAACTGAAGGCCATCCCGGAAACGACGCGTATCTCAAACACTAATGAATATTTTGACATGTAAATTTGACATAGATGTCACTGACAGTATTACGAACTTAAAAAAAAAC
This sequence comes from Odontomyia ornata, assembly GCA_963969285.1. Taxonomy (NCBI): domain Eukaryota; kingdom Metazoa; phylum Arthropoda; class Insecta; order Diptera; family Stratiomyidae; genus Odontomyia; species Odontomyia ornata. The sequence continues at coordinate 138,008,076 of OZ017740.1, forward strand.
AATTATCCAAATCCTTCGGCGCGCAGTTTAAATTCAAATGTCACCTTATTTGTTGGTCTCAGTAGTATATATATATATATATATATATATATATATATATATATATATATATATATATATATACATCGTCCTGCCATAACTTCTGTCACATAATTTCTCACATTGGCAACACCTTTATTTTATGAGTGACATTTCAATATCGGCCAGTTTTATAAACGTCATAATGTTGTTGACAGTTGATGTTCATTTAAAGTTTGTTCGTTAACGTGTGAGGATGGAATGGGGTGTAAATGAAAACTGAATTGCAGTGATTGCACTACATAAGTGTGGAAAATCCCCGAGTGAAATTTTCAAGTTGTTGTGCCCGTTAAAAATAACGCAAAGATTTGTGTATCGTGCGATCCAGAGATATAAGGAGATCCAGACTATTGAAGATCGACCTCGTTCTGGACGTTCGCGTGATGTACGTTCTTCTGCTGCCATCAAAGCGGTCGAGAGTCGAAATCGGCTTCGTAAACAACGAATCATGGCTCGAGAGATGAACATCGCCACCCGAAGTATGTCTCGTATCATATAATCGGACCTCAGGCTGAGTGCCTTTCGACGATCAACGGGACATTTGTTAACCGAGCAGTTGAAGCAAATTAGGAGCACCAGATCGAAAGAGCTCCTTCGGCGGTACGGCAACAACAAACATCGAGAAATTTTATTTACCGATGAAAAAATTGGAGTGGAGGAACATTTCAACCGCCAAAATGATAAGGTGTATGCCCACAGCTCCAGAGAAGCCCGGGAAGTTACCACTAGGGTACAGCGAGGACATCATCCAGCATCAGTCATGGTATGGTGGGGTGTCAGCTACGAAGGGATCACCGAGCTTCATTTTTGCGAAAAAGGCGTAAAAACTGCAGCGAAAAATTATCAAACGGACATCCTGGAGAGATGTGTGAAGCCGCTGAACTCTACGCTATTCAACAACCGACATTGGGTTTTCCAGCAAGATTCTGCGCCAGCCCACAAAGCTCGAACCATACAAGCGTGGTTGGAAACCAATATTCCAGAGTTTATAAGGGCTACGGAATGGCCTTCTGGGAGCCCAGATTTGAATCCCTTGGACTACAAACTGTGGGCGGAGTTAGAGTCCATGGTGTGCACGAGACGACACCCAAATATCGAGAGCCTTAAGCGATCTTTGACAGAAGCAGTAGCTAGAAACAGTGCGTACTGCTATCGATGACTGGCCCAACAGATTAAAGAGCTGTGTAAAGGCTAAAGGCGGCCACTTTGAATAATTTGTTGCTCATTTTACTTCCATTAGTATGCCAAAATAAAATATATTTTCCTTTGTCAAAAACTCTTTTTCATTTATACAAAAATTGCCCATATACGTGTAACAGAACTTATGGCACGACTAAGTATATATATATATATATATATATATATATATATATATATATATATATATATATATATATATATATATGTACATATATATATATATATATATTTATATATATATATATATATACATATATATATATATATATATATATATATATATATATATATATATATATATATATATATATATATATATATATATATATATATATATGTGTGTGTGTGTGTGTAAACATAAATTGAATTCCGCAGTAGATAAATTTCTCTCAAGAAATTTTTACTTTTAAAGATCCTTGTTGACCGTATCACGTGTTCACATTCATTCGATATCCATCGCCGCCTTCGTTTTTAATTAATTATGCCACATCATTTTCACGAAAGCTTCATGAAAATGATGTCTGATAGTTAAATGAAAACTCGACTATGCATTTTTCTCGTAATGTATAATATGTAACGAATCAATTTTCAAATGGCGATTAACTCTATAATTTGCAATCACTCAATCTTTATCATTTCTTCAGGGAATTTTATAAGCTGTATGTGTAGCGTTTACGTCTAAGGATATTAGAAGGATCTTTTAATAAGTTCATCAGTAGGCGGAGAATGAATGCGGAAGAAAAACGCATCCTCAAATTTTCCCCAATGAAAATCTTGTTGAATTGTATTTATGCTGCATTTAAAAATAATGTTTTGGTTATTTTCGGTAGAAATGATTGACGATAAAGTACCGTTTATGCAAAAAATTAAGGATATTGATCATTACTATCATCCGTCACGAAGGAATTGGTATCTCCATCAAATCCTTGAGGAGTGAAAAATAATTGGCATTTTTCGTACGAAAGACCATTAAAATTCAATTTCTCGACATCAATGTATCTTATTAAACTGTTAATATCTTCAGAGTCCTTAGAAGGATTACAATCCCGTACCGATACATACAGCGTTATCCATTTCGTGGTAGGAAAGTATAACCCTGCATTTGACATCTGTCAGAATTAGATGTCATCCAAAGCGTGTTTTTTTAGTTGAAGGTTTGCCATTTAGAAATATGGATCGTTTAACAGTCGAACAACGCGTTAAAATTATTTATTATAAAAATGGTGATTCTGCTGTATCAACATTTAGGGCCTTACGAGCCGATTACGGTCGACATAATCGAACTACACAGCAAACAATTTCGAACACAGTGAGAAAATTTGAAGAGACTGGATCGGTTATTGATATTGCAAGGCCTGTGCATCATCGCAACATTCGTTCTGCTGAAAATATCGCTGTCGTTGCTCAAAGTGTGGAGGAAGACCCGAATTTGTCGATTTCTAGACGTGCTCAACTTTGGGCTTGTCTTACGGCTCATTCGGGCGGATTTTGCATTTGGATTTGCATCTCCATCCGTACAAAATCCAACTCACTCAAGAACTTAAGCCTCAAGACCATACACAGCGCAGAATGTATGCGAATGGGGTGATTGAACAACAAGCCATTGATAACGATTTAATTTTTTTTAGTGATGAGGCTCATTTTTCGCTCAATGGTTACGTAAATAAACAGAATTGCCGCATATAGGGCTCTCAAAATCCTCAGGTGATCGCAGAAAAGCCTTTGCATCCGGAAAAAGTGACCGTTTGGTGTGCATTATGGTCTGGTGGTATTGGCCCGTATTTTTTTTTTTTAAACGAGCAAGGAAGAGCCATTACAGTCAATTCTGACCGCTATGGACGGATGTTAATCGATTATTTCTGGAGGGAAATTGAAGATTATGATCTGGAGAACATGTGGTTCCAACAAGACGGAGCCACAAGCCACACAACACAGGCTAATCGGGCACTTTTGCAAGAGAAATTTCCAGGACGCGTAATTTCGAGATTGAGTGATATCGATTGGCCCGCAAGATCCTGCGACCTAACTTCTTTGGATTTCTTTTATTGAGGCTATGCGAAAGATCGTGTTTACGCGAACAATCCTCAAAATCTTGAGCAATTGAAAACCAATATTCGTGAAGTTATGGCCGAGATATTGCCGGAAATGTGCCGAAAAGTCATTAAAAATTACCTCAAAAGGATTGAGGCCTGTAAGAGGTCCCGTGGAGGACATTTGAATGATGTTGTGTTTCACGTATAATGGCAAGGTTCAATCTTTATACCGAATAAAAAATTTCGTTTCCATCTAAATATTTTATATATTTTCTTTAGCTTTACTTTCCCAAGCGTAAACTGGATAGCCCTATATTAGTTGTATGTTGCCCTTCATTTGAAACCTGTACAATCAAAATCCTAACACGCGTCGATCAGCTATCCTGAAAAATCGGAGTGAAACTAGGATATTTTTTAGTTTTAATGGTAAAAGTTCTTTACCGGTAATTGACTTTCATGTCCTTTAAATGGGACTTAAAAGGAAGAAAGAAGTATCGTTTGCCGAAAACAGGACTCTTCTATCTATCTCCGTTCAAAATTTATGCGAGAACATACAGAAAAAACCAACAAAAAAATATACGTGATGAATTGATAACCTTCTTTCCTTTGAAAGTCGGTTAAAAACATCAGACTGTCGAATTATTCGAGCAATTCATCGAATATCTGAAATTGACTCTTCTGAAGACATACCGAAAAGCGGAAAGATGAATATTGCCTCAAATCTCGCTGTAAAGGCAACGAGATGGAGGAGCCCGATGGCTTCAGCCATCAAATAGAACTATCATGACCATCGCCAACAATGCCGGGTGACAAACTGTTAAAACGAAGGTTCGAAGGAGAGAAAAATGAAGAAAAAAGCAAATTGGAAATTTTAGCAGTTGACAAAATTGAACAAATAGTTGAAGCTAATGACAACATGGACAAGGTCGAGAGAGAAACGATCCATTCGCTATAGAAGCTAGTTGAAAAATTAACATTCAACAAACAGAAAGAAATATCAATCAAAAACGAAAAGGAAAACAAAAAAGCAAACAATGAGACAAAATCAAAGAAATTACATGAGGACCCTAATAAAGAAGATGTCCTCAGCACAGGCGGAACAAATGTTAGTACAAATTATTACGCAGCGCTACCAGGGCTAGATGATTCAATGAGCATTAAAGAGGGCGAAGGTATTAAAATTTCTGAAAATCTCTATACTAAATCTGATAATACATTTATTGAATATTCAAAACTTAAAAAAGGGAGAAAAAATCAACCGTTTTGTCTCCTGGTCCGTGTGTAGATGTAAATAAAAAGAAGGAAAGAGTCACAACAATAAATGTATTTGGGCAAAGTGGCAAAGATACGGTTCGACTGTTGGTAGCCGAAAATAGATTCAATGATTTTCAAATCAAAAGAGTGAATGCTGATAAACTGACAATCAAAACTGTCACTGGTTGACTGTCAGATAGCAAACAGGACTTTGATTTCTGGTGAGGTTCCGCACTGCAGCGAGGACACGGTCGATCTCCCTCAGATGACCCAAAAAGCTGCACCAGAAGTAGAATTTATTGCAGTTAAAAATTTCGTAACAAGGATATCGATTGTTGAACATAAAGTTTTGCATTTTAACCTAGTCCAAATTTCGAGCAAACCCTGTCCAAGTGACCTCAAAAAATAAAGTACTTGAACTTCCGAGTGTTGAGATGGGAGTGTCTCCAGAAGAGCGCGATTTTTTTTGTGATTGGAAGTTGCATATCATTTAAGCACGGGGGACCGTGACTTGTGATGGTAAGACTGAAAACTCCCATGCCCGCTCAAAAGCTGGGTCAGATAGAAGTCAGTCTCACCATACCTTCGATTTAGCCACGTTCGCACATATAGGATGAGGCGTGCAATCTACCTTCCCTTCGTGCAATTCACCCAAGACTGCTGCCAATCGTTGAGCGAGCGCTGTTTCTCCTCACTGACAACCGTCTCCTTCGCGTCCTCGTTTCAATGCAGATATGACGCCTGCAATGACTCTAATCGCTGACTCATAAACTGTCGGCTACGAAAATGCAATCCTCAGTGCTACTCTTCTTCTTGATGGGCTGGGTTCCCCGACGTTGGCCATAAGTCGACTCAGAGCCGATGCTTCTGAAGCAGCCTTCTCAGCAGTTGCCCTGATTTGCTCAGAGAAAGTCATCTTTGAGTCGACCAGTAGCACCAGGTACTTCATCGTTGGCTTTGATTCGATTCGCATATCTCCAATACTGACATCCTTACCCTAGGGATTCTCTTTTTTGTCAAGATGACCACTTCGGTTTTCTCCAGTGCTAAACTGAAGCCGCGAGCAGTCATCCAGTCCCTCACTCGGCGCATTAGCATACCTAGCCTAAGTTGCGCTTGTTCAACGGTGCGTCCAGCGACCAGAGCCGCAGCATCATCCGCATAGCTGACCAAGCGTGACTCATCTGGCATCTCAAGTCGCAGTAGCCCGTCGTAAGACACATTCTACAGGTCTGGACCAAGGATAGATACCTGGGCAACATCCGATGTAATTTCCATCCTTCGTGAGGAGTTTCACATTTGGGAAGACGGATTCAGAGGATAGGAGGGGTGAAATTAATCGCTTTGTTTATTGCTTTTCTTGCATGTGGGTTCATTTTGAACCTGTTGTTGAGGTTCACTCCCAAATACCTAATGTTATCTTTTGGGTTCACCGTGCCCCCGTCGATAACCGCACTTATCAGTTTGCTTTGCTGAACAGCTAGTTTGCGCCCTTTACTACTCGCGTTACAGAAGCATATTATTCCCGATTTAGTAGCGTTGATTTGGGGCCCCTAATTCTTTAAGTAGCGTGCTATAATGTCAACTTCTCTTTGCACCATTTCCATGGCGGAGTGTGACTGGTTGGAATTACAATATCATCCGCGTACATGATCATGTTTGGGTTACTGGAGATTTTTTGGATTCTGTTTGTAGCGGGGGTATGCGGGATATCGTGTAGGAAGAAGTTGAAAAGGTTTGGTCCCAATATGGATCCTTGTGGGACTCCAGACAGGAAAGGTATGGGTGTTGAAGTTCGGTGGGATATTTCAGTTGTTAAACATGTATTTTGTAGGAAGCTGTCAAGGATACGCGTGAGGGCCAGGGGACAGTTGGAATACATGAGTTTGAATTTTGGCCCATCAGTCCAAACGGAGTCAAACGTTTTTTGTAAGTCTAGCGCGCATGCGACTGTGCATTGTTTTTTGCGCAAGCATAATGGCATGTTCTGTGGATTTTTTGGGTTGGACTCCGAACTAAAAGCCCGGAATTAGCTTTATTGAAAATGCTCTAAAGCTTCGTAGTATGATTCTTTCCAGAATCTTACCAATATTGGAAAGTAAAGAGATTGGCCTGAAGTTTTTAATGTCTCCGTCGCAGTTTGATTTAGGGATAAGGTTGCCTGGTTTCCATTTTTCGGGAAAGTAACCATTGTTGATGCAATTGTTGAAGATGATTGTTAAGCTTTTGGCGACAATTGCGCCGAATTTCCTTAGTACTTTATTGGGAATACCGTTTAGGCCCGAGGAGGTTTTATTATTAAGACCAAGAAGTATATCTTCTACTTCTGACACGTAGGTGAAAAATTGCCCGAATGTTTCATGTTGGGGAGATACTGCTTTATTGGTGTCAGAAAATAGAATAAGGTATGACACTTGGTAACCGATTTTTCTAGTTCTTACAGCCAATATCATTTCCTGTGCTCTTTTGTTCTCTGGGGCAGGTTTCCGTAGAATGAGGAGATAACTCGCAGCTTTTCTTCGGGTGTAGAGAAAGGTTGCCCTTTGTGCTTGATAGCGTTCCTGTCGATGTTAAAATTATATGACCGCCGGCTCGTTAGTATATTAATTTCTCGAAAGACATCTGAAGTTGGTTTGAGTAAACTCAATCTTCTTTTAGAATTTTCATTCATCGCACGTCTTATTTGCCACCTGATGCGGTTGGTTAAATCTGTGATTTCCCCTTTGAGAGTGAGGTATTCTTGGTTTATACGATTATTGTGCTGGTGGAAGATCCGTTTAAGCCTTTGAGTTTTCCGGTTTTGTTCCTTTATCTGTGGTTTAGTGTCTTGCGTAAGGTATCTGTATAGCCATTGTTTCGGTTTTTCTTCCGGCGCGTGCGCATCCATTCGTTTTAGTATAGACTCGGTTAGGTTCTGGATGTGGATATCAATTTCCTGGTTAGATAGAATTCGGTTTACGGGGGGGGAGGGTAAATCATCTTCGAGGTCTTTTCTGAACCCTGCCCAATCAACAGAGGCATAGGAGCGAAATTTTTTCGGTATTTCTTCAATAGTGGTTTGGTTAGTTAGGTGAAGGGTTATATTCAAACAATAATGATCGGATACCGATGGTAGGGTTGCACATTGGTAGGGAGTTGTGTTAGCAGTTAGAAGGTCTTGTGACACTAGAAAGTTATCTAAGAAGGAACAGCAACTTGGGTATGAGGGGACACTTGCGTTAAAAATGCGCTCGTCAGGTACCATTGATATATTCTTTGGCCGATTGGATTCCGTATGGAATCACCCCAATGCTCATGTCTCGCGTTGAGGTCTCTGCCGAGGAGGATAGAGTCGTGATTAGCAGCTATTGTTAATATTCTGTTAAGGGTCGGTTCAATTGAAAGTCCCAGGTGTCCTGGGATGTAAACAGATCCAATTAGAATTTTTCCATGACTACCATTGTGTCTTCGCATGCTTAAAGTTGCTAGTGTGTAGGAAATCTTAGATGGTTAAAATTTATTTGGTCGACTGATAGGTGGTCTCGATATAGAATGGCGGTCCCTCTGCCTGCGTCGTTTCTAAGTACTTGGTAGTTTTCTATTCGGACTTTGTGTGTCGGTTTTAAAACTGTTTCGTTAAGCAAAACTATGTCTGGTTGAATGGATTTTGTAAGGTTAGACACGAATATTCTTTTGTCATGGGAAACTAGAGAGCGTATGTTGAGACAGATAGTAATCAGATTATTTACCCCCATACAGGTTAAGGTATAGCTCAATGAGCAAAACTGGCTTGTCCTGTGTTGGCGTGCCATCGTATTTCGGCCGGAATTGGGGAACCTTTTTTAGGAGTTCCCCCGGTGACACTCCTAAAACTTGGACTGTTTCGTAGTGGAGTCTTTGAAGGGGGTTCTCTTATTGTACTGCATTCCGAGGCATAGTTGAATTTCTTTCACTCGTGACTTTCGAGTATTGAGGTACTCATTGTGCTGATGTAGCTGTTGCTATCGGGGTTTGGATATATTCGAAAGATGGGGTTGAAATGGGGGTTGTTCTTTTATTTTTTAAAATCTTGTCTACCAATTTTCTCTCCTTTGATGGATGGCCTTTCTCTTTGCAGAGGACACAGAAAGGTGGGTTACTTGTTTTGTCAATGTCCTTTCTTGGGCATTGTTGGGGGTTGTGGTCCTCTCCACAAGCTACACATCTTGCCTGGAAAGCACAATCCGCCGAGACATGGTCGAAGCGCTGATATCTATAGCATTGGAGCAGATCACTCCTTGTGGGCTTTTCCCATGTCACTCGCTGATGAAGGATGAAACGGAGCTTAAGGAGGCGGTCTTGGTCTTGTTTTTGGCTAAGGATTATTTTGTATAAGTCTAAGTTCACGCCGTTCGCCTTAGACGATCCGATAGTTAACGGTGAGACATTGTCGATTTTAATGTCCAGATATTGTATTTCGATGTCTTCTCTAACCTGTGTAGCTCCGAGTGCCGAGTCTACACCTCTGAATATGACTGTATATTTTGGCGCACTCAGGCGAGTGATTCTATATTTCGTTGTGGGGCTCTTGTTCATGATTTTTTTAACTGTCATTGCTGTGATTCCTTCCACGAATATAGGGGGACACCATGATTTTTTCTTTTCAGGGGCAAACGTGTTTTGCTTGGAGGTTATGTTTTCTTCTCCCAAAAGAGGCGCTTAGGGGTTTGGATTATGGGAGGTTGGTGCTTGGATAAGAATGAGTAACTTTCTTTTAATTGCCAATTTACCTTGAACCGTTCTAAATCGTTCCGATTCCGTGTTGATCAGGTCGATAATTACCCTGTTTGAGGCGTTTGTTGCCCCTTGCTCTACTTTCATTGTTGCTGACGGTAGTATTTCTTTCTTGGTCGCTTTCGTTATTGGTGGAAGTGCCTTCTCGTTAGTGTCCGCCTCGGACCATCTTTGAATTGCCGGGGACTCGCTTTGTACTTCTGCTGTTGCCAGTTTTCCGGGCTTGATTTCCTTACTTGTATTTTATTTTCTTTTTTTGGTCTTTGTAAAAAATTTTTTACTAGTTTCTCGACCTGTCTGTCCGTCTGCCCGTCCGTGTGTCCGTGCGTCCGTCTGTCCGTGCGTCACAGTTGATTTCCTCAGAAACCATAGAAGCTTGAATGCTCAAACTTTGTGAAAAGGTCAGAAGTGATAGTCTCTCAAAAGTTAAGGCCTTGACAAAAATTTAAAAAATGTTTAAGGGGGGTCCCCCCCCTAATAACGAATTGGCCCTTAAAATTTTTTTTAATCAAAGGTAGTCGAGTGGGGTATCAAATGAAAGGTCTTGATTAGAACTTTTAGAATCTGAAATAAAAAAATCATTTGATGAATTAGGGGGTCCACGGGAAGGCAAAATGTACCCAAAATTTGTGTCCCCCCTCGCGATTGGACACCTTTCAGCCGAAAAATCTGAAAATTATCACGAATGTGGACTTTTATGAGAACAAGGGCAACAAATACCTTAGAAATCAAAATTCGCTCAACTTTGTTAATAAAAGTATGATTTGTAGATTTTACATTTTTGCCCATAAAATCAAAACGGTACCTTTAAACTTCTTGAAATTTTGCAATTATATAGACTGACATAAGATATATATGTTCACAAAATTTAATTGAGATCGAATCATAATCAAGTGAGTTATAGCCATTTCAATTATATGGAATTGCAACAACGATAACACGTGTTTTTGGTTCATATAGGGTTTTCCAATAAGAGGTGTTATTTTGATATTAAAAGAAAAATGCCATTTTTTTAAAATATATGATCGGATGTTTAGTTCATTATAAAGAAGAACATTGGGCAAATAACCACCACGACACGCTTACAGGACCATATCCTCTTCATGAAATTTTCCATAACCAAATCGCAAAGCGGCTGCCCTATGTCCTCGATAGCCTCACGAATTCCATCTTTGAGATCTTGAATTGACGCTGGGCTATTGGCCCTATCACGTGGCTCCAAAGGAAGAAGTCGCAAGGTGTTAAATCAGAAGATCTATTCATCTGTTTTATTGGAAAACCCTATATATATTTAAAATTGACTTAGGCACTTTTATTTTCTTTCAATTTTCATGAAAATTTAAGGAATAGTGTTTAACTTGAACATGTTCAATCGGCCGAGCAATCAGAAAAATCATTTAAGCTAGATTAAAATGGCAGCTGCACTGTGCTTATGAAAGAAACTGTGCATCTTTTGTATAAATTTGAACGATTTCATATCTAAGTATTGGATGAATAATTCAAGTTATCGATTCACGCCATTAGAAAACTTGCTTCTAACCCTAGGATGTTTACAAAGACCTTCTGGTAGGAGCACTCTCCTGCTTACTCAACTTGTTAACTTTGATTTTTGACACCTTAGTGCTTTCGCTTGTGATGCGTTTGGTTTGACGACTCACCATCGAATCCCATTTGATAGAAAACAAAGTGAAGTATGGTCAATTCTGCCCACGGCGCCCAACAGCTTTCTATGTGACGGAGCCTTTAGCTGATTGCTTATGAGTACTATCGAATAAGGATTGAGTTTAGAACATCGGTATCAAACGCCAATATCATGGCTGAATTTTTTCAAATCGATTGCATATCTAATGTGGCTTTAAGATTTGAAATTTTATTTTTTTTAATTTGTCATCCTTGAGATTGCTCTGACTACCGTCTAGCTGCCGAAAAATTCCGAATAAATGCAAATGCTGAAATGGTCGTTACACTACAAGGGTGGTCCGATAAATACTTAGCTTACGAAAGACAACAAAAATTTGAAAATGTGGGACTTTATTTTTGAACATAGTCTCCACCTTTCTCGATGCACTGGACTCACTTCTTTTTTAACCCGTCTGAAAAATACGTTTTCTCGAGGTTTACAAAGTAGACTTCCGTGGCGGCGATGACCTCTTCATTCGACTCAATTTCTGCCTGGCGAGAGATTTTTTCAAGTTTGGGAACAAAAAGAAGCTGCACGAGTCTAAATCTGGAAAATAATGTGGATGGGGTAGCTGTTTGTAGCCAAATTCGACCGATTTGACATGGCGACAGCGGAGCTGTGAGGCGGTGCGTTGTCATGGTGGAAGAGCATTTTTTCTTCGTCAAATGGGGCCTTTTTTCTGCAATTCGATGTCGAATCGGCCTATTAATTCGGCATAGTAGAGCCTTGTGACATTTTACACATTTCCAGGTAGTCGATGCAGATCACACCTTTTTATCCCGAAAAACGGTGGCCATCACCATTTCGGTCTATAGGACATCTTCGACTTTTTTGAAGCACGTTCGACAGGGGAAGTCCACTGCTTTGACTGCTCCTTGTTCTCTAATGTGTACCAGTGGAGCCATGTTTGTCTCCTCCTTCGGATTGCGCTTAAACAGCGTCCAACACTGCTCTGAAGTGGTCTAACGATTGCGTTTGTTATCCGGTGTCAGCCATCGCGCCGAAAGCTTTGTCATGCCCAAATTTTCATGCAGGATATGACCCACATGGTCTTTTGAGATGCCCACTGTCTCAGCTATCTCGCGCATCTTCAATCGGCGGTCTGCCGATATGAGCTCGTGAATTTTTGTTACGTTGTGGTAGTTGTTTTCGGGGCACCTGGGCGTGGCTCATCAAAAACTGACAGCACGACTTTACGTCCAGAAAAAGTTTGTTTAACTTACTACGTATACCACCACAGGTATGGTAAAATAACTTTAAAATCTTCTGCTTATTGGGGACGAAAAAATTTATGGTGCTGTTCCCTTGCCCTTTGCAATGACGAGATATGATTTGAACTAACATGTGATGCGTAGGTTTCGAGACATTTTTTTGCTACCTGGTTAACGGTGATTTCTAGTTCTTCATGGTAGGAAAAATACAGAAGTCGGAGAGCGTCCAGATCAATTGGAAGACCTTCTCTCTGAATCACGATTTTCAGACTTGTTTTCGTTTTCCCATCTATGCAAGTGGTTTCGGATGCCTTGTGCATCTATGACAGGTAGAGCCGAACCGATTTGTAAATTTTATTATCTCTTAGTCGAGATATTAAATATCTTTTTTCGAGGTCAGCACCCGAAACTATAGTGGCCTTGACTGTAGGCGGCATCAACGGGTCTTAAAAGGATTGGTTGTTATTATTAGGAGCAAGTGATATGGGCTGTAAAATTGATCCGGACGAATTTGGAATTGAATCTTCTCCACGCACGAAGTTATTATAAGTGCCCTGTATAGTAGAAGGTTTATAGTTTAAAGTGGAAGTTACTTCTAGGTTTTGTGCAGTAGACGCCTCTGCGACTATGACTGTTTCCAGTTGACCACCACTAACGCTAATAGAGTGAAGTTTTGGGTCGAAAACCAAAGTGCTACAGTTATCCGAAGCGTTGAAGGCATTCAAGCGTTCCGAAGTAGAAAATACGAATTGAGGTTTAGGATTCATGTTAGAAGTTGCTATTGGACCATTTTTTTGTGGTAGGGAGGTGAATGCTATTTATGCACAGAGTGTGAACCTCCCATGCGCGACTGGACGACCCACTAAACACCTCCCCTGTCAACCTGAGAACCCAGCCTGGAACCGTTTGACATATTACTTCGGGCCAGGTCTCGTTTTTGTTACGCCGTGTGGCGCCTTCAAGCTGGGGAGTCCCTTTCCTAGCAGGAGGGGAGAGGGGAAGAGGAAATGCTAGAAGAGCGATCCCCAAGCCCCAGCGCCCCCGGCTGCTGTGAGTTTTATATTTTAGGACTGCCCGAGCATAATGTGCCACCTGGTTCCATTTGTCAACCGATTCGAGCATCACCGCAACTATATTATCCGGGGTGAGCTCTCCCGTCTCCTTGTAGAGTCCCTTCGCAGCCTGACCCATTTTGTACACGCAAAAAATGTGTGACAGGCATTGTCCTCCTCTCCTGGGCAAAACCGACAATCGGGAGACCGTGACTTACCGATCCTGTGCAGGTAAGACTGAAAACACCCGTGCCCGCTCAAAAGCTGGGTCAGATAGAAGTCAGTCTCACCATGCCTTCGATTTAGCCATGGTCTCACATTCGGGATGAGGCGCGCAGTCCACCTTCCCTTCGTGCAATTCACCCAAGACTGCTGCCAATCGTTGAGCGAGCGCTGTCTCTCCTCGCGGACAACTACCTCCCTCGCAAACTCGTTTCGGCGCAGGTAAATAGCGCGGCGCTCTCTAGCAAGGAGAGCGACAGGTATCACGCCTGCAATCACTTTCACCGCCGAGTCGGAGACTGTTGGATACGAAGATGCAATCCTCAGTGCTCCTCTTCTCTGTACCTGTGCCAAACGTTTTCGGTATACCTCCTGGCTGAGGGCGTCGCCCCATACCTCTGCTCCGTACAGTAGCACTGACCCTACAGCACTCATCAAGAGGCTTCTTCTTGATGGGCTGGATACCCCTACGTTGGCCATAAGTCGACTCAGGGCCAATATTTCCGAAGCAGCCTTCTCAGCCGTTGCCCTGATTTGCTCAGAGAAACTCATCTTCGAGTCGATCAGTAGCCCCAGGTACTTCACCGCTGGCTTCGATTCGATTTGTATATCTCCAATACTGATCATCTTTACTCTAGGGATTCTCTTCTTTGTCAAGATGACCACTTCGGTTTTCCCCAGTGCTAAACTCAGCCCGCGAGCAGTCATCCAGTCTCTCACTCGGCGCATTAGCATACCTAGCGCTTGTTCAACGGTGCGTCCAGCGACCAGAGCCGCAAAATCATCCGCATAGCCGACCAAGCGCGACTCATCTGGCATCTCAAGTCTCAGTAGCCCGTCGTAAGACATGTTCCACAGATCCGGACCAAGGATAGATCCCTGGGCAACACCCGATGTAATTTCCATCCTTCGTTGGCCCTGTGTTGTGTCGTAGAGCAGGCTTTGGTCCTTTAGGTGGTTCCTCAAAACCCGCATTAGATATTCTGGAACTTGAAAAGAGTTTTCCAGCGTGTCCAAGGCATTCCTGACGTCGAGTGTCACCAACAGGACGATCCGTCGCTTGGTGCGACTATATGCCTCTGCCTTTTGGACCGCCTGCACCACCTCTGTAATCACATCAATGGTAGAACGTCCTGCTCTAAAGCCGTACTGCCGAGGAGATAGGTCCCCAGCAGCACGAATCGCGTCAGTGAGTCTTCCCTTGATGAGTTTCTCTAGCACTTTCCCAGCCGTGTCAAGCATGCATAACGGGCGGTATGCAGAAGGCGATTCGGGATTTTCCTTCCCCTTGCTGATCAGCACGAGTACCGGGAAAGCCCCGTCCCGTAGGCAAGCGTTGAATGTGCTGAGCAGCAAGTCAGGACAATGGTGATAGACGAACCGCAACACCTCAGCTGGAACACCATCTGGACCTGGAGCCTTCCTCGCTTTCAAGGTGAGGACTGCCTCCTCCAGTTCCAGCTGTGTGAAGAGTGGGCACTCTACTGCTGTTTCACCATGGACAGCGTCAACACGGACGGGATGGGCGGGGAAGAGTCCCCGCACCATCGCGTCCATCTTTTCCGCGTCATGTATACAAGGCTTCCGTAGGGCAGCAAGTTTCCCCATGACCAGCTTGTAGCCAAGGCCCCACGGATCCTTGTTTACATTGTCCACTAGGTCTTGCCAGCAGCGAGCCTTGCTACTGTTGATCAGTTTGCGAAGGCATTTCCTGGCCGACTTATATGCTGCCACCTGGTTACATGCCTCGTCACGGTTCCGCGCCCGTTGAGCCTCACGCCGAAGCTTGTGACACTCCCTCCGCTTTTCAGCGATTTCAGTAGACCACCAGTACACTGCGGGGCTTGCCGTGCCGGGGTCTTCGACGGGGCATAGAAGCGCAGCAAGCAGTTGTAATGATGCTCATAGTAGAGTTCACCACAACTTGAGCTGCCAGTTCTTCCGTTCCCTCCGAAGCTCCCTGCAGCGGCTCACCTGCTGTGAGAACCTTGACGAACCTCCCGACGTCTATCCTTCCGATGTTCCATCCAGTTGTAGAAGGCCGAGAGCATGGACGTCGGGAGACAGCATCACTTATCTCAAGCAGAATGCACTGATGATCACTGGCTGAGTAGTCCTCTAATACTTTCCAGTTGTGTATCCTCCGTACTAAGGACTCCGAGGTGAATGTCACGTCCGGTATGGTTCCCTCACAGCCAATACGGCGGAAAGTCGGCGTGTTTCCGGAGTTTAGTACGACGAGGGCCGTCCTGGCCGAAATTTCCAGGATTCGTTTTCCCCGCGGATCCGTCTGAGGCATGCCCCATTCGATTGCTTTAGCATTGAAGTCGCCCCCAACGAGCACTTTACCCTCAGAGCTTTCGAGACAGCGCCCTCCAAAGCATTAAGCTTGGCTTGGAAGGATAATATCGACTCGTTAGGTACACACTAAAGAAGGTGATCCCTGAGCACCGAACCCATACGAAACCATCCCCCCGCCACAACTCTCCGCTTGAAAGTCACTGTTCCGAACCCAGATAGCGGCAGTACCAGTTTCATCAGAGTACCATAATCAAATCACCGACCGATATTGCTCTTTCTCTATTCTTCTAAAATCCGCGGACAAGCCCGCTTCCACAAGCGGTCAAAACAAAACTACGTGTCCAATTCGACTGAAGTTTTGACAGTATTTACGAGAATGTATTACACGATAGTGAATCTTTCTTGCGATAGTCGCCGCATCGGGTGGTGAGGCTAAGTAATTTGTGGACTGCCCTCGTATTTTTTTAGTCGCTAGATCCAGTGATAATGATAATTAAAATTGAATAACCGTCAATGACCCACCAATTTTATTATTCATATGATTAAAGTGAACTTAATAAGGTATGGTGTTCAATTATTTTCAGTGGTCCTTCAATTTTTTCAATTATGGCAAAAACAACAGTGATTAGAAACTATTTGAATGCATATTTTTCGTCTTTGCTTTCACAAGAAACAAAATTTGGCAAGTATTTGAACATTAATGGGGCAAATATTGATATTATGAATTTAGCAGTCCAAAGTCAAACAGGAAAAAGTGATTTGTTTTTGTAAATTGGCTAAAACCACTTGCCCAGTGCGCCTGCTGAGCTTCTTAAGTTTTTGCTTTATTTTATCATGGAATTGCAAGCTGTTAACTAATAAGCTTGAATGAAATGACATGAAAGCACTTGAAACAGATTCTTTAAATATTTCTTGTTTCAATAGGTTTTAAATAGTTTTAATTCCTAGATTTTCGAAGTCCACTCAGTACAACGATTAAACTTCATGAATGAAGTTTGAACGAGGAGCAAACGAGTATGTTTGAAGAATATTTCGGAAAGAACATTCGCCTAAAACAAAAGGTTTGAAAAACGATAGAATGAAAAAATACATAAGATTACCCCCCCATTTTTTCCTGGCTATGGCTTTGGTACTAATCAAATCATAATGTATCGAAAATAAGTTATTTCATTCTATCTGTAATAAGTGAGCCCTTCCTGACCCATTGTCGGTCAATGACATTAAAACTACCTAGGATACCGATTGCACGAGTGTCTATCCAAAAAATACTGGATCCAATTGAGTTGTGTTAATTTACAATCACCAGAATGTTTGATCAATGCCCATTCACCATATTTTCGCGTGTGTTGGGGAAAAACTTAAGCCATGCAATAATCAAGGAAGGGTTGTCAAGAAATTTCCCCAAAAAATTCAAACATGTTGGGGATCCAATAAGCGAAATCAAAACCTACGCAAATGCTCCCGGAACGAGAAATAACGACTTATCAGATACACACACTGGAATCCACCCTATCATGAATGCAACGGGTTCACCCTTGCAATGTTGCTATGAAGCCAATTTAACGATCATAAACATATATCTCCAATCTTATTAACCATTTTGCCTTTCAAGAAAGACTTTCGTGAATCTCCCTGCTTTTATGGCAGTTACAGTCCCCCAAAGACGAGTCCATGCAAAGTAAACTTGTTTTCAAAGGAACGTACACTATTTGGACAGGAAATTTTCGCTATTCTCATAAGCATTTAAAAATCCCCAACAGGGATAATGTGCAGTTTGTGTGAATTGAATGTGCTTGGTTTAAATTCAATGTATTATTCTATGCCTGCATAGCAGACCCTTTTGTTTAACGCAAAGCGGATGATTCTCATTAAATTATTACTCAGGGTATGTGAAAATTTTGTAAAAGGCAAAAGCAATGATTATCTCTTTCGATTGCAAAAAAATTGGGAGCGTGTAAGGATAAACTAAAATATTTGCTCACATCTACAGCGTCAAGGATTACCTCGCATTAACTTCACCAAACTCTGGCTCACTTTCATCTACTTCTTCAATAAATGCAAGCGATAAGGTGTTAGGGTGGCAACGATAAAATTAACGAGATTTCTTCCCCCTAAATTCTTTTCAAAGAAATTTCTCTCAACCAATGCTCGAAAACTCTCTTGCATAACGGAAATACCCGAGCGACACCTGATGTAGGTGAAATAATTCAAGGAATAGAAAACGCTGCGAAGATGATAGCTTATCCTTGATACCAAAGTGTGTACATCCAATTCTCGGTGGTTTCCATGAATGGGTTTAGGCGAGCCACGTAAAGCGAGTTTTGAAATTAATTTAATATCACATGGAATGGATGAAACATGCCAGCAAGGTGTTTGTCAGCATATCAAGTAAGTTTGCAAGGGTACGTTTTTCGGGGGATTGGTATTGGAAAGTGAATGTTCTTTGGAAACGATTTACTTTAATGGATTCATTGAAATTAAAAATTACGAAAAGGTTAAAGTGAAATTGCAGGAATGAAGATTTTGTTGAATATTTCAACGTAATATTCATTGGTAGCATCTCCTACTTATAATGTGAAAGATAATTATTTCGAAAAATTTTGGATTACGGGATTTTAAATGAATTCAAAAAGGTTTTAGAAAAAAGAGAATTCTTGATGTCCCAACAAGATGAAACACTTTCTATGCAGGCAGTTTCCCCACATTTTGCTCAGGGCTTACAAAAGGATGAGGCTACCTTGGACTATGCGTTTGCTTCGAATATTTCATAAAAGGGCAATGAATTGCAAAACACTCATGGACAATAATTTGGAGGATCTACTTCTTTACTCAAAAACAAGATCAGCAGACATGAGTATTCTCCTGTCAGAAGTGTTATGTACTCAAACTATGAAATACAGCCAATTAAACTACGCAATTATGGAAAAAATTCAACAAGCATTTTGTAATGTGACGCCTACGCCCGGGAATCGAAGTGATTCCGATCCCGAACCCTGGTAACCGGCCAGATAGGTATGACTTCGAAGTGCAAGCGGACTTCATCTTTCGTGCGGATGTCATTGCGCAGAAAATATTTTTTTTCAAATATTTATATCTGTGGATATAAATATTTGAAAAATAATATTAATTAAACACCGATACATTTCGAAGCATATCTATCTGGCAATGCCGCCCACAGTTGCCATCAAAACATCGAATAGATAGAAACGTGGGACTGGTTGGAAGTGTCATTCGGAGATAACCTTTAAAAGTGGAAGTGCATTTTAAGTTGCAGTTTGCATATTTTTGTTTAATTTATTTGGTTCGGGTGTTAGATGGCCAGAGTTTCAACAGTTGCTTCGACCATGCGTCTTCGGTGGCTTTAAAGTGATGATTCATTGAGCATTTAGTAACCGCCAGGGTATCGGAATTCCATCTTACAAGCTAGAAAACCAAAATAAATCTCTCATTGAAGAGTGGAAAGCAGCCATTACGTTAACAGGTACGAAATATTATTTTAAGTGGATGCTTCTTTTATTTTTACTGTGCAAAGAAGATAGAATATTTCTGTCATATTTATTTTTATCATTGCGGCCTTTGCTTCTTTCAAATGGCATTAGTGAAGAACGAACGCCAAAATATAATAAAATTCCACCACGTATCATAGTGTCCATAACAGTAATAATAGCATAATTCTTAGGACTAGCAATTTAATGTCGCAAGAATCATCACGTAAAACTAATGTGTATGACGGCAACCATAATGACTTATCAACGAATCTTAATGGTATTGGGAGTGATACAGACAAAGCACAAAATGATTTAACAACGATGGCAAGTAGCAATAGTTACCTGGAAAGTATTTGTGCTAGTAACAATAGTAGGAAACATAATAAAATTGCAAATAGTCAACGGAAGCGAAATTACGATAGTGATTCGAGTGAAAATAGCAGTACCCACGATTGTACTTTACGTAACAATAAGAATTTGAAGAAAAAGAGCGTCGTTCGTCGGTCTTGTCAATCGATCTCAACGAAGAAGGCACTCAAATAGCCGATGAAAGTGATGATGCAGAGATTTCTGCGCATACAACCATCGTTTCAGCCCCACCTGTTTCCAGCAACCAGCGAATCATGACGAGGAGAAAATCGGCTCGAAACCATCAAAACGGTGATCACTAATTTAAGGACTAGAATTATGTTGGACATGATAACAAACAATTTTTGTAAATTCCTACAATCTAATGCAATACTCTAAACTCAATGTGCATGGTGATTGGTTCGAAGCATACGGTATTGAAGAGAGTGTTTGCTTTTTCATTTCTTCCTTCCGAATTTACTGGCACAGTGGAAATTGCTTTACGTGCCGGGCACGCAATTTTCTTTCGTCTTAACAAAAAAAAAAAAATTTGGGTAAATAATGGTATGATGAGCTTAAGCTTGTTGGATAGAAATCTTCGTTAGAAAATAAGTGACTTTTTTTTACAATGCGGTGTTGTTAGTTGTCGCGTGCATTCGTTTGTGATAACGCTTCTAATGACTTCGGTAGTGACAAAATTGCCTAATTTCTACTGAATATACTACTCGTAGATTACGCAATTCATATGTAATGTAAAATGCGAAAGAAATGAACAAAAACAACATTAATATTGCAGTTCACAATGAGGCCTCATTAGTGTTGTGACCAACTCCCAGTCCATCCCATAAGTTTGTTTTTGTGTTTATGTTATTTACGACGAAATTTTTAAGCAACACCACCAATAAACGAATTTAGAAGACAAAAAAAATTTTAAGAAGGACATGTAAAACGGCGCAGTGTTTTTTTTTGTTAAGAAAACAAAAAAAAACTCATGTAACGTAGCATGTTTTTAAAGTAAACTTGTTTTCGGCGCAAGTACAAGATAAAGACGAAATTCGTCCTTTTCTATAAAAGCAAACACGTTTCATAATCTTCAAAAAGTGTGTCACTTTGAACACATTAACTCTTATCTGAAAATTGTTTTATGGTTCTCTTTTATTGAAGAATACAATGAAGTTAAAATGAATTGCTGACCGAAAAAAAAACTATTTTAAGTTTTCCATAAAATTATTTTCAATTTTAGGTTATGTTCTTCATTAAACTTGAAGTATTTATTTATTCAACATATATATTAGTTGAAACTTAATTTGTTCATGCAACATTCTTTAAATTTTAATCATATTTGAATAATTTTTATGTAATTTTTAACATGTTTCTTCATGATTGAAGATGCTTTATTACTTCGTTCAAAGTACCAATAAAAGATCTTGGAACATTTTAGAATATTAATTATAGTTTTGAGTTGGTTCATAGCGTAAACAAATTTCGCTATGTTTTTGAATTTATTTAACAAAAATGTTTCATTCGTTTGATCGTACACAAATAATTTATCCACTCCGCACTATGAAGTTCATATTGTTGATTTCTATAAATGCAACTATTTTAATAATAAAATTGTTTACTCCAGATAACATATGTACTTCGAGCATAAAAAACTAAAAAAAAAAAAGGGAAAAATTTAATAACTTATAAGTTAGTTAACTTCAAGTTTCTGACTCGATCTTACAAAACGCTATTTTTATTCGAACATTTTAATTCCTTATTAGATTTACATAATTTTAACTTACTATTTCATTTCGCAAGTTTTTTTTTTTAATGAGTTAAAAATTACATAAGTCCATTCCAGTTAACTTTGAATTCGATTTCTTTCGAATTGTAAGTTTTAGAAATAATTTTATAATATTGTTATTTAATTTCGCAAGAATTTAGAATGAGTTTCAGCCCTTCTAATAAACTAAACCCAACTTTATATCCTATTGTATAAACAGATATGCTCACATAATTATTAACAATGAAATTTACATTACTAGTTAGCTCAAGATTTCGTTGTATCACACAAAGGATGATGTTTATTTTCACGATGCTAAGTAATAATATCTATATTCCGTTCAATAGCAACAACTTTATATAATTTCTCTGTTTATTAGAATTTTAGTGCTCTTTTAGAAGTAGACTACGCGCATATGAGATTAAAAGAAGGAATGTATTTTTATCAGTTTAATTAATTAAAATGGATTGCTAAATTTAATCACGACTTTCCTTTTCAGTGGTTCTTCTTTTTTTCAGCGGGAAGGGAAGTGCAGGGTAGGTATGCCGTCGCGAGGGTAGGGTTTCGAAAAATCCGCTGAGGTCGGTTTCGCGTCGTGCGCGGTACGCGGTACCTTTGTTGTTTTGTCGTTTTATTAGAGTAGTTTTCGTCGGGTTGAGTTAGAGTAGCATACTTTTCGGTACCGCGTCGGAAATTCGGGAACGCGAAATAAAAATTAGCTTTTGTTCTTTGACTGGTTATAGGAAGAAATACGGAGTAACGTAAAGTAGGTTTTTTCTCCGTATGGTTTTGTTTTGTAACGCGTTTATAAACGGGCGTGTATAGGTGGCTGAAAATATGTAAATGAGCGTAACCCATTCGGAGACCCGCGACCGAAATCCTCTCCGAACTAGCTGGCCGACAAGCAGCCACCGCGTGAATGGGTTACGGTGCACGGATTGGTTGACCGGTTGGTACCATCCGTTGGCACTACTCAGACTTAACGTCTAGAACCGATGAGAGGTCGGTTCCGCGGTCGGACGTAAAATGTTTAAAATCATTACAATTTCGATGATATCTATATTAGTTAATTAAAACAGTGTTTTTCCGTTATTTCGAAAATTTTTAATATTCGTTTACATATGCCGGTATTTTGAGTACCAGTTGTACTTTTTTCGTTAGGGTCAATTATAAGCTATAGTACTCAAACTAATTTTCTACAAAGCTTTTTGTATTTATTTGTTTACCTTCTTCTTGGTAGCACTAAATCCCCTTCTGGGCCTTTGCTTCCTGCAACAAGCGCCTCCAACTGTCTCGGTCCATTGATTGCGTCTACTAATTTTGAAATCCGAGCAACGATGAACTGTCTTCGCGACCGAGTCAGACCAGCGTTTCCTCGGGTTCCCCACTGGTGTCCGGCCTTCAGTTCTCCCAACAAATACCTTTTTGGGTATTCGTTATTCGTCCATACGACTCATATGGCCAGCTCATTGCAGCTTACAATCGTTGGGACCTCCGGCTCGTCGAAAATTGCATACAGCTCATGGTTATATTGAATCCGCCATTGGTCCCCGTATAACCTCGCTCCGATTATTCGCCTCAGGACCCGCGACTCAAAGGCATTCAATATATTTGCGAATGCTTGGGTTACGGTCCATGTTTCACATCCATAGCATAGCACATGTCTTATCACAGATTTGTATGCTTGCAGCTTTGTTTTCCTGTGTATGCAGATGGAATAAAATATTTTATTTGCGAGCGGTATTCTTCGGCGTATTTCGTCTCTTTCACTATGGTTCTCGTTATTTGGTGTCTAAATACACAAATTCGCTCACATTTTCGATATCGTATTCGCCAAGTGTGATATTTTGTGTACTTGACTAATTTTTCCTCGACTGCGTCATGAGTTATGTTTTATTCTTATTGATTTGTAGCCCTACTGGTTTTGCTTCGCTGTTGAGTTTCAGGAAGAGTTCTTTGGCAGTTATTAATTTCCGTGACAAAATGTTGATGTCGTCCGCATCATAGTACATTAATATAGTACCCACACCTTCCATTTACCCTGTGTTGCACGTTTTCTAAATTTTCCCAGAGGCCGGTCAGCTGAACCGGGGAACGTCAGCTGAGCCAAGGCCTGTCGCAATCAAAAAATAAAACAAAAAGCAAATATGTAAAATTTCCGACGCACGTGTTCTTTTACGCATTTCAGAACATGGGCGTGTTGCGAGATCCTAATAAAAAACTAAAAAATGGAACGAATTTTTTTTTCTGCAAAGTTAATGATTTTTTGAGGTCTGGTAATCCTGTTATCTCTCACCGATGCACATGTTTATATTCGCGCCAAACCTCGCGTCAGCATTTACCTATCTACCTGCTACCGAAGCTTAGTGGTCGCATTTCGGCTTGTATTCGAATTTTTCCGCAGGGTAGATTGAGTGTCGATACTATGTGAGTAAGATAGGCTACTACTTGGCTCGACTTGTATAGTACTGCACCTGGTGTATCGACAGGTAGCTTCCATATGATGTACTCAAGAGCCACATTGAATAGGAATGGGGCCAGCCCGTCTCTCTGTTTTAGTCCGATATTTGTGTCAAAGGCATCGGTGAGTTCGTTATTGATGCGGACTTGGGAGGTCGTCGATGTCATTGTCATTTCGGTAAGACAGACCAATTTGGCTGGGATGCCAGAGCAGAGCATTATTTGGTACAGTACGTTACGATCAATACTGTCGTATGTTTGCTTATAGTCAACGAAAAGTTGGTGTACGTCTGTATTGAACTACCAGAATTTTTCAAGTACCTGCTTGACTGTGAACAGTTGAGCTATTGTCGATCTACCTGCTCTAAAGCCACCTTGATACTCCCCAATAATACTGTTGGCGTATGATCCGATTTTATTTTCTAAGATCTTTGAAAATATTTTCATTAGTGCAGCTCATTTTTCTTGCAGACTACTGGTGTTAAGGTTAATATATTCTGTGAGATGGCATTGAACTTTAATACCTTTGTGAAAGAATTAGCTGGACTAAAAAAGTGGTAGTGATGTGCATCTCCACATGCTTGGCATTGGTAGGGAAAGTGGAGCGAACGAGAGTCAGCTGCGGATAAACGAAGAAAATAAAACGGGATGCGTCGGCAGCGGGACTTGTAGCGGTTTGGGTGTGAAAGGTTGGCTTGTGAACGGGAGTCGATGAGTTGCTTGGAAGACGGTTGGATGGCATGAGACGATTGATATTATGAAGTGAATAAAGAAGGATTAAAATTTTGAAGGTGTTAAAACGAATAACTTGAGAATTATGAAGTGAAAAATGGATTATTAAAATTTTGCAGGTCTAAAAGCAATAGTTTGAGAATTGTCAAGTGGAAAAGATATTTATGTGTGGGGACAAGTGACTTGAGAATTTGGAAGTGAGAAAATAATGATTAAAATTTTTGGAGGTGTGAACCAAATAGTATTTAAATTTCCAAGTGTGAATGATAAGAACTGTGGATGGGTAAAACAACGAACATTGGAATTGGGAAGTGCAAAAAAGAAATTGATTAGAATTTTGAGGGAGTGAAAAAACCGTTGGAAGTGCGTAGTATGAGAGATTTGCTATTTTGGAGTGTTACAGAGGATAGTAGAATTTCGGAAGGGATAAAAGTAGAAATGCTAAAATATGGAGTGTTGGTCCGGTAAAGCTTAAAGTAAATCGAAGCCCTTCAGATAGCGCTTGAGGTAGATTCGGAGAAATGATTAATTGAAATTCATCAACTACAAGAAGTGAATGTCAGGGAGTATGTGATTTGAGCTACATTTAACCCCACAAGCGGCAAAACTTTAAATCCCTAAAGTATAGAAAGCGTAAGATCTGAATATAAACTTTTTTTTGGTTTTATTTTTTGAATGAAATTTTTTTCATTGTCACCCAATAGGGATTCGTGTCTCAGTGCCCTTTTTCCAAACAGTTGCAGTGAGCTCGGCAGCAGTGCAAAGGGGTCAGTAATTTTTATATTCTTATTTTTCTTCTTTCCTTTTTCTTCAAATAACAAATATATAAAAGTTTGCTTTGTTCAATTCCAGTAAATTTGTCTTAGTTTTTTATGTACAATAAAAGGGGGTTGTACATAGATTCGAAGTCACTTTAGAATATCTATTAATCTTCAGTAAGTTGTGGTTTTTTCTTCTTTTTCGGTTTAAATAAATTCTCAATATGTATTAATTTAAAATTTTCCTTCAATTCCTTAAAATAACTCCCTCCTCTCCGTTCCTTCCCTTCCCTTTTGTGTTGTGGGTGGCACAGCACGCGCAGGAGGTGTCCCGGACGACCGACAACACGACTAAGCGCTAGCCGGCCTTCGAATGCGAATCCGGGTTAAGCAGCTCTCTGCTAGAAATTAATGTCTGCAACTGCGGTCACCTTCGTATTCGTAACAGTACTTCTTGTATCGACAGGTAGCTTTCCTATGACATATTCGATATTTGTGTCAAAGACATCAGTGAGTTGGTCATTGGTGCGGACTTGAGAGTTGTCATTGTCATTCTGGTAAGACGGACTAGTTTGGTTGGGATTCCAAAGCAAAGCATTATTCGATTCAGTACGTTACGAACAATACTGTCCTATGTTTGCTTAAAGTCAACGAAAATTTGGTGTACGTCTACGTTCAACTTCCAGCATTTTTCAAGTACCTGCCTGACTGTAAACAATTGGCCTATCGTCGATCTACCTGCTCTAAAGCCACTTTGATACTCCTCAATAATATTGCTGGCGTATGATCTTGTTACGACAACATTCATTAACATATGTGAATACTAGTTGCTTGGAATCCTATAACAGTTGATCACGATCCCCATGCCTCGCTTACGACACGTCACGACAACATTTATGAACATATGTGAATACTAATTGCTCGGAATGGTATAACAGTTGATCACGCTCCCGATGCTTCACTCGCCACACGTAGCGTTTTTCTGCGAACCAACAAGCAATGTATGCTTCACCGCCCATGTTTAGGGAATGGCGACACCCTACACAGAATTGAGAGCACATGGGGAACACGAACACAATTGAATGTGTGTACCATGCGCAATCCGCTCAACTGAGTATCAATTCGCCGCACACGCGCTATTGCAACAACCAACTCAGAAATCATATGAGGAGAAGTCGTCGAATATTCAGATATATGAATACTGAAGACGAAAAGAGCGCAAACGGGAGGGGAATGACTTAGTAAAGTAAATTAAGAGGAACTGGCACGTTAACAAGCTTAGCGTTTTGCAGTTAACTGGAGCGAATGTCTACGACTGCCACTAGCAATGCAAGCAATTCGCTTGTATTTAAGCTACTGGCGAATTTGAAAAGGGAGCCAGCATAACCACAAGTCTTGAGGAGAGTCTGTCGTAGACAACTGCGTTCGACGTTTATATTCAAGTTTGCTATCAAGGGGAGATAATTTTGCCATCAACAGTAAGTGTATTAGGAGTTGAAATAGAGTTTCTTTAGGCGTAAGCCGGTGAAAATCTAGTTTTAGTAATTCCAATTGTGATTTATTCTGATCAATGATTTAAACAAGCTCTATTGCAATGATCTTCCTGTCAATTTTTACGATTGCGCCAATATGAAGTTTAGTTTATTCATCAATTCTTTATTCCAAGTTACAAGTGAAGACTGTTTTGAATTAATTTCTTTAGAATGTACCTATCTATATTAATAACGGAAATATAATAGTCCGTAATTAGGAGTTCCGTAAATGACACATTTGTGACAATGAATGTGAAATAAGGCAATAACCAAAGCATTTGTGTGAAATAACAAATTTTCAAACGAGAATAAAGATCTTTTGTATTTCGATGGAAAAGAAAAAAAGTTCTTCTTATTTCTAAGGGACAGCCCCTTTCTCCTATAGGTATCAAGGATTGTGGTAGTGTGTGGTGAGGTGCAATCATCACGCCAGCATAGGCAGGGTGGTTGCTTATGCGTAACAATTGGCGCAGCCGGTTTTTGATGCCGAAGAGCTCCAGTACAACGAACGTGTTGCGGAGCGACCATTTATTGAATTGAATTAGAACCTTTTCTTACCATTCTCGAGGTTATAACACTCATTCACACGTTTTGATACCTGAGAGGTCGTCCTTTAGATTAAGATTGTACCTGGGAGGCCACCCTTGAAATATCCGAGTCTTGAAGGAGGATGTAGGTGCAGTAAAAACAAAAAAAAAACAAGAAATAACGAATTTGTTAGTTGCTTGGGCGAATGAACAATGAACGTCAGAGAACCAGGGAGGTACATCAATCAACTCCGGAAAAAAACAGCGGGCTCGTGCTCCGAAGTGGAAGAACTCTATTTACCCCTAAAAATAAATCGAAAACTCTTTCTCCTGGTATAGACTCACAGGTTAAGCGAGAATCTGCGTCAGTTTTTGAATTCACTGACACTGTTGATCAGTTGTATTTTAGCTGTTTAGACCAGACCACTCAATTCCGTGAACAGACAGCGCAGTTCAGGGAAGAGATCAAACATTTTAGTGGGACTGCGTTTGGTCATACAAGTTTGTTGGATTTTTTGCAGTCTTTAAAAACTTTAATTACGTCACACGACTGGGAACTGACATTGGAAGCGAGCTCGCCCTCAAGTGTGTCCGTGGATTTGACTGTTGACCGGAAATCATCTCCTGCGACGAATAAGGAAGCCGAAGTTAAGGATTTTACCAACACTTTGGCCGATTACGGGCAGGTTGCAAAGTTAATAGAACAAATGATTCCCTTGTTTTCTGGGGCACCCAGTCTCACCATGGTGATTGATCTGCAAACATTCATTGGTTGCAGTAAGCAGGCATGGAAATACCTTAGCAATCAGGAGCGCGCTGCGTTTATGCAGATTTTCCCTACCCGTCTGCGAGATAAAGCTGATCTTTTCTAAGATTTTTGAAAATATAGGGTTTTCCATTTCACTCTTGGGAAAGTAAAGCTAAAGAAAACACATTAAATATTCAGATGGAAACAAAACTTTTTATTCAATATAAAGATTGAACCTTGCCATTATACGTGAAACACCACATCATTCAAATGTCCTCCACGGGACCTTTTACAGGCCTCAATCCTTTTGAGGTAATTTTCAATGACTTTTCGGCACATTTCCGGTAATATCTCGGCCATAACTTCACGAATATTGGTTTTCAATTGCTCAAGATTTTGAGGATTGTTCGCGTAAACACGATCTTTCACATAGCCCCATAAAAAGAAATCCAAAGGAGTTAGGTCGCAGGATCTTGCCGGCTAATTGACATCACTCAATCTTGAAATTACGCGTCCTGGAAATTTCTCTTGCAAAAGTGCTCGATTAGCCTGTATTGTGTGGCTTGCGGCTCCGTCTTGTTGGAACCACATGTTCTCCAAATCATAATCTTGCTGTATTTTGTATGCCGTACAAAGCAGTGATAAATCTCTATAGTTTTGGCATTGTAGCTTGTCACCTTTTTGTGGATAGGGAATATAATTGATTGGCTGCAGTCTTTCGGCATATGTTCTTGTTGCCAAATGTGCTGGATGATTTTATGTGTGGCTTTCTGAGCAGCGCTGCCGTCATATTTAATGAGCTATCTCATCAACGCCCGGCGTTTTATTATTCTTTTGGACTTTGATGATGAAACAAACTCCGATATTCTGGAGTTGTGCAGAGGATTAAGGAGGTTCTTTCATCCACAGCTCGTTGCTTGTTTTAAGCGATATGTCTTATATGATGGAAGCCAGCTGATTGTCTAGGGTTTCTGGGCACAGGCGCCGTTTGGAGCCTTTCGATGTCAAATTTTTGCAGCGGGCTGGCCTTCGCCGAATATGCCTTTGTCATGCGACATCGATAGGTTAATTTGATCAAGTAATGATCTGAATTACAATTGGCTCCTCGGTATGTACGGACGTCAAGTATGCTCGAGGCCCAACGTTGTTGGATCAGAACATGATCGATCTGGTTTTGTGTGTTGCCATCCGGTGATACCCAGGTCATTTTATGAATGCGTCGATGTGGGAAGCAAGTCGAATGTATGACTAGATTTATGCTACATGCTAAGTCAATCAGGCGCTGGCCGTTGTCATTTGTTTCATCGTGGAGGCTATATCTCCAGTCAATCCCCGATGAGATAGCTCATTGCCAACCTTAGCGTTAAGTCACCCAGAATTATTTTTGTGTCGTTTGTAGGCAATGAGTCGGCCAATCTATCCAGATGATTGTAGAACGTTTCCCTCGTTTCTTCGTCCTTTTCTTAGGTCGGGGCACGAACATTAATCAGCCAGATTTTGAAGAATTTCGCTTTTATACGGATCGCACACAACCGTTCATTGACTACCTTAAAATCAATAACGTGCGATTTGAACTCCCTATCCACAATGAAGGATACTCCGAATTCTCGTTTTCCAGTAGGCTTCCCACTTTTGAATATTGTATGCGATCTCATGTCGTGAATGTCGTTTCCAGTCCAATTCGTTCCCTGGACTGCCAATATTTTTAATTGATATTGACTGGCCTGTTGTAAAAGGTCCTTAACAGCGCGAGGATAATTGAGTGCCCCCGCCATAGACGGTCCCAAGCCCGTTTGAGGAAGGAGGAGGGAGCCTCTTGTTTCCCCAACCCATAGCGTACAAGATTCCCCATCCCAAACCCCCAATTAAATGGTAGTAAGTGCTCTCGGGATCGCACATTGGGTTTACTGGTTCCCTAATAATGTGACATTAAATGCCGAGAAATGCTCATAACTGTAAATACATCTACAGCTCTGCTGCTAAATCCTACTTATACCTCCTTTGTGAGGTCGTAAGAGGGTGAAGGCGATTCTTCCGTGCCTGATAACGGAATCGACCGCCGGAATGGAGGTTAGGCGACGGGCTAACTCCCAGTCCCTGGAAAACCTTTAAACGTTTCGAAACCTGCAGATGGGCCTCGGAATGAATTGGACTCACGGCAACGACCTCGCAAACGAAAAAAGGACTATGGCATTGTATCCTGGAATGTCAGATCACTCAATTACCCTGGCGCTGTGTGAGCATATATCTAGGATATAAATAAGTAATTGTGACGAAATTTCGAAAGCGAGCCCATCCATCGCGAGTATCTTCAATTTTAAGATTATAGTTTTTCAGTGTCTTATTATAATTTAATCACCACGATAATTTGTATGTGGAAACCTCACAACACAATTTGCTGATTCAGGAAAAGTCCTGTTTTTGGTTTATATTTTAACCAATAATAAATGATGTCAAAATCTTTTGTAAGGCAAGAAGTAAAGAAAAACAAATTGAATTTGTCAGGATTTATGAATGATTTTTATATACTCGTATTTTTTGTACCGTTCCAATTATCAAAAGATGCAACGCTATTCTTTGATTGAATCCCAAAGTTGAATTGAAGTATATCAAAACTTTGCTTGTACATCATTTTGAAGATACTAAATCCATAGCATATAAGTTACATATAAAGTCAAGAGAAAAACTGATAATTATTGTGAAATTTCAGAACAATGAAAACAATATCTGCTTTCTTTGCTCATCTACGTTTACTAAGAATTTAAGATTATAAAGGCACCCACATAAGTAATTTAATAGGTAGGTGTAATTAACAAATAATATAAATTCATTAGAAAGCCTATTAATGATGTGCTTCCAAAAGCCAAATAATTAACCCATAAGGATACTATCAAGCATCAAATTTCATTGCTCCTAGGAAATCGTATATTCGAACTTAAAAGATTTAAAAATATATTAGCGATAATTGCTTGAGAGGTAATGAAAGTTATAAATTATTAAAATACGTTTAACCTTTAAACGCGTAAAAGGATCCAAGAGATGCCACCTACAATAACTACTCGTATTTTAAAACAGCGGTATTCAATTATTTGAAAGTACCAAAACCATCCTTATGTTAAATCGTCATCAATCAGCATTGCAAGGCACACCCTTATCAAGTAATAATAATTAAAGCAAAAATAAGAAATTTTACTTTTTAAGAAATAAACTACAAGTACATATTATCTACAGGTAAGTATCCTCTCTTAGGCCATTGTTCAACAGAAAGTGTAGTGCAAGAATTACAAAAGAATATATATATATATATATATATATATATATATATATATATATATATATATATATATATATATATATATATATATATATATATATATATATATATATATATATATATCTATATATCTATATATATCTATATATATCTATATATATCTATATATATATATATATATATATATATATATATATATATATATATATATATATATATATATATATATATATATATATATATATATATATATATATTCGTGTAATCCGTGAATGGCCGGTTTCGCATTGCAGTCGGTACGCGGTGCCATAGCTTGTGGTTGCGTGTTTTTTATTAGCGTAGATTTTTTTCGCTTTTGTCTTCGAACAGTTTATTTCGGGCATTTCGGGATATTCGGGAGCGCGTATTTTCGCGGTTGTTTTTGTTCATTTCCTCCGGGATGGGAAGATGCATTTTAGAGTAGTCCGTGGAAGTTGTTTGACGTGTTACTAAATCGGGCATATGACGGCATGTGAACCTGTGGCAGAATTTTTGTATTTCGGACTTAGTCTGCTC
The DNA here is from genome assembly GCA_963969285.1 of Odontomyia ornata. Lineage (NCBI taxonomy): Eukaryota > Metazoa > Arthropoda > Insecta > Diptera > Stratiomyidae > Odontomyia > Odontomyia ornata. Next base: position 138,040,050 of record OZ017740.1, read on the forward strand.
GCGTAAGACTCGCGACTGAAATTCCTCTCCGAGCTAGCTAGCTAGACAGCAGCCACTTCGGAGTAGACTAAGAGTGTCCGGAGTTGTTGACCTGAGGAGTACAGTCCGTTGTCACGTTCCAAGACTTCACGTCTAGAATCGATGAGAGGTCGGTTCAGATTTCCTTCGGGAAATCTCGAACGTTCGAGACGTGCGCGAAGTGAAGTAAAATCATTACAGCTCCTACCAGCATTACACGCTCAAATCAAAGTGTGTAAAATAAACAGTAATCTCACTGATTTTTCGTCTCACTCATTAAAAGTTTTATTCGAGATTTTGCCTGCAGTTATCTTTGTAAGTTATTTGCACACGAGAATAAACGCAAAAAGTCCTTCAAAAACAAGCTTTTCAACATTCAGCAATTTTTCACTGTTTGGTTGTTTGAGATAACGATAAAAGCTTGTAAAGTGCGTGCGCAAGTTGCTAAAAGAAATTCAATGGTTTCTTGATCCCACGTGGAAAATTAAGTTCAATTTAATAAATTTTCATTTGAATTCAAATATACAAGGTGCGTTCGAAAATAAACGAGACTTTTGCATTAAATTTTTTGCCGCCATCTGTAAATGAGATAGTGCGTTGGAAAGTTACATCCCTCCCTGACTTCCAGTGAAAGTTTGGTGACATTCGGTTCAGTGGAAGCGAAGTTATTGCATCTAAAGTGATAGTATGTTTGTGTCACCGGTACAAAAATGAGTTTCGAACAAAGAGCTAGTATCAAATTTTGTTTTAAAATAGGTAAAACGTTTACCGACACATCTGAATAGATGAAAAAAGTTTATGGCGATAATTGTCTATTTCGTGCTAGAGTTCATGAGTGATTTACACGTTTCAGAGATGGTTGTGAGGACATAGATGACGATAAACATACGGGCCGCCCAAAATTAGTGATCACCGATGGAAATTGTGCGTGAATTTATCAAAAACGAGCCAAATCATCGTTGAAACTCATGGAATCGGAGTTGAATATCTCCAAAAAATCGATTTGTCGCGTTTTAACCGATCATTTGAGCTTCCAAAATAAACGAGACTTTTGTCATAAAAATCCACTCTTGTGCCAGATTAGCATTTTAACCACCACTCACTTCACTTTTAACCACCACTCACCGTATTCGCCTGATATGGCGGCTCCCTATGACTTTTACCTATTCAGAAAATTGCATTTGACCATTAAAGGAAAACGCTTTGCGTCTGTACAGGGCATCCGAAAGGCTTGTACCGACATTTTGAAGGACATTCCAATCAATGATCTGAAACACTCTTTCGAAAAGCTTTTGGATCGCGCAAAACCGTGTATCGAGGCCGGAGGAGACTATTTTGAATAAATATACTTGAACTTATCAGAACAAAGCTCCTGTCGTTTCTGTTTTAGCTCAGTCTCGTTTATTTTGGAACGCACCTTGTATGGTCAAATTGTTTAACCTAGAAATTGCACAGATATTAGCCTGCAATTTATCTAGAATATATAATACAAAGATCATTGTATAAAACTAAGAAATGAAAAAAAAATTAAGTGTAGTTGCAATAATATCGCTTTACCCATATGTGCTTTCAACTGAAAATGATCATAAATTGAAATTGAGGCAAAGATTTAACATCCCTCTAATCCATACGAATTGTTTGCTCATTTTTCAGATCGATAAAAATTCCTATAAAGCGTTGTTTTACTCATGCAAGTATTTGTCGTCTTCGGTGGGAGCTAAAGAAGTTTACATCTTCCAATTCGCTCATCATGTGTATGTGAATTCTTATCTTACTTTCAAAGAAAAACTTGTAATTACTCTCGAATTTGCATTTCATCTATGCAATTCATTACTTTAATTTTCGTAAATTGAGCAAATGTGTAGAAACATGTGGAAAAAACATGTTCATCGACAAGCCTGATTAACTTCATAAGCATCCATGTTTGCACTTTGTAGTTTTATGCTTGAAACATTTTATGTTCGTGTAAAATGATCTTCCGCTTGGTTGCATCAACTCTGTCCATCCACTCAACACTACAGATTTACGAAAATTTCACGTTCTGCATTCATAACTGCATCCAATGAATTTATCTAAAAATGCACTCAATTTAATTTTTCCTTTCATATGCTTCCCATTTTCCAAATACTTGGTTTGTGGAAGCCTCTTAGAATGGCAAGCAATTAGCAACGGTACTTAAGCACGAACAACGTAAAAATGAGGACAACGAGAGCAATAATCTTGAAAAAAAACAGAGAAAATGAAAGGAAAATGTTGAAAAATGAAAACACTTATTTTAACCCTTATCCATTGACCTTAATTGTTGCACTTGAAGGTGGAAGTGCTTGATAGAAGCAATTAAGAAACAATTGAAGAGGTGAAGGTGAAAAAGAAATTGTGCATTTTAGAATAATTTAAAGCAAGAATATTTATCAAGTATTTATTCTGTTTATGGTTTAGGACAATAATGAATAATATATTAAAAAAATGAAAGAAAGTATATACCCTTTAATTCTCCTATTTTTATTCTAAATTTAGTATACAATTGTTTCGCTCTCTACTTGAGAACTTCCTCAGTACTACTATTCCCTAAACTATAAGTGGCCTAAACTCTTTAAACTATTAAAATGAATCTCTAATTACATCTTATCCCTCAAAGTACTTTTACTTAATCTCTAATTACCTGATCCTTTTACCATTCAAAAATTTGTTTTTCCTTAGTTACTACTTAACTACATTCATTATTTTGTAACCTTGAATAGCCAGGTGTATCCGTTACCTGGGTCGCCGCTCCAAATGTCCTGCGTCTTCCGATTGAATATCTTCAAACTTTCTGCTACATCAAGCTTCCACCCATTTGTAACCGTTTTCAGCTTACGTTGTCCGCAATGATGTCATGTTTTTCAAGGACGATATGCTCCGCCACTTTTGATTTGAAGTTTTTTGCATCCTGCTTTTTGTTTTTGTTGACTGCTTCCCTTAAGTGTTCATTCCATCTGACACCTAGTGATCTCCTCATTTGTCCAATATAAAATCCATTACATTGCGTACACGATACCTTGTAGACTCCGCTCCGCTCCATTTTAGGTATAGGGTCCTTGGTTGATCCTAGCAAGTTCTGCAGTTTTGTGGCCCGGCTCGAATAAACTAGGTCAATGTCTACATTCTTCATAGCCCTCTTCATTGATTCCGTCCTTGAGTCAAACGTTACAACCAACCTCTTCCGTTGCTCGACTTCCGCAGCAAGCGTTGTGAACCTTTTATTGAAAATCTCCTTCGTTCGTCTGGCTATCAATTTAGTGACTTCATCCATAGGGTATACATTCCACTCGGCTAGCTTATAAATGTGGGACGTTTCTTTTTTCAGGCCTTCATTATTCAATGGACGCGTGAGCATTCGATTCACAAGCCAGCTAAATGTCGCCCATTTTTGTTGTTCGCAATGGTTCGAAGTGTAAGGAATTATCCGCATGGTGTCCGTTGGTTTGTGGTATATTTCGAATTCCAATCCATTAGCTCCTCTACATACCATTACGTCCAGGAATGGTAGCCGCCCTTCTGACTCCAGCTCGTGGGTGAAACTGATGTTGTGGTGGATTGAGTTGATCGCCGTGAGAGTTTGCTGGACCTGATCCTCTTTGATGATCGTGAAGATATCGTCTACATAACGCACCCATCGATGGGGCAGTTTACCTTCTTGTGCTAGCTTTTCCTCCAAAAATGCCATTAAAACTGCGCTTAGAAACGGGGAAAGAGGGTTACCCATTGGGGCACCACGTGTTTGTTTAAAAAATTCTCCCCTGAAGGCGAAATAGCTTTCACCCATGCAGAGTCTGGCCAGTTTCAAATACATTTTGGCTCGTGCTTTCCATTGTTCTCCTGATCCTTGTATTAGAATCCACTCCTCAAATAACGCAAGTGTTTCTTTGACCGGAATACTGGGAAAAAGTGCCTTGACGTCAAATGACACCATCGTATCGCCATCTTCCAAAGGTGAGGAAGTTCTCAAGTAGAGAGCGAAACAATTGCATACTAAATTTAAAATAAAAATAGTAGAATTAAAGGGTATATACTTTCTTTCATTTTTTTAAATATTTGTAAGTTCTACTAAAGGCGGAATATCTTTAACTATGAATAATATGGTGAACAAATCTATGGTAATTATTTCATATTGTAACAAAGGTTTGAAAACAGCCGCAGTTTCTATTATCGTATATTTACGCGTAAGGAATAGCCTGAATTGTTATACGCATTATATTAGAGTTGAAGTCGTTATAGGAAGCATCTTTAAATTAGTTTTAACATGAAGAAATTAAGAGTGTAGTGTCTGGTTCGATGGAAAGCCCATCGCATATGATTGTTGTAATCGGAGGAAATTCAAATGGCTATAACTTCTGTAAATTTTATTGAAACTTAAAGAATAAAATGATATTTTAAAGATTTGCTGACGAAAATGTTAAATCCTATTATTATTAGCAAAGTTCAACAAATTTCAGCCTCAAGTTATTTGTTATTGGAACTAGCTCCATGATTTTTAGGGCTTTCTGAAAGAAATTTCGCAAAAATATACTAATTTCGCTTCCTACCTGTCCGTCTGTCCATCTATCTGTATATCCATATGTCACAAGAAATTCCTTTAGGAGCTATAGACGCTAAAAACCTCAAACTTTGTGCAAAGGCCAGAAGTAGTGGTCTCTCAAAAGTTATCAAAGTCAAAATATATCAACATTTTTTAAGGGTGGTCCCCCGTAAAACGAATTGACCCCTTAAATAATTTTTTCATCAGATGTAGTCGAGTAGGGCATCAAATGAAGGTCTTAGCATTTTCAGAATCTAAAAAATAAGTCATTTTTTGCATGACGATTGGACACCTTTGGGCCGAAAATCGAACAAAATCACGAAGGTAAATCTTTATGAGTACAAGGGCAACAAATACCTCAGAAGTCGAAATTCGCTCAGCTCTGTTAATTATCGTATGATTTTTAAATTTTACATTTCCCCCGAAAATTGTAGCGGCGCCTTTAAATTTCTTAAACTTTTACGTTTATGTAGATTGATATAAGACCCTTGTGCCTACAAAATTTCATGGAAATCAAATCATACTCAAGTGAGTTATCGCTATTTCAATTGTGTGGAAGTACAACAACAATAACACATGTTGATAGTTGGTATATATTTCAAATCGACGTAGCCACTCTTGTTTGCCTCAGATTTTCATGAAAATTTAAGGAATAGTGTTTGAGTATCTTCAATGTGTCGAGCATTCAGAAATATTATTTAACCTGGAACAAAGTCGCAGCTGTTATGTGCTTATGGAAGGAACTCTGCATCGTTTGGATGAATTTGAACGATTTCTTAAATAAGTATTCGATTAATAATTCAAATCATCGATTCATGGCATCAGAAAACTTGTTACGAACCCTGGGATGGTTATAAAGTCCTTCTATTAGGAGCTCTTTCCTGCCTCCTCGACTTGTTTCACCTATTAATCGTGGTTACTCATCTTCAGTCATTCAATCAAGTGTTAAATGCATGTACCTTAAATGTTGAAGTTGGGAGGAAAATAACCCAAATTTATTCAATCTTCTCATTTAAAACAGCCACTTTCTTGTTTCATGATTACTGATGTTGTAGTGGTTTGGAGGATGATCATTGTCTGTAAAGGACTGCAGCGATGGTCTGCTGCCTCGGCGAGCGAACATATTAGTGCTCGCTGGAATTGGCCTTGTCTGAGGACGCGTGAATACGCTGGCAAGCTAGCATTGAGGTGTCGTGGGGCGGGTTCTTTTCCCCAGCACAAGGGCCCACTACAAAAAAAAATTTCGCATTCACGAATTTATCGAGGTCGAGGTAACCTACCGAAAGGATGGATTACTAAAAAGCGACCGACCGAGCGCGATAAACGACTCGAGAGGATTTCGTCGTTACCATTGGTATTTACGACCACCAAATAAGAGTGGGGCGTCCAAGTGGAAGCAGTGCCCTCTCGCACCCCCCATCCGGATCAAGATTCACTGAAGACGTGGCCATATATTTTTCATTTAAACTAAATATTCATACAAACATAGCTCGCATGAACTTTCCCCTGAAATGAAAAATAAAACTGTTTCAGGTTAATGCTGAAGTCTTATATAACTGAATCATATACAACTTTATCATAAATAAGAAACCTCAGCGGAAGGCCACTCTACCCTGCAAGAGCACCTGTAACAGCAAAGAATAAGGGGTGAGCTCACCTGATGGCTAGCTCATGAGTGGAGGGGCCAGCTGACGCGGCGGGTCCCATACCCTGTCAGGATTCCATGGAAATGAAAATACCAAATTTTGCTTTATTTATTCATCATCTTCTCAGATTTTGTCTAGCAAATCATTACATATTATAAATATATACTTTTTTGGTCTTATTTCAATCTTCCTGCTTCTTACAATACATCTGATTAAAAGGCTACTGATGAAAATGATTGCCTACCATACGAGTCCATGCTAACCGCATTTAAAACAAGTCTGGTAAACAGACCTACGCTCATGTCAGAAGGGTTTTGTATTCAATTTACAAATTGCAGTCACCAGATCGAGTCAAATCAAGAAACATGTCAAAGACGATTTTATTGGAGAAAATATGAATTTCCAAGATCATACTATTATTAACAAAGTTGAACGAATTTCGACTTCTGAGGTTTTTGGGATTGTTATACTCATAAATATCTCCCTTGATAATTATTTCAGATGTCCATCCGCGACGAAGGAAACACATTTTTCATGTATTTCCCCCCTGTGCCCCCACTGTAGACAAAAATTGACAGTTTAACAACTGTTTTGAAAAGCTCCCACGAAAACTTTCATTTCATACTCATATCGGCTACGTTTGATGAATTTTTTTTTCAGGGGCCACTCTCCTGTACTGTTTTCATCGATTAATGGCCAAGTTTTTCGAATCCTAGAATGGTTACAATGCCCTTTTGCTAGGAGTTCTCTCCCACCTCCTTGACTTGTTTCACTTATGAGTATTAATTGTAGGTACTCATCTTCAGTCATTCATTTAATTGAATCAAGTGTTCAAAGCATGCACCTTAAACGTTGAAGTTGGGGAAAAATAACTCAAAATTATTCAATCTTCGCATTTAAAACAGCCACTATTTTGTTTTACGATTACTGATACCACTAGCTGAACCGATTCTCAAAGATATACATGACACCTTTCATTCCTGAAATTTTCATGCAAATCCTAGCAAAACTGTAGTGTCTGAGTCGGTAAAGCGCATGTTGTTCCATAGCCATATGTTGCCATAGTTATAAATGCAGCGCATATTGTTCCATAGTAATATAGGAAAATTCAAACCGCTATAACTTCGCTAAATATGATTCAACCTTTATGAAACTTTCAGGATAGATCAATCTTACAAATAAACATCTACGTACTGAATTTTATTGAATTTAAGGGTGCCGTTAAGAGTTTATTCAAGAAAACATAAAATCGATAAATCATACTATTACTAACAAAATTGAGCGAATTGCGACTTCTAACGTATTTGTTGTTGTTGTACTCACTAAGGCCTACATTCCTGATTTTTTTCAGATTTTTCGGATCACAGGTGTTCAATCGCGGGGGGGGGGGGTCGACACAAATTTTTCGTGTATTTTCCTCCCTGTGCGTCCCTAGAAGCAAATTTTGTCAAACTAAGACCTGTTTTGAAAAGTTCTCATCAAAACCTTTCATTTGATATAACGTAGTTTCCGAGAAAAACTGCTGTGACACACGGACGGACGAACGGAAGGACGGACAGACGGACAGACTGGTCGCGAAACTAGTAGGGTTTTGTAAAATTATTTTACAAAACCCTCAAAAATAATGAATAGAAGTTCTGAAACATTTATTTTTTGTCTCAACTATTTTATTCTGAAATTTGTTTACTTATAATATTTCTTTTATTTAAAATTAATTTAATATTACTTCGTCGTTATTAATCATCTTAAATTGATAACAAAACAATTGCTATGCACTTATTGGCGACGTAGGAGACCATTTAAAATTATTTTTAAATGCATGATCAACGCGAACTATAAAAAGTGGAAACTGAGATCGAAACTTGAGGAGTAACGACAATATAATTGTTTTGAAGGATGAAATGAAGAAAGAATTGAATTGATTTTATTTTTGAAGTACTTGAAGGTATATACTCTTGTGATAAAATATGTAACATTTCGTCACGGTATATGTTTTCTTACCGCCATCGGTGACATTTTATAGCTCATAAGCATTCGGGTTTCACATTGCGTATGATCGGACTCTTTTAATTAAAATGGTTTCTTCATCTTCATCCCTGCATAATTTGCATAGCATATGAATAATATCTTTTCAACATTCGGTTATGAAAAATCAGCGAATTAAAATCAAAATAAACACAAATTACAAAGAGCGAGGGTACTTATGTTATCTTCCTCCGACGAGCGCTCGTTGTTGGGGCGGGTAAGGGCCTTTATTTGTAATGATGCCTCGATGCTGTAACTATGTCTTGCAGTAGAAAAATAACGGGTCTATCGATTTGACAAATTTTATATGGAAATGCAAACACACACTTATACATAGCTACAATAGTCCATTGGACTTAACAAGGCAAAAAGGAAAATCGTTCCGAAAAAAACTCAAAATCTAAACCGGACGAGAATAAAAAAAATACCAAGGATAGCAATCATTTTGGATGAATTTTTGGAACTATCTTTGAGTGTCGCATCTTTTTGCGCTTATTGACGGTGAAACCGGAACGGATGAACCTGATGAGGGCGACAGATTAACATTAGTTGTACGGTATTCGCAAATGAAGCTGTGCCGACTTTACCAGGTGGAGCTTCACTATTTGTGCTGATATTGTAATAGCAAATGATTTCCAAGGGGAAACGTTTAAATTTTGTATCTGCAACGAAATGGAATCGTAATTGCTCGTGGCGTTTAAGTAACATGCAAAGGCATCCCTTGATTGACTACAGCTTTCACATAATATGGCTAAATTGTCCAAGCAGCTTGATGTGTTTTGCCTAATTGCACTGAGCAGATGTAAGCTTGTAAAGCGTCAGTAAGCTGGTTTTGTTGTTGATATAAAACACCGATTGAAGACCACGTGTCGGCGTTACCCTCACTTTTCTCTACTGAATTCCTACGTACTATAAGGCATCATGGACTTTTTTAATACCAGTAAAACATCTTCCAAGCAAGTATATTGATTGTCCTGTCTTTGGATCTACTTCAATTGACTTTTATACGCAATGTATTGCCAATGATTCACATTGTCTTTTTTCACCTACTAATTCTAAACAATGATACATCCATCCTAGTTGTCGATAAATATCGGCTTTCAGTGAAAGAGTCAGCTACTTTTCAGCAAGAAGCTGATCATACCTTTCTTTAGCACGTTTAGGTTTATTTTGAACTTCATATAGATGAGTGATGTGAAAACAGATTCTTCGGCGTCCGACACAATGTTTAACATCCAATTTTGTTTATATTGCCTTTGGATGAACACATAGATGTGGCAGTGTTTGTTGTACTATTGTATGCGCGAACGCACCGATCGTTGTCGTATCACATCGATTTGGGATTCTCACAAGTTACATCGGCTACGGGCGTGAGCAAGCTCACCAATAGGCCAAAAAAATGAAACAGCGGTAAACCGTCGAACCAATACACTCTGCAAACCGTTCTCTCGCTCGTTCACACACACTTGTCTAGGACTAACCAACATTCCATCATTCCACCACCACTACTTTTCAATTTGCATGCGTGTAATGTGTTAATAACATTAGCGACTCACATCGATAGACAACTAGGTGCTTGCAAAAAAATCACTAACGCGACTTATCCCGCTCGTTGTCTCGAATCGATTCCCGCTTCGTATGAATTCCGCTTACCGCCTCTCTCGACGAGTCCCTTCATAGCGGTAACGGAAGATTCTTGTTGCAACAGTCTAGCAATTGCTTCGCTAAATTGTCTCACGATTTTGTTGCCATTAACGATTTTTATTTGTTAGTTTTTATTTTTTCCTCGGAAAAGCTTTTTATTGATAATGTTAGCGGTGATATTGGCGGGTTTTATTTTGGGTTGGTAATAATAATACTAATAAGTTGCTTATCAAATTGCTCCACACTTATTGCGTTGTTTTTATTATGGAATGGCTCTTTTCGTGAAGGTCCCTCGAGCAGTTTGCCTAGGCAGACTGCTCAATTATTACAATGTCCCTAGCTGAATGAATCCTAAAGATATGCATGATACCTATCATTCCTGAAACATTCATGTAAATCCTAGAAAACGTGTAGTATCTGAGTCGGTAAAAAGCGCATATTGTTCCATAGCCATATGGTTCCATAGTAATACAGGGTATAGTAATACAGGAACATTTAAAACGCTGTAACTTCGTTAAGTACCCGAAAATTTCGTACGTTTCCTCTTTCCCTGTCCGCCTTGGCATGGATAAGGCAATTTTAAGACCTGTTTTAAAAAAATCTCATTGAGATCTTTCTAATGTCACCCTATTCTACTACCAATGGCGAAATTTTTTTTAAGGGTCAACCCCCTAGATGAGGAGACCCCCTTAAACTCTTAGAAAAAATTTTTCACGCAAAAACTTTCAAGAAGTCACCACTTCTGACCTTTCCACAAAGTTTCATGGCTGTAACATCTATATTTTTGGAGAAAAGCTCAGACAGACGGACACAGGTCGCGATTTCAATAGAGGTTTGTGTTTGTAAAAATAGGGCCGGTTATAGGGATGAAGGTCTCGAATTCATATGTAACTAGCAAAAGATAAAGCAAATGATAATCATACATAATATCTACTAATAATAACAATATTTATGTAAAGTAGCAACTTATAATAATAATAAATGCTATCAACTAATGCTAATCTAGACCGCAACAATTAATAATATACACAATATCTACTAATAATAACAATAAATAATATAACTAACGATAAGAAATAAATGATTGTACCATACTAAACGAAAACATGATCATCCTAAATAACAAACGATTATATGTACATTTAGAAGAAGCATGAAATTATAAAGTTTCAAACGATAATAATAATAATAATAACACTAGCCAATAAACGTTTATATGCTTGTGTACACACATACACGCGTAGGTTAGAGTCTAATAATAATACAGAGTCTTTTTTTGTATCGTAAGATAAAAAAAATATCCAAGGGAAATATTGATAAGAAAAAAGGGATGATTAGATATGTAAAAAAGAAGGGGGAAAAACAATTGATATATAAGATCTTCTTCTTCCTTTTCTACTCCCGCGCTTCGTACCAATCCCTTGCAGGTTGAACTGCTCTTAAGGAGTCTTGATACTAGTACCGGTGGTGGCCCAGGCGGCATTCCAAACTTCCTTGCGAAATCACTACCCTCGTCTCTTTGTGTTCCTCTTTCAATTATTTATAATTTGAGCTTAGCTACTGGGATTTTCCCCTCCCAGTGGAAAATTGCCCATATTCTTCCTATCTTCAAATCTGGGGATCGCAATTCCGTTTGTAACTAGCGTCCGATATCTCTCGTTCCCTGTTTTGGGAAAATCCTTGAAAAGATCGTTCTCGATACTCTGTTTCCCCTTATACTTCCATCCTTAACAGAACAACAACATGGTTTTGTCAGAGGTAGATCTACTCTCACTTACTTGCTTTCTTTTACACACCACATTGCTGCAGCCCTTGACCGTCAGCAACAAATAGACGTTATTTTCACGGATTTCTCTAAAGCGTTTGATTCTGTAGATCATGCACTTTTATTTCAGAAATTTGAAAATTTCCAAATTCCTGATTTCCTGTACTCCTGGCTTCTATCATATGTTTGGGATCGTCGTTGTCTTGTCACTGTTAACTCCTGCTTCTCCTCTACATTTTGCCCCAGCTCAGGTGTACCGCAAGGATCCATAATTGGCCCAATTTTATTCCTACTATTTGTCAATGATCTTCCCTCTGTTATCACTTCTCCCTGCCTGCTTTATGCTGACGACTTTAAGATCTTTCGGGTAATTGACTCACAATGTGATGTTGATAGCTTGCAAAGTGACCTACTGCGTCTAAGTGATTGGTGCAAATCAAACCATCTCTCCTTGAATGTTTCCAAATGCCACCAGATGACATTCTCCTGTAAAAAAAATCCTTTTCTCTCCACCTACAGCCTTGTTGGAACCCCTTTGTGCAGTATAACTTCTTTTAAGGATCTTGGTGTGGTGATTGTGTGTAAATTAAAGTTTGACCTCCACATAGCCCAAGTCATCAACAAAGCCTCCCGCCTTTCAGGGCTCATTTTAAGAACCGCTTCCTCGTTTCAGCATATCGCCTCCTGTGTGTGCCTTTACCTTTCACTTGTTCGCAGTAACCTGCAATACTGCTCCCAAATATGAAGCCCTCACCACAGGAATCATATTGATGCTATTGAGTCGGTTCAACGCAGATTCACACGGTCTCTTTTTGTCAAATTCAACCTCCCTTATGTCCCCTATAGTGACCGTCTTCGTACTTTGAAACTCCCTTCCCTTGAATCTAGACGATGCTTTCTTGATGAATGCATCTTGTACAAGCTTTATCACGGTCACTTACCCCAAACTCTATGCAGTTACATTCAAACACAGAACGCTAGTCGCCCTAATAGATCTTCCGATCAATTCCTTGTTCCCTTTGCACGCACTAACACCTTCTTCCACTCTCCCTTACTATGCTTGCCCCGTTTGCATAACCAGCTATGTCTTGGTCCTCTACCACAGTCGCTTGCCGCCTTTAAAAATTGCCTTAAAAGCAAAATTTACAACTACAATTATTAATCTTGGTCATCTTTATAACTGCTCTCTTTTCATGTATTAGTTAGTAATTAAGTAATTGCACAATTTTCTTTTATTTCCTATTTCTTGGATTCCTTTTTTTCACTTTCCTTCATATGTATATTTCCATTAATTTGATATGTATATTTCCTTTAATATTAGCGTTATTTCTCATTTATACACAACATGTAATTGGACTTCTTTCTGTTTGTTGATACTTAAATAAATAAATAAATTAAAACAAGAGGTGCTTCAAATTTTTCTTTTTTTAGCATCAATTAATTATTTGGATAGATTTTATCAAGACTAACTGAAAATCAAACGAAAAGTTTTTACATGTACAACCATAATTCATACTTACAAGAATATGTGGTGAATAAACAGAGATGAATTGTCATTAGAAAAAGAGTACAAAAATGAATTGCTAATTACATATTCTCTTTCTTTCAAGGAGTTGAATATTTTTCAGCAACAACAAAGGAAACAGAAAATGGTTCAGGCTTTCGGTTTGGTACGCTGTGTCGTTTCGGCTAAGAGTAAAATAGAGTATGTTTGATATCGCGTCGGCACGCAGATCGAGAACGTGTCAGTTGGTCTATTTCGAATCGTTGGAAGCCTTGGAAAGGTGTAGTAGATCAATGTCGGAAATTTCCTCAAAAAATGTTTGAACGCATTTTAAACGGGCAATTCGAATCGGTGGCTGTAAAATTGTGTTCGAGCGTAGTCTACTCGCGTCCGAACTAGCTGGCCGACATACAGCCACCTCGGAGCAGAGTGCGAGCATACGATGTAGGCCTGACGAGGTCCAGTTCGTGTATGTGCCCCAAGACTTCAGGTCCGATGAGAGTCCGGATTAGATTTTCTGCAGGAAATCGCGAACGAAGCGAACAAAGGGAAATCATTACAATTCTTGTCGCACTCCAGGAAAAACGCGTATACAATGGACTCTATAAGCCAACAAGGTCTCATGAATTGTACAAATTGCCTCGCGGATACAACATAGCTGGTCCACTACCAAGCAAAGATACTAGTGCTTACAAGGCTTATAGCCGATGGAACAGTCACTGCGATCGGAGTAGCTTTGGAGCAATGCGAAAATGGCTAATGGCGTCCAGTTGCCTTGTACCAATAAAAGTTATCCGCACCTGAAACCAGATACAGCGCGTACAACCGCGAGTTACTAGCAATATATGACCGCATCTGAAACTTTTGTTGCTTTCTGGAAGGTACCAGTACCTTAATTCACATGGATCAAAAACCCTTCGTTTACGCTTTAACGCAAAGTATTGCAATTCTCAACATACGTCGCGGACACGCTTTCCCGCATTGAATCCATCACAATGCTCTCTGCTGTTGACCTACATGTATTAGTTGAAGAAAAACGCAAAGATAAAAAGCTGGAATAGCTATTGAAAGGAAACGTGAGGTCGTCGCAAAAACTAGGCAGCATCGTGGTCAGTGAAAAAGGATAGTTAGTTTGCGAACATCTGATGAAATCTACCTGTTCTTTTGTGCTTGCGTTATTTTCTATCATCCAGGACATCCCAGCGACAAAATTCGTTTGGGCAAGCATGAAAGCCAATATACGAAATAGGGCGCATACACGCATTCCTTTCCATCGCTCCAAGGTCGGCCGCCGTCAGGAAAACCCTCATAAAACTTCAGCATTCAAGATGACCGGTTCCAACACGCTCGCCTAGACATAGTTGAACCAATGCCCCCACGCTAAGGGTTTATGTATTGCCTAATGCGTAATAGATAGTTTTCAAGATGGCTAGAGGCAATTCTCCTAATCAGCTAATTCAGTCACTAAGGCGTTTTTCACAAATTGGGTTACACATTTCGGCGCACCTAGCTCTACTACAATCAACCAGGGCGGGCACTTTAAATAGATTCCTGCTCCTCTTACCATCCTGCGCCGAACGTTGGCATTGTTCTTTGAAGGCAGCAGTCATGTGTAACGAAGAAAACCTATCTTGGATAGATGTTCTTTTAATGATGATATGTTAGGACTTTGTAACAATGGTTTACGGAACTACACTTACACTTCAGGGCGAATTTTGGGTTCCTTCCAATGAAACAACCAGTCCTCATCAGCTACTGAATCACCTTTGCCATACAATCCGTCAAATGTAAGCCAGACCGTCAGCTGAATAAAGCAGCAAGTCCATTTTTCAACACAAGAATCTCCGTAACTGCACTCATGTTCTCTACGAGTTGACGGCGTCCACAAACTGCTGGTTCAACTTTTTACCGCCCCTCATTAATTGCTTAATTGTTTCTTAGAAGTTTTGTTCATCATCGGAGTCAACGGGCGAATGGAAAATTATTTGAATCCTCGGCGTTTTTGCGCTTTTGTGAAAAAGATATACAAAATGGATTTTCCCAATAACACAAATTAAAAACAAACATAAAATGTTTTGCAGTTTAAGACATATATATATATATATATATATATATATAGATATATATATATATATCTATATATATATTTATATATATATATATATATATATATATATGTATATATATATATATATATATATATATATGTATATATATATATATATATATATATATATATATATATATATATATATATATATGTATATATATATATATATATATATATATATATATATATATATATATATATATATATATATATATATATGTATATATTTTGAGGGTAAGGGCTCCATGTTCATCAGTGTTCTGCACTGAACACTGATGAAGAGGGAACACTTACCCTCGAATTATATATACAATGTCTTAGAACTGCAAAACGTTTCTGTTTGTTTTTAATTTGCATTATTGGGAAAATAAGAGTAGTAAATGTTTCAATGTAACTGAGTTGAAACCAGCATTTCCCACTCGACAAATTTTTGGTGTATTTTCCCTCCCTGCGCGTCCCTTGAAGCAAAAAGTATCAAATTAAGACCTGTTTTGAAAAGTTCTCATCAAGACCTTTCATTTGATACCCATATCGGCTACCTGCAATGAAATTTATTTTTTCGGGCCCCCCCTTAAGTACATTATAAAATTTTTTGCAGTTGATCTTTGAAGAGAGCACCACTTTACACCTGTATACAAAATTTGATGTTTCTAGCTTTAGCACTTTGCGAGAAAAAGTGCTGTGACACTCGGACGGACGGACAGACAGGTCGCGAAACTAGTAGGGTTTTGTAAAATTATTTTACAAAACCCTAAAAAGACGAAAGTCATGCCGAATGCCAACAAAAAACTCAGGCGTTTAATGCAGTTGAATTAAAAGTTCAAGAGCTTGAGGATCGTCTGCGTCGTAACATACAAAAATTTAAATCATACTTTGAACAAAAAAAATTTGTTAAGATCAATTGCACAGACATAAGAATCGAATTCAAGAATTGCAGGGACAGTTGAAGGCAGCAAAAGGCTAACTACGAGTATTCAACAGCACTGCATAATTTAGGGCACATTAGCGAAGTAATTCATAAGGCCGCTCCACCGGGACCTCGAGAATCAGGCGCTGGCGCTGAATTATGTGCCGTGGCAGATTTTAATCTTGTATTAGATAAATGTGAATTTCCTACGCTGGTTAGCGCTTGTTCATTGGCAGCCAGCTCGTCACAAGATGTTGAAAGTGATGCCACTTGCCGGGATGACGCAGCAATGAATGTGAACAAGAGTGTTTCACAACCAATTTCCAAAGTGGATGAATTCATTAGGAATAATGAGTCCAATTGTGAACAGTATGCCAGGTACACTCGACAAATTCCAAATGATTAAGCAGCTATCCAAAATTGAACCACCGTTGTGACATGTCCCGTACGGTGTCTGGGCACAACGAGTGAGAGCTCTTCTGGGGCGGATAGGGAGTCTGCTCGAGATCGCCAACCAGCGCGGACGCCGCGAGAAATAACGGGAACATTATCGGAAGAAAAGAGTGTGGTTTTTAAATATCAACGAAGTCGAAAAGACCGTGAAAGAAACAGGCAGCGTCGCAAGCGCATGCGGTACAAGACACGGGTGTAACACTGACTACGCGTGCGGGAACTTGTAATGAATTTCGAAATGCCCGTGAAGGACACGGGTGCCGATGGTCTGGCACAAGTGTCAGCGAGCTATAAACAACACCGAGCTCAGCTAACTAGCTTCGCTTAACGACCCCGTACGCGTGCTTGACGACTAGCATTTGCGGGATCATATGAGGCGGGTTCTTGTCGAGTCACGAAGCTACACTACAAAATACTTATCACGCGTACTCTACTCTACAAAACGTACCGATCACTTTTTATTATCTTTAGAATAGTTCTATTAGGTGTCAATTAAGCTACTCTACAGTAATTCAATATTTTTTTGCCTCGTTAAAGTTAGCGGACACGGAGGCTTGAGACAAACGCAAACATTACACAAAAAGCAACCGTTACTTTCTCCGAAGAAGGTTGTTGCATCACAAGGGGAATGTCAAACCTAAAGATGTTAAAGTGGCTGAAGTGAACCACTCATCTCTGCCTTAAGGATGGAAACTTGACGGATGTAGTTTACTTTACACTAGTAAAAAAAACTAAGCAGTTTCGACGGGGTGACCACCTTATCTCTTCAGGAGCAGCCACTCCTGATCACCACGGGGCTGCTCGACTGCTTATGTTTATTACAAACTTCCTTTGATTAACATAAGAGTGGCGGATTGGTCTTCAACAATATCTTTTATTGCTGGTTGAGTGTTTCGTGTCACCGTTTGAGCCCATAATGACTACGAGTGCGCGAATTTCTTTTCATTCACGAAGACTAGCGCATTTTTGTAATTGTTATTTTTTTGTTCGTGGATATGTGAATAAATTCATGCTGCAAGCAAATCAGGTACTTGTAGTGAATAAAGATGTTCAATAAGTCCGTGAAGGACCGCAGCGATGTTCTGCTGCCTCGGCAGAGGAAGGTGTTGATTCCTGCCGAGAATGCCCTCGTCCGGAGACGCGTGAATGCGCTGGCAGGCTAGCATTGCGGTGTCGTGGGGCGGGTTCGTTTCCCCGGCACGAGGACTTACTACAAAACATTTCGCATTCACGAATTGCTTGCAGAGATCAAAGAAGACGACCGAAGTCGCACCATTGTAGATAACCTCCACGAAGGAGACATACTTGTTACTAGAACAAGAGAAACCTGAGAAGAAAGGCGAACTTGGGGTAACCTCGTCTTTACCCAAGTAAATTCAGGGCCCACAAATGAAAGAGGGGCAACCGGGTGGTGGTGGAGCCCCTTCATGCCCACCCAACCGGAATAAATCCAATGTTAAACTGTTGAAGTGGCCAGGTATTCCTCTTCTGAGTGGAAAACTCATATAACTTGAATTATATGAACTTTCCCATCAGAAGGGGAGTACCCCGGTGACCAATTTATGTCATAGAATTATACAATTGAATTGCATAACTTTATGCCATAAAAAGGCACTTGGCTTGGGCCACTCAACCCATAAAGTCTCCTAAAACAAAAGAAGAAATTACTCTGTACTCGGCGGCTGGCTCATATTTTGGGGTGGAAGCCTGCCACCGTACCGGGTCCTATACCCGATTGGAAAAGACCGGAAGGGAAAAGACCGATTCTTCCAGTTTAATTCATCATTTTGTTTTTATTCGAACAACGCCAATGTAATGAAATTGATATATCTCCACAGTATGATTATTCTACGGCAATCAGCACAGCAATTTACAACACCATATTAAAAAGCGTTTAACCATCGAAAGAGAGAAATTGATATTAAAAGAAGATTAACATTAGAAGAAAATTCATTTTACTCCAATTTCCTGTATTATTACAATTATTGTGGTTAGCTCTTGTAGATGCCACTCTTTCACCCTTCATACATTATGTTTCAAAACTTTTTACATGGATTTATACGAAATTGATCATTATTTCCTTTAAAAAAAAAAAACCGATTTTATACGACGATTCTTCCTTTTTTTCTTTTTTTTTTTTCCAAATAGACGGATGCATTGGGAGGACGATTGTCGTCCTATTACATTTTCATTTTGATCATTCAATAAATTAAATTTTTATATATATTCAATATAATTTGCTATGTGGAATAAATATTAATTTTTATATATATTCAATATAATTTGCTATGTGGAATAAATATTAATTTTTATATATATTTGATATATTTTTTTTTTTTTAAATTAAATAAATATATATTTATAAAAATGTTAAGAGGGTACTTACAGTACCTTTCCCTCGACGACGAGCGCTCGTTGACGATTTGGAGGTAAGCAAGTCCTGGAATTTTTGGTAGTGAAGAATCGCGTTCATATATCAAATATTAACACACGAGTATTAAGACATAGAATAGATCTTAAGGGTGTATAAAATCATCTAAAAATTCAGCTATCAAAGTGTAAATACATATAGACTTCCTTGAATATCAGAACCGTATGGTCTTCGAGCGTGGTAATGCTCGCTGCTACTTCTTCTACTGCTTTTAATGTTTAATATTTCGTTTATATGCATTCCGTTGGTCAATATATGGATTGAGTGATTTGACTAATTCTTCTGGGTCTAACTTTTCAGTTGATTTATCACTCCTTGTTGAACTATGTTTGAATACACAATGCGCCTTTTTGCGTACAAACGGTGTGGTTTCCCAGAAACAGGGAGTACGGTCCCGCCGTTTCCCAATCAACATGTGCCGCTCCGTACGATGACGATCTTCACCTCGCCTTCCAACCACCTGTTGCACCACACTTCGGGTCCTAATGCTGATGGCTCATGGCGATATTGCAGCTGCTATCATTTTTTTACAGGCACTGTCGTACAAAAAGTAGCAATAGGTGAAGTTTTTCCTTTTTTTTCCTTCTTTTTTTTTCCCGCTGTGCATCCACAGGATGGTGAAAGTTGTCTCTGCCACAAACTTTTTCTTAGCACGTCTCCCTCGCCAACCATCCAAACATACTTCTCAAAGGATCACCACAAGCACACAAATAACTTCACCAGATCTCTGTTGGCACTTGATCGAATGACGTCTTCTCTACGAAGCGGTTTATGGGAAACTGTTCCCTGAAAACATGTTCGAGGCAAACGCAATAACCTCGCTCGTACCATATGGAAATAAAAGTGCCATCTATGTGTGAACATGCGGTGGTGATAATGCACACTCATTTCGGTTATTTTTAAAATTCGAAATTGTTTATTTTTTTGTGTAGATTCGATTAAGTTTTCAATTGAAAGCAATTTATGTTTATAATTATTAGGCGTAATTAAGGGGGAAATAAATCGAAAGAATAGGACAGGCACGCGTTAATTACCAGCAAACAAAACAATTTTTTATTAATATTATGGTTGGAATGGGTAAAATTTGACAAATTTTGTGGGGTTTAAATGATACAATGATTTTATCGTTCCTATAATTTAAGGGGTTAACCGTTTCATTCTAAGCATTTGCATAACGCATTACACCGCAATTAGTTAAATTATGTTCAAAAGATATTGAAATAAAATCACTACACATTAAAACAGTTTTAGAATTTTGTTTCCCGGGTGTTAAGTACAAAAGAAATTTTTCCCTTTAATTATTTTTCATGCGAAAAAAAAAACGAGTGTCGCGCTGAGGAAGGTGACTGAATGGTTACTCCTTGTTAAATTGAGTTGGTGCTGTGTGCCTGTGTCAGCGCTGCTTTTAGAGCCATAGCTCCTAGATTACTACAGGGCAGCTAATTTTCTCGTGATCCCAAGGCAATGCGGATTGCGAAAAAGGAGCTGAAGGATATTTCTGTGCATCATGGGTTGGCTTCGGCGTCGGGACTAGAGATGACGGACAATAAAAGAAAAACACAATTGACAGACGGACGGACTGACTTATGTTGATGTTTGCCCGGAAATATACAACCCTTGTGCGTTTGTTGAAAATATATGCGGACGGACAAACAGACGTGACTAATTATCTATCGACGCAGGTCTTTCGCGTGGTATATTCCCACTTCTTTTCCCGATGGATCCGTTATCAAGTAACGGTTAGGTCCCATTACCTTCTTTATGCGGCTTTTTAGGAATCGCCTGTCCAGCTTGGCGTTGTAATGCCCCGCGGCGTCACTTTGGCGGAAGTTTCGCCGGAAAACTTCATCTCCTTCTTTGAAATTAGCAGATCGTGACCGGAGATTGTACTGCGCTTCATTTGCACTACCTGCGGCCTTAATCTTCCGTCCGATTTGTTGGCGGAGGTCTCCTAGACGTTCGTGGGGCTCCAGCGCAACGACGGGGTCTCCCAAACACTTTAATTGCCGTAACAGTCGGTATGATTTACCGTGGCAAATCATGTGCTGTCCAAAGGCGGCAAAGTAAGGGGCGACACCGGTAACAGAATGATACGAGGATCGCAGGGCGCATGTGATGGCAGACAATCGACGATCCCAATCCTTTTGAGATGGGTGAACGTAGGAACGGATCGCAGCCAATAGGGTGCGGTTCAAACGTTCTGATGCGTTGGACTGAGGAGAGTATATGGGCGTCAGTTGATGTTCAACGCCATACTGCTCAAGTAGGCTCTTAAACTGCCGAGACCGGAACTGTACTCCATTATCTGAGTACACACTCTCTGGAACACCGAACACATGAAATACCCGGTTCTCTAAGAATTTCACGATCGATGGAGATGTAAACTTACGGATAGGTTCCACCATTGGAAATTTTGAGAGCTGATCTAGAACGACTATAGCTCCGATGTGTCCCATTGAAGACCGAGGATATGGACCGAGTAGATCGAGTTATAGACGCTGGAACACGCGTTCTGGAACGTTGAGTTGACCCATAGGAGGTCGAAGAGGCTGGTTGGGCGCTTTGGTGCCTTTACAGGTCTCACAGGCGCTTACGTAGTCTTTGACCAGGGATGCCATTTTAGGCCAAAAGAAGTATTTCTTGAGTCGCCGTAGTGTCCGACCGTAACCTCCGTGGGCACTTAAAGGATGGTCATGTGCGCGGAAGATCAGATGTTGTGTCATTTCCTCCGGTACCCAGAGTTTCCAAGACTCTTCTTCCTGCCATGGATCACCAGTGGCGTATTCATTTCGTCGATACACGTAGCCGTCTATTACCTTCAAATCAGGCAGCTGTGTTTGTTGGGTCGCTATGGTTTGCCTCAACTCTTTGTAGCTATCTGATTCGAAATGTGGGCTGTCCAAATCTATTTCGATGGGGTCCTCGTCAGTTATTGTTAATTCGGCTCCCTCTGGGGAAAACATCCGTGAGAGAGTGTTGGGTACGATGTTCTGGGTTCCTTTCCGATGTTTGATGGAGAACTTGAACCCTTGCAGTTTAAGAGCCCATCTGGCTAGGCGTCCACTTAAATCTGCTTGGTTCATCAACCATTGTAGTGACGCGTGGTCCGTGATGATCTCGAATAGGTGGCCCTCGATATAAGCTCGAAATTTCTTCACAGCCATTACCGCTGCCAAACATTCTTGCTCGGAAACAGTATAGTTTCTTTGGGCCGAATTTAGCTTATTGGACATGAAGGCGATGGGAGCTTCCTCTCCTTCGTCGGTCAATTGCACCAGCACGGCTCCTACTCCATGTTGACTTGCGTCACAATGAATGGAGAAGGGCTTTGTGAAGTCGGGGCTGTGCAAGACAGGAGCTGATGTGAGGGCTTGTTTAAGCTCTTCAAATGCCTTTCGGCTGAGTTCGGTCCAAACGAACTTCCCCTTCCGCAACATGTCTGACAGGGGCGCTGAAACTGTTGCATAATTCCGAACAAACCTTCGGTACCAACCGCACACACCAAGGAAACGTCGTAGCTGCTTCACAGTTTTTGGTAAGGGGAACTCATCAATCGCACGAGTTTTGTCTGGATCCGTTTTGATAGTGCCATGTCCTATGACATGACCTAGGTATCGGACTTCTTTCATGACAAACTTACTTTTCTGTACGTTGATGGTGAGTCCCGCCTTACTGATGTGCAGGGCTACTTCTTGTAGGAGTAGGAGGTGTTGATCGAACGTTTCCGTGATGAGTAACAGATCATCAAGGTACACGAACACTTGGTGTCTTAGGTGAGGTGGGATGACCTTGTCCATCAACCGAGTCATCGTTTGCGGCGCGTTACACAGGCCAAAGGGCATTGTGACGAACTGATATAATGATCGTCCAGGCACTGTGAAGGCGGTCTTGTCCCTTGACCCCTCATCGAGTGGAATTTGCCAGAAGGCGTCTTTTAGGTCGAGACTGGTGATATAATTGGCTTTCGGTAGTCTCCCTAGTATTCCATCGATGAGTGGAAGAGGGTACGCGTCCTTGATGGTAACCGCGTTTACCTTACGGGCATCAAGACAGAGGCGGACTTTACCTGGCTTCACCACCAAGGTTACCGGTGATGACCAAGCACTTTGGGACTCCTCTATGACCCCCAACTCGAGCATCCTATCTAGTTCCGCATACACCAATTTCTCCATGGCTGGCGAGATGGCGTAGTGTCTCTGTTTAATCGGTTTACTATCGCCAACGTCGATGGCGTGTGAGACTAGGGTGGTGCGGCCAAGGCCTTGGGTAGCGTAAGATGGGAAAGCAGCAATGGATGCTTCCAGGCGTTGCCGTTGGTTAGGCGTCAGGTCATGCCTATCGGGAGTAGAAGTGATTTCGTTGACATTTCTGGTTTTTAAAGACAAATCGGTGAATAAATCGGAGGCCAGTCCAAAGCGAAGGACGAAATCGACACCAAGGTATACATTCTGAGTCAAAGACGGGATAATGTAGAAGGTAATATCCTTCGTCTGACCCCTGAACGTCACGGGTGTTGTTAGTTTACCTCGTATAGGGTGTTTGGTGCCATCAGCTGTACTGATTTCAGTGCGCCAGGATTTAATCAAGTTCGGATATTCTTGGAGCACCTTCGAGCCAAAGCTCGAGGCAAGACAACTGATACTGGCACCCGTGTCGATCAATGCAAACACGGTCTCGCCCAACACTTTAATTGGATGATAAGGTCTGATCTCATTCTCAGCAACCTCCGAGATGTTACAAGAGTGTAAGGTTCGACGGCAGGTGCGCACTCTCTTGCGGAAATTCCGCCTACGACGGGTTGACCATTTTGTCGTGCGCGGGCGGGAAGTGACTACTTCGGAAGCAAATATTCGCTCTCGAGCCACCCGATATTCCTGCAGTCTAATATGATAAGGTTTTAGAGTGCGTACTTGAGGCTGCCGCGGTTCTTCTGGCAGTGACTGCGATGGTCGTTTTAATATTGTCGTTGGTGAGGTCTCCGGAAGAGAGTGAACATCCGCAGTCGTAATGGTCATGGCTGGTGGGTTAACGTCATGTTGGTTGGGGTGAGCCACTGATTGAGGAGCTACTGCTGGGGTTTCGAGTACCGCTGAGGTGGTCGGGTACTCTTTTGGCCGTTTTTTCGTGCGGCACATTCAGAACAGTCCGGGAAGTAAGTGTCCGGCTTGCCGCAACCGTAGCAGAAAACCTTACGTTCTGCGCGGCATGAAATAAACCGGTGTCCGGTTTGGTGACAATTCCAGCAGGTCGTAAGACTTCCCACTGCTGCTACAGTAAGCTGGTCTGGGTCCAAATCATCCTCCAGATCTAGGGTGGTATAATCTGGGGCCAATTCCGCGATTCCTCGTCGAGGACCCGTCCTGGTTAGTAAGTATGGCCGGTCCCGTAGGTCTTCCTCAAACCCTTCTATGCGACGCACATTTCTCAGCAGGGCCTCCATACTCTGTGGATCGGAGTTCACGATGTGCCGACGAATCTCCGGTCTCAGATTTCGCTTTAGCAGGCGCAGAATTTGGGTAGAAGACAATGGCTCTGACAGCTGGTCATTCAACCGAAGGATATCGGCTCGATATTTATGGAAGGACTCGTCCGGACGCTGCCATCTAGCATTCATCTTATCCAGGACTAATTCGTCCATGTCGACCGTAGGGTATTCCATGCGGAGTACCTCCTTCAGCCGTGACCAGCGTATGGATGGTGGAGCTGAATGTATTCTCCAATATGTCTCCAGGGCTGCTCCCCTAAGCAGCATAGGCAAGTACCCTGCGAGCGCTGTGCGGTCTCCTGCTAGCATCTGCTCAATCAGTGACTCCACCCGACTTATGAAAACCTCTACCGTTATCGTGTTGGGTTCCCCACTGAAATGTAGATTCCATCCCTGGATGATGCTGGGGATCTGTGTCGGCTTCAGCCGATACATGTCGTGTGGATGGAAGCGTTGGTCCGGCGGAATCACGGGAGCCTGATTTGGTGGCGGTGCTTGGCTCAATCGGGGCCGGTAAACTGGAGCCAACGGATTCATGGCTGTACCTGGCCGGATCCGTTCGGGATCACGCCGCGAGTCTACTGGGAAATCCCACGGATTTGGGTCCGAATCCCACATAGGAGGAGTTCTTGGCCGGGATGGTGCGGGGTTCTCTTTCTGGCTCTCTAGAGAGGCTAGCCGGGTGGACATGTCCTGTACGAGCGCCATTAGATCTCTTAGAACTGTGGTTTCCACAGCCAACGGTGGACTCGCTTCTTCTGCAGGCGGAACTGCTTCAGCCCTGTAGTCATCGTCTCGTGCACTCCTTGTCGTGGATGGAAGGGGTCCGCTTTTGGGGACAGCTCCACTTGCACTGGAGGACTGAGGTCGTTCTGTTGCTGGCTGTGCGATTTCCAAAGGCTGACGACAGAGCGGGCACGTGGATGAGGTTTGCCGCAGTTGTGCCAAACACAGCTGATGTAGCCTGTGTCCGCACTGCAACCTCTGGCTTGTAGTTTCGTCCATGTCCTCGTGACAGATGGAACACAATAGAGCTGGTCCGGCATCCGACCGCAACTTTCTCCTTTCGGGAGTTCTTTTTGTAGGCATTTTAAATCCAAATGGTTTTCCTAATTAAATACCTAGATAAATAAATAATGAAGAATATGGGTATATAAGATTAGCTATATGAATAATGACAATAATGAAGAAAAGGTGAGAAAAAATTACTAAAATTCTTATGTGGCCGTCAGTGGCGAACTATCTCAGAACCTCACAAAAAAAATTTATGAAAAAATTTAAGTGGTGATTGAACTATCAAAAAAAATAATAACCGGTCTTTCCCTTCCGTCCATCCTCCCAAGTATGGACACCATGGCACAATCCTTCCAAAACGTTTCAGGGACACTCTCTTGTGGCACCATGAAAATCAGGGTTCAGAAGTGATCCCTCATTAGCAAACTTCTCAAGTTACAGCTTGTCAGCCCAGGGTGGGATTCTAATCCACAAGTAGCGCGTGTCTTGTCATGGATAGTCATGGATTAGCTAATCAGCCAATCACATGAAATCAAAATCCATGTAATTTAAGACACTTAGGCACCGCTGGTTTGGGGAGCGGATCAGAATCCTCCGCAAAATAGATGTTGGGATAATAACTTCCGAACACAAAAAGGGACTCTAATATCATTTGGCCTTACTAGTTATACAATGGGGTAAGCCACCAAAGTATAAATCAAAAGAAGGACCAAACGATATTGATGTCCATAGACAACACACGTTCGAAAGTTATTAGGCTGCTGGGGCACGATCAGTGCAAAAAACCTCGGGAGTTATCTACCCGCCAATAATTCTAACACCTAGTGGGGACACCTAGAGACGATGGACTGTCTCGTGCTCACGACTGATGATACAGCCGGGCTTTTCGGGCCCCACGTTGGGCGCCATTTGTAGTGAATAAAGATGTTCAATAAGTCCGTGAAGGACCGCAGCGATGTTCTGCTGCCTCGGCAGAGGAAGGTGTTGATTCCTGCCGAGAATGCCCTCGTCCGGAGACGCGTGAATGCGCTGGCAGGCTAGCATTGCGGTGTCGTGGGGCGGGTTCGTTTCCCCGGCACGAGGACTCACTACAAAACATTTCGCATTCACGAATTGCTTGCAGAGATCAAAGAAGACGACCGAAGTCGCACCATTGTAGATAACCTCCACGAAGGAGACATACTTGTTACTAGAACAAGAGAAACCTGAGAAGAAAGGCGAACTTGGGGTAACCTCGTCTTTACCCAAGTAAATTCAGGGCCCACAAATGAAAGAGGGGCAACCGGGTGGTGGTGGAGCCCCTTCATGCCCACCCAACCGGAATAAATCCAATGTTAAACTGTTGAAGTGGCCAGGTATTCCTCTTCTGAGTGGAAAACTCATATAACTTGAATTATATGAACTTTCCCATCAGAAGGGGAGTACCCCGGTGACCAATTTATGTCATAGAATTATACAATTGAATTGCATAACTTTATGCCATAAAAAGGCACTTGGCTTGGGCCACTCAACCCATAAAGTCTCCTAAAACAAAAGAAGAAATTACTCTGTACCCGGCGGCTGGCTCATATTTTAGGGTGGAAGCCTGCCACCGTACCGGGTCCTATACCCGATTGGAAAAGACCGGAAGGGAAAAGACCGATTCTTCCAGTTTAATTCATCATTTTGTTTTTATTCGAACAACGCCAATGTAATGAAATTGATATATCTCCACAGTATGATTATTCTACGGCAATCAGCACAGCAATTTACAACACCATATTAAAAAGCGTTTAACCATCGAAAGAGAGAAATTGATATTAAAAGAAGATTAACATTAGAAGAAAATTCATTTTACTCCAATTTCCTGTATTATTACAATTATTGTGGTTAGCTCTTGTAGATGCCACTCTTTCACCCTTCATACATTATGTTTCAAAACTTTTTACATGGATTTATACGAAATTGATCATTATTTCCTTTAAAAAAAAAAAACCGATTTTATACGACGATTCTTCCTTTTTTTCTTTTTTTTTTTTTTCTAAATAGACGGATGCATTGGGAGGACGATTGTCGTCCTATTACATTTTCATTTTGATCATTCAATAAATTAAATTTTTATATATATTCAATATAATTTGCTATGTGGAATAAATATTAATTTTTATATATATTCAATATAATTTGCTATGTGGAATAAATATTAATTTTTATATATATTTGATATATTTTTTTTTTTTTAAATTAAATAAATATATATTTATAAAAATGTTAAGAGGGTACTTACAGTACCTTTCCCTCGACGACGAGCGCTCGTTGACGATTTGGAGGTAAGCAAGTCCTGGAATTTTTGGTAGTGAAGAATCGCGTTCATATATCAAATATTAACACACGAGTATTAAGACATAGAATAGATCTTAAGGGTGTATAAAATCATCTAAAAATTCAGCTATCAAAGTGTAAATACATATAGACTTCCTTGAATATCAGAACCGTATGGTCTTCGAACGTGGTAATGCTCGCTGCTACTTCTTCTACTGCTTTTAATGTTTAATATTTCGTTTATATGCATTCCGTTGGTCAATATATGGATTGAGTGATTTGACTAATTCTTCTGGGTCTAACTTTTCAGTTGATTTATCACTCCTTGTTGAACTATGTTTGAATACACAATGCGCCTTTTTGCGTACAAACGGTGTGGTTTCCCAGAAACAGGGAGTACGGTCCCGCCGTTTCCCAATCAACATGTGCCGCTCCGTACGATGACGATCTTCACCTCGCCTTCCAACCACCTGTTGCACCACACTTCGGGTCCTAATGCTGATGGCTCATGGCGATATTGCAGCTGCTATCATTTTTTTACAGGCACTGTCGTACAAAAAGTAGCAATAGGTGAAGTTTTTCCTTTTTTTTCCTTCTTTTTTTTCCCGCTGTGCATCCACAGGATGGTGAAAGTTGTCTCTGCCACAAACTTTTTCTTAGCACGTCTCCCTCGCCAACCATCCAAACATACTTCTCAAAGGATCACCACAAGCACACAAATAACTTCACCAGATCTCTGTTGGCACTTGATCGAATGACGTCTTCTCTACGAAACGGTTTATGGGAAACTGTTCCCTGAAAACATGTTCGAGGCAAACGCAATAACCTCGCTCGTACCATATGGAAATAAAAGTGCCATCTATGTGTGAACATGCGGTGGTGATAATGCACACTCATTTCGGTTATTTTTAAAATTCGAAATTGTTTATTTTTTTGTGTAGATTCGATTAAGTTTTCAATTGAAAGCAATTTATGTTTATAATTATTAGGCGTAATTAAGGGGGAAATAAATCGAAAGAATAGGACAGGCACGCGTTAATTACCAGCAAACAAAACAATTTTTAATTAATATTATGGTTGGAATGGGTAAAATTTGACAAATTTTGTGGGGTTTAAATGATACAATGATTTTATCGTTCCTATAATTTAAGGGGTTAACCGTTTCGTTCTAAGCATTTGCATAACGCATTACACCGCAATTAGTTAAATTATGTTCAAAAGATATTGAAATAAAATCACTACACATTAAAACAGTTTTAGAATTTTGTTTCCCGGGTGTTAAGTACAAAAGAAATTTTTCCCTTTAATTATTTTTCATGCGAAAAAAAAACGAGTGTCGCGCTGAGGAAGGTGACTGAATGGTTACTCCTTGTTAAATTGAGTTGGTGCTGTGTGCCTGTGTCAGCGCTGCTTTTAGAGCCATAGCTCCTAGATTACTACATACTGCGGCGGGCCCTTGTGGAGCGCCTATTGCTCGGGTGAATTGTGAAGGTGGATGAATTTGTAGTAGTGATTGACTTTGGATTACTTGATTTATTGAGAAGATAATTGCCTTGAAGTATAGCTGATCAAAAGAGACCGGTTTCAGACAATCGGTTTCATATGAAGAGAATCACTTTAAAGTTGCATTGGATTTATGTAAAATTAAGACAATGATGAAACAACTAATAATTACTGTACCGGATAAAATAAATTTCAATTAGTTGGGAGTATTCTCACGTACTTTATGTCCATTAGACCGGATAAAATGCGACCGCACCGTCTCCTGATGACAAATGTCAAGTTTTCAAAGTGAGGCGCCATTGAGTCACACTGAGGATTTATTATTAATTAATAACGTAAAGTAAAAACATATCGGAAAAGCCGAAACGGCAACAGTTGCAGTTTTGCATGCTCGTGGAAGTAAATTGTCTGGACGGTGCTGCAAGAGAGGGGAAAAATAGTCAAGCGGAGAAACTCAATACCCGGATTTTAACATTTTTGGAATTGCGCCTCTTTTAGCCTTTTTGCTGCTCAATCAAAAATTAATCGCAAATCGAAGCAGAAAAGAAATTTCGTAAGAAACACGTTTTAAATTGTATGAATTCCGTTTCCAAGTGCACGTTTTACGATTTACAAATTTAAAAAAAATTTATACATGTGCCTACTTTACTAATGTAAAGATTAAAGTCGATAACCATTGGAATAGGTTCGCCCACCTCGTCTACGAGCGCTCGTTAGGAGGTTGGGTGAGTACCCCTTTACTTTTTTTTTATTTTTTTACAAACCATATTTATATCTAATTACATTCTTTTTTTGGAAACTATATAAATACACTAGATGTTTTCGAAATCAGAGAGAAAGATTAATTAGAAAACAAAACGAAAAATGGGCATCAACACTGTGAAATCAATCAACACGAATTCCGATGTAATCCAAAACTTAAAATGTTTAATCATGCCAGACGAGATGATACGTGTAATGATGTTTTTAATTTGTAATTCAATGAATTGTATTGAATTTGTATTTTGAACAATTTAAATATGAAAAGGGGGAAATTAATTTTAAACGTCAATTTGAATTTTTACACTTGGAAGCTAAGGAAAACTTCGGTAACAAGAGTATATTGTGTTTTCGAGTAAATATCTCAATTAAAACAAATTATGGATTAAAATTATATCCTCGGTCTCTGACTGGGTATGAGACCTGCAACGATGGCAGGCCCCTCCACTAAAATGCGCTAGCCATCGGGCGAGTTCTCCCCTTTTGATGCGTTTCAGGTGCGCTTGCCCGGATAGAGTGGCCTTCCGCTCGCGTGCCCTTTTATGGTATAGTGTTATGTGATTCCATCGCGTAATACTATAACATAAATTGGCCACGTTTATGTTTCTCATTTAATGGAAAAATTCATACAAATTATGTTTGTATGAGTTTTTTACTCAAATGGGAAATATATGGCCACGTCTACATTGGATCTTGATCCGGTTGGGAGGGTGCGAAAGGGCATCGCTTCCACCTCGATGCCGCACTCTTATTTGTGGGCCATAAATATCGTCGGTAACGACGAAGTCTACTCTTAAGTCCCTCTGTTTTCTCCCGGCCCAGTTTGTTGTTGGCCATAAACAAGTTCAACCCTTAGGAGGTTACCTCGGCTTCGACACCAGTCGATCGGCATTAGATCGCTTCAACTCGTGAATGCGAAATTTTTTGCAGTGGGTCTTGTGCTGGGGAAAAGAACCCGCCCCACGGCACCGCAACGGTAGCCTGCCAGCGCATTCACGCGTCCCCAGACAAGGCCAATCCCGGCGTATCTCACCATCCTCTTTCGGCGAGGCGGCAGATCATCGCGCCAATCCTTTACGGACATTTTATGTACTCTCAATTTCACTACAGTGGGTATTCACAAGTCCATCATCAAAGAACGCAGCAGAAGCGCCGTTTCCAGTTCTTGCCATCGTTATGCAACGATGCGAGTAGTTAAATATTTCTGATTGTCATTCTGTGCGTTCATTTTTTTTTTTCTTGAAGAGCCATCGGGCCTTTCAAGAAAAGAGAGAATTGTTCTGCAGATATCAAATAAACAAAATATTGTTATTATTATATTTTGATTTCTTTATTGTCGCCTCGTTAATTAGTAGCGGGCAGCGTACAGATTGTACATTGTCTACTAAGTTCTACAGTTTCTTGGGCGCCACATCGCTACTATCTAAGAAGTCTAGCCGGTTGGGTGGAGGAGTGTTTGGGCATTGCTCACAGACGCCCTATTTAGAGGGAAAAAATGGTGTGGTTGCTATATTTTCTAAATGTCGCTTGTATCAATCGATATCTGCCTTCAATCAAGCTATAGTGTCACATATTTCCCTACGTTAAATAATTGAAAAAAGACCTCGTTGTTTTGAGCCATTGTCACCGCAAAATCTCTAGTTTTTTTTTCCTGTGCGGTGCTCATGGCCATTAACTATTTAGGGTTTAGCTTTCCACATTCGGATTTAACATTTCTCATCAGGTTATTCAGATGCTCTGATCTCTACAAAACAACTTGTTCTTATATTATAATGTCGTAATTGCTTTTTTTCGGAGCTTCTCAGTTGATTGGTGAAGCAATACGGTCGTCTTGGTGGTTGGGAGTTTGATCTATGCGGGTAAGCTTATGATTGTTTTGGCGGAACCAAATCTCATCGTAATACAGGACTCAAATTGCTGCCCACAGCGTCCATCCCGAGAAGATCGTACTCACATATCTCGATATAACAAACAACTCCTTGCTGCGCTTCTTTAGTCAACCCTGAGTGATAATAGCATAGGCAGTTTCTTTAGTGTCTGCGGATTCAACAGCGTGAGCAAAGGTTCTCGAGAAAATTAGATTAGTTTTGAGGATTGTACTTAAAAGCTAAACTTTATGGTCGAGTTTGTTCCTGAGACATTGCATGTAATTAACTGATACCTTGGATAAAAATTTTGACCTTCGACCTTATTCTTATCAGGTATTAATTCATAGTTAACCCCAATTGCGGCGCCCACCAGGATGTTAGTTATAGTTTCATATCACATCACACCTATGTAGTGATTAGTCTCCTATATCATATGATGAACAATTGCAGCTGTTTCATTATTCAATTCTAGAGATGATTTCTTTTGTAATTTTGGTATACCTTCAAGCTAATTTTCCCACACATTTGTAAACTTCGATAAATTTTATTCTTGATCGTCATTAATTGTTCACAACTTAAAGGCAAGACCCAATTGGATTGACCTTACACAACAGATATAAATTATTCCAAATATTGAGATCTTCAATGCCTAAAGTTGTCCCGTCAGTAAATTACCCTTATTACGAAAATCCTAGAACACATTGGATTTATATTAAAAATATGCAAATGGAACTTTGAAACCTGAAGGCGTTCAGAAAGAAAACGACAAGAAAACTTTCTTGACAATGTCAGCATAAATTTCGACGATTCCTTTTTGAACCAAGTTCCATGCCACTTTACCCACTTTCAAATCAGAATAACAAATGCTGCATAGAAAGGGCTTCTAACTTTTATGACTTTCCAATGTCCTTACAGCAGGAAAAGGCAACGAAACGGAGGGTTATATCATGAATTCGAGAATGAAAGACAAATTCTATGATAAACTTGAAATTAGATTACAATCCATCTCCATGACTGCAGAAAGGGACTAAAAGTAAGTTTCACAATCGTTGATTAATTTACGACTGTTCGAACAAAAGAAATGCTTATGTGAATTTCTTTTCGGAGCACGTTTACATAAATTCGTTTGCAAATATGTACGTGTCGTATACGATATGGTTCATTTCAACATGGACAAATCCTTCATTACATCATTTAAATGTTTCTTAACACGAAATTTAGTTGAATACCTTAAAGCCGCGGGGATTCTTCTTGCTATCATTTAAGAAACCATGGAAATTGCTTCGCTTATGCAATGAGTGAAGCAAAGAAGAAATATAATATAAAGGATCCAAGTCTACGTTCAATGCATTGATGTAGCTAGGAAAACCGCAGAATACAAGCTGCTCATTAGATATGAATTTCTATTCACGTGGGGAAATTGCTGCGCAAGACTTTACTCTGCATTGTGTGGACTTAATGGAAAAATTAATTGATTCTATTCGAATCTCAAATTTGCTATTCATGATGATAGGATTCATGCAATGAACTGGAACAGCAACTTCTCAGCTTGTGGAAACGTCTTCAGGTAAGATAGGCCGTTGATAGGATTACCGAATGAGGTCTTGTGAAACAAGATATCTGTAGGTTCAGCAGTGGAAGGCGGTAGAAACGGTTTAGTGACAAAAGGATCAAATATTGAGAGGAGAAAGAGAAATTAAGATTTCATTTCAATAAATATAAGCCTAATCAGCTTTTGAAAGTTGGCGACATTTAATGGTCCCAATCCAGCCTTATACAAATGGCTGGATTGTGACCATCCTTGATAAGGTTAGAATAATTTGATGTGAAAGTTCACCGTTTAATACGCGTAAGCATTTATCTTTTACAAGATAAATAACGATTGAATGAATGATGATAAAATAGAGGAAAAAATTCAAGTAGTGTAGCAACAGGCGGATTTACTAGGAGGAGGGATGGAACCTGTATTCCCCACAAGAAATTGCATTTGTGTACTAAACTCTTGAATTAAATCTTATTTTAACCCAGCCTATATTTTGGGCGGGCGACATAACACGATACGTACATACTCGTATATTGCAATATTCATTAAAAATTTGATTTAGCAAATTCGAAACGAAATTCCTCTAGTACTTCGACACCGTTTCCTGCACGAAATAGAGGCTGGCAGCTCTTTTCTAGCCACTTCCAGATTTTAAGTTGAAACTTAGACCAGTCCCGTTTATGTGCATGCGTGAAGCTAACTGATACTGAAAAACAGAATAGGTCGTGTTGCACCTTGTTGCTCAAAAACCACCAGGCAAGCAATTTTCCCTCCCAAGGAAAACCTGCAAATATTCTCGATTGGTAGTTTCGGCTGCATTCGGGTACATTTAGTTATTTCGTTCGTTCCATCCCACACCATCTTCATGAGGCGCGTCGTAGTTGAACCCGCATAAGTTATATGTTGAAAATATAGGGTTTTCCATTAAGGACATAACAATAAATAAATAAATTTCAATAAGTCGATTGTGAGGCATACTGTGTGGCTAGTGGGGCCATCTTGTTGAAACCACATATCGTTGATGTCAAGTTCATCCAATTCTGGCCGTAAATAATCTTCCAACATAACACGATAGCGCTCTCCATTGACGGTAACATGATGGTCGTTTTCATCCACGAAAAATCACACCTGCGGCATGAAAACCGCACCAAACAGTAATTTTTTGCGGATGCAACGATGTCTCAAGAAGCACATATAGAATTGTTACTGGCCTACAAGTATAATGCATATTTTGCTTATTAACTAAGCCATTGAGCCAGAAATAAGCTTCATCGCTGAAGATGATTTTTCGATAATAGTAATTTTTAATAATTTCCAAACGTTGCTGGTTCGTGAACTTTACCATGATGAAAATTTTGATTTTAACTAACATTTTGACATTAAAAGTTCAGTAAAAAAGTTACAGAGCATGTTTAGTTTAGTTTACTTTATTGACCAAATAATTTACATAATTTGCTAATCATTATGAAAATTCCACAGAAGTAACTAGTATTACCTGTGCGTGGACTTAGTATAATGTTGCTTAAAGACTAAGAGTGAAGTTAATTTGTGAATTCAAATTAAATCTTAAACAATTTCAATTAATGCTTATTCATGATGTTTTACAATCAAATCATAATTAAATTTCATCTAATTCTGTCAAAGTTAATATAATATTCATAAATTTAATGCAATCTTTACAAATTAAAGGCGACCCATTTTTTTAATTTTGCTTTTCTTAATCTTTCATTGTTAATGACTTTGAGTTCAATAGGAAGCAAGTTAAAAACATTAAAAGCTCTGACAATACTATTTTTGTTGCTGACAGCTTTATTCATTTTCGGAAGTTGGATACTTTTCTTCCTTGTGATACTGTGCGAAAATACAAATTTCTCTTTCAATTCATTATAATAATAATTCAGAGATTCTAATGAGAAGTGTTGATTTAAATTCAAAGGTTCGGCACAAGTATTGAACATACTTTTATTAATAATTTTTAAAAGTTTATTTTGATGATTTTGTAAAAGTTTTAAAAAGTTTGCGTAAGCTCCTCCCCATGCAATGATTCCGTAGTTTATGATACTATGAAAAAAATGCATAGTATATCATCAAAAGAGTCTGGCAACTCATAACCTGTGAGAGTTAGTGAAAAATGAAATCAAATATTTTGTTCTGTTCAGGACGTACTCAATGTGTTGGTCCCATTTTACATTATAATCAAAAATAATTCCTAAATATCTGAACGATTCGACCTTTTTGATGCTTTCTTCATTTGTGGATATGTTAAGGAATCAGGGACACTTTTACGATAGTTTCCAAAGGTCATATACACCGTTTTGTCGATATTTAGTGAGAGTTTGTTTAGTGCCATCCATTTAGAAACATCCTTGAGGTAGTTATTCATATTAGTTTCAACAACATTCCAATTTCGACCATTCGATATAATGGCCGTATCATCAGCAAATGAGATAATAGTATTTTCAGGCATATTGGTTAATAAATCGTTCATGTATAATATAAATAATAATGGTCCCAAAACTGTACCTTGTGGAACTCCTGTATTTACTTCACAGTATTCACTTTTAACACCATTAACTTTAACGCATTGATATCTGTTTTGTAAATAAGAGCAGATGTGCATTGCCTCTTATACCGTAATTATTAGAGATGTGCCGATCATGATTTTGGCCGACTAGCCGACTAGCCGATTAGTCGGCTGCAAAGAAGCCGACTAGTCGGCCAAGCCGATCACGGTTTCGGTGATTTGAAAGATCCTCTTGCAAAATGTCTCAATTGGAGTCGCGTCGTTGTACCGCATCCCCTATCCAGTGTATAGTACATATCAGTGCGCGTAAGTCGCAAACGCTACCTGCGAGCGTGTCGGATCGTGTTTTGTTTACCTCGCATTGTTTCTTGATCTTTGCTATTGTAAGCGTCAGAGCGGTGATTTTGTATGAAGATAATACTGTTAGTGTTCATTAAAGTGAGAAAGCTCAATTAAAATTGAATCATGTCAATAAGAAAATCTCGGGTATGGATGTTTTTTGAACAATTGGACAATGATTCTCGTAAAGTTAAGTATAACCAATGCCAAATGATAATTTCTCGTGGTGGGCAGGGAAAAACAGCAAATACTACAAGTATGAACAACCATATTAAGCACCGACATCCAACCCTGATACCTCAGTTAGGTTCTGCTATCAAATGTTCGAACACAGTCGATTCCTCCCAGTCGCAAATCCAAGCAGAAGAACTACCTACCACAGAGCCTACTCCATCAACTTCAAAGGCTAATTCATTCGTATGTCAGAAAAGCCAACAAAATATTGAAGATAGTTTTGCTGTACAATGGTCACATGAAGACTCAAGATCAAGAGACATTAATATTGCGATAGGTGAAATGATTGCACTTGACAACCAGCCGTTATCAATTGTTGAAAATATCGGCTTTAGAAACTTGATGAGAAAAGTTAAACCAAAATATAACATACCGGGCAGAAAATATTTCACAGAAAACATCATACCTCAACTTTACGAAGAGACTAAATCTGAAATACGAAGAGGAGTGATGAGTGCAGCTACAATTTCAGTCACTACTGACATGTGGACAAACATAAACAACAAAGCAAGTTTTTTGAGTTTTACAGCTCACTGGTTTGACGATTGTTTTAAATATCATCACGAAGTATTGCAAATGAAACATTTCCCTGAAACACACACCGCCAATAATATTAAAAACTGTTTAGAAGAAATTCCAACTTTGTGGGATATAAATACGACCAAAATTCACGCTGTAGTACGAGACAACGGCAGAAATGTGACGAAAGCCATTGACGATTCACCTTTTAAGGGAGTACCTTGTTTCATACATACTCTTCAACTGGCAATCAATACTGCTCTGAAACATAATACCATGGCAAAAATACTTGTAAAATCGAGACGAATTGTGACACACTTTAATCACTCTGATCAAGCTCAGTCAAAACTTCGTGATTTGCAGCAAGAACTAAATTTATCAGATCACCAGCTTGTCCAAGACGTATGTACCAGATGGAATTCCACATATTACATGATATCTCGCCTTTTCGAAACAAACGAGCTGTTTCTTTGTACCTGACTGAAACATCGGTAAATTTCGAAAATTTTTCTAATGAAGAGTGGAAAATATTAAGAAAAAGCGTTGAATTGCTAAAGCCATTTGAAGAGATTACCAAGATTATAAGTTCAAGTTGCTCTTCGGTATCTGAAGTAATACCTCATCTGCAAACCTTACAAAAGTATCTAGAAATTTACAATGATAATGAAAAAAACGAAATCATGGAAATGAAAGTCCTGCTGGAAAATGATTTGAAGAGTAGGTTCGACGTGGACCATAGCAAAGTCTTCACCCTGGTTACATTGTTGGATCCAAGATATAAGCAACAGTTTTTTGAGGCTGAGGATCTCATCACCATTAGGTCCCAATTTTTATTAGAATGTCTGAAAAATGGCATGAGTGATGACGAGAGCGACAGTGACAAAGATGATATACAGACCACCTCCATCGATGAAGACAATACAGAAACAGCAACACACAGGAATTTTTGGCAATGCTACCAAGAATTTGCATCAAGAAAAATAGAAGATATTCAAGATGATACATCAGGGGCAGCTCATGAGCTGCAGTCCTACTGTGCGTTACCGGTGATAAAGCGTAATGATGATCCATTTCAGTGGTGGAGTCCCAATAATTCTAGGTATCCTGAAATGTCACGCCTCGCCAAAGTGTACCTTTGTTGTCCCGCAAGTTCCGTTTACAGTGAGAGGCTGTTCTCAGAGGCCGGAAATATATACGAAACAAAGAGAAATCGATTGCTGCCAGAAAGGGCAGAAGCGTTAGTATTTCTACATCATAATTTACCTTTAATTAAAAAATATAAGTAAGTTATAAAAAATATAAGGAGATGATGACATTTTTGTTTGTCACAATTGTCACTTTGATTTGATTAGGTTATGTACGGTTATAAATCATATAAGTACATTACTTTTTGTTTTTATGAAACAGTTCATAGTTTTTGGGACATACATATTATTTTACTGTACATCATGTACATGCAATCTTGCTTTAATATTACTTAATGTGTTAACAAAAAAAACCGACTCTTTTATTTGAATAAGGAGAAATAATTATTATAAATGTTTATTGAAGATAAGACGATATTATGTTGTTTTGTTTGTTAATTAAGATACTAATTTTGTTTAATTAATGTCATATATATGTTTTCTTTACAAGCAAGTAATTTCAGAAATATTTCATTTAATTACAAAATGCATAAGACTGATTGATTATGGAATAAAAGTATTAATAAATAATCAAAGTTTCTATTTAATGTAGTAATTCCAATAATAGTAAGAAGCCGGATAGTTGGTGCTTTTTGCCGAATAGTCGCCGACTAGTCGCCGACTACGATAGTGGCCGGACATGGTATAAAGAATAACAAGGTATGCTCGCTCACGAAAGCTGGATCGCCATTTAAAGCTTTTGTGACGTCACATGGATCGAATCGGTTGGATCGGCAAATGTTGATTACTTTTCCAATAAGAGGTGTTATTTTAATATTAAAAGGAAAATGCCATTTTTTAATACAAATGATTGGATGTTTATTTCATTATAAAGAAAAAGGTATGCCGTTAATAGCAAAAAATAACATCAGGCAAATAACTACCACGACCACGCTTACAGGACCATATCCTTTTCATGAAATTTTCCATAATGAAATCCAATAATAGGTGTTATTTTTAATATTAAAAGAAAAATGCCATTTTTTAATATAAATGATCGGATGTTTATTTTATTATAAAGAAGAAGGTATGCCGTTAAAAATAACATCAAGCAAATGAAAAATAACATCAAGCAAATGACCACCACGACCACGCTTACAGTACCATATCCTTTTCATGAAATTTTCCATAACCAAATCGCAAAGTGGCTGCCCTATGTCTTCGATAGCCTCACGAATTCTATCTTTGAGGTCTTGAATCGACGCTGGGCTATAGGCGTAGACCTTTTGTTTCACGTGGCCCCCAAGGAAGAAGTCACAAGGTGTTAAATCACAAGATCTATTCAAAATAAAACCTCTTATTGGAAAACAC
Organism: Odontomyia ornata; assembly: GCA_963969285.1. Lineage (NCBI taxonomy): Eukaryota > Metazoa > Arthropoda > Insecta > Diptera > Stratiomyidae > Odontomyia > Odontomyia ornata. The sequence continues at coordinate 138,079,695 of OZ017740.1, forward strand.
TATATTCAGAATTTAATAACTTAATCTACCGATATTGATCTTAATACTAAAGCCAACGGAGTGTTTCATAGATTTAAAACATATTCTCGACTCAAACTGAATTTAGGCGTGCGCAAGATTAAATACAAAGGAAAATATAAAAAAGTGAGGGAAACATTTCCATGATAGCAATGTGATATTTATAATATGTAGCAAAATCGAACTACCTCCATAAAATAAAATTGCCTTCACCTAATGCTTGCAATATTTGAATTGATAAAAATTCGGTGGGATTTTACAATGAGAACGTTACGTGTCTCGTTGATTGTCCTTGAATTCGAATTGAATAAAATTTTAAAATTAACGATCCCCTGAAAATCGTTTATGCTTGCTGAAAAATGTCACATTGAATGAAACGTTTGTCTCCCAATTCAAGAATTGAAAAAAACTCATTTTTCTTAATTTGTACGCATCACTTACTTTGTTGCTTATAAATAAATTGAAATGTATGCATAATTAAAGATAATGTATTGATATTCCAGAGAAGAAAACTAGTTAATGTATTTAAAATATTTGCTATAAGTGTACCTTAATCTGATCAGATAATAATATATTCAACATACTATTAACTAAAAATGCGCACCTATACCGAAGCAGAGCAATTGCATTTATCATATGTATTCCTTGAACTTGAAGATTTATTTATATTAGTATGAGCATAAAATTAATTACAAAGGTAAAAATCAAGCAAGAAAATGGATTTATATGAGAAATCTCTGATTTTATTTCAAACAAGTCCTGAAATCCATATAAAATTCATTAACAAATGCATTCTATCTGAAAGCTCCGATCCATGTGACGTCACATAAAAAGCTTTTTTCATGAGCGAGCATACCTTGTTATTCTTTATACCATGGTGGCCGGATAGTCGGCTTTACCGACTAGTCGGCACATCTCTAGTAATTATACAACTTGTCTAATCATATTTTATGATTAACAGTGTCGAATGCTTTTGCAAGGTCTAAAAACGTAACTGCCGTTGGTGCACTTTTATCAAGTCTTTCGTATATTAGTTTGGTTATATGGATTAAGGCATCCTTCGTACCTAAATTTCTCATGAAGCCATATTGTTGTTTTGATATTATCTTTTGTTTCTCAATAAATTCCAAGACTATGGTAAATCACTTTTTCAAGTATTTTAGCCAGGTTAGAGATCAATGAAATTGGTCTATAGTCAGTCATGTAGTGCTTTTCTTTACTTTTATGTATCGGCTTAATATTAGCTCTCTTAAGATCTTCAGGCCATGTTCCCTTTTCTATGCATAATTTTATTATGTGCTTAAGTGGCCCCACCATGAAATCGGCTAGAGTAGTAATAGTTTTACCATTAATTTCATCAACTCCGCTGCATCTAATTTGCATCTTTTTAATTACGTTCAATACTTCGATTTCGTTCGTTGGCGCTAGGAAAATTGAATTATTATAAATAGGAGGTAATTTGATCTTAAGATTGGTTGATTGTTTAATCTTGTTACTGAGTTCATTGCCCACATTACTAAAAAAGTGATTGAAACAGTTAGCAATCTTATATGGATCTTCAACTTTCGTTTTTCGATCATCAAAAATGTAGTCAATGGTATCATGTTTTTTATTTTTTTTTGCCGAGTTTTTCATTAATAAATGACCATAGGTCTTTTGAATTATTGATGTTCATTTCAACTTGTTTTTTATCGTACATGACTTTTGCTTTTTTTATTACCTTATCAAGTATTCGAACATAAGTTTTATATGTGATTTTTAGTTCTAAATGTGTAGGCTTCAATTTCCAAATATTGTACAAATTCTCCTTTTTAACACACGATGTTAAAATGCCTCTCGTTACCCAACGACTACGCGGATAAACCTTTGGTTGTTTTCTAGCCTTCATTTTAGCTGAGCTGATACATTCAGTTATTAGTTTAATTAGTGATTTAGTTGCTATGCTTGGATCATGCATGGATAGAATAGCCCCCAAACACATTTTTGCTGCTACTTTGCTTAGTTTGCTATAATTAATAGATGTAGGTATTTTATCATTTGAGTTGCGAATTATATTATTTATTGTCAGGAAGAGTGGATAGTGATCGTTAAATAGATTTGCCAGTTTAATAGTATTTGCGTCGATAGAATTGGTTTTTATAAATATATTATCAATACATGTGCCCTGATTACAGTTTACTTCAGATGGTCTGGTAATTGTTTGAAAGCCAGGCATAAATCCTTGCTCTAGGCAGTTGTTTAGATGCTCATGACTATATATATCAATTTTAAGTAAATCGATATTGAAATCACCAATCAGCAAATGGTTTTTGATTTTTCTTTTTTGACTCATATAGGCTTTTAATTGTGTAATAAATTCACTTTTTGGTAAGTCATGAGCCCGATAAATTGCAGATATTTCTAATATATTTTTATCTAGTTTAATTTGTGTATTGAGAACATTTAGTCTACCGATTTTAACATTTTTTATTGTTTCATTAATTGAGCTCATAATATAAATTACCACACCATCTGTAATATTAATATCGCCTTGGTTGTAAAATATTTTATACCCTGAAATATTAAAAAATTCATGGTATTCTAATTTTCTTGTTTCACAGCAAACAATTGCAAGAGGTTTAACCTTTAGGGTCTCAATAAATACCTTTAATTTGTCTAGATTTGCATTTAGGCTTCTAATGTTGACATACATAATCAGTGCATGATTTTCATTTATCATTCCGTTAAGAGCGTTGATGTTATAACAAATCTTTTCTTTTTTTTATGTAATTCCTTTGATAGTATTCAATAAAATCAGCAAAATCTTTGTTACTACTATGCAGTTGATACATGTTGTTTATTCTGGCGTCTTGTTGTGATTGTTGATTTTTGTTGATTTGTTGTTGGCAGCGAGCTGGTGTTGGCTGACGGCTCTTTTGGTACAGGCTCATTATTGGTTCTGAAGTTTAATGGCAAATAGGGCCGAATATAATTTGGCATGTCTGGAATGCACACATAATCTGTATCTTCGATTATTTTACTGAATTTATTTTGCAGTATTTCGCAGGATTTTATGTCTGACGCGATGTGAGAGACATTCTATTTTTTGCCATATTTTTTGTTTGCATAGATGCAATTAGCACATTTATATAGCAAAGTGTCTGAAACATTACACTCATGGGTAGAATGATTTCCCGCACAATAGATACATCTGGATTCATTGTTTCTACATTAACTAGATTTATGGTTATACCCAGAACTTTTATTACACAGTGATAAGTTGAAATCATCGTATGCCTTGCAACTATGATAACCAACGTATATTCTGTAATTGTTTTTAACTATTTGGTGATGGAGATCTTTAGTTACTTTTATAATGGCACTTTTTGTATTGTTTTTATTATTATAAGAATGAAGAAGTTTACATTTTTGTTCAGTGCTCAAGAAATTCCTATAGTTTATATCCCTTTCTAACTCTTCATCACTTAGATCGCAAGAAATACCTATAATTTTAAGCTTTGGCTTATTTGGTTGCTGAATTTTCACTTTAAAATTATAGTTAGTAGTTTTTCTTGAAGAATTTCACTAGTTCACACTTTTGACACATTGTATTAATGTTCCATTATTATTAGTGTCGATAACCTTCCGGAACGGCATTTTTATTTCATGCTGTAAAATAGTTGTAATAGAGTTGAACGAACTTTTCTTGTTCACTTTATCGGAAGTTGCAATGATTTTTATATTGGGAACTTTCGCATTTTTGTTTACCTTCAATAGAATAACTTCTGCATATGATTTTTTGTTATTTTTCATTAGTTTAATTGTATCAAGAAGCAGTTCATTTTTATGCTTTATCTCTTCGTTCATCTGCCTTAGCAAGATATTTTCTGTAATATAAGCATTTATTTCCTTATCTCCATCATTCTCTTGAAGCATTTTTTCTCGAGCCAGCACAAACGCGTTTTCTTTGATTTCAGCGACAACTAGTTTAGTGTTATGATCAAGCACAATATCACTTCGATTGGAGATTACTTTACGATGCGAATTGCAGACAACAAACACATCACCAAGAACTTTTGTATTTTTTAATTTATTAAAATCACTTCGTTCATAGACCATAGACAATGCAGACAACAAATTTAAAGTTATTTTTTGGAAGAAACTTTAATGTTTTCCCTGCAGTTTTATCAGGTGCCTCCGACATTGTATCAATTATATATATTTAAACAAAAATAGTGAGCACGATTTTAATGGAGTGAATGAAAAACACTTCCACACGCAACGACGGTAAAAACGTATATAGATACGAAATTGCTCTGTCCCTAATGCAAAATCTTAAACAACTTGGCAATACTACGCGACGGAATGTTTCCGCTTCCTGATAAGTCATTGTTTGGCAAATCGTGTGGATGAAGACCAAACGACGGCGATGACCTCATAGAGAGATTAAATAAAAAATTTGCATGTTCACTGATGCGTGCAATTTTGCAAAATTTTAATTGATATTCAGATTATCACACGTGATACGAAACATTTACATTAGCGAGAATTCATATAATTAAGTTTATAATCATACAAAACCCATAGGTCTGGTGGGAATTTAAAACTTAGCTATTGCTCTAGCGGCCTGTGTGTAGAGTCATAATTCACAGAATATATGTTAACCGCTCACGGTAAGGTTGCTCCGGTTGAGGTGCCTTGGTTCCGGTTAGCTCGTCGGGGATGAACGTGGCACCACTCGCTCACCATGCGCCCCTTGAGACGTCGAGTGAGGTCACGACTCATCGGATATATTTTTCCGTTGTAGTTCCCTACTCAGCCTGCTCCTTCACTATTCTAAAACGTGGCCCAAAAGGAAAAATCTACCGAACGCCTAAATTATTGGAAAACATACTTCATCCACCCGCCACGAAGTCCTAGAGAATAGAAACACAATCTTCACCTCGCCGCCACGCCGATCCAGGGAAAAGAACCCATTTGCACTGTTTTCTACCACTCTTCCGATTTTCGGCCTCAAGATTAATTTTTGTACGCCACGTGCTTTCTTCGCGTAGCGCACCCGAGGTAGGATTACACGTCTCACAAAAAGAAAACTTAATAAGAAATATTAATTATTTAAAAAATATATAGTTCTCTATTAAGTCACTTGAATTTTGATTACACATTACGTTCCTATAATATGATACACTTCACCGAAGTTCTTTCAATTGTATTAAATCTTTCCGACAAACAAAAAAGAAAATCTTATGGATATTAAATTTTCTACTAATCTTTTTTGTAAGAGAGGCAATATATATACACACACACACAAACAGCGCAACAGACGCGCTGGGTACTTGTTTTGATTACAAGGACACTTATAAGAAGTGTTCAGTTTAACGTGAACAGTCCAACTGCAACGATCACCAAAACGAATATAATATTATACTCAAACAAACCTCATAATACTTTTAATTCAATTTACTCTTTTATTTCCTATACTGCTATTCACAATAGGTTATGGGTCCAGTATACCCACAAAAGAGCATTGAATAAAATAGTAGAAAATACTGAACGCGGGCGGAAAATAACCGGAAAAAGTTAACCTCGAAATAGTTGAGACTGCGGGAAATAGTGAAGAACGAACGCAAATCAAGATGGCGAAAGAATATTCGAATGTGCGAATTGCGCCGCTTAGCGCCGAAAATTACGATACGGGGAAGTTACAGATGCGCGCAAACCTCGTGAAAAACGATTTGTGGGGTTATGCAAATGGTGAAATAGTTTGACCTGTTTCGTCTTATGTTGCTTGTGTTGCAAAATGGAAACACAACGATCAGAAAACATGTGCTGATAAGCGCCGCAGAGTTAGGTCTCATAGGTGAGACAAACACATCGAAAGAAATTTGGGATAACGTTTCAGTCAAAAGGGCCAGCAAGAAAAGCCCAACTGCTCAAGAAAATTGCACTATCTCGGATGAAAGAAGGTGACAAAATGTGGGAACAAATTCAAGAATTTTTCGATGCGGTAACACGACTTAAGGAAGTCAGAATAACGGTTGGAGATGAGCTGTTATCGATACTACTGTTATATAGCTTGCCTGATTCATATGAAACATTCAGGTGCGCGCTAGAAACGCGGGATGGGCTGCCAACGCCGGATGCAGTTTGCATAAAAATCATGGAAGAGTACGAAGCTCGTAAATCGAAGGAAGATAGAGTGGAGCAGGGCGCATTATTCATGAACAGAATGAATAAACGAATTTGGCGGGAAACTAATAAAGGACGTAAACAACATCATCAACAGAAAGCGGAATCAACGAGCAAAATAACGTGCTACAAATGCGGGAAGACCCGACACATAGCCAGAGAGTGTACGTCAAAAGCGCCAACACAGAGCGCACAACACGTCGAAAACGCAAAATCGAAAAGTAAACAAGCGTTTATGACAACAGAAACTGCCTTAGTTACACCTACAGACGACCAAAAGAATTCATGGTGCTTGGATAGTGGTAGTATCTCACATGTGAGTGCAAACAAAGAAGCCTTTATAAACTTTTCAAAGAAAAACATGACGTTGAATTCAGCAAACAAGAAATCAACGACGATCGAAGGAGTTGGACAAATAAATTTAATATTTCCAAACGAAGAAAATAATGATGATATAATACTAGACAAAGTATTGTACGTTCTTGATTTGAGAACAAATTTATTGTCCGTATCAAGTTTCACCAACAAAGGATTCGAGGTACGCTTCAGAACAACTGATGCAGTTATAATGGATAAGAAAGGCAGAGTGTGCCTACGCGCTGAAAAAATAGGTAAACTATTTTATGTGCCCCACAGCGAGTGCAAAAATGAGTAGAGAAAAGGATGCAACAAAAGATATAGATATGTGGCATCGTCGACTCGGACCTTTAAATGAAAAAGATTTGAAAGCTTTAGCAAAAAGCAGTGCAGTATACGGTTTGAAAATTAAACCAGACGACAGATTAACAACGTGCGAAGTGTGCAGTAGTGAGAAACAGACTGTCACAGCATTTCCGAAAACTGGGGGTCCGCGCACAAGACTATTATTGGAAATAGTGCACAGTGATATGTGGGGACGAACGAAAAGCGTGTCATTTTCGGGTGCGAGATACTTTGTTACGTTTATTGATGACAAGTCAAGGTGGTGCGATGTTTATATCTTGAAACAAAAATCAGAAGTGTTGAACGCGTTTAAAGATTTTAAAGACGCCGCGGAAAATTTTACAGGAAAAAGATTAAAGGGGCTCCAATCGGATAATGGACGCCAATATTGCAGTAGCGAGTTTGAAACTTTTTTCGCGAAACACGCAATTAGAAGATGGTTGACTATGCCAACAAAACGATATCGAAGAGCGCAAAAATCGAGACACTGGTTGAAATGGCGCGTTGTATGATAAAACAAGCGCAAGTGACTCGTACATTTTGGGCAGAAGCGATTAATACTGCGTGTTGCATACGTAATAGATGCCCAACGAAAGCGCTAAACGGAAAAGTGCCTTATACCGAGTGGACAGGTAAAACATCGACATTAATTGACATGAAAACATTCGGAGCAAAGGTGTACGTTTTAGAACAAGGACACAACAATAAATTCGATTCGAGATCATCACCGTGTATGTTAGTTGATTATTCGACAGAATCGAAAGTCAATCGTTTGTGGTCACAAGAAAAGCGCAAATTAATTGTGAGTCGAGACGTTAGATTTGTTGACGAACCAGTCACAAAAACGCGATATAGACATTGATGTGAGTGAATCGGACAATGACAATTAATCTGTGGAACTAGAGGTTAAGAAAGTGAGAATGACGAAGAAGAAAATATCGTCATTACACGACAGCGCAGAAATCGCGCATCAAGTGTAAACAACACAGCTACGGGCGGCAGAGGGAGACCTATAATCCAACGTACGGGATCAGTAGGAAGGGCCAGAAAAATATATCATCCGAAGTGCCTTCGATAATAGTGGACGAAGCGGATTATGATGAGGTATTCGAGGAAGCTGAATAAGCAAACCTTTTGAGCATAGCGGTGCCAACAAATTGGCAAGAAGCACAAAATTCGGATGATGCAAGTGCATGGGAAAAAGCCATGGAAGATGAATACATTGCGCAAATCAAAAAACAAAACCTAGGTAATTATAGAATGCTCCAAAAATAGAAAAATTATTGGAAATCGCTTTGTTTTTCGTACAAAAGAAAACAATAAGAAAAAAATGCGGTTAGTCGCGAAAGAATGATCGCAGCGTTATGGAGAAGATTATCATGCAACGTTTTCTCCAGTTGCAAGGATGACATTCATAAGATGATTGGCAACGCTATCAGCTGAATTGAATCTTGAAATAAATCAAATGGATGCAGGAACGGCATATTTGAACGGCGAATTTAAAGACACTGTTTATATGGAGATAACTGAAAACTTAAAGAAAGTATTGGTGAAAATAACATCAAATAAAAATGCGACATCAACGCACAAACAAGTGAGAGAGACAGCGGTAAAGTTTCTTAACAAATGAGTGAGAAAGACAGTGCAGTGTCAGTGGTCCTATACTTCAGGGAAAAACTCAGGACTTCGCAAAAACTTTGGGATATGACCAATTCCGTGCTAGTAATGGTTGGCTACATAATTTAAAAAGGAATGAAATTGTGTTCAAAAAAGTTTGTGGCGAAAGTGCCAGTGTTGACGATTCTGTGTGCACTGAGTGGAAAAGTCAGATCAAAGCGCAAGTAGTCGAATACAAACCAGAAGATGTGTATAACGCAGATGAGACTGGACTGTTTTATAAATGTTTACCAGACAAAACTTTAACGTTTAGAGGTGATCCCTGCCACGGTGGTAAACATAGCAAAGAACGCATCACCGTTTTGCTTTGCACAAATAGTAAGGCAACAGACAAATTGAAACCTCTTGTCATTGGCAAAGCTCAAAAGCCTAGGTGTTTAAAAACGTTACCAGTTTTCCAACAGATTATAAGGCAACCAGAAAATCGTGGATGGATGGATATGTCTTTGGAAATTGGTTGAAAGAGTGGGATGGTCAACTTAAGAAGGAAAATAGGAAGATTCTGATTTTCATTGATAACTGCACGGCTCACGGTGACATACCAAAACTTACCAATATAAACGTGAAGTTCCTTCCTCCCAACACCACTTCAAAACTACAACCACTCGATCAAGGTATCATCAAAAATTTTAAAGTGAATTACAGGAAGGAGGTTGTTCGACTATACCTGAACAAGTTAGAAGAAAACACTCCATTGAAAATCAACATACTCGATGCTATGTGGATGATTACTAAAGCCTGGAACAACGTGACTGAAAAAACAATTAAAAATTGTTTTAAAAAAAGTGGCTTCGATACATCTGATGAAGTTGAGCCAAACGCCAGCAGTAGCCAACCCACCGCCGAAGAAAAAGTAATTGCTCCGTCAGATTGGGAACAAGTTACTGACTCTCTCAAAGTACAGGGAGTAGAGTTCGAACAGTGACATTGCTGTATGTGGAGAGCTCTCGGATGCTGATATAGTTGAATCCGTATCAGCAGACCCAATTCAACAGGACGAGGAAGAAGACGATGAAGACGATTAAAACCCAGACGATATCCCGAACACAACAATAAAAGACGCGCGAAACGTTGTAAAAGTGTTCAAGTATTTTTTTGAGAAAAATAGTGTAATGAGTAGCATGTATATATATACATGTATTGTTATCCTCCTTGTAGAGGGTATGCTGACTGGGAGCCTTCGGACTCGGACAGCCCTCAAAGAATAGGCGTGAGCGCCACTCCCATAGCCAGTGAGCCATCAAGGCCGCCAAGCGAGAATGCGGCTGCCAGAATATCAAAACTCAGTCTCGATTAATCATAGAGAGGAGAAGAAAGACCCTCCACTATACCTAGACATCAAATGTTCCACCCCAGAGAAGTGAAATTGCAACAAAAACGAGAAAACCAAAAGGAGGACAAAGAAAAACTGTCTCCTGCTGCCGTCAGACCACCGGGTTTGACTCCTGGCTGCGAATAAACAACGTACCTCTTTCCGGGCCAAGGTAACGCTCAAAACAGAAAACTTTTACTGAGGGAAAAGAAACAATAAAGATGACATAAATATTCAAGATAAGAGAAACACAAGAAAAAGAAATAAATTTCGTTTAAAATTTCAACCAAACCCATATATCATACAGTATCGTTCGTTTCGCGTGAATCACGATAATGACGGGACCTTTTCTGTTTCAACTCGCCTATCACCTTATCTGTACCAGACCCCCGTCTCACAGACCATTGATTGTGCGGATTTTCTCGGTGACTTCGTTTAGAATAACCGCCGCGATCTTCTACTTGGGCAACTCGGAATTCGAATTTTTTACAAACTTAAAAAATTTTGTTTCATTTTCTTTGTCGACAACAATTAGGATTTGTACGGTTGAAACAATTCGGATAAATAATATTGAATATGACTAAGACTTTATGGTCACTTGGGAAAAAAACACTCTCAACAAGATGTTGTCAATTAAGGTTTTATTTAGATTGATCGAACACAAAACAAAAAAATCTCAGATCCTCAACAGGTCGATAGATAAAATAGTAAGAATGAACGTTCTTATAGGTCCTTCAATACCCGGTATTCGTATGAGTTACCCCCTCGATTGTTGAACCGTACCCCGCTAACTGTTGCAAGTCTGTGACCAGATTCTTGTAATTCGCCGTTTTCGTGACTTCTCTTGGCTTGAGGCATTTCATTTGACATGCCGCGTCCAGCACGAGCTCAATTCGATCTGCACCTTCGTAGTTGACACAACCTCGGCATACTGCTACAGAAAAGTCTTTTATAATTGCCCACAGTATTCGTGGTAAGTCACATAAGTAACAATGTTGATATTTCGTTTGAAGAGATATTTTTCTGACAATCAATTTATTGGCAAGATACATCTACCATGTTGGGCACGTCAAGAGTTGTACTTTTTGTCCAAAATATTCATATAACTTGTTAAACTACATAACCTTACAGGTTCACGCATTTTCTAATTCTACTTCAACTTACGCGAAGATCAAAACTTAAGTTTTTGTTCCACTTATCTACGCCAGCTCCAATTGCTAGCCACTCTACAAACGAAAATTTTAGTTTTTATTATAAAGTCAATTTTTATATATTTCTTGTACCAGTGCCTTGCTTGACTAAATAAATATGAAAACAAATATGGAAGCTACGCCCCAATAACACACGAACATCCAGCTACGATGCAATATGAAACCTACAGCGACCTGCGTACCAACACTTCACATACTCGGCCAATCGTTTTATTATTCAATACCGAGAGAATGGTGTCTTCGATCGGAAAATCTATTGGAAAAATTGCGCACGTAGCAACTCGATCTTGCTAACAACTTATTCTTTCTCGACAAATTAATTCATTCTTTGCGATGCTTGACAGTAGTTCTAACTTAATGGCATCATACCGGTACGCGAATCCACTCACGACCGGTTTTTTCCTCGTTTTCTTCCAAACTGCTCGTTTTCCGCCGATACGGGATCACGTCCCGATGCCATTCCCCGTTCTACTCGACAAGTTATCTCCCTCATCCACTTACTCGAGTCCTTGCAATGGCGTTAACGGTGAAATCGGTTGCAAGTGGAATGTTGGAATAGCTTTGCTCAGTCGCGTAGCACTGGTGTTGCAATTACCAATTATTTGGGCATATCGTTATTTATTTATTTTGTTAACAATTTTCTGAACTGATTTAGAAATTCAATTCCAGGTTTATTATGAGCGCTTTTAAAACCAACTGGGATAAGTAAATTTGTGCTTTTGTTTATCCCAACATTATTGTTAGTTAGTTGAAACTTTCTTGTATGCTCATTGAGTAGGGATCGGAGAAACTTTTCATCGATGATGGTAGTGGTGATAATCGCGTTATTTATGTGGGGTTAGTTCTAATAATATTATTAAGTTGCGTATTAGATTGTTCCGCACTTATTGCGTTACTACTATACTACTATTCAATTGCCTGTTTTCGGGAAGGCCTCTCGAGCAGTTTGCCTAGGCGGGCTTCTCGAATACTACAAGGCCTTTGTGAGAACGCTTCAAAACAGGTCTTAAAACCGCTTATTAGAGTCAAGGATATAAACTTTTTGTTCATAATTTATTATTTATTGATTTTATTGTATTTTCCCTTGGTTTCATTGACGAAAACAAAAATTAGTGAAAAATGGATCATAAAAAAACAAAAAGACTAATTTTTTACAGTAGGGATAACATAAAAAGGCTGTTTGCATAAATAAGATGCGATGAAATATGAAACAAACCTAGTTAGTACTGATATAAATTAATTATTATTTAATGGTAATCAAGAATAGATGTAGGTCAGATGAAATTAAGGGAAGCTACCTGAAAGACCGAAGCCTGCTTTACGATACGACGTAGGTCCAACGAAAGTTGGAAGTTACATTGGGTGTTGCCCAGGGATCTATCCTTGGTCGACGGGCTACTGAGACTGGAGATGCCAGGTGAATCGCGCTTGATCGGCGATGCGGATGATGTTGCGGTTGATGTTGCGGTTCTGGTCACTGGACGCACCATTGATCAAGTGCAACTTAGGCTATGTATGCTAATGCACCGAGTAAGGACGATCAGTATTGAAGACATACTAATCGAAGCCAGCGGTGAAGTACATGGGGATACTGATCGACTCAAAGATGAGTTTCTCTGACCAAATCAGGGCAACGGCTGACAAGGCTGCTTTGGGAGTATCGGCTTTGAGATGACTTATGGTCAACATAGGGGGACTCAACCCATTAAAAAGATGCCTCTTGATGAATGCTGTAGAGTCAGTACCGTTGTATAGAGCAGAAATATGGGGCGATGCTCTCAGTAAGGAGGTATACCGGAAACTCTTGGCACAGGTACAGAGAAGAGGGGCACTGAGGATTGCATCTTCATATCCGACAGTCTCCGGTTCAGCGTTGGGAGTTACTGCAGGTGTGATACCTGTTCCCCTTCTTGCTAGAGAGCGCCACGCTATTTACCTGTGTTGAAGCGAGGACGCGGGGAAGACGGTTGTCCGCGAGGAAAGACAGCGCTCACTCAACGATTATTAGCAGTCTTGGGTGAATTGCACGAATGGAAGGTGGACTGCACGTCCCATCCCGGATGTGAGACCGTCGCCAAATCGAAGGCATCGTGAGACTGACTTCTGTCTGACCCAGCTTTTGAGGGGGCATGGGTGCTTTCAGTCTTACCTGCACAAGATTGGTATGTCACGATTCCCCGATTGTCGGTTTTGTCCAGGAGAGGAAAACAATGCCTCCCACACATTTGTTGCGTGTACAAAACGGGACATGGTGTGATCGGACCTCTATAGGGAGACAGGAGAGCTCATAGTATAATCGCGGCGATGCTTGAATCGGTTGACAAAAGGACCCTGGTCACACATTATGATCGGGCAGTCCTTAAAGATAAAAGGGACTCACAGCAGCCGGGGATTTTGTGGCTGGGGAATTGCTTGTCTGGCAATTCCTCTCTCTCTCCTTCCGCTAGAGGAGGGATCCCCCAGGTTCGAGGTGCCTCACGGCGTAACAAAACGAGACCTCGTCCAAAGTAATGTGTTTCGGGCTAGGTTCTTGGATTGACAGGGGAGGTGCTTAGTGAGTAGTCCAATCGCTTGCGAGCATAGGAGTCCCATATTCTGTGCGTAAATTACATTCATCTCCCAACTACAAAAAGGGATACTAAGACGCCTGAAAATTTCATCGAAATCGAAGTCTTACAAACCATAAAGTCTCCTTGTGAAGCTAAGGGAGCAAGGCTTATTTAATTTTTCTAAAGTAATATTTGAGCCAAAGCAGTTTTAATCATCATAAGAATAATAAAAATTCAGATATTTTACTTTTACGACTACGATAATACCATTTTCAGACGACAGCGGTTGCACAGCTTTTTTTGTACAATAAATGAACTAGCATTGGAAACCCTGATTTTTCACATCAACTAACAATAGAATGGATTAAATCCAATAGTTTAGATTGTGTTATAATCGATTAAGGAATGGCTCGTACTTTACTATGATTAATGAAACTAGAGAAATTATGCAAATATTTCTTACGCTTTCTCATAATTCTATACCATCACGAATTATCTATCCTGAATGGAGCATTTACAAATCAACACGTGAGTGACGACACCATGACTATCTTTTCTCATATGTTTATTAAATGACCGACATACATGCAACATGCTCATCGCAATAAATATCATTACCACACCCGCAGAGAAGTCAGTCTCAGGATCAGTCGGGATAGAATTCTTATGCAACCCACTTGAAGAATTCTGTCAGTATCACCATCCATTTCACTTCCAGTATTATATTAGATTGCTCGAAACCCGCCCTATAACCCCTGTTGTTTCTTTGCTAGCCTCCCCGATTGCAACACTAATGAGGCTCATTTGCTTGAGTATGCCATACTCGTAAAAGGCAACCGTTATTTTTCCCCATTCATTGTGGAGTTGCTAATGTTCCCTTGGTCGTTTTCACAGACTTTGTCTAATGAAATTCATGCTGCAAAAGCCCATAAGGTGCACTATGCTTGGGATTCAAAGCAAATGCATGACGCTTGTAATTAGGATACACGTGTTACTACGAGTATGAGCAATACACTCTCTCTTTGCTCTTTTTCTGAAGCACATAAGAAAGAAATCAGTTGAATACGTGCTACGTTTCACACATGAATTTTTATTAGGACTCATAATATTGTGTTCGAAATAGAAAAATCGTGCTGCTGGTAATTTGGCTTGGATGTTTTTTTTCTTTCACAGACCTTGAAAATTCTTTAACTCGTTGCCAGCAACAGGAAAACTACTTGAATTAGAAAGTACAATATCTAATGCAAAGATCCCCGTTTATAGAGTTTTTTCAACATATTGCAAAATTCTTACGTCCAGACGGGGAAATTGATTGGGCCTATTCCATGAAATTTATTTCCCCTTTTTTCGGAGCATTTTTTAAAATTATTTTCACTCTTTTTAGAGACCGATTTAGAATTTTCAAGCACAAATCATCATTGTGTATCCAAGAAAGGAGATGTGGAAAAACGAATTTCGTGTCTAAGTTCTGCGTACCTGATTTTTATTTCACATACCTAATTAATAAATGAAATAATATTTTATCTAATAAATTTTGCTTTTGTAGCTATCAGAATAAAATTTCAAATTTTAAAGAATATCGCTAGCTTTTTTCTTTCAGTTTTATATAAAAAGAATAAAAGTATTGGTTTATTTGCATCACATCAAATCAGTTTTAAAAATGGATATTTTTGGTATTTCTTTTGTGTGCGGATGTATGTTAAGTAAGTAAACTTTATTGAGACTTTTTATAACTTGACATTACAGAGTATGCTGACTATGTTACATTTGACGGTATATGGATGTCAAATAAACTTTGACTGTTAGAATATATGTATACTTATAATACAGTAGTGTTTTCAGATATATAGACTTTGCCATTTACTCTTAAAGCTTGCGACTTGAACAGTTTGACGAATAAGTATGGTAAAACTTCATCTAAATTTAATCCTAATATAAATAAAATCTATTCCTACATCTAACCTAAAACTATATGCTATTTAGTGCAGCACTCGAGTTTACATTTATATTTATCTTGAGTAGATTTTTATTTTATTACACTTATGAGCTAATCAAATTTACATGTTTTTTAAATTACTTATGGAATTCTTTGTATTGAAGCTACATGAATGAGTTGAATTTTTTTTTTTTAATAATTTTTTTCTGAAAAATTATTAGAGAAGAAAAATGATAGAAGAAGGTGGTTTCGACGTGTGTACTAATTCTCATCACTCTTATAGCCCAGTCATATTAGGGCTTTCACCTCGGAATGAAAGATAATAAGCTGCAAATTGGTATGAACCTTTGTTTTGTCATTCTAAATGTTGTCTCAAAAGTCACAATCGTTATCGTGTCCGCGTCTCAAGATATTCAAGGTCAAAGGTCACAAAAATCGGTTTTTCGCGAATATCTGGCTTCCTATCGGTTAAATGAGATTTGCATTTATTATAAAAGTTGTAGGCTATAAAATTCCCTACAACTTTTGTTTAAACTTTTTTTTCATACGACCAACCGTTTTGAAGGTAGAGCGCAAAGAGTGCACATCGTACAGTCATATACGGCCTAATGCAAGGTCAAGCGTGAGTTATGGTTATCAGTACGTTATAAAGTCAATTATTTACTTGGAAATTATAATTATTAAACAATGCCTATTATTTATGTACTAACTATTAATTATTTATATTTAATTAAAGTAAGTAACTTGATTATTTATATATAATTATTCATATTTAACTATTTAAGTATAAAATATTATTAATTCTGGATTATATATTTTAGTTTTATTTTAAGTTAAAATGATAGTAAGAGTATATATTTTACACATATTTTTATTTATTATTAAATACGGCATAATATACATTTATCAAAATGTGAGTTCAAATATCAAAAGTATCTTTGTTGATTTTAATTGTAATGAAATTGGAAATGGAAGCTAATTATCTTCTTCTTGTTCGTCGTCTTCTTCTTCTTGTCGCTCAAAAATGTTCGATTCATTGTCATCATCCTCATTATCTGTCATGTTCATCTCCAAACCTTCCAGAATATCGGGATCATATGTATTTTCTTCATCGGGATTACTTGGATACAGTGAAGCGTTGAGGCAAGCTTGTCCGTTGCACTGGCCGCAAGCTAAAGAACATTGTAGCCCTGATTTTCTGCATCCACAGCGGGAACCACAACCATTTTTGCAATTGCAAAATATTACGTTTAGTAGTTCGGCTGGTGCTGGAGGTAATAACGTTCGTATGGGCTCCAGGATTTCATTTTCAAGCATCCAGCCCCATTCTTTAGGTTCTAAGTCCTTCCCTAACCACGTTTGAATCTGGTAGTAGACACGTTTTATGTGTTGATGAGCTGCTACACTTGTTGGTGGAAGTGTTGACAGTTGTACAGGTTTATTTAGTTTTGTAAATTTGATGAATTGCGTGTAGCGGAAATGATCAATGTTGTCCTCAGATTTTGGAGCATTATATAATGCCAACAAGATGCGCACTCCATTTTCTAATAATGTTTGTTTTGGGCAGTTTTCTTGTTGAAATACTTCCACCAGTTTATCTAAATCAGGAATTTTTTCCAATGCTCTAGTAACAGTTTTTTTCCTTTTTTAAATAGCGCAGAAGTCGTGTCACAGCCACTGAATGCGTGTAAAAATAAAATGTGCTTTTTAGTACGAGGATATTGGTCAAAACTTTTAGTAGAATATATTTGTGTTTTGACTTTAATTAAATATAAATAATTAATAGTTAGTACATAAATAATAGGCATTGTTTAATAATTATAATTTCCAAGTAAATAATTGACTTTATAACGTACTGATAACCATAACTCACGCTTGACCTTGCATTAGGCCGTATATGACTGTACGATGTGCACTCTTCGCGCTCTACCTTCAAAACAGTTGGTCGTATGAAAAAAAAGTTTAAACAAAAGTTGTAGGGAATTTTATAGCCTACAACTTTTATAATAAATGCAAATCTCATTTAACCGATAGGAAGCCAGATATTCGCGAAAAACCGATTTTTGTGACCTTTGACCTTGAATATTGAGACGCGGACACGATAACGATTGTGACTTTTGAGACAACATTTAGAATGACAAAACAAAGGTTCATACCAATTTGCAGCTTATTATCTTTCATTCCGAGGTTGACCCCTTTTTTTTTTTTTACCTAATATGACTGGGCTATTAGATACACACCGGTGATGGCGACCACCATACTTAGAGGTGAGAGTCATTTTTAATTTTCCTTCTTATGCGAAATCAATATGTTTTTGTAACAACAAGTTATGTTCAAGTTAAATTTCCTCTTGTAAGTACATGTCTTAGCTAAACTTTAATTGGATCATTTCACCCTTTCCACATCAATTTAATGTAAATCTATACGATATGCTTTCGGAGCCATTCGAAAAACGAGATCGATATATCCGTGCGACGTAATGAAAGCTTCAATGTAGAGCAAAAATTATCGTATAGATTTACATTAAATTGATGTGAAAAGGGTGAAATGACCCAATTAAAGTTTAGCTAAGACAATTATATGTTTTGTTTAACCACGGTATGTATTTGGTTCGCATGAAAGGTGAAACGCCGGTTTTTTGGTGGTTACGGAATTATTGAGATCGTGGTGGTAGTGTTCAAGGATTTTAAAGGGACATAGGTAGTAGGGATTATTTGCAGTGGTAGGTTCGAAAAGTGCGCGAATACATCGAAGAGGGTGTTCCCGCGACTTCTCTAGGCGTTTTTTAGTCATTGCTAACATGTTGTGGAGGATTGGTTCTATCCCCGTATCTTTGTAAAGGAAAGAGTTAATGTGGTACTTCTTATTAGGCCGTCTGTATTTGGACAGGCATTTCCTAACGATCTTCCTCGCGATGAGTTGGATTTCTTCGGCAGCAGTAGGCGAGATTGTTAGCCATGCTTGAAACGCGTAGGTATAATCAGCCTAATAAGAGTTTCGTACATTAAGACCTTAACTTTTGGCCAAACTAATTTCGCGATAAAGAGAAACGAAATAATTGCGGACGCTGCTATCGCTTTATTGAGGGTTTTCCTGGCGTGTCTATTCACCTTAAGTCGATTAAAGAACATTGAGAATTCGATGGTCACTGCTGTGATCGTTACCGAATCGACCGATGAAAGGGTCTTAAATCCCAACATAATAAAGAACCATCCTGAAGCCAACGAAGAGATCACGCCAGAAAAAGAAACGAGCGACCAGGTAAATAAAGCAACGTTGTGTGATTGCATCGCCAACGTCGTATGATTGCATCGATAACGTCGGTTGTGTTATTGAAAGTGATAACCTCTCCCAAGGATGGTCGCAAAGTGCTTTTGCCGTCCAGCGACACGAAGAAGACAGGCTATTCTGGAAAGCGGGAGATGTTCTGAAAAGAATACAATCTGCATGCGACTCTCCAAAAATCAGCAAAGCAGTAAAGATTGGGCTCCATGAACTAGAGGAGCTCCTAGACCGCAGAGGGCATGATTGGAGGAGCTGATTAAAGGCCGAAGACGAGCAGAAGGCGAACGAAGCGCTGGGAGCGAAATATGAAGCCCGCATACAGATAGCTCCACCATTGAAAATCAATAGAAGAATGGTGTCTAGCCCAATCGAAGGAGATCGGGATAAAAGAAGGGAGGAAGAGGCACTTGATGGGCATGGAGCACCAGATCACGGGTTCAAGACAGTGCTTACAAAACGAACGAAGAAAGCCGCTCAGAAACTCCTTCAAAAAGTGCGAGAAAGTTAAGTTCGCACGGACGCCCAATCAGAAAAAGGACCTGATGCAAAACAGGAAAGGCAGAAGCCCCGACAAAGTCCCCGGCAGCAGGCACTGCTCATAAAACCCCAAGATGGCCGATCCTACTTGGGGGTGCTGCGGGACATCAGGGGAAATGTAAGGACCAAAGACACCAACACAACCATTAAAGCAGTACGACCAACGCGGTCGGGCTACATAGTCGTCGAATTCGTAGCAGAGGCCGACAGTAAGGAAGCATTCTGCGATGCAGGAAAGAAAGTCCTCGGCAAAAGCGCAACCATAGCCTCGCTCGAGCCGATGGTAACGATCGAAATAAGAGACATTGACTGCGTGACTTATCTAGTCGAGGTAGAAGAGGCCATCAAAAGGGAGTTCCCTAGCGTGGCAACGATCAAAGCGAGGCGGACACCAGAAAACAATAGGGACAGCGCATGGCCATAGTTGACTTGACCGAAAAGGACGCCGAAAAATTTCTGAACAAGGCCAGAGTACGAATAAGGTGGGTTGTCTGTAGGATACGACGAAGAGCAACGCCTCTTCAATGTTTCAAATGCCTAGGCTATGGTCACATCATACAAGTATGCGAAGGACCCGATAGGAGTTGCCTATGTTACAAATGCGGTGAAATGGGACATAAAAGAAAAGAGTGTACGAGAGAGGTACACTGTATTCTTTGCAAGGATGCTGATCCAAGACCTGATTTTGGACACGTCTAGGGATCAGGAAAATGCCGAGTTTTCCAGAAGCCCTAGCCAAGGCAAAATCAAAACTTTGATGACCCGCATCCTGCAGCTAAACCTACACCGCAGTTCAACCGCCCGAAATCTGCTTGAGCAATTTGCGAGGGACATGAAAGCCGACTTCTTGCTGGTGAGTGAGCAACATCATGATAAAAGTCCTGCATTATGGTATCCTGACGAAACTGGTACTGCCGCCATCTGGGTGCGGAACAGTGATTTGCAAGTGGAAAGTTGTGGACGGGGGGATGGTTTCGTGTGGGTTCGGTGCTCGGAGACCACCTTCTTTAGTGTGTACCTAACGCCGAACGAATCGATATTATCTTTCCAAGCCAAGTTTAATGCTCTATAGGGCGCTATGTCGAACGCAGAGGGCAACATTGGTCGTTAGGGGGGACTTCAACGCTAAAGCCATCGAATGGGGCATGCCTCTAACAGATCCGCGGGGAAAACGAATCCTGGAAATGGGGGCCAGGATGGCGCTCGTCGAACTAAACACCGGAAATACGCTGACTTTCCGCCGTATTGGCTGTGAAGGAACCATACCGGACGTGACATTTGCTCGGAGTCCTTAGTACGGAGGATGCACAACTGGAGAGTATTGGAGGACTACTCAGCCAGTGATCAGCAGTGCATTCTGCTTGAGATCAGCGACATTTTCTCGCGACGTCCGTGCTCTCGGCTTTCTACAATTGGATGGAACATCGGAAGGATGGGCGTTAAGGGTTTGTTGAGGTGCTCACAGCTGCAGGGAGCTTGGGAGGGGACCAAAGAATTGGCAGCTCAAGACGTGGTGAACTCTACTATGAGCATCATTACGACTGCTTGCTACATTTCTATGCCCCGTCGAAAACCCCGGCACGGCAAACCCCCCTGTGTACTGGTGGTCAACTGGAATCAGTGAAAAGCGGAAGGAGTGATAAGCTTCGACGTGAGGCTCAACGGGCGCGGAACCGTGACGAGGCAAGCAACCGGGTAGCAGCATATAAGTCGGCCAGAAAATGCCCTCGAAAATCGATTATCAATAGCAAGGCTCGCTGCTGGGAAGACCTAGTGGGCAATATGAACAAGGATCCGTAGAGTCTTGGCTACAAGCTAGTTATGCGGAGGCTTGGCGCCCTACGGAAATCTTGCGTGCATGATGCGGAAGAGATGTATGAGATAGTGCGGGCACTCTTCCCCACCCATACCGTCCGTGTTGACGCTTGCCATGGTGAAACAGCAGTCGAGTGTCCACTCTTCACACAACCGGAACTGGAGGAGGCAATCTTTTGATTGAAAGCGTCAATCACCATTGCCCTGACTTGCTACTCAGCACATTCAACGCTTGCCTACGGGGCGGGGTTTTCTCGGTACGATGGAAGGTGGCGAGGCTCGTGCTGATCAGCAAGGAGAAGGGAAATCCCGAATTGCCGTCTGCATACCGCCCGTTATGCATGCTAGACACGGCTGGGAAAGTGCTAGACAAACTCATCAGGAGAAGACTCACTGACGCGATACGTGCTGCTGGGGACCTATCTTCTCGGCGGGATGGCTTTAGAGCAGAAATTTCTACCATTGATGCGATTGCAGAGGTGGTGAGCGCGGTCCAAAAGGCAGAGGCATATAGTCGCACCAAGCGACGGATCGTCCTGTTGGTGAAGCTCGGATATTCTGGATACGCTGGAAAACCCTTTTCAAGCTCCAGGTATCTAATGCGGTTTTTGGGGGACTACTTTAAGGACCGAAGCCTGCTCTATGACACGACACAGGGCCAACGAAGGACGGCTTGTTGCCCAGGAATCTATCCTTGGTTCGGACCTGTGGAACGTGTCTTACGACGGGCTACTGAGACTGGAGATGCCAGATGATGATGCCTTGCTATGGTCACTGGACGCACCGTTAAACAAACGCAACTTAGGCTAGGTATGCTAATGTGCCGAGAGAGGGACTGGATGACTGCTCGCGGGCTCAGTTTAGCACTGGCGAAAACCGAAGTGGTCATCCTGACAAAAAAGAGAATTCCTCGATTAAGGATGATCAATATCGGAAACATATAAATCGAATCTTAACCAGCGGTGAAGTACTTGGGGCTACTGATCGACTCCAAGATGAGTTTCTCTGAGCAAATCAGGGCAACGACTGAGAAGGCTGCTTTGGGAGTATCGGCTCTGAGTCGACTTATGGCCAACGTAGGAGGACCCATCCTATCAAGATGGCGCCTGTTGATGAGTGCTCTAGGGTCAGTGCTACTGTATGGAGCAGAGGTATGGGGCAACGCTTTCAGTAAAGAGGTTTACCGAAAACGCCTGACACAGGTACAGAGAAGAGGAGCACAGAGGATTGCATCTTCTTATCCGACAGTCTCTGATTCACCGGTGAAAGTCATTGCAGGCGTGATACATGTCGGCCTCCTTGCTAGGGTGCGAGGGAGATGGTTGGCCGCGAAGAGAGACACGCTCACTCAACGATTAGCAGCAGTCGGGTGAATTGCACGAAGGGAAGGTGGACTGTCCCGGATGTGAGACTGTGGCTAAATCGAAGGCATGGTGAGACTGACTTCCATCTGACCCAGCTTTTGAATGGGCATGGGTGCTTTCAGTCGTACCGACCCAATATTGGTAAGTCACGGTCCCCCGATTGTCGGTATTGCCCAGGAGAGGAAGACAATGCCCGCCACACATTTTTCGCGTGTACAAAACGGGACAGGCTGCGAAGAGCCCTCTATAGGGAGACGCGAGAGCTCACCCCGGATAATATAGCCGCGGTGATGCTCGAATCGGTTGACAAATGGAACCAGGTGGCACATTTTGTTCGGGCAGTCCTAAAAGATAAAAAGGACTCACAGCAGCCGGGGGCGCTGGGGCTGGGGGATCGCTCTTCTGTCATTTCCTATTCCCCTCTCCCCTCCCAGTAGAAGAGGGACCCCCAGTTTGAAGGCGCCTCACGGCGTAACAAAACGAGACCTGGCCCGAAATAATGTGTCAAACGGTTCCAGGCTGGATCCTGAGGTTGACATTGGAGGTGTTTAGTGGGTAGTCCAGTCGCCTTTTTCCGAGCATGAGAGTCCCACACTCTATGCGTAAATAGACATTCACCCCCCACCACAAAAAAAAAGAGACGGCTGCAATCCGCAAACACGTCATTGCAAAAGGAGCAATCACAGGTAACTTAGCGGAAATAAAAAACAGATAGCTGCCATTTTTCCAGAAGCTATTCACAGCGTCCCCAACAACAACTGAATATTTCAGAAGCAAAGCAAAAGGCCATAGTTTCACCATCAACCAGAGACGAAGTACAGACAGCAGTACGTGACCTCAGAATAAATAAGGCTCTTGAGATAGATGGAATGCCAGCAGAGCTGCTCCAAAGCGGGGGTCCCTATTTAAGCAACCTTTTCCATCCACGAATATGCAGGTTATGATCAGAAACGCAGTTACCGGAGGACTGGCGAAGAAGGATAATATGTCCTCAACATAAAAAGGGACGAGTTAATTTGTAAGTTAAAAAATGAGGCATCACTCTACTGGGTACGCCTTTTAAAGTGCTCTCCAAAATAAGAGATAGAAAATTCAAGCCGGTGTCGAAGTGGAGAGTCTAGAATAATCCAAATATTTTCAGTTAAGCAGGTACTCAAAAAGTGTTGAGAATATATTATAACATCGACCTGCAGCAACTCTTTGTAGACTTCAAGCAAGCATACGACAGTGTCGACAGAAATGCGCTGTACAAAATAATGCTTGCCTGTGGCGCCCCAACAAAGCTAGGCCACATTGTCAAAGTCACGATGCTAAACACAGAGTCCCAAGTCAAGGTAAATGGCGAGCTAACCAAGAGCTTTATAATGGAATCAGGCTTGAAACAAGGAGATGGGCTTTCCTCATTGCTCTTTAATATTTTGCACTTGATAGCATATGCTGATGACGTCAATATTATGGCACGTTCAATCTCACATGCCAAAGGAGTATTTCTGAGCCTAGAATCTGAAGCAAACCGAAATCGTCTATAAAACTAAATTCATGACTCAAACGAGGAAGAAAACTCCAGTTCGATAAAACCTGGCCGTAGGCGACCATAACCTTGAAAATGTGGCTAATTTGGTCTATCTTGATGTCAATCTGAATAGAAGAGGCGCCGAAAAGGACGAGATTGGACACGCCGATTAAATGCCGTAAAAAAGCATTTTACTCGTTACTTTCCGTTCTAAGGTCTAGTTGTACACAAACCAAAAATCTCCGTGTTTAAAAATCATTGTCAAACCTGTGATGTTATATGGAAGTGAAACATGGACCCTGACGAACGAATCGGCAAAGGCAGTGAACAAATTGTACGTAAAGTGCTCCAGAAAATCGACGGCCCAGTGAAACAAGGAACAGGGTGGAGTCTACGTTACAACATCGAGTTGTATTAATTATTTGACGAACCACCTGTATCTGCTTGAATGGAAGAAAATCGACGACATAAACGAACTGTAAGGGTAGAGCAAAAAGTAGACGTCCAGCGAGAAGGCCGAGGATTTGATGGGAAAACACGTTAGCTGACAGCAGATCCTTGCTGGGAGTGATTAACTGGCGAATGAGGTAGCAGAACCGTGATGATTGGAGGAGATTTGTCCAGGCACAGGCTCGGCTAAGGTTGTCGCCGCATATATAATGATGCTAAGAGCTTAAGCCAAAAATTCTATAAATTTCAATCATTGTAGCACGATGTACAATGAAACAAAATATATAAGATTATTGTACTTTGCGAGGGAAATTCTGAGGAAAACTGGGAAGGTACATCTTGATGAGTAGAATGGTTAAAAATATTTAAGAAATGAATATTTCGATAAATTTCCTACAGTACAGAGGCGAAGTTACAAATTAGAAAATAACTTATAGTTAGATGTCTTGATAAAATTTTCATACATCCTAAAAATTTCTTGACTATTGAATTAAAATGGTAAGCGGAAAACTATAGTAAACTAAGAAAGGAATATATAGTACAAGTATGTTTATATTATTTACCAGGAAAACAAGTCTATAAATTACATTCCAAAACGTTCATAAACTTGATTTATTGAGTTTAAGTTTGAGCATCAGATATGTGGAGCACACATTGTTTGTTTTCTTCCCCAATTTTTGCTTACTGCTTTATTTTACTCTTATGGAAAATTCAAATGACATCCTGAATTTTACTTTATTAAAACTTTTCAACCGGAAGCACTACTAACCTAACTTTGAACATAAAAACTTTTCAACTGAATCCTTAATTGCTAAAGTTCAACTCAAATGAGCAACCAATTAGCGACAAGTGGTTCCCATCCTTGCCCTTTCCACATAAAACTATTGCCCATGCCATTCCTTCAAAAAAAAATACCCACAGCTCAAATTATCCCACAAATTTCCATATTTCACACAAAAATGAGACTAAATTAATTTTCATACTCGACCCAAACTGTGTGCGGTTAGCATTAAAGTTGTGTTTATAAAATTATGAGTATATTTTGGGATATCAAATCAAGTCCTTTCAGAACCTCTACCCGAATATATGTAAATGGGTCATAGCCATAACCTTGGGAAAAAATCATTTCTAAAACACAAGTCCAGACTTGGGTTGATGTGGATGTCTGTAGGCTCCATTCGTGTTTGATGATGTTAATAGGGCAATATAAAAAGACATGAGGGATGCCATAATGGCGCCATTCGCCGCCATTCCAATCGAAATATTGTTCGCTAACCAAAAGAGCGGCAGATGAACACGAGCCAGATCCTTTTTTTCGCATTCCTCCATTCCCAATGTTGCAGCATCTTGAAAGTATTGATTGAGTTTCATCGGAAAAATTGCTGTGTCAAGGATGTATTCAGTTTGTGTTATTTTCTCCACGGTATCCTTTTAATGTTCAATGTAATTCTTTTTATTTGATTTGATGCGTCCAAGTCCTTTACGTAACGTTTCATGTTTGTACAGTTGTTTTGACGAAGATTCTATTCGTTTGATTCCAAGAAACTGGGAATCTGGCGTTCAATTGCTTTTGCCTTTGAAATACATATGTGGAAATGGGAGCAGAAGGAAGAGGAAAAGATCGAATAAAAAAAATTCTGATTAGAATAGACTCAAGTCGTTTCAAAAGAGAAAGTTTTTCTTTATCAAGATGTTAGGATGTTCTGAAATTGGATCTTTCACTTTAAAGTATGTCCCCAAATTCTTTCAGGAGAGACTGTTCAAATAAGTGATAACACTGATTTTTCCTTTCGAAAGGAAGAGAAAACATGCTCGAGCTATATCGAATTCACCAATTTAACTTGAATTTAATACCTTTGACTGAAAAACAAAATTCGTCAATTAACATGTTTTCAACTAATTTCAGACGACCCAAACATATGGTGTGATGTTGTGAAACAGTTTAAGTTCGCAATCTGTACAGCATTGGTATCCTTGCAGACATCCTTTAATGGTATCCTTTTCATATACAATATTGGTACTCGATGTGTGTTTATCAACGTGAGTTTTAACCAATATGAAATGAACCGTAGCATGATACAGATTGCGTGCCAAATCCACATTAAGTGAATTTTCGTGTATCTGCAAGCAAATAAATTATTCGTTTGACCAATGGATGGCCTGCGAATGAGGTTAAGGCTATTCGGTAGCGAAAAAATAGCCGCACCTTATTCCCTTGATAAATGAACCATTAACTGGGGATTAATTCTCACATTTTGTAATTTATGTGGGAATTCGATTTCGTTTTATTATGCTATTTGCATTTATCTAATTTGTGAAATGGTATCGTTATGCATGACTTTACTAACATTCTTTATCCCATACGGTCTTAAAATATTTGAGAGTAGATTTAGTATTCCAATTTCTGTCTGAAAGGCATTATGAAATTTTTGAAGTGTTTGGGCTATCCTTAGATTCATTCTATGAAAGATTATCCTAACTTAGATTATGAGAAGTCAAACAACGTTTTGATAGCACTGACAAGAATTACATCGGCCACAGGGGAATACTCAGCGTCTTAGATATTGAATTTATGTGGCTTAACAGTTAAACATAAGTAGTATTCATTAGAAATAAATTTCATTTCAAAATTCTACACACACTCCAATAATTTCCCGGTTTTACCGAGTATTGAATTATTCCAAGGATAAGTTTTGGTGGCAACCTGATGTAATAAAGTCGTGATTGTTATGGTTCTTTCCTAAATTCTCAAACTTTTTTACATTTTACGAAATGTAAAATAGGTTCAGAATTCAGGAAAAAATCATAACAATCACAATCATCGGATTTTGATGAGACTGGGAATAAAAGATTTTCAAGGTGGCGGGTGATCCGCTTTATTTACAGTCCAGTGTACATAGAATAAGTTCTATCTTCACTAGACAGTAAATAAACCGGGTCCCACCACCTTGAAAATCGATTATTCCCGGTCTCATCAAAATTAGTCGAGAAAGTTAGCCGCTAGAGGGCCACAAAAATCGGAGAAAATGACCTATTTGAACCGCCGTCATTTTGAAACTTTCTCAAAGAAGATCAACCAAATAGCAAGAATATCGGATCTGATTACCTGCTACCTTAATATTAAGTTTGATACAAACTAAGCCGAGACAGTGGCTCTTATAAGCCTTTGTAATCTTCAGCTTTAACTAGCCACCATTCTGAAATTTGAAACCTAACATTGAAATATTTTTTTTTATTCTCTAGATACTTACACGCAGTGGCAAAAGTATTCAACGTAAATAACTTAAACATTAATTTTTTTAAAGATGAAAGTATACTTTCTTTTTTACTTTGCGTTGACTATTAGTCAATATTTTAAGGACATAGTATATTCTTCTTCGCTCTCGGGCCTCCGCTTTTTGCAAATAGCGCTTACAACTGTCACGGTCTATTGACCGCGTCCACCAATTTCGAAATCCGAGCAGCGATGAACTCTCTTCGTCGACCGAGTCAGACCAGCGTTTCCTCGGTTTCCCCACTGGTCTCCCGCCTTCAGTTCTCCCAACGAATAACTTTTTGGGTATCCATTGTTCGTCCATACGATTCATGTGGCCAGACCATTGCAGCTTCCGCAGTCTGACAATCGTTGAGACCTCCGGCGCGCCTCAGGACCCGTCGCTCAAAGGCGTTCAATATATTAGCGGATGCTTGGGTTAGGGTCCATGTTTCACACCCATAGCATAACACAGGCCTTATCACATATTTGTATACTTGGAGCTTTGTTCTCCTGTGTCTGCAGCTGGTCTTCAAGATCGTCAATACTGAATAAAATATTTTATTTGCGAGCTGTATTCTTCGGCATATTTCGTCTCTTTCATTACCAATTTTCGATATTTTGGCGCCTAAATACACAAATTTGCTCACATTTTCGACACTGTATTCGCCAGGTGTGATATTTTGTGTATTTTAGGTCTTTTGCCTCGACTGCGTCATGAGCTTTGTTTTATTTTCATTGATTTGTCCCTACCTTATTGGGTAGGATCAAGGTGGTTTCAGAGCAGGCAAATCGTCCGCGTGGCTTAGTGATTAGAGCACTAAGCCCGTACGCCGAAGGTCTCTGGTTCATGTCTCGTTGGCTTCAACGAGATTTAGTTCGAGTGGTTCTTCGGACGGACTGTAAGCCTGTTCAGTTATGATACGTGCTGGTTTAAAATCAGAACGTATCGCAGCTGGGTGGACGGACACACGGCCAAAGCGTGATAATGATCATATCACCTTGTGGAGTGCCGATAAATTCGATCATGACAATGAGATACTCTAACTATCTCTAAGCGAAGGCCCGAAAGGGGCTATAGGGCTACAAAGAATAAGAAGAAATCGACAATGAAAGAATTGTTCACTGTCAAGCAGGTACTTTAAAAATGCTGGCAGCTCAACATAAACGTACACCAATTTTCGTTGATTTTTAACATTTTGTCACTGTCATTAACAACCGCCAGAGAACTCTTCCTGAAACTCGAAAGCGACGCAAAACAAGTAGGGCTACAAATCAATGAAAATAAAATGAAGCTTATGGCGCAGTCGAGGAAAATAACTGAAATATCCAAAATAATACGCTTGACGAATACAGTATCAAAAATGTGAGCGAATTTGTGTATTTAGGTGCCAAAATAACGAGAACCGCTAATGAATGAGTCCTGAGGACCAGCAGCATACACAGGAAAACAAAGCTCCAAATATACGAATCTGTGGAAAGAACTGTGTTATGCTCTGGGTGTGTAACATGGACAAAAGCAGCCGCAAATACACTGAACGCCCTTGCACGACGGGTCCTGAGGCGAATAATCGGAGCATATGAAATTTTTGACAAGCCAGAGGTCTCAACGATTGTAAGACTGCGGAAGCTGCAATGGACTGGCCACATGAATCGTATGGACGAACAACGGATACAAAGAAAGGTATTCGTTGAGAGAACTGAAGGCCGAAGACCAGTGGGGACACCGAAGAAACGCTAGTCTGACTCGGTCGACGAAGACAGTTCATCGCTGCTCGGATTTCGAAACTGGAGGACGTGGTAAATGGACCAAGACAGTTGGAGGCGCTTGTTGCAGGAAGCCAACATCTGAAAGGGGCTGCAGTGCTACCAAGAAGAATATATATATATATATATATATATATATATATATATATATATATATATATATATATATATTTATATATATATATATATATATATATATATATATATATATATATATATATATATCTATATATATATATATATATATATATATATATATATATATATATATATATATATGTACATATATTTAAATATATTATATGCATACAAATATATATTATATTATATGCATACAAATATATATTATATTATATGCATACAAATATATATATATATATATATATATATATATATATATATATATATATATCCACATATATACTTACATATCTATATAGATACATATATATATATATATATATATATATATATATATATATATATATATATATATATATATATATATATATATATATATATATATATATATATATATATATATATGTACCTATATATATATATATATATATATATATATGTATATATATATATATATATATATATATCCACATACATACTTACATATCTATATAGGTACATATATATATATATATATATATATATATATATATATATATATATATATATATATATATATATATATGTGTGTGTGTGTGTGTGTGTGTGTATATATATACATATACGAGTATATGTATGTATATATATATATATATATATATATATATATATATATATATGTATATATATATGTTTTATGCTTAAATATTGGAATGTAGCAGCTTTCTTTAGTATGAATTTCCTAATATGTTGCTTTCTTTTGATGTTGTACGGCTACTTTTTCTGGTAAGTGTACATACAGCGAATTCGCGACCTCTTCGGTGGTGGTATATATATATATATATATATATATATATATATATATATATATATATATATATATATATACATATATATATATATATAAATATATATACTACTATATATAGATATATATATATATATATATATATATATATATATATATATATGTGGGAAACGAGCTGTGCTGGCAACCCGGAACGAGTGGCCTGCTAGACGACACAGACGAGATAACGGGTGATTGAACAACTGGTTAGCGAGCTCAAACACATAGCAGACGGATGTTGAAGAAGATTCGTATCGAAGACGTCGTGAGAGGCAGTTTAGCAGAGAGCCGTTCCCATCATTCTTAAAATTCATATTGTTTTCATTTACAAGTCCGCATCACTATATTAAATAAATATCTTTTATCGAATCAACATCATCGTTATTATTACAATCCCACAGTTTTGGGGGCTCAACCGGGATTGGATAATTGAGCGATCGGATACTTGATTAATCGGATTCATCAAACTGGGATTTTTATATAGTGCTTTGATATTCAGTGTAAATTCAGTGACAATAGAAATTGAAAAGTGCAGTGAACATGTCGAGTAGGAAGTTAACACTTGGTGACTTAGTGTGGGATAGTTTGACCCATCAGCGAACGAAAGCGTCTAGTATAGCTGTGCTGCATAAAGTCGTTTTCGAGAGAGATGACGGTAGAAAAAATCGTAGACAATTACGCGAGTTCGGTGGGTTTGAATATAAAGGCGAAGACAGTGAAGAATTTGAAAACAAAAGAAAGTACATTTGTGATAATTTCGACAAAGTACAGTTAGAAACAGTAAGTGAAATTTTATCGATAAATGTGAAACAGAAAACAAAAGAACAGTTAGCCGTCCAGTTGTGTCGATGTTTGAACGATCTCGAGGTCTTGGAAATGGAAATCGATGAAGGGCGCGAGATCGAGGACCGAAATGTGCAAGCAAGTAGTGAAAGCGACGACAACACCAGCAAACGATCGCAAGGAGTAAGGGAGGAGCAGAGGAGTCGAGCTGATGCCGAACATGAGGAACTGTTGTTGCTGCGAAAACTAATGAGCATTAAACAACTGCGCATAAACGACGAATCGGAGTCCGATGACGAATTGAGCGATCCTCGTCATTCGAGAACAAGCGCGAACAAAAAACGTTGCTTGAAAAAGTACCATAAAATGGCGAATGTAAGCGAGAACGACGAGAATGAAAAATCAAATGGCGCGTGGGCTGATGGTGACCGTAGGACGGGCACTATGACAAAGTGCAGTTTTTCGTTTCGAGACGTTGAAGATACAATTCGTACATTTGATGGTAGTGGACACTACCTTATTGAGAATTGGATTGCAGATTTCGAAGAAATCGCTGACATGTTTGTTTGGAACGAGCTTGAAAAATTTGTGTTTGCTAAAAAATCGCTTCGTGGCGATGCCAAAACATTAGTACAAGCTGAAAGAGGAGTGCGGTCCTGGATTGAACTACGAAGATTGCTGCAAAAGGAGTTTTCGATGAAAATTAGTGGTGCCAAACTACATCGGGTGTTGAGAGAACGAAAGAAGGAGAATTCCGAGTCGATGATGGAATATGTGTTAGCAATGCAGGAGATGGCCGCTCGTGGTAATATAGATGAAGCGTCGCTGATCGAGTACATAGTCGAAGGAATACGAGACACCGAAATTAACAAAATGATGCTGTATGGAGCTGAAGACATAAAGCAGTTGAAGAAAAAGCTGAAGATTTACGAGGACATAAAAGAGAAGGCAATAGCCGTAGCCGATAGCCGATCCAGAGTTGTAGCTGAGAGCCGATCAAGAGTTGTAGCTGAGAGCCGATCAAGAGCCGATACCATTGAGCTGAATAGCACAAAGCTGAACAGTGGAGCTGGTTTTGCAGTAAATAAAAAATATTGTTTTAATTGTGGGTCTGCTGATCACATAAGAGCTGCGTGCACTTTCCCTACAAAGTGCTTCAAGTGTCGTGAGTCTGGACACATGTCCAAGGAGTGTCCGTTAAGCCAAACCCCTAAAGTGTTGAACGTTGCTGAAGTTAAGTCCATTGATAATTCGCCGATGTTGAAAAATGTGTCAATTGGAGGAGTTTCAGTAAGAGGACTTATTGACACGGGCAGTGATGTGAATCTAATCAAGGAAACTGTGCTGCATACATTACCGAATATTCAAATTCAATCAGCTGTTCGTTCATTTCTTGGATTCGGAGGAGTTTCCGTTGCTGCGGAAGGAAAGTTTCTGGCCGATGCCGTGGTAGATGAAATTAAAATGTCATTATGGTTTTACGTCGTGCCAGATGGGGCCATGAGTGTTGATTGCGTGCTGGGCCGTGGAATTGCTGCCGTTGCTGATATAATCATTAAGAGGGACAGTGTTGAATTGAAAAACTGTTGTGCTGAAGACGAAGCTGTTATTATGTCCATTGCAACATTAGAAGACGATGGTTTGCCGCTAGAAGTAGTACCGTCTAAATATCAAAACGAGGTGCAAGAATTAATCGAATCATACAAGCCGCAGGTCGTAGTGGAACCACCGTTTAAGATGCATATCGAGTTGAAAGAAAAAATGCCAGTCGTGCATCGGGCTAGTCGACTAGATTTTGTTGAGCAAGAGGCACTCAGGTCGCAGATTTCTCAATGGCTGATGGATGGAGTTATTCGACGATCAACGTCGCCATATGCTAGTAGAGTAGTCATCGTAAGAAAGAAAGATGGTACGCCGCGAGTTTGCGTCGACTACAGAGATCTGAATAAGAAGGTCATTAGAGAAATTTTCCCGACTCCATTGATAGAGGACGTCATCGACAAGCTGCAAGGCGCACGCGTGTTTACAACAATAGACCTAGAAAACGGATTCTTTCATGTAGCAGTCGATGAATCGAGTATTGGATATACGGGATTTATCACCAACGAGGGGCATTTTGAGTTCATGTACGCGCCGTTCGGATTTTGTAACTCGCCAGCTGTGTTTTTGCGTTTCATTAACTTTATTTTCAACCCGCTGATTCACGAGGGGATCGTGTTAACATATATGGATGACGTGATAGTGCTGGCCAAGGATGAAAGAGAGGGCGTACAGCGCTTGAAGTACGTATTGGAAGTGTGCATGAAGCACGGGCTTCGGATTAAATGGAAAAAGTGTCGATTCTTGCAGCGGCAGATTGACTTTTTGGGACACCGTATAGCAGACGGAACCGTCAAGCCAAGCGAGCAGGTTGTCCGCGCTGTAACAAAATTTCCATTGCCACAAAATATTAAAGCTGTACAGTCCTTCCTGGGATTAACCGGGTACCTGAGAAAATTCATATTAAATTATGCAATGATTGCTCGTCCATTGTCAAACCTTTTAAGGAAAGAAGTGCAATTTCGCATGGATTCATCGCAAATAGATGCAGTAACAAAGTTGAAAGCTGCTATTACTAGTTGCCCAGTGTTACAAATTTATCGACGAGGAGCAGAAACAGAGCTGCATACGGACGCTTCAGCTAGAGGATTTGGAGCTGTGTTGTTCCAGCGAAGCGAAGATCAACAGTTGCACCCTGTTTACTATTATAGCAGCAAAACCACTAGTGCTGACGAGAGTGCTCATAGTTACTATTTGGAAGTTAAGGCCGTCTATTTGGCTTTCAGGAAACTTAGACACTATCTGTTGGGAATCCATTTTAAGCTGGTCACTGATTGCAGTGCTTTTAGACAGACAATAGAAAAGAAGGAGTTGCCACTAGCAGCCTCGAGATGGGTAATGTTTATTCAAGATTTTGACTTTGAAGTGGAGCATCGAGCTGGAAGTCGCCTCCCGCACGCTGATGCATTAAGCCGATTTCCCACGATGATATATTTGATGCGAGATGAATTTATAGTCAGGTTAGAGCGAGCGCAAGCGAAGGATCCGCATATCGAAGCTATTAGAAAAGTGCTGGAATCCAATCCTAATTACGATGGCTATGTGTTAAAAGGATCGTTGCTGTTCAAAGGAGTTGCCGGAAGAGAGCTGTTATGTATACCAAGAGCGATGGAATCAGAAGTCATTCGAACTGTGCACGAACGGAGTCATTTTGGCGTACGAAAGACGATATTCCAAATTGAGAACGAATACTACATCTTGAGTTTGAAGAAGAAGGTGGAGAGTTGCATTCAAAACTGTGTGCGGTGCATCCTAGCAAGTCGCAAAGCCGGAAAGCAAGAGGGGTTGCTGCATTGTCTAGAAAAGGGTGATCAACCATTGGACACTCTTCACGTGGATCACTTGGGGCCGATGGATGCCACCAGTAAGTCATACCGCTATATTTTTGTTGTTGTGGATGCTTTCTCGAAATACACTTGGCTGTTTCCGACGAAAACGTTGTCTACCGATGAAGTCTTGAGGAAGTTCGCCGAGATCCAGAGAAGCTTTGGAAACCCGAGACGGTTAATCAGTGATCATGGAGCTGCCTTTACGTCCGCAGCTTTTAAGGAGTTCTGTGACCGGGAAAACATACATCATGTGATAACAACTACAGGAGTGCCGCGTGGAAATGGGCAGGTTGAACGAGTCAACGCCAATATAGTGCAAGCTTTGAAGAAGCTGGCTATCGAGCATCCTGAGAAATGGTTCAAGTATGTGGACCGTTTGCAATTCGCGCTGAATACGAGTTTCCATAGAGCTACAAAAACTACGCCGTTCGAGCTACTCTTTGGGGTACGAGGCAGGGGTGCAGAGCATACTGAAATTCGACAGATGATAGAGGAACTACACGTGCAACATTTTAATGCCGAGAGAGACCAGAGACGAATCGAAGCCAGAGAACACACCCAGAAAATTCAAGAGGAGAACCGCCAGCAATACAATAAGAGACGTAAGCCGGAAAACATCTATAAGGTGGGAGACCTTGTCGCTATCAAAAGAACGCAGTTTGTTGTTGGAAGAAAGCTAGCCAGTGAGTTTTTGGGTCCGTACGAGGTTACGAAGGTGAAAAGAAATGGGCGATACGATGTTGTCAAAGCCAGTGCCAGTGCCGAGGGTCCGAAGATAACTAGTACAAGTGCTGACTACATGAAACCGTGGCGCCGTTATGCCGACTATGAAGACGAAGGTTCTTCATCCGAGACGGATGAAGTTCAGGATGGCCGAATGTGGGAAACGAGCTGTGCTGGCAACCCGGAACGAGTGGCCTGCTAGACGACACAGACGAGATAACGGGTGATTGAACAACTGGTTAGCGAGCTCAAACACATAGCAGACGGATGTTGAAGAAGATTCGTATCGAAGACGTCGTGAGAGGCAGTTTAGCAGAGAGCCGTTCCCATCATTCTTAAAATTCATATTGTTTTCATTTACAAGTCCGCATCACTATATTAAATAAATATCTTTTATCGAATCAACATCATCGTTATTATTACAATCCCACATATATATATATATACGAGGTGTGTTCAAAAAGTATCGCGAATTTTGAATTTTCGCGGGTTACGTATATTCGAATTTCGATTTTTTTGTGGCGTTATGTTGGTACTCATGTCTGTCACTTATGCCGACAAGCTCGGCCATTTTGAATGTTCACTTGATTGGTGATAGCTGCTTTACTTGCACGTGTTTTCAATCGTCTTCGATTTTTACTTATTCAAAAAAATGGATCAAAGAACGTGTATCAAATTTTGTGGGAAAAACGAAATTAAGTGCGCGGATGCATTCTGAATGTTGACTGTGGCATACGGAGAAGCTACCTTGGACCGAAGCAACGTTTATCGGTGGTACAAAATGTTTTTAGAAGGCCGAGAAGATGTGAACGACGAAGAGCGTGCCGGACGCCCGAGCACTTCAACAACAGACGAAAAAATTAATGAAGTGGAGAAAATGGTATTGGCCAATCGTCGAATCACCGTTAGAGAAGTTGCTGAGGACCTAAACATATCGATTGGCTCGTGCCATTCGATTTTTATCAACGATTTGGGCATGAGACGGGTCGCCGCGAAATTCGTACCAAAATTGCTCAATTGCTAATGAGATGTTAAACTCTGTCCGCGACGAACCAAATTTGCTCCAGAGGGTCATAACTGGTGACGAATCGTGGGTTTATGGTTATGACTTGAAAACCAAAGCTCAATCATCTCAATGGAAGCTGCCGCATGAACCAAGACCGAAAAAAGCGCGCCAAGTTCGGTGGAATGTGAAAGTTTTGCTGACAGTTTTCTTCGATTGCAGGGGCGTGGCGCATCATGAGTTCTTGCCACAGGGAAGAACGGTCAATAAGGAATATTACCTGCAAGTTATGCGCAATTTGCACGAAGCAATCCGCCAGAAACGCCCGGATTTGTGGGAGAACAAAAATTGGCTTTTGCACCACGATAACGCCCCTGCTCACACATCGTTGCTTGTGCGCGACTTTTTGGCCAAAAACAACATACTAATGATGCCGCAGCCACCGTATTCCCCAGATCTGGCCCCCTGTAACTTTTTCTTGTTTCCTAAACTGAAGAGGCCCATGAAAGGACGACGTTACGCTACGCTTGACGAGATAAAGACGGCATCGAAGGAGGAGCTGAACAAGATTAAAAAATATGATTTTTTGAAGTGCTTCGAAGATTGGAAAAACCGTTGGCACAAGTGTATAATATTTCATGGGGATTGCTTTGAAGGGAACCAAATAGATATTCATGAATAAATAAATAATTCTTGAAAGAAAAACAAAATTCGCGATATTTTTTGAACACACCTCGTATATATATATAACTATTATCGGACCGAAAAACATCAATATGTTATCGCGTAACACAGGGAATCCCCGGTTTGTTCTGTACGGATACTTTTTCTGGTCTATTGTATTGTCATAAATTGATTTTATTTGAGTTTCAAGTCTTTTTAAATAGTAAGTATTATGAAACATACTGGGAACCATGCAAAAGTGTGTAATGAATCATGCGACGCCGCTGGTGACCACTACCAGCACACTTTGCTGCTAGGTGGCTTGTCATTTTACGTTGGTTGCGACCAGTGCACATCCCACGTCTATTTTATCGTGGGATGCCAACAGAATTTTGACAGCCACATGGTAGCTGGGTGTGTGGGTAGCGAGTGCCATCGAGAGGAATTGCTTTTATCGCAGCGGGATTTTTGTGTGCAAATTCTATTGTGAGTTTTGTGGATAAAGTGAAGATTCTGTGTTACAACCTAAACCCAAACGTAAACATTTCAGACCGATAAAATCAGTGCGCCGCTAATGCTTAGCCATTTTGCAAGTGGTCGTGTATAAAAAGGCGATAAATATGTGATGCTTTCGCCAATCCGTCGTTTGAAATTCATACGCTCGATACATGTCTGCCACGATTGCAATGAGGATTCACCCTTAGAATGTCTCAAGTCAGCATTGACGATGCGTTATGCAAGCACTGTCTTATCTATCCCAAGAATCGTGTTAAGGTTATGTGATTGAGAGCAATCACGATGGAGCTTGAATGCTTACTAGCTTCTGCATGATTGATCTTTGCCATGCTACCGGGGTAAGAGGACGCAATTTCGTAAAATGCTGGATTGCGCCTTGGGTTAGCATTCTAATGGTCGTAAAAGCATTCTGAGGGGTAAAACGAATATTTTTAAGACTGATGCTAAGTTGATTTGATCAGAGTTTAAAAATTGATGTGTACAATTATGAACGTACATTTCTTTTTTTTCCTTGAGAATAAAACAGAACAATTGAAGATACAAACATTGAAAAACAAATGAAAGAAAAAGATAGATTTTACTTAATTGCTATTGAAGTTAAAAAAAAAACTGGAACGTAAAGCAGTAACGAACATAATGTTCAATGACATAAAAGCTAATAATGAAACAAATTTCAAATTTTGAAACTAAAGAAATGTGTGGTTTTAAAAGCAAAGCATGTTTCTCGAAATACATTGAGTCAAACAATGGTTCTGAAATCAAATAAATCATGGACATGAGGAAGTTGTTAATCGAATAAGAAAAACAATTAAGAAAAATACCTATTCTTCGTTTTCCACATTAAAAATTTAATCCATTTACTAGTATTTGTAAAATGTTATTGAAGTAATATTTATGCTATGTGGCGTAACAAGGAAACAAAATCTATAAAAATGCTAAATCTTTCGCAATCAGTGGATTTTCAACTAAGAAAAGGATATTGAATTGACTTTTATTAGCCTTTGTAACAAATGTCTCGATGTATGTAATGAATGATTCGAGAACATAGTTTCTTTGTTATTTAATGATGTTTTACATTCGGTGTTCAGTCAATTCAATGAAAATAAAATCTTCGACTAATTCAAAAGCTCGATTCGAAGCGCACACAGATAATCCCAATTTTTGCAAAGTTAATTGCTTTCATGGTTAATAATTAAAATTAGGAAGCAAAAGAGTACATTTACAAGCAAGAAAAAAATTATATTTGTTCAAAAACAACATAAATTTAAAATCATATTTCCATGTAAAACTATTTTTATGCACGTCGTGAATTCTTCAGCCAAAACAAAGCGCGCATTACGTTTCTAAATTCTAAATCTAAATTCTAAACCTAAATTGTCGTAATATCATTTTCTTTGCATGCGCGTCTTGAAGTCAAAACAAAGATCGTTTTACTTTCCTAAAATCTGAAAACTTCAAGACGTGCATGCATATGATTGTACATCGCAAGCGATATGATATGTTCCCATGAATGATGTTAGATCGTGGGAGCATGATCGTGTCGCTGGCGATCTGACTAAAGTACATGTATGTACATACACTTGTGCATGGTCAGCGATATTCTCGCTCATGGAAAATGTTGAACCGTGGGAGCGAGTAATATCGCTGACAAATTAGTTTAAGTTGTAAATAATATGTATAAAAAGAATAGACGATTAATAAACCATGTCATTTGCTTTGTTAACGTCAAGTGTTTAACTTCATCTGACCACCTCGCAGAGTTTCGGTATTGGACCGAAAGTCAATTAGTTCAGCAGACAGATACTGTATTTGACTGCCAATTATCCTATAAATTAAAGAAATCACTGCTTTAAACAGACAGATTTTTGAATCTGGCTATCATTTTTTAACTTCTAAAAATAAAATCAAGCGGCAAAAGAAAAGCCTTTTGTCGCTATATAAACATTTTGGTGACCCCGACGTGATCCTTGCTA
This sequence comes from Odontomyia ornata, assembly GCA_963969285.1. Taxonomy (NCBI): domain Eukaryota; kingdom Metazoa; phylum Arthropoda; class Insecta; order Diptera; family Stratiomyidae; genus Odontomyia; species Odontomyia ornata. The sequence continues at coordinate 138,119,308 of OZ017740.1, forward strand.
TCACTTTGAAGATTGAGATTCTTCACCCGAACAGAATTTTAGAAGAATTCGTTCGGATCAATTCAATTTGTTTTTAGACTTTTTTCGCAGCTTAGTGCTGAATATCTCTCCTCTGGTCAATTGATTACCAAAAGTTAAAAATAAAATGGAAGATCTAGCCAAAGAACAAGATCAAACTGGCTATGAAATTGAGCGGTTGATAACGAATTACCGCAAGGATGGTCCAACTAGAAGAACGGCGATATATCTGAAAAGAAGACTCGCCGAGTTAGAAGATCTGTGGGAGCTGTTTTGTTCGAGAAATGAACAACTTCAGCCATACGCTGCAACATGCACCGACCATCCTTATTTCGCCAGAAACTATTTCTCGGTCATACAACGAGAATATATGACCGCAAGAGATGCGATAACCGGTCTCTTGAAGGAGGACAATAGGGAGGAACCGGCTCTCAAGGCTTTAAGCCCAAAAGCAGCTGCTGCCTCCACCGACCCTAGTCAAGAAGTTGATCAGCCGACCATGACAACAGTTAAAAGGTTGGATGAACATTTGGAAGGGCTACAAGGTCAGCTAGAGGCAACGATTAGTTCCATCGAGTACACAATCGATGGGATTTACAGGGCGTCTCCATCACAACCCAGAGTCTACTATGAGGTTAAAACCGGTACAGTAACAAGATACTGGGAGGAACTGCGAGACGTACATAGAACCTTATGCAGATCCCAAGGCGGAAGTGTTATATACAGCCAAGCTGATCTCAACAAGATCGAAGAACGCATACAGGATGCCCTTATATTCTTAGCGACAAGTAAAGAAAGGGCAGCGCCAATAACAAATGCAGCCGCCAATACTCAGCCACATGTTAAGTTGCCAGAAATGTCCATACCAAAGTTTGATGGAGACTACGCGCAATGGACATCTTTTCATGATCTTTTTCATCAGATCATTGATTCGCAACCTCTTGGTAATGCCCAAAAGATGTGGTATCTCAAGTCCAATTTATTGGGTGAGGCAGATCGGCTTCTAAAACATATGCCAATATCCGAAGAAAACTATGCAGATGCGTGGACCATTCTTCGAAACCGCTATGACAATCAAAGGTTAATGGTGTCCACCTTTCTCGATAAATTACTATCACAACCGGCAATCATCGCTGAGTCAGCTAGATCGATCAAATTGTGTCATGACACCACGAAAGAGTGTATATTGGGTTTGAAGAGCATAAAAATTGATACCACCAACTGGGACCCAATCTTGCTCCATATGCTTATAAAGAAGCTCGACAAGACGTCTCATAATTTATACGAACAATCCATAAAATCACCACGGGAATTGCAATCACTGGATTCCTTCCTAAAGTTTTTAGAACTTAGGTTCCAAGCGTTAGAAGCATTGGGTGGCGAACAACGTAACATTAACAAGATCCAACCAAAAAAGGTTTCAGCACTCGTGTCAACAAATCAGCCGACGCCAGAGCCGTGCAAGAATTGTGGAGGCACTCATAAGATTTATGCCTGTGAAAGCTTCAAAAGGCTTGGCATATCTGACCGCATAAAAAGGGCCAAACAATTGAAGATCTGTCTAAATTGCTTGCGCTTTGGACACAAAAGTACAGAGTGTGGGTCTCGAGCTTGTTTAAAGTGCAACAAGAAGCACAACACCCTGTTGCATAAGGACGAAGGTACCATGACAACAACAACCAAACAAGTTCCGCCAAGGTTCGTAGGTGAGCCTAAAGAAAAGGCATCTTTAGCAGCCGAAGCAAGGAGATCCGAGGTACTTCTGAGCACGGTGATTGTCCAAACCCCAGACAACAATGGGCGGATGGTGGACTTGCGTGCAATTTTGGACAGTGGCTCACAAGTGAATTTAATCACTGAAGCTGCCTTAAGGAAACTCAACCGTAAGGCGCAAACGTCTAACATCTCAATAACTAGCATTGGCGGAATTATCCAAAAAGCTAATAGACAGCTAAGTTTGCCGATCCAATCTAAGAAGACAAGCTTCCAGATTTAGCTGAATGCATACGTCGTAAATCAGATAACATCTCAACAACCCTCAGAATCGTTCAGGGTAGATGATTGGCCAATACCAGGAAACATTTCACTTGCGGATCCAGGTTTTAATGAAGCAGGACCAGTAGATATGCTCATTGGTGTGGAATATTATTATCAGCTGTTGGCAATTGGTCAAATTAAGCTTGGTGAAGCTCTACCCATCTTACAAAATACCGTATTTGGATTGGTAATTGGCGGCCGATTCAACAATTCTCGAAGTAATGTTAATCACAAAAAGGCAGCAACCTGTGGAATGTACCGCACAGAAGGACGTAACCTTGACGCAGACCTGGAAAAATTTTGGAGAATAGAAGAAAACGAGAAACCAACCGTTACGATGGCCTCAAAAGAGCGGCAGTGTGAAGCCCATTTTAAGCAACACTTGAAGAGATCTAGCGAAGGGCGTTTTATAGTCCGGTTACCGTTCGACAAAGACCCTAAGGAATTGGGACAAACCAAGGATATGGCATTAAAACGATTCTTACAGCTCGAGAAACGATTACATAAAGACACAGAAGTCAAAAAGGCCTATCAAGATTTCATTGAAGAATACATAAGGTTAGGTCACATGACCGAAGTCGAAAGGCCTGATTTCTCGATGCCACATTGTGTACTAGCACATCATTGTGTGCTCAAACCTGACAGTACCACGACCAAACTACGTGTAGTGTTCGATGCTTCAGCTAAGTCCACCAACAATACTAGCTTGAATGATATTCTCCACACAGGGCCCACCATACAAGACGAGCTGTTTACGACTCTACTTAGATTTCGTCTATTTAAATACGTTTTTTCTGCCGACATTGAAAAAATGTATCGGCAAATTTGGATTGACAAGGAAGATCGGCCCTACCAGATGATATTTTGGCGGAACCACCCAAGTGATAGACTACGCTGTTATGAACTAAATACTGTAACTTACGGCACCACCGTGGCCCCATATTTGGCAACCAAATGTTTAGAGCAATTGGCTGTAACATCAAAACTCAAACACCCGTTAGGAAGTCAGGCGATTCAGAAGGACTTCTATATGGATGACTTACTAACCGGTGCAAACAGTTTATCAGAAGCGCTCCAAAAGAAGGAAGAAGTCCAACAGATCTTAAGGTCCGCAGGATTTAAGCTGAGGAAATGGTGCGCAAATCATCCAAATATAATTAAAGACATCGACCCGGTGGACCGAGAGGTGCAATATACCTTAACAGATGGTGCAACGGAACAAGTTAAGACTCTTGGTGTAACCTGGTTACCTACCCAGGATGAACTTATCATTCGAGTTCCACTACATAATTATCCAACAAGGGTGACCAAAAGAACAGCGCTGTCAACGATCGCACATATCTTCGATCCTCTTGGACTCATGAGCCCGGTAACCGTGACAGCAAAAATATTTATTCAAAATTTATGGAAGTTAAAACTGGATTGGGATGCTGCCTTACCCATGGAACTGCACACCAACTGGATGCACTTCCATGAAAGTCTAGAACAACTCAACCAAATCAAAATACCACGACATGTTTTTGGAGCTCGAGTTCCCCATAATACACAACTACACGCATTCGCTGACGCTTCCGAAAAAGCATATGGTGCGGCGGTCTACTTCAGAGCTAATCACTATGATGGAACTACCACCGTGCATTTATTATGTGCTAAAACTCGAGTAGCACCGATTAAAACCATCACTATCCCTCGTTTGGAATTATGTGCTGCAAAGCTTGCAGCAGATCTGGGGCATCGTCTTCAGGCTGATCTGAACATTCCTGGACAATCTTGCTTTTTTTGGACGGATTCAGAAGTCGTGTTACACTGGCTAAATAGTGATGCAGCTTCATACCAGACGTTTGTTGCCAACCGAATTGCCGGCATCCAGCAATACTCCACATCTAATCAATGGCGTCACATTAGTTCAAACTGTAACCCAGCGGATTTAGCTTCTCGAGGCACCACTCCGGCCAAGCTAAAGGAAAACTCATTATGGTTTTATGGGCCTTTATTTCTCCACGGACATCCTGATATGTGGCCTACTAAACACATAGGCAAAGAAATTGAGCTGGAGAAGAAAAGGAGTAGGAGTGTTTTTGTGGCTACTGAAGGAGATTCACACTTTATACATCAGATAAATCATGGTAACTCCTTCCGCAAACTCAAATGCATAGTGGCATTGGTCATTCGCTTCACCAGAATGATCCGTAGGAGGGACGCATCCAACCGGGAGAACAACCTATCAACCGTATCAGAGCTGGAAGAAGCTTCGTCCGTGATAATTAAGGAGATCCAGAGACAGGAATTCAGTGAAGAGATTAAATCTCTTCAAGCCACAAAGCAGCTCAGTTGCAGCAATCGCCTTAGCAGTCTTACACCTTTCTTGGATCACGACGGGTTGCTGAGGGTAGGTGGAAGACTCGAGCATTCAGACTTGGAGTATAGCCAGAAACATCCCTTACTTCTCCCTTACGCCCATCCTATCACAAAACTCATCCTTACTCAAATACATAAGGATCATCAGCATGCAGGCGCTCAGGCATTATTGGCATTCGCTCGACAACGCTATTGGCCTATTAAAGGGAAAACCTTAGCACGTTCCGTGGTACAAAATTGTGTGATATGCGCCAGAGCGAAACCTAAATTAATGTCCCAATTAATGGGCGATCTACCGGCAGATAGAGTGCTTCAGGCAAGACCTTTTTTGAACACGGGCGTTGACTTTGCTGGGCCGTTCTACACGCATTTCAAAGGTCGTGGCAAGCAACCTCACAAATCGTACCTAGCAGTATTCTGCTGCTTTTCTACAAAGGCCGTACATTTTGAACTGGCCACGGAACTAACAACGGAAGCATTTATTGGCGTGCTTAAACGATTCGTATCCCGACGGGAAAATTGCCGCAATATCTACTGCGATAACGCGACCAATTTTGTGGGTGCCAACAACCAGCTGTGGGAATTGAAGCAACGAATGCAGGAAAAAGAATCACAGGAAACAATAAGCAAGTTCTGCACTAACAAAGGGATGGACTTCCACTTCATCCCCCCTAGAGCACCACACTTTGGTGGACTATGGGAGGCGGCCGTCAAGTCCGCCAAGCACATCATCGTCAAAAACCTAGCCAATGAAACCTGACATACGAAGAATTGGAAACAATCGTCGTAGAAGCAGAAGCCATCCTAAACTCACGTCCTCTGACTCCTTTATCCTCGGATCCAAACGATCTCCAGGCCCTGACCCCAGGTCATTTTTTGATAGGCGAGCCACTTACAAGTATCGTGGATGTCAACGCAGAAGTGCCTCGACTACCTTTGGGACATCGTTGGAAGATGGTCATGGACTTGAAATATCGATTTTGGCAAAGATGGTCCACAGAGTATCTGAATGAGCTGCAACACAGATACAAATGGAAGCAACAACGCAAAAATGTCACGCCTGGAATGATGGTCATTTTGAAGGAGGATAACCTGCCGGTGTTAAAATGGCCTTTAGGCAGGATTATCAACACTATAACAGGGAATGATGGATTAGTCAGAGTTGCCGACGTAAAAACGGCGTCTGGGATGCTAAGGCGGCCCATCCATAAATTAGCACCCTTGCCGGTAGAGGAACAACCATTAACAGAGGAGGATAAGCATACTGAACCCTCTACCTCAACATATGGATTGGTCAATAAGCCTGATAATGGGCAAGGTCAGAATCATGATGGGCCATCAGGGACTAAAAGGTTACGACTAGGGAATCTGTGCCTGCAGATACTACTGGTAGTAGGACTTATTTTACCATCTCCTGCCCTATCGATTAAAATACAACCATTTAAAACAGCCCCAGGCTTATATGTCGAAAATCTAGGGCCAGCTCATTTGGTCCTCAATGAGTGGAAGCTGGTCGTATATTACGACTTAACATCATACTGGAAGGAGCTGGATGCGGTCAACTTGGGAATTAACCAACTGCTGTTTCTAAATCGTCTATTGAACCAAGATACTGCATGCCATGACATCATTCAGCAGTTTTAGGCACTGGTAAAAGAAGCTGAAAAAATTAACCAGTTGATGCAACGTGATACATATGAAAGAAAGAGACTGAAAAAACGTGGTGCGCTCAATGTGATAGGAAACATAGCCAGTGCTCTCTTTGGAGTTCTTGATTCTGACTACGCCGAACACATGGCCAATGTAATCGACCGGCTGCAAGATAGCGATCAGTACCTTTTCGGATTATTCAAAAACCAAACATCAGTAATAAATTCTACAGTAAATATTATGGCTGAGGCACAACGACGCAATGAACAACGCCTAAGTGAGCTAGAAACCGCCATGAATAAAAATATCCAACGTACAAACAATATAACCCAAGAGATGCGCAGGCAAAACATCCTCCAGTCCTTTACCCTGTCAGCCACTCAGTTGATGCTAACCTTAAACAATTATCAGCGAATTCAAGCCGCGCTCTGGGAGTCATTTATCGATACAAATCATGGCAAATTAAATTCGTTACCCCAGAGCAATTACAGTCAACCATTGCATCGATAAAAGAAAATCTACCCACTACTGTTCGACTGCCCATATCATCGGGAGACTTGGCTGGCTTCTACCGGATAATTACCATTCACGGATGTTCACTGAAAAAGAAAATGATATTTCTATTAAAAGTGCCATTAGTATCCTACGACCAGTATGAAATCATCCACTTCATAGCAGTTCCAATGATAGTAAACGGAACTTCAGCGGAAAAAGAGCTTCGTGTAGAATTTATGATTGTAAATTTACATCGAGACAACTACTATCCGATTACAGAAAATGAATTGAAGTCCTGTAGATCTGCCAGTAAACTCAATTATCTTTGCAATCAAGTGCGACCCTTATATCGACGAGGATCTGAAGTAGCGGCATGTGAAATTAGTTTCGTCAATCAACTAAGCAGAGACCATAAATGCCATCTTCAACGAGTTACCGAGCTAAAAAGGTGGATTCCCTTAACCACCCCAAACCACTGGATCTACTATATGGACGAGGCCACAATAGTCAACATAGACTGCGGGAAGGAGATCTCATCAATATCATTGAATGGCTCTGGAATCCTTGAACTACCGGAAGATTGCTCCGTAAAAGAAGAAACCTTAACCATCCAGGCCCATAAAATATTCCCTTCCTCCCTTAAAACTCATTTTATTCCCGTTAGAAATAACATGACGCAGCGTTTATTCAAACCTGAGCCGCAAGAACTTGCAACGATTCCAGTTTACAATGCATCCGAGCAGGAGAGTCTCTATCAGCTACAACAATCAATCAAAACCCTCCTGACTGCGGAATTACGACCTACCAAGCCCCAAGGTCAAGACATCCATCAGTTTGCAGTGGGCTATACTGGACTGTTTATCGGCAGCCTAGTTGTAATATACTTAGCCTGGTTTCATCTTTGCCGTCGACGTGAAACCCCAGCATCAATTACTGCTCCAACACCAGCCCCCCGATCGATACCAGCAGAAGCATTCAGTTTGCGCCTAACAGGTTAAACTGCCGTTTAACGCCGGGAGAATGTTCAAAAACAACATAAATTTAAAATCATATTTCCATGTAAAACTATTTTTATGCACGTCGTGAATTCTTCAGCCAAAACAAAGCGCGCATTACGTCTCTAAATTCTAAATCTAAATTCTCAACCTAAATTGTCGTAATATCATTTTCTTTGCATGCGCGTCTTGAAGTCAAAACAAAGATCGTTTTACTTTCCTAAAATCTGAAAACTTCAAGACGTGCATGCATATGATTGTACATCGCAAGCGATATGATATGTTCCCATGAATGATGTTAGATCGTGGGAGCATGATCGTGTCGCTGGCGATCTGACTAAAGTACATGTATGTACATACACTTGTGCATGGTCAGCGATATTCTCGCTCATGGAAAATGTTGAACCGTGGGAGCGAGTAATATCGCTGACAAATTAGTTTAAGTTGTAAATAATATGTATAAAAAGAATAGACGATTAATAAACCATGTCATTTGCTTTGTTAACGTCAAGTGTTTAACTTCATCTGACCACCTCGCAGAGTTTCGGTATTGGACCGAAAGTCAATTAGTTCAGCAGACAGATACTGTATTTGACTGCCAATTATCCTATAAATTAAAGAAATCACTGCTTTAAACAGACAGATTTTTGAATCTGGCTATCATTTTTTAACTTCTAAAAATAAAATCAAGCGGCAAAAGAAAAGCCTTTTGTCGCTATATAAACAATATTAAAAGAAAATAAATATAATAAATTGCTCCGAGGTTTAATGTTAATCGATCTATTGAATATTATTTACACGTTTATATATATATATGAACTAATAAATAAAAATTAGAATTTAATTTTGACGATAAAGAAGAAGAAAAGATGCTTAACCTATAGTCGAAAATTTATTGTTAGATGGAAATATTAAACGAAACAATTTTACAATACATACAACCTGGAGCAAGAATGGTTGATGAACAAGCAATGAATTTAACGTGAAAAGCTCTTCAAAGAATGTTTTGTTTTAGAAGTTCCAATGTCTTGCTTATCCTCTCCCGGCTAGAATTTTCATACAAGATTTGGAGTGGAAAGAAGTAGTGAAGAATAAGAAGCTTGATTTAAAAAAAAAAATATTAAAAATATCAAAAATAATATTAAGTACCCACATATTTTAATTCCGTTCAAAACATACAATATTGTATTGACAATTTAAACGTTTGTATATTAATTTGCCATTTTACTATTATTGGTTTGAAAAAAAAAAACGTTTTTGTATAATTTCAAACTTTTCTCACAATTGAATTTTAAAAACGAAAATTTTAATCGTGTAATCTTTTTATTTATACGTATGTGCTCGATTGAACGTTACATGTAATCATAGTAAAAAAAAATATATTGTACACTTACCCTGAAAGCAAAAATATAAAAGCCACACTTAAATAACAAAATGAATTGCTAACGAAAAAACACGACTTTCCTTTCCAGTGGCTCTTCTTTTCAGCGGGAAATGAGGTGCTGGGTAAGTATGCCGTCGCGAGGGTAGGGTTTGAGAAAATCTGCTGAAGTCGGTTTCGCGTTGCGCGCGGTACGCGGTACCTTAGTTGATTTTGATTTTTTTTTAGCGTAGCTTTTTTCGGAATTACGTTAACGTAGTGTATTTTTCGGTACCGCGTCGGAAATTCGGGAACGCGAAGTAAAGATTAGATCTTTGTTTTTTTTAGACTGGTTATAGGAAGAAATACGGAGTAACGTAAAGTAGGTTTCCTCTCCGTATGGTTTTGTTTTGTGACGCGTTTGAAAACGGGCATGTATAGGTGGCTGAATAATGTAAATGAGCGTAACCCATTCGGAGACCCGCGACCGAAATCCTCTCCGATCTAGCTGGCCGACAAGCAGCCACCGCGTGAATGGGTTACGGTGTACGGATTGGTTGACCGGTTGGTACCGTCCGTTGGCACTACTCAGACTTAACGTCTAGAACCGATGAGAGGTCGGTTCCTCGTTCGCATGTAGACATAAAATCATTACAAGTGTAGATTTTATGATATAAAAGAAAGCATTCATTAAGTAGACATATTCTTTTTAATACAACGATAACTTTGTTATCTTGTTAATTTGCATGTACAGATACTTTTTCTGGCAAGTGTATGTATGTTCAGAATAGCACGCTTATTGATTACTATAAATAGAAGATATATAGATATATACCTATATACATATATATATATATATATATATATATATATATATATATATATATATATATATATATATATATATATATATACATATATACATATATATATATATATATATATATATATATATATATATATATATATATATATATATATATACGAGTGTATATATATATATATATATGTTTACATATATATATATATATATATATATATATATATATATATATATATATATATCAGGAATTAAACCATTTTAAAAATGGCGATCAACTGGTGTCGGGGCCGAGGTAAACTATTAAGGGTTGAAGTGCTTGTTCGAAGAACAAATTGGGCCGGGCAAAAAACGGACGGACTTTTAGAGACTTCGTCTTTACCGACAATTCTTATGGCCCGCAAATAGCGGTAGGGCATCCAGATGGAAGCGGTGCCCCCTCGCACCTTCCCACTCGGATCAAGATCCAAACGTAGACGTGGCAATGTATTTCCCTTTAGAGTGAAAAACTCATACAAACATAATTTGCATGGCTCTTTCCCTCAAATGTGGAATACAAACGAAAGCAACTTATGCCAAAGCGTTATGCAATGAAATCACATAACTCTATGTCATAAAAGGGTACTCGAGCGGAAGGGTACTCGAGCGGAAGGCCACTCTACCCGGCAAGAGCCTCTATTAAGCGAAAAGAAGGGAAGAGCGCGCCCGATGGCTAGCCCATTTTAGAGGAGGTACCTGCCATAGATGATGGTCCTATACCCGGTCAGTTTTCAAAAAAGGAAAGACCGAGTTTCTTCTAACATTAACTAAACATATAAAATTCAAAATAAAATAAGTTATACTCGTACATTGTAGCCTGGTTAGCGAACTATATTCTTTTTTACTAAAGAGCAAAAGTTTGGAGTTATTCCGCAATATTGTATACATATAAAGGGTTTTTCAATAAGAGGTGTTATTTTGAATAGCCCGCTATTTCGGTCGATGTCACTTTTAAAGCTGTCATTTTTTGACATTTGACAAGTAGAAACTACGCCATTAATAAAAATGGAACGATACACGCTTCAACAACGCATTGAAATAATTAAAATTCACTATAAAAATGGCGAAAATTTGGCAGAGACGGTTCGTAAAACTCGAACATATTTGGATCGTCGTGAAGCACCTTGTCGGACCGCAATACAGAAATTGGTGGAAAAATTTGAGCCGTTGGGACAACTTAGTGATGTGAAGAATAAAACCCGTGCACGTCACTCAAGAACAGCCGAGAATATTGCTGCTGTAGTATTGAAGAAAACCCAGGTTTGTCCATTCCTCGTCGTTCTTTGGAATTAATCATTCCACAAACGTCATTACACCGTATTTTGCATAAAGATTTGGGTCTTAAGGCTTATAAAGTTCAGTTAACACAAGAACTCCAGCCAGTCGATCATCAACAATGTCGTGTCTTTGCTGGTTGGGTCCTTGAAATGCATGAAAATGATCCGGAATTCCATTGAAAACTCATCTTGAGTGATGAGGCCCATTTCCACCTAGGTGGTTTCGTCAACAAGCAAAATTATCGCATCTAGGGTTCGAAAAACCCAAGAGGTATTGTTGAAAAGCCTCTCAATCCTCAACGTGAGACTGTTTGGTGCCGTTTATGGTCCGGTGGAGTCATTGGACCTTACTTTTTCGAAAATGAGGCTGGAGCAACAGTTACGGTGAATGGATTCCGCTATCGAGAGATGATTAATGATTTTTCATGGCCGGAGTTTGATGGTATTGATCTGGATAACGTTTACTTTCAACAAGGCGGCGCCTCGTGCCACACAAGCAACGAAACCATTGACCTTTTACGGGAAAAGTTTTCGGACCGTGTCATCTCTCGAAGGGATGATCACAATTGGCCACCGAGATCTTGTGATTTAGCACCTTGTGACTTCTTCCTTTGGGGCCACGTGAAAAAGAAGGTCTACGCCAACAGCCCAGCGTCGATTCAAGACCTCAAAGATGGAATTCGTGAGGCTATCGAGAACATAGGGCAGCCACTTTGCGATTTGGTTACGGAAAATTTCATGAGAAGGATATGGTCCTGTAAGCGTGGTCGTGGTGGTCATTTGCCTGATGTTATTTTTGACTATTAACGGCATACCTTGCTCTTCATAATGAAATAAACATCCGATCATTTATATTAAAAAATGGCTTTTTTCTTTTAATATCCCTCTGCAGCTGTGCATCCTGTTGTCTTACCTAATCATCTTCTCTTTCCAGGGTCCTTTGTTTGTACAGATGTATATGAAGTCGAATCTTTGATCAATTCTCTTGATCCTAATATTAGCCCTGGGCTGGATGATTTGCCAAACAGATTTGTAAAGTTGTTAGCCTCATCGCTTAGTTTTCCTTTATTTCTCCTCTTCAATCTGAGTTTGGATACTGGTATTTTCCCTAACCCTTAGAAAACAGCTGTGCCTGTTTTTAAAAGTGGTAATCCTACGTCAGTTTCCAATGATCGCCATATTTCCTTACTGTCTTGCTTTACAAAGTTACTTGAACGGTTAGTTCATAATCGACTCTCAAACTCATTAGCTCCTATTCTTGCTCCAGGGCAGCATGGCTTTCTCAAAGGATACTCAACTACCTCTAATTTAATGGAGTTCACAAACAGTATTGCAAAAGCATTGAATAACCAACTGCAAGTTGATGAGATCTCCACAGATTCCAAGGCCTTTGACACTGTGAATCATTTACTTCTTTGTCGTAAACTTGAAGTTCTTTCCATCTCGAGTGCTCTTCTATCTTGTGTCATCTTGTCTATCGAGTCGTCCCTGTCGAGTAAGTCTCTCTGGTACTACGTCTAGTCCTTTTTATCCTTCATCTGGCATTCCACAAGGTTCAATTCTTGGGCCTCTTCTCTTTCTGTTGTTCATAAATGATCTTCCCTTTGTAATTAATTCCTCTTGCCTCTTGTATGCTGATAAATTCAAAGTTTTTCGAGCAGTCATATCCCATTTAGACTCCGAACTGATCTGAATGCTCTAAATAAATGTTGTGCTTCAAACTATTTATGTTTTAACACTACTAAATGTCATAAAATGACTTTTTCTCTCAAGGACTATCCTATTAATTTTAATTATATATTAAATGATACTTTACTCTCTGAAGTGTTCAGTCATAAAGACCTTGGAGTAAGTTTTGATCCAAAACTCAAATTTGATGCACATATTTTAAATGTGATTACTAAGCCGTCTAAAGTTTCCGGGTTTATCTTCAGACATGTACATAAATTCAATAGCATCTCTTCTTCTGTCCGTCTATTTGTGTGTCTTGTTCGCCCTTTGCTTGAATACTGTTCTGTTATCTGGTCCCCCGATATTCCTACCTCGTGCATTCTTTAAAAACTGTCCAAAGAAAATTTACGCATTTTCTTTTCATTTAGTTTAATTTGTCGTATCAGCCCTATGAAAGTCGTTTATGCTTCCCATCTCTTCCATCTTTAATATCCCGACGAACTTATTTAGACCAACGTTTTTTGTATAAACTCTGCTACCATCAAGTCCCGTTAAATATTTTTTTCTGAGCTGCGTTTCCGACAAACATCTCGGATGAATTCTTATTTCGTTACCCCATATGTTAGAACTGATTTATATTTCCATTCACCAATTTTAAGAATCGTACGAAATCATAATAATCTCGAGCTTGGTACTTTCCCCTCTTCTCACATAGCATTTAAGAAAAAACTAAGAGACCTACTACTTGTTTAACTTTCAATTTTCGACATTTTATTATTTTTTTCATTTAAATATTGCTACATTTATTCTTTGCGTTCCATTTTGTTATTGGATTATTCAGTCTGTAAGGTGGGATAAATAAATAAATAAATTCCGATGAAACTGGTACTGCCGCTGTCTGGGTTCAGAATAGTGATTTCCAGGCCTAGAGCTGGGAACGAGGGGATGGTTTTGTGTTTTGTTGCTCAGGGACCACCCTCTTTTGTGTGTACCTAACACTGAACAATCGATTTCATCTTTCCAAGCCAAGCTGAATGCTTTGGAGAGCGCTGTCTCGACCGCAGACGGCAACGTGCTCGTTGGGGGAGACTTCAACGCTGAAGCCATCGAATGGGGCATGCCTCAAACAGATTCGCGGGGAAAACGAATCTTAGAAATGGCAGCCCGGATGGCGCTCGTCGTACTAAACACCGGAAGTATGCCGGCTTTTTGCCGTGTTGGCTGTAAACGAAGCATACCTGACGTGAAATATGCCTCGGAGTCCTTATTACGGAGGATATACAATTGGAGTGTACTAGAGGACTACTCAACCAGTGATCATCAGCGCATTCTGCTTGAGATTAGTGTTGTTGTCTCCCGAAGTCCGTGCTCTCGACTCACTACAATTGGGTAGAAAATCGAAAGGATGGTCGAGAAGTTCGTCGAGGTGCTGGAGGGGGATTTGCAGGTGACGGAAGAAGTAGCAACTCAAGATGTGGTGAACTCAACTATGAGTACCATCACGATTACCTGCAACGCTTCTATGCCCCCCGGCATTCTTCCCCGCCGATCCAGACCGTGTTGACGGTATCCATTGTGAAACAGCTGTCAAGAGTCCACTCTTCACAGAGCCGGAACTAGATGAGACAGTCTTTTCACTGAAAGCGAGGAAGGCTCCGGGTCCAGACGGTGTTCTAGCTGAGGTGTTGCAAGTTGTATATCACCATTGTCCTAACTGTCCCGCAGGGGCAATGCCGCTCGACAAGAGCACTCTTGGAGGCTAGCATTCTTTGGGGAGTTCCGCCCCCACGTACCCGAGGAAATTCCCGCAGCGAGAAAGCCGGTCGACAAGAGCACTCTTGGAGACTAGCATTCTTTGGGGAGTTCCGCCCCCACGTCCCCGAGGAAATTCCCGCAGGGAGAAAGCCGGTCGACAAGAACATTCTTGGAGGCTAGCATTCTTTGGGGAGTGCCGCCCCCACGGACCCGAGGATATGGGGGGCGCCGTGAGGTTCCCTTCTGGGATGACAGGTAACGACTCTGATTGTATCTGGACTACGCTTTGGACAACGAACTGGAATTGACGCTTTGGGCTGGCGGATGTGATGGTTTGGACCTAGTTGCTTTGCACAGTAGCGCCGAGGTGAAACTCGTGTGTGAACGGCTCCAATTCAACTATCATACCGTCTCCGTCCCGGTAAAACCTTGGCAGGCCTCGGAGTACGTTTTAAGTTCGCACCATTGGGTTGGTGGTGTAGGTTCGGTTGAGACGGACTCCCGATTAGCGCTGGTCTGGCTCTGAGCACTTGTCCCCATAAGGGCCCAAAGGCGACTACACCCACGAACCGGAGGTAGCGGCTCCGAGGGGGGACCCAACAAGACTGGAGCAACCAAAAACAAAAGACCAAAAAAATCCAAAAAAAGAAATAAAAAATAATAACAACAACGACGACCCAACCAGCGGTTGCAGCCACGATGTCAACAGTACATCGAGAGCTGTACTAACCACGAAAAAAACGAAGACTAACACGACGACAGTGACGGTAGACGAAAAATGGAGAACAGCAGACAGTCTGGTTCAGACTGAGATTCCTGCGGCGTTCGGGCGCAGCAAAAAAATTATGCGAACGCCCGAGCGTCCTATTAAGGAGAAGCGGGAAACTCTGCGGGATGCTTCAGGTGCCCGAGCAATGGGAGATAACATAAAGAGCACCGAAAATTCGATTGTCACCGCTGCGATCGTTACTGAAGTGACCGATGCAAGTGTCACAAATCCCGACATTGCAACGAAAAATCCAGAAGCCAACGAGGAGATTACGGCACTAAAAACAAAGAGTGACCAGACAGCGCGTGATTGTACCGCCAACGTTGAAAATGCGGCGGAAGTACTGCACTCGGAAACGGAACGCGATAACCTCTCCCAAGGATGGTTGCAAGGTACAATTGCGGCCCAGCGATATGAGGAAGAGAGGCTACTCCGAAAAGCGGCAGATGTTCTGAAAAGAATACAAGCTGCATTCGACTCCCCAAAAATCAGTAAAACAGCAAAGGCAGGGCTCTTTGAACTAGAGGAGCTCCTGCATCGCATAGGGCACTATCGGAGGAGCTGGTTAAGGGCCGAAGATGAACAGAAAGCTAAAGAGGCGCTTGGGGCAAAATCTAAAGGCGACATGCAGATAGCTCCATCATTAAAAGTCAATAAACGAATGGCGTCTAGCCCAATCGAAGGAGATCGGGATAAAAGAAGGAAGGAAGAGGCACTTGATGGGCGTGGAGCACCAGATCAGGGGTTTCAGACAGTGCTTACAAAAGGAGCGAAGAAAGCCGCAAAGAAACTCCTTCAAAAAAAGCTAGAAAGTAAAGTTCGCACGGACGCCCAATTAGAAAAAGACCTGATGCAAAACAGGAGAGGCAGAAGCCCCGACGAAGACTCCGGCAGCAGGCACTGCTTGTAAAGCCCCAAGATGGCCGATCCTACGCGGAGGTACTGCGGGACATCAGGGGAAACGTAAGGCCCGAAGACACCAATACTACCATTAAAGTAGTACGATTAACGCGGTCGGGACACATACTGGTCGAATTCGGAGCAGAGGCCGGCAATAAAGAAGCATTCTGTGACGCAGTAAAGAAAGTCCTCGGCAAAAGCGCAACTATAGCCCCGCTCGAGCCGATGACAACGATCGAAATACGAGACATTGACTGCGTGACGGATCTGACCGAGGTAGAAGAGGCCACCAAAAGGGAATTCCCTAGCGTGGGAACGATCAAAGCGAGACTGACACCAGAAAACAACACGGAACAACACGTCGAACAATTCCTGAACAAGGGCAAAGTACGCATAGGGTGGGTTGTCTGTAGGATACGGCGAAGAGCAACGCCTCTTCAATGTTTCAAATGCCTTGGTTATGGTCACACCACACAAGTATGCAAAGGACCCGATAGGAGTTCCCTATGTTACAAATGCGGTGAAACGGGACATAAAAGGAAAGAGTTGTAATGAATCATGCGAGGCCGCTGGCGACCACTACTAACACACCTTGCTGCTAGGTGGCTTGTCATTTCACGTTGGTTGCGACGGGCGCACATCCCAAGGCAATTTTGTCGTGGGATGTCAAGAGGAATTGACAGCCACATGGCAGCGAAGTGTGTACGTAGTGGCCGCCACCCAAGAAGAAGCAAGAACTGAAAGAAGTAATCTTACAACAGATTTCATTTCAATCCCCGGTGGAAAGGAATAACCGGCTAAAAGGTAAGGAATCGTCCCGACACCGAATTCGTCTATACAATTGCCATTTATCATGTTAAATACGCACAAAATGACAAACGTCAATTGCAGGTATCGACCGATAAATTAGAGTATTACTTCAAATTCAATGACAAATTTGAGATTCATGATGATTTGGAGGTGTAAAACGAATGAGTTTATTGCTTGAACTGGACAAAGGGGAATGCACAAAGGAAAGGAATCGAGAAGGCAAAAGTGTTGCTGCCAAAAGGTTTTTCCACATATATAGAAGCATACGGTCAAGGTCAGGACAATATCGACACAGATGAATGGGACTCGGATTCAAATATTGAAATTTTGGATCATCTTTCGTTGTCAGTACGATCGTTGGATCAATCATCGGATCAGGTTGGCCTTATTGATGAAGGCGATTTAATATCAGAGTGAATTTTTAACGATAAACATACACAATTGCATTCGAGACTTAAATATCAACTTAATCACTATAAAAGCAGAAAAGTATGAAGTCGTAACAAAAATCACGTGAAAGTGTTTGTTAAATGATAATTTATTTTTTATATTAAATTTGTATTGATAAAATTAACGATCGTCGGTTGAACAAACGCTCGCACATACAATCAATTATGTTTCATGTCCGCTTTACGCTTTTTATTATATTAACACAAAATGAGTATAAAACTGGTGAAAAAAAATACTATTACTTTTAGTAGAATATCTTAGTTAGAAATTTAAATTGTATCGAAAGAATCGTTAGTTAGAATGTAGAGAAATTAGAGACTTGTTTAGCGTTAGTTATACGTTACAAACACACACGACAAAATCAGAAGCAACTGTGAAACAAGGAAGAAACCATGCGTAACATATAAATATGACTGGTTTAAATGCTTGAGTTTTAGGATTAAGTTCTTTCGCGGAAATAATCTACATAATCTTCTAGGAAATACATAAAAAGTAAAGAGCACTTCTAATGAGGACTAATTTATACTTTAGTATACATGCGTATATAAAGGCAATTTCCTTGATACAACTGCAGAATCCAAGCCGCCAAGACCCTTTTTATGGCAACTGCTAAGGTACAGTAACATACGCTGATTTCAACCGATGTGTTGAAATTATTTTTCAAATTTTTAAACGGAAAGTTTTACAATACTTCCGAAGATCAAGCAAAGAGTCTAATAGTCTTAAGCATAATGTAAAAAGGAAATGGTTCAATCTTAATTTCATGTTAAAAGTCAAACCTATAAATGATTCCATTTACAAATCTTTAAATAGAGTGTGTTGGAAATTTCCTAGATACAAAAAACGGTGTGTGAAATATATAAAATTACTTCCATGCCATCTACTGCCAATTAGATAGCTCCAAATAGAGCATTCGAATATTGAATTCATTGTCAACACATACTCTCCATGCTTCAATTTTTAAATTTCGAACCTTTTTTCGAACATTGAAATATTTACTCTCTATGCTAGTCAAAATGCACGCTACAATTTTTTTTTTCTGCTAAATAATTGTACAATTATTTTTTAATGATTAAATATGGTTGAGCGCTTCGGAAATGAAATTTTAAAATTAATCCAATGTTTAAACTTAATCAAATTAGCATGATACTATATAAAAGTTAAAGATAGTAAAAAAATTATTAGTACGAAGTCGAAATATAATTTACAATTAGGTTTCGAGAATTAGTACGAAAACAACGCTTGTATTAATCTTAAATACTTAGTTTTTACAATATAACGTATTCCTAAATAAGACAATGAAAAAGAATATCCCAACCGAATGCAAACAGCATGAATCCTTGTCATGTTTCATGAATATTTAATTTACATTTAATGATCTAACATGCTGGCATAGAAAAAAAAACAAAAAAAAACCACATGAATTAGTTACAATTAAATTATTTATAAGTTTGGCCATAACGAAAAAAAAAATCTTAAATAAAAAATCAGCACCACATTGTTAAGTAGGTTAGAATGCATCTACGTAGGGAAGAAAATGAAATTTAAAATATATAACAACAGGAATTGCTAAACTCTAATAACGACTTTCCTTTCCAGTGGTCCTTTCTTTCAGCGGGAAATTAAGTGCAGGGTAAATATGCCGTCGCGAGGGTAGGGTTTGAGAAAATCCGCTGAAGTCGGTTTCGCGTCGTGCGCGGTACGCGGTACCTTTGTCGGTTTTGCCTTTTTACTAGCGTAGCTTCCGTCGGGTTTGATTTAGCGTAGTATATTTTTCGGTACCGCGTCCGGAATTCGGGAACGCGAAGTAAAGATTGGATTTTTGTCCTTTGACTGGTTGAATGAAGAAATACGGAGTGACGTAAAGTAGGTTTCCTCTCCGTATGGTTTTGTTTTGTGACGCGTTTGAAAACGGGCATGTATTGGTGGCCGAAGATTGTAGGTGAGCGTAATCTATTCGGAGACCCGCGACCGAAATCCTCTCCGATCTAGCTGGCCGACAAGCAGCCACCGCGTGAATGGATTACGGTGCACGGATTGGTTGACCGGTTGGTACCATCCGTTGGCACTACTCAGACTTAACGTCTAGAACCGATGAGAGGTCGGTTCCTCGTCCGGACTTAGACATTAAAATTCATTACAGAGTGTACGAAGGAGGCACACTGTATTCTTTGCAAGGATGCTGATCCAAAACCTGATTTTGGACACGCCTTGGGATCAGGAAAATGCCGGGTGTTCCAGGAAGCCCTAGCCAAGGCAAAATCAGAGCTTCAATGACCCGCATCCTGCAGCTAAACCTACACCGCAGTTCAACCGCCCAAAATCTGCTTGAGCAGTTTGCGAGGGACATGAAAGCCGACTTCTTGCCGCTGAGTGAGCAACACCATAATAAAAGTCCTGCATTATGGTATTCTGATGAAACTGGTACTGCCGCTATCTGGGTTCGGAACAGTGACTTTCAAACGGAGAGTTGTGGACGGGGGGATGGTTTCGTGTGGGTTCGGTGCTCAGGGATCACCTTTTTTAGTGTGTACCTAACGCCTAACGAGTCGATATTATCTTTCCAAGCCAAGCTAATGCTTTAGAGGGCGCTGTCTCGAACGCAGAGCGCAAAGTGCTCGTTAGGGGCGACTTCAACGCTAAAGCAATCGAATGGGGCATGCCTCAGAAGGATCCGCGGGGAAAACGAATCCTGGAAATGGCGGCCAGGATGGCCCTCGTCATACTAAACTCCGGAAATACGCCGACTTTCCGCCGTATTGGCTGTGGGGGAACCATACCGGACGTGACATTTGCCTCGGAGTCCTTAGTACGAAGGATACACAACTGGAAAGTATTCGAGGACTACTCAGCCAGTGATCATCAGTGCGTTCTGCTTGAGATAAGTGATGCTGTCTCCCGAGTCCGTGCTCTCGGCCTTCTACAACTGGATGGAACATCGGAAGGATGGACATCGAGAGGTTCGTCAAGGCTCTCACAGCAGGAGAGCCGCTGCAGGGAGCTTCGGAGGGGACGGAAGAACTGGCAGCTGAAGACGTGGTGAACTCTACTATGAGCATCATTACGACTACTTGCTGCGCTTCTATGCCCCGTCAAAGACCCCGGCACGGCAAGCCCCCAGTGTACTGGTGGTCAACTGAAATCGCTGAAAAGCGAAGGGAGTGTCACAAGCTTCGACGTGAGGCTCAACGGGCGCGGAACCGTGACGAGGCATGCAAGCAGCTGCTACCTGCTAAGTCGGCAAGGGAATGCCTTCGCAAACTGATCAATAATAGCAAGGCTCGCTGCTGGAAAGACCTAGTGGACAATGTGAACAAGGATCCGTGGGGCCTTGGCTAAAAGCTGGTCATGGGGAAACTTGGTGCCCTACGGAAGCCTTGTATACATGACGCGGAAAAGATGGACGCGATAGTGCGGGGACTCTTCCCCGCCCATCCCGTCCGTGTTGACGCTGTCCATGGTGAAACAGCAGTCGAGTGCCCACTCTTCACACAGCTGGAGCTGGAGGAGGCAGTCCTCTCATTGAAAACGAGGAAGGCTCCAGGTCCAGATGATGTTCCAGCTGAGAAGTTGCGGCTCGTCTATCACCATTGTCCTGACTTGCTGCTCAGCACATTCAACGCTTGCATACGGGACGGGGCTTTTCCGGTACGATGGAAGGTGGCGAAGCTCGTGCTGATCAGCAAGGGGAAGGGAAATCCCGAATCGCCGTCTGCATACCGCCCGTTATGCATGCTAGACACGGCTGGGAAAGTGCTAGAGAAACTCATCAAGGGAAGACTCACTGACGCGATTCGTGCTCCTGGGGACCTATCTCCTCGGCAGTACGGCTTTAGAGCAGGACGTTCTACCATTGATGCGATTGCAGAGGTGGTGAGCGCGGTCCAAAAGGCAGAGGCATATAGTCGCACCAAGCGACGGATCGTCCTGTTGGTGACACTCGACGTCAGGAATGCCTTCAACTCCGCTAGTGGATATTCTGGATACGCTGGAAAACTGTTTTCAACTTCCAGAATATCTTATGCGGCTTTTGAGGAACTACATAAAGGGCCGAAGCCTGCTCTTCGACACGACACAGGGCCAACGAAGGATGGAAATTACATCGGGTGTTGCCGAGGGATCTATCCTTGGTCCGGACCTGTGGAACGTGTCTTACGACAGGCTACTAAGACTTGAGATGCCATTTGAGTCGCGCTTGGTCGGCTATGCGGATGATGTTGCGGCACCGTTGAACAAGCGCAACATAGGCTAGGTATGCTAATACGCCGAGTGAGAGGCTGGATGACTGCTCACAGGTTCAGTTTAGCACTGGAGAAAACCGAAGTGGTCATCTTGACAATAAAGAGAATCCCTAGAGTAAGGATGATCGGTACTGGAGGCATACTAATCGAATCGAAGCCATCGGTGAAGTACCTGGGGCTACTGATCGACTCCAAGTTTCTCTGAGCAAATCACGGCAACGGCTTAGAAGGCTGCTTCGAAAGTATCGGCTCTGAGTTGATTTATGGCCAACGTAGGGGGATCCAGCCCGTCAAGAAGACGCAACTTGATGAGTGCTGTAGGGTCAGTGCTACTGAACGGAGCAGAAATATGGGGCAACGCTATCAGTAAGGAGGTATATCGAAAACGCTAGGCGCAGGTACAGAGAAGAGGAGTACTGAGGAGTGCATTTTCGACAGTCTCTGATTCGGCGGTGAAAGTCATTGCAAGCGTGATACCTATAGCCTTTCTTACTAGAGAGCACCGCGCTATTTACCTGTGTCGAAACGAGGACGCGAGGGAGATGGTTGGCCGCGACGAGAGACAGCACTCATTCAACGATTGGCAGCAGTCTTGAATGAATTGCACGAAGGGAAGTGAACTGCACGCCTTATTCCGAATGTGAGATTGTGGCTAAATCGAAGGCATGGTGAGACCAACTTCTATCTGACCCAGCTTTTGCGCGGGCATGGGTGTTTTCAGTCTTGCCAGCACAAGAGTGGTAAGTTACGGTTCCCCGATTGCCAGTTTTGCATTGAAGAGGAAGACAACGCTTGCCACACATTTTTGCGTGCACAAAATGGTGCAGGCTGCGAAGGAATCTCTACAGGGAGAAGGGAGAGCTCACCCCGGATAATATAGTCGCGGTGATGCTCGAATGGGTTAACAAATGGAACCAGGTGGCACATTATGCTGGAACCAAAAAAAAAACAGAGCTGGTGATGCTTTTTATTTCAGTAGCCCTGATTTCAGATAAGTGAAAATTGGACAACATATCAGCGCCGTACAACTCGTCATTTGGTTCATTCTGTATTACGTTTGGTTCTGCGTTGCCGATAGTAAAAAAAACATTATTGAAGATATTTGCTATAATATATTCATGAGTAAAAGAATATTTATCTGTTCCTCATGTGGTTCAAAATTTCACTAAAAGCGCATTGTTTTTCTTTATTATTGGTGTAATTTTTAACGATTTCCCCATTTTTTTGTTTTTGTTGTTAGCCATTGCGATTTGCCTCCAGTAGCACTCGCTTCGAATCATCGCGGGTCTGCAACATCGTTCGCCAATTGGAAATCCCCAGCATTAACCTGCTGTCAACATCCATTGAATCTTCTCATCGTTTTCACGGATTCCCAAGTGGACGTTTCCCTGATGCTCTACCCGTCAATGTTCATTTGCGGATCGTATGCTCTCCCATTTTTTTCCACATGTGCTGCCTTTTATATGTTAGTTCGCGTAGCTTTACGCATGCGAATACAGGTGGGTTGTCATAAAGATTATACAAATCGTCGTTGTAACGAAGTCTCCACTCTGCTCCATGCTTTACTGATGAGCCATATATCTTCCTGAGCACTTCGCGTTCGCATTGTAACAGTCCAGGTTTTGCGCCCTTACAGCAGCACAGGTTTTAGTAGTGACTTGTCATGCAAATCTTATTTTCCCCGTGAAAATCTCTGGATCTTAGCATAGGAAGTACTGAAAACTAGGCTTTGTTTTTTGCGTTTATCCTTTTCCATATTTAATTCTTTTCGATGTCCTTTTCATCAAGATGGACTCCTAAGTATGGAAAGCTATTCACACTTTTCAGATTGTAGTCTCCCGGACTGGCATGTCTTTCCTTTTTAGGGTTTTGTAAAATCATTTTACAAAACCCTACTAAAATCGCGTCCTGTCTGTCCGTCCGTCCGTGTGTTACAGCAGTTTTTCTCGGAACCTACTTAACCTAGAAACATCAAATTTTGTATCTAGGTGTAAAGTGGTGCTCTCTTCAAAGTTCAACTATAAAAAAAATTTATAAGGTATTTAAGGGGGTCTCCCCATATAGGGAGTAACCCCCCGAAAAAAAAATGCATCAAAGGTAGCCGAACTTTTCAAAACAGGTCTTAGTTTGGCAAAGTTTGCTTCGAGGGGAAATACACGAAAAATTTGTGTCCCCCCCCCTCACGATTGGACACCTGTGATCCGAAAAATCTGAAAAAATTAGGGGTGGAGGTGTTTATAAGTACAACAACAATAAATACCTTAGAAGTCAAAATTCACTCAACTTTGTTAATAATAGTATGATATTCGAATTTCACATTTTCCCCAATAAAATTGTGTAGGTATCCTTAAACTGGACGAATCGAATGGTATACACGGAAGTTATAGCCATTTGAAATTTCTCCAATTAAAACAACAATAACACATGATTTTGGTATTTTAAGGACTCTCCATCGAATCAGTCACTGCTGTTTTGTTTTGATCTTCTTGAAATTTTCAAATAAGGGCAATAACATTAATATTTTTAGGAGTTCATGATTTGAGTTATTTTTGTTGGTTTGCAACAAAATGGCGCCCGTTGAAAATAGAAAAACAATGGATTTTCTTTTAAACGTGCATATCTTTTTGACATATTTCTTGACTTTATTTGTTGCTGGTGACTGCATTCCTGAGAATTTGAGTACAAAATCTTTCTGACATGAGCGTAGGTCTGCTTACCTAACTTGTTTTGTATTACTGAAGAGATTGCATAGCTGGCGTTAAGTTAAACCAGCGACATTTGGTTAAGCATCGACATTTCTATAGAAATTTATGCATTTTAATTTGTTCGTACTAGTGGCAAAATCAGTGGGGGGAAATCATAACGGGAGTATGATACAATAGTTTCAGATTGTGATATTTTATTTTACTTTGGCAATTTCATTTAGAATTTCGGCTTAAATTTAAGCACATATTCCAAAGTTTGCATGACATTCACTGCCAAGATATGCCAAAGATCCAAAATACATTATTCCCGTTTCGGAACTTCCAAAATGAAAACATAATTTCGCGTGCATGAAAGCTGAACAGGCATATCAATCAACAGAAAGCATTAAAAATGTAATAAAGCACTATGAACCCACTTACTCTATCGGCTAGTCATTACTTTCATATCAAAACGGACGTTTGCGTGCATCGGTAGGGACAATGAACTCCTCCATAGTTGCCCTGAAAGCTTACAACTCATCCCAGAACAGGCCAACTCACCTACTTGGGATTAGACGCTAGCTAGCTCCAGCTGCAAGGAACAGCGAAATGTTCTCATCCGAACAGAATGACTAGGTTAAGCCCATTAGTTACTCTTGAGCATACATACGAGTACAAGTACGATTTCATGTGAGAAGGGTTTCTTTGTGTGCACGAGTAAGTAGGAATTAATCTGAACAATTCCCCGAGGAGGATTAATTTGCCAGGTTGTTTGCCAACTATTTTATTTTGTTATTCTTGAACTCCCTGCTAATCTACTTGTTTGCTATATTCAAGAGTTATCACCACGCAAGCGAAAAAAGAAAACAACTTGGCATGATGACATGAGGGAACCATTTATTTTCCTTGGCTAAACATAGCAGAAATAACTCAACCGTTTTTTGCTTTTTCGGCCGCCATAGCTGTTACTCCACGTGTTGCTTATTAGTTTGAATTGAGTTTCAGGACCGAGAGCAAACGAAAGCAGTAAAGCTCATTTTTGAATGAAAATTTGTAGAGAAGTGAAGAATTATGAAATGCTTGTGGAATTGGCAAATAAGATATGGTATTAAAAAGTTCATGAAACTGTTTGATGGTGACTATGATTGAAATTTTACTAGAATTTCGCGATGTATTTGAAGTTAGTTCAAACATAAGACAATGCAGCTTAACTTATTGGTGTTACAATGAAACCCTCAGAATAGCTAGTAGATGACTCGTACTGGAAACATTTTCTCATCAGTCCAAATGAAACAGTAGCCGTGTTTACATTTTTGTTGCCTTTGTACCCATATTCTTTTCAAAACTTTCGTCTCAATATTTTTTTTCGAGGGACACACTAACAATTTATCGCACCACCTATGTTGCGAATATAGGAAACTCCTACATATTACGAAGAAATCAACGAAAATGCTGTATATAATATTTATTAAAGTTTTTTTTTGCGGGACCTGACTACTGAGCCCTAGCGCCCGCAAAACGATTTTTATACTGTGTCATTTTATATGTAATAAGGTGAAGTACGGATTCAAGTTTGCAAAAGTAAAAAATATAATGCCTACTAAACCAGATAAGTGTGGGAAGTGTAGGAAACCCGTGGAGGATATCCACTCGGCTATGGGGTGTGATGGCTTCTGCCTCAAGTGGTTTCATTTGAGGTGTATCAAAATGTCGGAGGAGAGATATCGGGCTATTATGGACATCACCGAAGATGTAATTTGGATGTGTGCAGGATGTAGAGCTCAGCACCGTAAATCTAAAGAAGACCAACTCTTCCAACAAATGAAAAACTTGCAAAGCCAAGTCGAAGAGATGAGCTCAAATGTCACCTTATTAATAGATAAATCTACGTCTGCGAACAAGCCCTCATATGCCGAAATTATAAAAAATTCTACTTCTCCTCCATCAGTGCATCGATCTAATACAATATCGCAAAAAGGGATTATTATTAAGCCTAAAAATCACTCTTCATCAGAAAAAACACTGATTGATTTTAAGTCGAAGATCAGGCCATCAAAATGTAAAATTCCTCTACAACTAATGAGGCCTATTCGTAATGGTGGGGCGATTATAAAAACATCGACAAATGAAAATACTACTTCGCTTTTTAATATAGCAATGGATGCAATGAAAGAGGAGTATGATGTTGCTGAGACCAGATTGCGACAGCCTAGACTTGTCATCAATGGACTAGAGAAACAATACGCAAATTATGAACTAAGAAATGAGATCCAGGCATTAAATCCCAATATAGAGGAGCGTGATTCTATGGAACTTGTACATGCTAGGCGAACAAGAAATGAAAGGTGGTTGCACATCATCCAGGTAAACGGGAGCATGTATAAGAGGCTTGCGAATAGATACATTAATATAGATTATGGATCGTATTTTGT
Organism: Odontomyia ornata; assembly: GCA_963969285.1. Lineage (NCBI taxonomy): Eukaryota > Metazoa > Arthropoda > Insecta > Diptera > Stratiomyidae > Odontomyia > Odontomyia ornata. The sequence goes on from OZ017740.1 coordinate 138,146,069, forward strand.
GAAGGAGGACTTCAACGTAACGAGGTGTTATAAGTGTCAAAAATACAACCACAAAACATCTAAATGTGAAGGGGAGCAAATATGTCTAAAATGTGGAGGAAAGCATGACCTAAAGGACTGCAAAAGCACGATTGAGAAGTGCTCTAACTGTATTGGTAACAGTAACAATGCTAATCATTCTCACAGAGCTGACTCTGTAGAGTGTCCGGAGTTTCAACGCAGAATATTGATCGCCAGGAGGAGTACCGACTACAACTTTGATGATTGCTAATCTTTCTAATCAATCAAGTGGAACAAATTTAACACTTATGTATGCTAATATAAGAAGCTTAAGACATAAGCTAAGTGATATTCAGATTTACCTGCAGCAAAATCCTGACATAGATTTGATTATTCTAAATGAAATCTGGATTTACCCAGAAGAAGCACGGTTTTACAATATTGAAGGATATAATGCGGTATTCTCCTGCAGACCTGGAAGAGGTGGAGGTACAGCAATCTACGTAAAAAATACAATCAATTTCATTACCAAGAGAGTGATGCCTGATAAGTATAACGTTATAATAATTGAAGTACACCATGCAGGTAAAAAAATAAAATTAGGGACGTACTACAACCCCAATCGAATGAATGCGCATGATTTTTGCACAGTACTAGATACATTATTCTCAACTGAAAAAAATTTGATCACAGTAGCGGACACAAACATTGATGTGCTAACGGAATCACCAGAAACACGGATTTATAAGGATACGCTAGAAACTAATGGAACGGTAATCATAAACAACAACCAAATTACTCGCCCAGTGTCAAATACCTGTCTGGATCATATAGTAACCAATGATTTAAAAGTCGCAGAAAGCACGACATACATATTTGAGGACTGGCCGGAACTGGATCATCGTGTGATAAAAATTGCTATTCAAGACCAAACCCTGAACAAACAGAAGCCGACCTACAAAACGTTCAGATTTTTAGACAAGGAGCTCTTTAAATCAAACATACGAGAGTTACTGGAAAAGCGGAAACCAAATAGTATTATTGAACTCAAAAATATCATCATATCTGCTAAGCAAAGTTCTACAATTGAGAAAAAAATCAGGTGTCGACAACGGACTTGGATAACGAAAAAAGTAATTGATGCAAGTATTAAAAAAAGGAAGGCATACATGGACTACAGGAAGAACAGTGGAAACCAGGCTTTCAAGTTTCTGTATATGCAAGCGAAAAAAGAATCGAAACGACTGGTGAAAGAGGCTAAATTCTTATATTTCTCAAGAAGAATGGAAACAGCGGCTGACAACTCCCGCGAAATATGGAAAATAATAAATGAGGTAAAGGATAACTCTTCAACCCAGGGTATATCACAAAACTTTCAACTGAATCCTGATGGGCCCTCTAATACATCGTGTCCACGTGACGCGGCGAACTCATTGAATAATTTTTTTTCAACAATTGGTGGAAGAATCACTAAAGAAATCGTTGCCAGTTCAGCAGGCAATGTAAATAATACAAATATCGCAATAAATTCCATCTTTCACATTCATCAAACAAATAAAAGGGAAGTCTTAAATGTAATCAATGAATTGAAAAAGAATACGGCGCCAGGCATTGATAGCATCACGATGAATGAGATTAGTATAATTAAGGAGGACATAGCCCAGATTATGGCAAATTTTATAAACGTGCATATTAGGAATGGGACTTTTCCGGAAGAAGAAAAACTTGCAAAAATAGTTCCTATATTTAAGGGTGATGATCATCTTGACCCGAATAACTATCGCCCGATTGCGCTGCTGACGGGATTTAGTAAGATATTTGAAAAAATACTAAACAATCGATTAACATCATTCTTAGTTGAAAACTCTATCATAAGCCAACATCAGTTTGGTTTTCAAAAGAACAAGAGTACTTTGGATGCCCTACATTCTGTCACACGTTTCATCAATCTAGGACTTGACAGAGGTGATTATGTCATCGCAATTTTTGTGGATTTGAAAAAAGCATTTGATACAGTTGATCATGATCTCTTGCTTCGTAAACTTGAATCGTATGGTATTCAGGGGAGTCCTAAGCAGTTGTTTAAGAGTTACTTGGAGGGAAGATCGCAGAGAACTTTAATCAACAATGTCCTGAGCGACCATGCACCTACGGAAACAGGAGTTCCCCAAGGTTCAATGCTGGGCCCAATTTTGTTCCTGCTATATACAAATAATCTAAATACATGTGGGCTGACGGGATATCACACATTATATGCTGATGATGCAGTTCTACTTTATTCAGTACGAGACAAAACTGCCTTTGAGAACACTATCAACGACGATCTAGGAAAATTCCATCAGTGGTTAATTGGAAACAAACTAGTATTGAACACATCAAAGACAAAATATATTGTTTTTAAGCAAAAGAACAAAGGAGACATAGATGTCGAACTAAATATTAACGGCGAAAAATTGCAAAGAGTGCTAGAAATGAAATATCTTGGTCTTATCATAGACCATCGTATGACCTGGTTACCACACATAAATAGCTTAAGAAGGCAATTAGCCCCAATAATAGGACTGTTAAGAAGGTATGAGGATTTTCCAATGCACATCAAGAAACTTGTTCTAAATGCGTTTGTCCTGGCGAAATTGCATTATGGAGCACTTATTTGGAGTCAATCCTCAAACTAGTTTGGTTTACCAATTGGCAAAATCATTAACCTTTAGTCAAATTATTATTATGGAGAAAGCGAAGTTTATCTACAGAAATTTAAAAACTAATGGATCGGAACGAGCGCCATTAATTAAGGTATCACAGATCAACCCATATAATGCGAGGAATGCAAATCAATTCGTAATACCTTTTGCCAGAACGGATCGACTAAAGAACGATGCAACGAATGATGCTCTGCGTATATATAACAATCTACCAGAAATTGTTAAGGAAGCAAACTCACTTTTGGTATTTAAGAAAAGACTAAGGGAGCATTTAATGAGTACTGATTGAAGCGTGGACCTGTAATTCTGCTTTTATGAGCCCAGTATCTTAGGGCGTTCTTTTTGACCCTATCGGCGAGATACTGAAGTGACAGTTACTCAGAGTTTTTTTTGAATGCGCCGTATGATAAAATTTTTTTTATCTCTGAGAGCTGATCATGATTTTTTTGGACTAGATGTTCACGAAAAGGACTAGTTCACATTATATTGTGTGCCCCCTTATACCGATGTGTTAAACATTGTCTGGGTGGCACAAAGGACCAAGCGACGTAATGTGAATGCAGATCGCACGAGCGTTGTGCGACGAAGAAAGAGTGATGGAGAGAGTGGTAGGGAATGGAGGTAATTACAAAAAAAAAAAAAAAAAATTGTGTTACTGCAGACGTCCCACCAGCTGTTCAGTATGCGGCGTGTGATGCTCCTTAATATTGAGGGATTCTGATGCTTCCATGTGGCATTCAATGGGCTTTTTTACACACGGCGCTAAAAATAGGGGTGTAAAACCTGTTTTCCGCCGATAGTCTCATTTTTACACGCTCCCATAGTTCACCCAGCATATTCTTGTGCACGATACACATCGTATGTGTGTGTGTAATTGTTCTCGTAACGTCTCTAGTCGTCTTTAAGCATACGCAAAACTGACATGCTCAGTTCAAGACATGTCTTTACTAGGAATACATATGCTCCGTTTTGTTTAAGACAATCAGTTTAATCACTTCCGTGCATGCCAACAAATAATGCGCACCTGCGCGAGTACCTCAAAACTTGCGTCCGAAAAATCATGATGCCTGTGAAACTAGTTTTTGGAAAAATCGCAAATACTCTCGACAATCGACATGTTTTATTTAACTCGTAGTCTCTTCCATCCCTTATACTGCCATGTAAGTTCGTCCGGGCATGGTATATCGCACCCATGGACTCACTTATCCTACATTTCTAACTGCTATTGAGCAAACCAAAGCAATGAAGGAGAGAAAGGTATAATAACTACGTTGGCAAATGTAGTGAATCGGACGGATATAAATGTCCGTAAAGGACTGCAGCGATGGTCTGCTGTCTCGATGAGCGAGGATGTTGGCGCTCACCGAAATTGGCCTTGTTTGAGGACGCGTGAATGCGCTGGCAGGCTAGCGCTGCGGTGTCGCGGGGCGGATTCTTTTCCCCAGCACAAGACCCACTACGAAAAATTTCGCATTCACGAATTCGAGTGGTCTAATGCCGATCGACTGGTGTCGAGGCCGAGGTAACCTACAACGGGCTGAATTATCTATAGCCAGTAAAAAACTGGGCCGGGAGAAAAACGGACGGACTTAAGAGACTTAGTCGTTACCGACGATATTTATGGCCCACAAATAAGAGTGGGGAATCCAGGTGGAAGCGGTGCCCCCTCGCACCCTCCCAACCGGATCAAGATCCAAACGTAGACGTGGCCATATATTTTCCATTTAAGTGAACTCATACAAACATAATTTGTTTGAATTATTCCCGAGAATGAGGAATATAAACGTGGCCAATTTATGTTATAGTATAATGCGATGGAATCACATAACACTATACCATAAAAGGGCACGCAAGCGGAAGGCCACTCTACCCGGGCAAGAGCACCTGATACGCATTATAAGGGAAGAGCTTGCCCGATGGCTAGCCCATTATATTGTGGGTCCCACGCCCGGTCAGCTTTGAATGAAAGCAAGCACCGAGTTTTGGGTATTCTAGCAATAAATTATTATTTTTAAATTTTCTTCAATTAACATGTAGTGAAGTTGCACTTTTTCTTATAAAAACAACTAATTCTGCGAGCTACTATCGTAATTGTTTTCACAACATCATGATCAACAAAAGAATGTACTCAAAAACCCGCCAAGCATGATCAACAGCTGAAAGTGACGTCACTGCCCATTCAGTATTGCTCGAATATTCCAGGCAGTTCGCCAATGTACGAGAAATGGATTTAATGACTAGAGACCTTATATAAAGGCGAGCTGAATGAATGGGGGGATTCATTACAACCGCGATATAGTAAAACAGCGATAGTGTGGAGTGCGAATTAAAAGCGAAATTGATTGCGAAGTGATAAACAGTTGAAGTAAAAATTTATAGACAAAGTGAAAAAAAAGTAAAATTTGTGAAAGTGTTAAATAAATGATTGTGCATTTTTTTAGTAAATAAACAATTTTAACTTAATTTTAAAGACATTGCGTTTTCACTTTCCCGGAACATTAAAATTATTGACCGCGAACCATAACACGCGACAATATGTAATTCTTAAGTTTCTTAAGATTCAATTTTATACTCTGATGTTTCAAAGGTTTTTCCTTTACCAGAAAGATCATATCTCGTATACTCGTATTTAGCATGGCGTGCTTCAAAGTTGACATTTTATATTGTCAATTCGATTAACCCAAAAAATCCATATTTTTCGGGTTTTTCAATTTCATGTGCTTTACATGTACAAAAAAAATAACTTAACTGGTATGTTTTTGTTTTAACATTTTGCTTATCTTATTAGTAACATCTGATGAAAACAACATAAGAATCAGAGCAATTAAGCGAATTATCACTACCTTCGAATAAAACGATCGCTAAGAATTCCTATCGATTGTAAATTATCTATAAATCACGCCATAATTATTGCTAATGCCTGACCCGTTTTTAGAAAAATTTTTTGTTTTTCTTTAAACGACACTTTTTTAAGCTTCTTCCTATTCTGTTAGATTTTTCAAATTGCTACACGATCTTTCAAGCTATGGATCATTTTAGATCTTTTTACGAATGTTCCTCCTGTTATTTGTAGTGAAAGCGTTCTTTAGGCGTTCTTGAAAAGCATTGAATTTGAGAGTAAAATTACCATTTTAATGCATGCAGTTACTTACGTTTCTTCAAAACTAGATTTACAAAAAATGTAAACTTGTCTTTTGATTAATTTTCACAGGAGACGTACATAACTTTGTGTACATATAACTTTCAATACCGTGGATACGTGTGAATTTTCATGAAGTGCTTGGTGATTAATCTCATCTTCCCCGTTGAAGACACAATAATTTTGGTGACAAGTATAAAATGTTATAATACACATACACTGTCAAAATTATCAAAAATCATAATAATGGATAAAATCAATCCAATGCAATACACTTGTAATGATTTTCCACCTTTTTGGTTCGAACGCGGAACCGACCTCTCATCGGTTCTAGACGTTAAGTCTGAGTAGTGCCAACGGATGATACCAACAGGTCAACCAATCCGTGCACCGTAACCCATTCACGCGGTGGCTGCTTGTCGGCCAGCTAGTTCGGAGAGGATTTCGGTCGCGGGTCTCCGAATGGGTTACGCTCAATTACAATATTTCAGCCACCTGAACATGCCCGTTTTCCAAAACGCGTTATCAAAACAAAACCATACAGAGAAGAGCCTACCTTACGTTACTCCGTATTTCTTCATTCAGCCAGTTAAAGTACAAAAATCTAATTTCCGTTTCGTGTTCCCGACTTGTACCGACGCGGTACCGAAAAGCATGCTACTCTAAATTAAACCGACGAAAACTACTCTAATGAAATGACGAAACAACAAAGGTACCGCGTACCGCGCGCGACACGAAACCGACTTCAGCGGACTTGGCGAAACCCTACCCTCGCGACGGCATACCTACCCTGCACTCACTTTCCCACTGAAAAAGCAGAACCGCTGAAAAGGAAAGTCTTACGTTCCTTAGCACTTCATAGTCATTTTGTTTTCATTATATTATTTTGATTGAGAAATATCTGAATTCATTAAAGTACATTGCCCTAGTTGGCTACAATTTTATAAATACGTGCTTTAATTACTTTTTTTTTTGGATTCTTATTCATTTACAATTTGTTCTCTCCGACAGTTAGCAAATGAAAGGTATGTAACTTCAAAGATATGAAAATTAAATTTTTGTTTTTTTTTTTGTTTCTATTTTGACTTATCGAAATTATTTATTTTGTAATCTAAAATTTAGAGTCTTATGCATTTTAAATGTTTCTTAAAATGTTTTATGTTTTGCTTTTAAGTACAGTGGTAGGTTCTATAGTTCAGGTATTTATAACGGTGGTTAACAATATATATGTATTTAGTTGTAAGTCTATATTTATCTGATTATTTTTTTTTTGTTTTTTTTCTAAAAATTATGCTCGTTTTAATTATAGACTTTAAATGATGTGTTTTTTTTTTTTTTTTTGATCTAACAGACATACATTCCTTTCATTGTCCAGGAGCTTAAGGGTTTATGCATATTTATTTGTTAAACATATTTTCATTTTTACTAGTAGAGCACGAGGTTTTAAAGAAAATTTAGCCAAATTTAAAAGCTCATTTTATAAAAATATTCATATATCATTGCTAGTTAAATTATCATGTAGAACTTAACTTTTTACAATGTATTTATATTTTTTATTATCGATTTAATTTGCAGTGCCTGATATATTGAATTATAACTTTTCCCGTATTCAGTTGATTTGCAGAGCTCAAAATATGTACTTTATAATTCATACTGAATTGACTTAGAGCCACATTTTTCTTTTACAAATTTTTATCCTTGTTATCGAGACAAATTTCATTGTATTCAAAAATATCTGCGTATATAGTATTTTCGGGTGAGTAGCATAGCTCGATGATACTTATTTTTACTATGTTACTACTCTACCTTGCTCTAATTGTGTCTATAAATACTTCTGGCAATTCAGTTTCTATTTCTTTAGATTAAAAGCATCCTGTTTTAACCTAAATTATCTTTGAAACTGCAAAAAAAAACAAGACTGGATCAATAACTATACATTATCAATGGTATATTACTCCCTTGTTTTTACTATAGTTTTGACACTAGTTGTTATATACACTACAATTATCAATTTTACATATAAATGGACTAATATTCCAGTGATTGCGCACACAAGAAATACATAAAAAAAAATGCCAACAAATAAGACAAACCAACAATGAAACCACAACTTCCCCTAATCCAAACAATGTAAAATTGAATCAAATGGTACATTAGTCATTAGTTGAAACTGATCTTCACTCCCGTGACATTTAAGGTTTAGCTTTAGTTGATTGGTCTAATTATTAGCATGATCATCTTTAATACCTCAATCCTCGTCCTCAACACCTTTACTACTACGAAAATACTAAAATTCATTAACCCTGAACCTTCTGACTCTCTTTGACTTTGACACTCCAGTATCTATTTCAATTAGTCCAATTACTATCTGAATTTTAATCTTAAAATTTTATATTCCAAACAATCTGTGATGGGAGCTTCTCCTACATTAATTGTTCACATTTTATATTAGACATTTAGGATAAACGTTTTCAGCTATAAATGTTATTTTCTTGTAACAATGACCAAAAGCCGTCCTTCTGTTTCCGAGTTATCTACTCGATTGATATGTAAATCTTTCCAATCGGATGAATAACAATGATCAGCCAAACTGAAATACTCGTTCAAGAGCACCGCTTCTAATAACCTAAACATACCTGACAGCTGTTTGTAGTTTGCATTTGCCTCCATATTTCCCAATTTCCCAACAATTTTCGGTATTCGATCGACATCGTTCGAATGATTGTTTACAATGGTTGCGGTGGTAGGGGAGGAACTACTACTCTTTGGGGATGAAAGTGGTGTCACTGGGCCGGAAGCTGAGTTGACAGTCCCATTAAGCTTCAACTTAATCGGGTCAGGTGGTGTTATCGTGTTGTTCTTGCGCTGGCAATGATTCTCCCTCTTCACTACTACCACTGTGTCTTCTGCATCATCACGACCATTTACTTTTCCGGTATTATTATTGCTGCTGATTTTGTTGAACTGGCGAATTCGATTCGTTCCTATGCTCTGCATTCCAATTTATGGGGCGATTAACTGCAAGCAAACACGGTAATGCATTCGTCGATGTAAGCCGAACGAAAAATTACCTCTTAATTAGATTTAGTCCAATTAGTACCGCGCCAACTTTCCTGGATTTGCAATTTTCTCCAACCGATCTCAAAATTCACAAGAACACTTTTTTCCTTCCACTAAAAATCTCCGTTATTTCTCGCCGTTTCGTTTTCTCGTGGCGCCGGACTGTCAAATCCGACAACCACCGACAAAACAGATGTGTGTGGAATGGCACGCCACATGGCGGCAATGTGCATCTCCATCTGTCGCCAGTGGCATAGTTTTTCGATGGCCACGGTGGAGGGGGCATTGCCAAATGGATATGTCTCGAAATGCGTCGGGGTTTTGATTAATATTCTGTTTCAAATATTTAAATCCACAGATCTAAATATTTGGAGAAAAAAAAAATATTTTCTGCGCAACGATATCCGCACGAAAGATGAAGTCCGCTTGCATTTCGAGGTCATACCCATCTGGCCGAGTGCACGGGTTCGGGATCGGAATCACTTCAATTCCCGGGCGTAGGCGTCGCATTACACATTCCCCCCCCCCAAATCGAAGTAATTCCGATCCCGCCTCCTATGTAAAAGGTCTTGGTTAGGGCCGTGGCGGTTCGAAGGTCGATTTCGAGGAATAGGCTACAACCATGTTCGTGAAGACTCGATAGTGGCTATACAGTAGGGAGTCAGGTGTTATTCGGAGGTCTTCGTCTAGGCAGAGATTTTGGTAAGCCAAGGTTTTTCGTGTGAAATAGTTGTACTTCATCGTCTAAGGTCTTTTGCGTGGTAAATTCCCAGGGTTTTGCCAGCCATCTCCGCGATGAGGTATCGGGTGGGGCTTATTACTTGTAGGACTCGACACTTCACGAATTTCTTGTCTAGTTTGGCATTGTAATGTCGGGTGGCATATCTCTGTCGGAAGTTTCGACGATATATCTCGTCGCCTACCTTAAAGCCAGAAGGATGAGATCGCAAGTTGTACCGCTCCTCTCCCATCCGTCGACTTTCTTCAATCTTCTCCCGCAGTTGCTCTCGCAGAAGTTGGAGCTTTTCGTGCGGTTCCAGAACCACGATTGGGTCCTCTAGCGATTTCAGTTGCCGCAATAGCCGGTAAGCGCTCCCATGACAGATCATGTACTGGCCGAACAATGCGAAATACGGCGAAATGCCGGTAGTGGCGTGGTACGACGAGCGCAGCGCACTAGTGATGGCGGACAATTTGCGATCCCAGTCCTTCTGATTCGGGTGGACATATGCGCGAATGGCCGCTATGAGCGTACGGTTCAGTCGTTTGGATGCGTTGGCTTGTGGTGAATAGACGGCGGTTCGTTGGTGGATGATGCCGTATTTGGACATTAGGTCTCGGAACTTGCTGGAGGTGAACTGGACCCCATTGTCGGAGACAAGTTTCTCCGGAACTCCAAACATGTGAAAGACTCGGTTCTCCAAGAAGCTGATTATAGGTCCAGTGTGCATGTTACGTAGTGGTTCTATGATAGGGAATTTAGAGAGCTGGTCCAGGACCACGACAGCTCCCGTGTGACCAGAAGCAGATCGAGGGTAAGGACCGATAAGATCAATGTACAAGCGCTGGAACACGCGTTCGGGGACCTCAACCTTACCCATGGGAGGCCGAAGAATGGTGTTGGGCGCTTTAGTGCACTTGCATAGCTCACAGGAGGCTACGTACGCTTTTATCTGTTGTGCCATCTTAGGCCAAAAGAAGCAGGTTTTCAACCACCTAAGGGTACGACCGTAACCGCCGTGCGCACTTGATGGGTGGTCATGAGCCCGTCTGATAAGATCAGTGGTTAATTCTTCAGGCACCCACAACTTCCACTGTTCTTCTTCTTGTATGGGGTCTCCGGATGCGTGTCCCATCCGCTTATAAATAAATCCATCCGTCAACCGCAGTTCAGGAAGCTGGGGCAGTTGATTCTGGATAGTGTGAATCAGTTGGGTGTAGCTGGCTGACTTGAAGGCAGGATGGTCCAGATCGATCAATTGGGGGCTGTCGTCCTCCTGAACCAACTCGGCTCTTTCAGGGGCGAACATTCTGGATAGGGTGTCGGGGACTACATGCTGGCTTCCCTTTCGGTGGCGAATTGTGAAGTCAAATGCCTGTAGTTTCAGTGCCCACCTGGCCAATCTGCCGTTGAGATCAGTCTGGCTCATTAGCCATTTCAGAGACGCGTGGTCCGTAACGATTTCAAAGGTGTGTCCCTCCACATAGGCTCGGAAGCGTTTCACTGCCAACACCGCAGCTAGACATTCCTGCTCGGAAACCGTGTAATTTCGCTGGGCTGGGTTCAACTTGTGAGACATGAAGGCTATAGGTCTCTCCTTGCCGTCTTGTGCAACCTGGACTAAGACTGCTCCCACCCCATGTTGACTCGCGTCACAATGGATTGAGAACGGTTTGTCAAAGTCCGGGCTGTGCAGTACGGGGGCTGTAGTCAGACTCTTCTTTAGCTCTTCAAAGGCTCGCAAGCTGGGCTCCTCCCAGACGAATTTACGTCCCTTACGCAGCATGTCGGTCAAAGGAGTGGTTATGGTGGCATATTCACGTACAAAACGCTGGTACCATCCGCATAAGCCTAAGAATCGTCGTAATTGTTTGGTGGTCTTGGGTAATGGAAAAACGTCAATCGCTTGAGTCTTTTCCGGATCGGTCTTGATATGGCCATGCCCAATGATGTGACCTAAATACTTCACCTCCGTCATCACGAACTGACTCTTCCGTATGTTGATGGTTAACCCTGCCCTCCGGATGTGTAGAGCCACCTCCTGAAGCAGGTCGATGTGTTCGTCAAAGGTCTCGGTTATAAGCAACAGATCGTCCAAGTAAACGAAAACTTGGTGCCGCAAATGAGGTGGTATCACCTTATCCATAAGGCGCGTCATTGTTTGGGGGGCATTACACAATCCGAATGGCATGGTCACGAATTGATATAAGGGCCGACCTGGGACTGTGAAGGCTGTTTTCTCCTTTGAACCGGGGTCTAAAGGAATTTGCCAGAAGGCGTCCTTGAGATCTAAGCTCGTGATGAAGTGGGCTTTAGGCAACCGACTCAAAATGCCTTCAATCAACGGTAGAGGGTATGCGTCCTTGACTGTGACGGCGTTCAAGCGTCTGGCATCTAAGCATAACCGGACATTGTTCAGCTTGACAACTAAGGTGACTGGGGAAGCCCACGCGCTCTGTGATTCTTCGATTACGCCTAATGCTAACATTCGATCCACTTCGGCATATAACGATTTTTCCTTCGCCGGAGATATGGCAAAATGTCTCTGTTTTATGGGTTTAGCATCCCCCACGTCTATAGTGTGGAACACCAGGGCAGTCCGCCCGAGACCTTCCTTCTCGTGCGATGGAAAAGCCGATATAGCCGAGTCAAGACGCAGTTGCTGATTTACATCCAGTGTATGTCGTAGTAAGTGAGAGGGTTGAGATTGGTCGGGAACGGTGGTGACGGACTCCAGGGTCGTACCGGAAAATAGTGCCGGGGCCAAGTTAAATTTTCGAACGAAATCCACTCCTAGATAAAGATTCTGGGTTAATTGAGGTATGATGAAAAATTCCAGAGGTTTAGTTACTCCCTTAAAGGTGACATCCGTCATAATTTTTCCCACTACAGAGTGCCGAGTTCCGTCCACCGTGCTTAACCAGGAGGTGAAATGACGGATTTGGTCCGCGTGCATTGCCAGTACCTCCCCTGCAAAATCGGCAGATATGCAATTCACGCTGGCTCCCGTATCGACTAAGCCTGACACTCGTTTTTGCAGGAGGTGTACTGACGCATATGGCCGAACATCATCCCTCAATAATTCGTCTAATTGTATGTCCTTCAGCACCTTCCTCGATTGCCTGACTTTTCTCCAGAAGCTCCGCATCCGACGCGTGGCTCGCTTTCTTCGCGGTGGGACAGTTGTAGCCAACTCCTCATGGAAGATGCGCTGTCGAGTAGCCAAATAATTCCGCAGCCTGACATGAAAAGGTTTTACATGCCAAGGAACTTTCGTCTCGCTATCATTTCCCTGCGCGTTGGCCTCGGCGAAGCATGGCGTCGGTTGTGGAACTTCGGGAGAACGGTGTTTGGCGGTGCGAGTCAGCAGAATTGGAGTCATGTTGGGAGCTTGGTCATAGCTAGTGATGGGGTCAAGATTGGTTCGTCCGGGGTTTAGGAGTGCCGACGGGTGGTCGCGGCACTCGGTGGCAAGTTTTTTCGCCCTTTGCAATTTGCACAGTCAGGTGCGTAGGTGTCGGCCTTCCCGCAGCGGTAGCAGAAAAGCGTCGGCTCCGCTGGACATGCATAGAACCGATGTCCCGGTTGCCGGCAGTTCCAACAGACCGTCGGGCTTGTAATTGCTTCAAGGGAAGGTCGATCAATCAAGGCTGGGTCCTCAAGCTCCTGTGGTGCTCCGCTCCTCGGTACTGGTACTGGATCAGCAAGCAGGTGGTCCGCTGCCATCAACTCCGCGGTGTGATGATTTCGGGGATTTGGTCCCATTATGCGAGGTTGTGGACGGAAGGTACCTCGCCGCTCATCCAAGTGTTCTTGTCTACGGGCATGGAGGCGCAATCCCTGTATGGTGTTGATGGGAAAATGTAGAAGGCTGTTCTGGAGATCCCAGCGCATATTCTCTCTGATAATTTCTACCAGTTCGTCCTCGGGCATGGTTGTTTGCAAGCGAGTGCTCAATCTCACTATACTTGTGTAGTACTGGTCGAACGGTTCGTGAGCGCCTTGTTTCCGTTTCTTTATTTGCTCCTTTAGCTCTCTCTCAGTGAAGCCATCCTCAAATCGATTGCGGAAGGCTGCACTGAAAGAGTGCCAAGTGGGACGTGGCGTTGATACTTTAAATCTCCAGTACCAGTCGGCAGCGTCGCCGCTGAACAAAAGCTGTGCATGCCGGAGGAAGGCCGAGGAATCACCTCCCAGGGTGCTGGATACCAACGCCTGAATCCGGAAAAGGAACCGGTCCGCCGATATCATATTGTTGAGCCCTGTAAAGTTCAGGCGCCAACTCTCCATGATACGAGGCGTCGGGTCTCGAAAAAGTGTCAATGCGTTCCCGGGGGGAATCACATCCTCGATTGACCTGTTGTACTGAACGGCCTCGGGAGCTAGAGGTACCAACGGAGGTCCGGTGCTGTATCGTGGTCGATATTCGGGAGCTCTGGGATCCATTCCCGAGTTCCTTGGAGGTGGGACCCATTGCTCGGATTGTCGGGAGGGGGGCATCGCCACACTGGGATTGGGTTCCCAGCCAAGCGGAGTTCTCACGCGACTGGGTGGTTGGCTCATAGGGAGATTCTGGAGCTTTCCCTCCAGGTTGCCAATCCTCTCCGACATATCCCTCATCAACGCCACGAGGGTGTCAATGGAGTGGGCGGAAGGCATGGGTGTCACCTCGGACACGACACTTGCGGCCGGAACTTCACCGCCTACGGCTCCTTGCAGGTCTAAAAGTGGTTGTGACGGTTCGGCTTCTGGAACTCCTTTCGCCACTGCTCCACGCATTGGTAGGGGCGTTCCGAGGGGGACGTCTAGGGCGGTCCGCTCGATGGGTCGCCGGCATAAGGGACACAGCTCGGACGTGAGGAGGAGCTGTTGTACACAGGCACGATGGAATAGATGTCCACAATCCAATCGCACGCTGTGTACGCCCTCCACTACGTCTTCGAAGCAGATCCCGCAGTTAGCTGGTTGGACCGTTTTAGATCGGGTCCAACGCTTATCTGGGGTCCGCTTCGTTGCCATGTTTGTTCTTGCTGGTTTTGGGTGGTTGCTAGTATGAAAAGAAAAAAATATAAAATATAAAATATACTTATTGCTAAGCTAGTATGAAAAGAAAAAATATAAAATATAAAATATACTTATTCCTACTAAAAAAATGTATGAAATATACTTATTCCTACTATATAAGTGAAAAAAAGAATTCAATACTAATTGAGTGGCCGATAGTGGCGAGCTATTAATAGTATGATAGGGAAAAAAAAATTATTTGATACACTTTCCTTTTCAGTGGTCGACTCCCTCAACGGGAAAGGAGAGTGCGTGGTATTCTGCCGAAGAAAGGGTGCTTTCGGTCGATTTACTAAATTTAAACCCCTACCCACATACATTACAAACCGTTTCTAATCTACGTTAAATGACTCGACGAGACAAGTGGTATAGCTACCGTAACAGCTTAGTACGCGGTCAAAACTCCCGACGTGTGGAAGCATTCCGGGCTTCGCAACTCCAGCGTACGCCACCGAACGTTGAACCGATACCACTCGTCTATCACGCATACGAAATAATTAGAATCCTTCCGCGACATAAAGGCAAGGTAGCCTTCTATTGTCTTGAGAGTCCATGCTGATAGGTAAACCCATCAGGCTGGCAGTTCCATCAAGAAAATAGAAGGTCCTTACAGGGGTTAACCTGGGACAACACATCGGAAGGATTCTGTCGCGAAAAAAAAATCAAACAAAGGAGAGCGGAAGATACAACTCACGTGAAGCGACTGCTAGTGTGTATCACACAACTCCACTGCTCCTGATAGTGGGACTCGAGTACCAGAGTACCTTACATCCTCCGTAAAGGACCAACTCGTCAGAAGACGCGAAGTTCTTTCCCCCTTAGGATGTTTTAGGCCCCACGTTGGGCGCCATTTGTAATGATTTTCCTCCTTTTTGGTTCGAACGCGGAACCGACCTCTCATCGGTTCTAGACGTTAAGTCTGAGTAGTGCCAACGGATTGGTTGACCTGTTGGTACCATCCGTTGGCACTACTCAGACTTAACGTCTAGAACCGATGAGAGGTCGGTTCCGCGTTCGAACCAAAAAGGAGGAAAATCATTACACACTGCTCGATTCGATTCGATAAATCCGATATAATCATTCGGGCAGTTTTCGAGACATATAAAGAAGACTTCAGCTTTTCAAGAATCAAGACTCAGGAGTCTGCCTACGCAAAGCGCAGCACAACACTAATCAAAAGCATGGAAGAAATCTGATTTCGGTGCCGAAGGACAGTTTCAGATTTGGATGCAGCAATCGCAGTCCAGTTGAACACAAAACGAACAGATCGGATGTTAAGTCTGCCATATGTCAAAGAAGAAGCCATGTGCGCAAGACAGATGTATTTTCAAAATTTTCATAAATTAGAAGTCCAAAGCAGAGAATAATCACGCATCTATAAATCGGTATTATTATTACCGTGTCGCTCACATTATCAACGTTCGCCGGAATCGATCACTCAATACAGCAGTTTGAAATGAATTCCAAACCGTTGGTTATTTACAGCCTCGAACTAATACAGCAACTGACATCATCTTAGACCTTACATCCCAGACATATAATGGTGCAACTGGGGTAGAGTGTTTGAATGTGGCAGATGAGGAGCATTGACCATGCGTCCATGATGCCGAGGACTATTAACGTAGACAATAGCTGCCATTTTTAAAATGCAAATGCTTTCAAAAACGACCAACTCTAAAATGATCTTGATGCTTTATTTTACTTTTTTACTCGGTTCTTCCATCTTCGGATTGAAACATTGGCAGCAGGGGATATACATTTGATGTTTTATATTGTTTTAATGGTCAGCAGAGGAACATGTTCTGAAGACTCCGAATTTCGAACGTGAATGTTTTAACGTGAATACAGCGATGGATCTCCCAATGGTACGAGTCGGTTTGTTTCCGACTGGAAAGGGAAAAATAGTAATCCCCGGAATAAGCGGTGCTCCTTTAAGTTCGAGCCTTTACAAAGGCGGAGAACAAAGAAGAGTGTTTTTTTTTCTTGCGGCTCAAGGTGAAAAGAAACATTTGTAATTTCTTTTTGTTACCAGTGGTTGTAATTGAAATGGTGAAATAATTGACAGCAGAAATCTTGCCAGTGGAATAAAGACCGGTGGGAATAATTTGGCCGGGTTTGGTTGTAGTCGAAAAAGCGCTTATCTTGGGCGAAGGACGTAGCAATCGAGGCAGTATTTCGAACCAGGGAGCGGAATAAATGTTGAGAAACAGCAGGATACTAATCTTCCATTGCGCCAACAAAGCACATTCTACAGGCTGCCTCCTTGGTATTCTTAGATACGCGTAGAATCTGTAAATTAATCCTTTTTCTCTTGTTTTTATATCTTCGAGATATTTTTTTATATGATATTAACAGTATCAATTATCGAGTTTCTCTTTTCTGCAATACTTCATCTTTTTTTGGTTCACTCCATACTGCCTTCTTTTAGGCTTTGTAAAGTTTGGGTCGGGAGACATTTTCCTAGAGTCTAAGCCGGTAAAAGAAGGTAAGTTCACACTGATGGTGTTCGTGGGCGAATAGTTGAGATGCCCAAGAAATAGAGTGAAAGTGGTGTCCCTTGAGTGCTTAAGTAGGGGACTGTGTTAAATAAATGTTGTGCAAATCTTGGGTAAGAAGTGCTTTCGTTAGCGCAAAAGTGTCGTCTTCCTTGTGGGGTTCTGGTTAAAGCAAGCTGCGGTGAGTGAAGTTGAGACTGCCGGAATTCTTGTCGAAGCGCCCCGGTGGTGTGGGGTAATAAACTTATGGAGACATAATCCAAAATTACGTTCCTATGTTGTTAGTAGATAAGAAAAATTCAGCTGTGGAATTTGATGTTTCGCACCAAAATCCACAAAGAAGGGAGAGGAACAACCAAGCAGACTGCCCAAATTCTCTGGCGTCACATTGATTTTGATAGTGTATTCCGAAAGAAGAAGCATTGATTTCAAACAAAAGAAACAAAAAAGTATTTATTCAGGTGATAAGTAAAGACCTCCAGAAGATTCTATGATACCTGATGCCTACGTAGATTTGGACATTTTTAAGTCAGAAATCAAATAACTGAGTAGACTATCGAGCGTTTTGGGCAGAAATCACGCGATACTCAGAGAAAAAGTATTAATATGCATGTTGCAGGTTGGTTAAGTCTTGACAAAGAGGTCAGTGCCTTTAGAAGCAAGATTTCTGCAAATTAGTCGATACTTTGGAAAGAACTTAGTTTTGAGACAATTGCCAGTATGCTTCCTCTGTGTCAATCGATTGGAAGTATTTGTCTCACATTTCGAATGCAGTTTAGCTTAACTTTTCGGCCTAGCAGGTGCACAGATGTTTCGATTTGCTTATTGGTAATTCTTTCGATTTGAAATTTTAACCAACACTTTTAGTACATCATTTCAAAATTTTATCCCTTTATTTATTTCTTTTTATTTAACAAATTATGTCTAATTACCAAATAGACCAAACAATAGCACAGCTAGGAAAAAGAGGAAAAAAGAATTTAAAAAAGCAAGACAAATGCAATAAAAGCTACCAAACCGAGAAAGAAAAAACAAGAGTTTAGAAGAAGAGACTTCACATATTTTTTATAGACTTAATACGAGAGGAGAAAAGGCCTAAGCTGAAGGTCATCTTAATCACATGATATTCTAAGCATGGGTGAGTGAAAACACCAAGCTACGCGCGAATGGAACATTAAAGATATTTGAGATCCTGTACAATTTATCACAGATTTTTATACTTGGAGGGATGTTTTCCTGTGTATGCAGCTGGTTTTCAAGATCGTCAAAACTGAATAAAATGTATTTCGTTTCTTTCATTATCGTTTCTCATTTGTTTTGGCGCCTAAATACACAAATTTACCCACATGTTCGATATTGTATTCGCCAAGTGTGATATTTTTGGTAATTGAGGTATTTTCCTCAACTGCATCATGAGTTTTGTTTTATTCTCATTAATTTATAGCCCTACTAGTTTTGCTAAACTGTCGAGTTTCATGAAAAATTCATTGCCGGATGTTAACGACCGCGACAAAACATTTATGTCGTCCGCATAGGCTACCATTTGGCCCGACTTATCTAATAACGAACCTCTTGCATCAACAGGTGGCTTTCTCATGACATATTCCAGAGCCAAATTGAATAGTCCAGCTTTAGTCCGATATTTAGATCAAAGGCATCGGTGAGTTGGTTATTGCTCCGGACTTGACAGGTTGTCGACGTCGTTGTCATTTTGGTAACATGGACTGGTTTGGCCCGGATACCAAAGCAAAGAATTATTTGGTACAGTACGCTACGATCAATACTGTCGTATGCTTGCTTAAAGTCAACGAAAATCTGGTATACATCTATTTTGAACTCCCAGAATTTTTCAAGTACCTGCTTGACTGTAAACGATTGGTTTATCGCCGTTCTACCTGCTCTAAAGCTACTTTGATATTCCCAATAATACTGATAGCGTATGATCTGATTTTATTTTCTAAGATTTTTGAAAATGTTTTGTACGTCGCACAAAGTAGTGGTATGCCTCTTTAGTTTTCGCACTATTGTTTGTCACCTTTTTTGTGGATAGGGAAGATTAGTGATTGGCTCCACTCGTTCGGCGTATGTTTTTGTTGCCAAATATACTGGATGACTTTGTGAATGACTTTCTGAGCACCACTGCCACCATATTTAATGAGCTCCACTAGAATCTCATAGATGTCCGGCGCTTAACTGTTCTTTTAGGGTTTGGTGGTGGAACACACTTCATCCAGCGTTAGTGGGGCCAATCGAAGCTTTTCGGGAATGTTTATAGGCTCCACTTTGCTGGAGCTGTGCGGGGAATTAAGGAGGTTCTTGAAATATGATACCCATCTTTCTTTAGCCCTGTTTTCAAGAGCGATGATGGTGCCACTGTCATCAGGGCAAAGCGTGGTTTTGGGCTCATAACCTGGCTTCAGGCTTTTCACTACTTTGTACGCTTGTCTTGTGTTGTTGCTCGCTTGACTTAAATTGATTCTTCTCAATCCTTCGTCATACTATTTTCTTTTCTTAGTTCTAATTAGCTTATTCGCTACTCTTCTGAGATGTTAATAATATTCTCTCTTCATCCTGGCTTTCCTATGTAAGTATTGTTTGTACGCCTGATTCATTTGTCTAACACATTCCAGTACTCCTCATCGAACCAATTATTTCTCTTCCGGCGGGCTTGATGTCCGGTCGTCTGTTCTGCCACGGTCTTAATAGCCGCTTTCACTTCCACCCAGACTTCTTTGCGCATTTTCAGCAATGTGTCCAATAAGATGGGAGCCAGCTGGTTGTCGAGGGTTTCTATGAAAGTTTTGGCCGTTGGGAGCGTTTCGATGTCAAATTTTTGAAGCGGGTTGGCCTTCGTCGAATATGCCTTTAACATACGACATCAATAGATTAATTTGATCAAGTAATGATCTGAGTTACAATGGACTCCTCGGTATGTACGGACGTGCTCGAGGCCCAACGTTGGGTCAGAACATGGTCGATCTGGTTTTGTATATTGCCATCCGGTGACACCCAGGTCCTCTGGCGTATGCGTCGATGTAGGAAGCAAGTCGAATGTATGAGTAGATTTCTACTACATACAAAATCAATCAGGCGATGGTCATTGCCATTTGTTTCTTCTTGGAGGCTTTATCCTCCAGTCGTTCTCCGATGAGATATCTCGTTGCCAACGTTAGCGTTGAAATCACCCAGAATTATTTGTATGTCGTTGGTAAACAATGAGTCGACTAGTCTTTCCAGGTGATTGTATAGCGTTTCTTTCATTTATTCCTCCTTTTTTTCGGTCAGCTAATGTACGTTTATCAGCCGGATTATGAAAAACTTCGCTTTTATACGGATCGCACACATGCCTGCATTGACTGCCTTAAAAACAGTAATGTGTGATTTGAACTACCTATCCACAATTAAGTCCACTCCGAATTCTAGCTTTCTAGCAAGCCTCCCACTTTTGAATATTGTGTGCGATCATATCACTACCATTACAGTTCGTTTTAAGTACCTATGTTTAATTTATATTGACTGGCCTGTTGCAATAAATCCTTAACAGCGCCAGAGCTGTTCAGTGATCTGGTATTCCAGGATCTAAAGCCATAGTCCTTTTTTTTGGTTGCGAGGTCGTTGCCGTAGATCCAATCTATTTCGAGGCTCGGTTGCAGGTTTCGAAACAATGTAGGATTTTCCAGGGACGGGAAATTAGCCCGTCACCCAATCTTCATTCCGGCGGCATGGTTATTGCCTTCGATTCCGTTATCAGACGCGAAAGACTCGCCTTCACTCTTTTACTTCCCTACAAAGGAGGTGTAAGTAGAATTTAGTAGCAGATATGCAGGTGTCTTTGCAGCTATTGGCGTTTCTCGGCATTTCATGTCCCATCATTAGGGAACCAGTAAACCCAATGTGAGACCCTGAGACTACGAGTATTTGCTATCTTTTGGTCGTGAGATTTAGGAGGAAGAATCATGGAAGCTGGGACTGGGGAGCGCAAGGGGATCCCTCGTCCTTTCTCAACCGGGCTTAAGACCGTTTACGGCAGAGTGCCAAACCCAATTAACATTGTCAATTTATAGGAAATCGACAGCCATGCAACGCTCCATAACTAGCGACTCGAATCATACATATCCGAAAAAATTGCGGCGTACCATAGCATGGTTCACAGAATGCTCAGTATCATGGGAGGATGACGAGCAAGAACGACGATATATCGAAGCAACAGCGAAATTAAACGGGTACGGGAAGAGGAAGTAAGTGAGAAGGAAACGTAGTTTTTATTTTATTTTCAATCTACATAATTTTGTTCATATTTTTCTGATCAAAGATGTTAAATTCGTGAGAGGGATCACACATTTTTCGTACATTTCGTGTTTGTAGCTCTAATAGTTTTGGAGAAAAACTGCTGTAACAGACGGACAGAAAGCTCGCGATTATGATAGGGTTTTGTAACTTAGCGCAAATTTTCAGAAACAGAGAAAACAATTCAACTTCATATTTTTCGCGTTTTTTTCGGTCGTAAAATATACCGTAGAAGAAGACAGCATCAAGTAGCGCCAAATAATGATGCCATATATGTATGTCTTCATTATATTTATGCCTACAATCAAGAAACGGAAACCATTCCTGTCATAAAATTTATTGCTTGCAACATGTGATACATCATATCACACCGTATTAACTTTAACGTCAGCCCTACTTTTGTCCTTATCTCCACCCTCCATTGTTCAACGTGGCTAGCATTGGATCACTGATTGTTGTTAGAAATCTGCCAGTTGTCATTCCAAGCACATCGTCCAAATGTACATTTTCATAGACACTCTGACGTGATTCAATAAATTTGTCATCCTTCAGAGTCATCCTTTTTGGATAATTAATTAGTAGCTGGCCCTTGAAATTAAAAGTCTCTTCGATTGTGAACAGCATTGAGACTCGTCTCAAGGACATTTATGACCGACCGACCGAATCATGATGTGCCAATTTATCATGTAGCTGCTGAATTGTGCTTTCTGGCACATAATAAAATCGATTTTTGCCTTCCATCAGCCATTTTACAACGATGTGATCATTCTGCTTCTTTCATCTTCCTCTAAGATAGCTTAATATCAAATTTCGCTAGGAGTTTATACTTTGATAGCAACACGCTGTCAATTGAAGCACTTTACGACGATTCAAGCACTTTTGCAACCAACAACAAATACAACGACCTCTTCGAAGCTCAATCGCCTCCACAGAAGCGATAAAACGACACTTTCAGCGATGAATGGAAAAATTCTTTGTATCTAATCTCGAAGCCTCCCTTCGCTGAGATTCAATCGAAGTGAATAGTTGTTGCGAGGATATTGACACAGCTACGCGAATTTGAATATTAAACTCAAGGACCCCTCATCTAATCAAGGATCTAAATATTTACTCCCTGGATACCGTATGCTTAATCTTGTGGAAAATTTATATAACCCAGTTTTTTGCGAAGTGCATTTCCGGATGTTTAATGTCGGTGAATTTATCAGCAGTGTTTTACAAATTTGAAATTCCTTTCTAAGGGAAAGTTGTGTTTGTTTATGAATAGAAAAAAATCGCATTGATTAAGAATGCGGAAAAACCTTGGGGTAATGATTTGTAACTTTGGCGTGTAATTCATACCCCTAAGGAAGGAAGAAATAATGAAAAACTTCCCTTTAATGAGTTTCATTTATTACAAACACGTTAAAGGCGAAAATTTGAGTCCTCAGTGAAAGGGTAGGTAATCGAAATTTACGCTAAGCTTATGGGGTTTCCAGTTAGTCGCAGGACGTGCCAAATTTTAATTGAATGAATTATACTGACTTGAAAGAATTAAAATAAACAAAATAAATCATGAACATTGAAAACTCAGAGCTATTAAAAAATAATTTTAATGAAATTTCTTTGTTTTCACCCGTAGTTCAACTATGATTAGGATGGAGCATTTCACTGAATATACCAGATTCAAAGCTTTAATATCTGCCCTTTTATAAGTAAAGTGAATCAGCTCCATGCTAGATAAATTAGCTTTTCATTACACTGAAATAAAGAAATATGTCGGTACAACTTCATTACGCCATTTGATTCAGAAGAAGATAGTGCAGTGTTGTGATAAAGTGAGATGTTTTAATATCAATATCATCAAGATTCGTTCAAATACATCAGTTATACGCTCGCAAATTATAGCGTTCCATCAAAATAAATTAGTTATTGGGTCAAAAAAATGCAATCAAATCATGAGGCGTTTAAGCCTTCCATATGTTTCTTTGTGGAAATTTCCGAACAATAACACTTGCACTTAGCACAAGCTATGATGTATATATAGTGAGTGTTATTATCCAGTGTGTTATTATGACCACGTAGGTGAAGCTGCCCCTAATCATCATCATGGACGAGTATCCAGCGCTTCAAACGATCGAGGGTTAGTGTTTGAAAACTTTAAAAAATAACTATTTATTAAAATCTCAAGGCCTTACCAAAACCCGAATTTTAATGCACACCCCTGAGGATTTCGAAAAACCTAAAATATATCTATCTGACTCCAATCGCAAGTTCTTCACCTACAACCCTATCGCCGAGAAGCGTAAAGCGCTCGTCGTCCGTGGCCTTCACGGCTTATATACGTATGATCCACAAGAAATCGTGGAAGACCTAAAAACACAAGGGGTCGAAGAGATCGAAACCATGCGACCAATGCATTTGCACGAAATAGTTGTAGCTTGTGGCTGGCAATCTTCAAGCTAACTTTCAAAGCCATCCTGCACGCGGTGAAATGGTTCGAGACCATCAAAAATCACGAAATTCTACAATGCAGAAACTGCCCGTGAGCAGGTCACTCTGCATCCAATTGGAGCCTTAAGTATAGATGCGTCAAATGCAGTCGCTTTCATGGCACTAGGAACTAACAAAAGCAGAAAGAACCACCACCAAAATGTGCCAATTGTGGCGGTGAAGGCCACCTCGCCAACTATCGCAGCTGTGCAACCTTTGAGCAAGGCGCCAGGCGCCCAAACGTACCCCGGTTGCTAATATCTCTACCCCTCGAGCACATTCTATCAAAGGGGGTGATGGAATCACTTTCGCAAGCCTCTTGCGAAAGCCACTCCCCCAACCGTCTACTACACCTCCTGTTTTCATAGAGAAGGATGTCCATAGCCTCTTCGGGGTGGGTCTCCCTATTTTGGACACAAAATTAAAGAACCTGCATGCATTGAAAAACGAAGACCATAAAAGACTTCCACTTCTTCAGCTTCTTTCTGGTCCCAATGGAATTTGAGTTCATACAGTTGACTATAAACTCAATTGTGAGCTGTGGAAAGCGGTATGAACTTCAATCTTTTCTGGACAAACATAGGCCAAATATTGTGTTCTTTTCTGAAACAAAACCCGCACCCTTTCACTCTCCCTCGTTTGAAAACTTCCACTTGCACCGATCAGATCGTCCTGAGTCCACAGGTGGAGGCACGGGTATTCTCGTCCACAATTTCGTGAGCTCTTCTCAATAATTTCTACCTTTCCCTCTCTCAGCTATTAAAATACCATCATCTGCTTCAAAACAAAAAGCTGCATTTTCGTTTGTGCAGCCATCTATTGACCAAACCAAGAGCAAGACATCACTAACCTACAACTGTTGTTGTCATTCATGAGGACTAGACCTTCACATAAAAAACTCCATATGATTCATAGAGCCGAGTTAAATGCTAGGCACTATACTTCCTAGATGTCACCACCAACCGAAATGTGTAGCGATTAACACATCTACTAGTGATTAAAGTTACGGTGTTCACCGCTAACAGTGCTGAAAGTGGCAAGAGTACAAGATATCCTTCTTCCTGCTACAGCCGGCATCGTTAGACCGCGACTAAATTATTTCAACCGTTTTACGTATTTTGTGTGACTAATAAATCATTGTTATGTTTAAAATTGTTTTTTGTGTTCACTTTATAGACTATGTGCCCACATTTGGTGACGCCGACGTGATCGGGTAGAAAATAAACGCTAAATTTAGACTTAAATATTTTTGTGTAGTTCGCGACATTGAAAAATTGGCGAATTGGAATTACATCGGCCGAAGATGACCAACTTCATGTAAACAATCGCCGACTAATAATCCGGTTAAAACGTACGGCCAAAAACTAATGACACTTGACCTCGAATTTCGTAGACCGTTTGATTGAAGATTTGTAGTCGCAAATGTAAGACAACCAATGATCGGAGTAGATTTTTTGCTACACTTTGGCCTTATAGTAGATTTACGTCGGACGAAGTTGGTTGACAGCGAAACTAAATTAGAAGCTAATGCTAAATTTACCAATACTACCATTACTATGATGAAAGAAAACTCGGAGTGCTACGATCTGCTGAAGGATTATGGTGATTTAATTATACCATCTGATACCAGGAAGGTTATGGCTCATGGCATTTACCACCACATTGTAACAAAAGGCCCTCCAGTTGCAGAAAAGGCAAGACGCCCAACGCCTATGCTACGACAAGGAATTTGTCAGCCGTCAAGTAGTCAGTACCTAGTCCAAAAGAAAACTGGCCAGTGAAGACATTGTGGTGACTATCGTCGTTTGATTGCAATCACCATCCCAGATAAATATCCCATTGCTCATCTTAGTGACTTTGCTCACAGACTCAGTGGATGCACGGTATTTGTAGTGCTCGACCTGATGCGGGTATACCATCAAATTCCGGTGGTTCTTGAGCATGCCTCGAACACTGCCGTTATAACGCTACATTGACCACACTCTACGAGGCCTGTATTTTTGTTATTCGTAAGTTGACGATATATTAATTGCCACCAAGGCACACGAAGAGCACTATGAGCATTTAAGAATCATCCTGGTCAGACTGCGTGAGTATGACCTTTCTCTAAACATAGAGAAATGTACGTTTGGAAAGCCGACTATCGAATATCTTGGATATCTCGTCGAACATCACGGTATAAGGTATATTCCAACAAGAGTTGAAACAATGCTAAACATTAAGAAATCAGCAACTGTCATGGAATTGCGCAGATTTTTAGGAGCGATCAATTTCTATCGGAAATCGCTTAGAAATGCAGCAGCCATTTTAGTACCACTTCATGAGTTATTCGTCAGATTAAGAAGAAAAGGTAACCGTGCCATTGTATTGACTCCACAAACAGATGCAGCATTCGAAGAATGCAAGTACCAAATTACCAATGCAACTTTGCTCCGACACCCAATCGGAAATGCTATGCTGGCAGTCAAATGCGACGGTTCTGACACCGCAATGGGAGCAGTTCTCGAGCAATTAAACAACAAAGTTTGGGAACCGGGATTCTTCTCCAAGCAATAAATAGAAAATTGGGCGATTTTGAATAAGCATTATTCACATAGTCAGAAGCGACAACGAAACAGCCGAAGCGCTATCCCGAATTACCTCTATTGAAATGCCAGTTGCAATCGAAGATTTAGCGAAGGCACAGAAGGAGGACGCAGAATTGAATTATCTACGTCGAGGCGAAACGAACGTGCAATTTCGGAGACTACGTCTAGTCGACAGCAAGGCAGCTATTTATTGCGATGTTTCAACGAGCAACATTCAGCCTTACGTCCCAAAACCATTGCGACGACAAAGTTTTGACTTGTTTCATCGACCGTCTAATCCCAGTGGCAGCGCTACGAAGAAGCTTTTGTTGTCCAAAGATATACTCGAATGGGCTAGGACTTGTCTCCCATGTCAGCGGATTAAAATTGGATGGCATGGCAAGCTTGCACAAGGTAAAATTGATATGCCCGATACAAGATTTAGTCACTTGCATATTGACATCGTTGGACCACCAAAGCCGTCAAAAGGATATTCGTATGTTTCAACGACAATTGATCGATTGACAAGATGGCCTGAGGCGATTCCCATCAAAACTATATCAGCGAAATCACCACCGCATTTTATTCCAACTGGATTGCATGCTATGGAGCGCCGAGCGTTCTAACGTCGGACCAGGGATCCCAGTTTGAATCCGTCCTATTCCAATCGCTAACACACACGCCGGCTGCAGAAGAACCCGAACGACGGCATATCACTCTGCGGCAAACGGAATGGTTCAACGTTGGCACAGGGCATTAAAGGCCACAGTTATGTGCCACAAAAATCAAGAATGGATTGAAATCCTAACAACCGTTCTGATAGGAGTGCGTACAAGCATCAACGAAGATATTGGCGCAACAGCTGCGAAAGTTGTGTACGGGATTACTCTGCGAATTCCCAGAGAATTTTTCTTCAACCAAAAGTTTCGCGCACATATGAAGACTGTACGAGCCACTCCAGCATCACGTCATTACAAGCGCAAAATTTTCGTTTATAAGGACCTTGCGACTTGCTCACGCTTTTTCGTCCGTATTGACTGAGTAAGAAAGCCATTGGAGCCTCCATATGAAAAACTTTACAAAGTTGTAGAGCGATCTGAATATGTATACATCTTGAAAATAGGCGTAAAACAAATTAACATTTGTACCGATCGAGTCAAGCCAGCGTACGTTGAATCAACTTCGGATCCAACAACTTATCCCATCGCCAGTCATGAGGAAATACGGAAGCTCGAACTCCAAGAAAGTACAGTTTATTGATGAAATAAAAACAACCGCTGTTAGTTTTAAGATGACCAACATACTAGGAGAGAGTCGTGTAGCGATTAACACATCTACTACAGAATAAAGTTACGGTGTTCACCGCTAACAGCGGAATTTCTTCTTCCTTCGACAACCGACATCCTTAGACCGCGACTAAATTATTTCTACCGTTTCATGTATTTTGTGTGGGTAGTAAATCATTGTTATGTTTAAAATTGTGTTTTGTGTTCACTTTATAGACTAAGTGCCCACAAATAAAGTCGAACTCTTCAATTGGCTTCAGAATGAAGCCACATTTTCAAGATCAATCATTTTGAGCCCTGCTCTACCTACTTTATATAGAAACTCTATGAGCTCGTACCTTGATATTTTCAATGTGAGCGACAATCTCAAAATAAAATACAACCCTAACATTATTCCCTATTTAGAAACGGTTCCTGGGATCGGTGAACATGATGCCATCTATATTGAATCTTCAGGGAGTGCAATCCAATTAAATTATATCCACTTACCCAACTTCAGCAAAGTTGACTGGCAGCAGGCAAACGACTCTCTAAGCTCTTCTCTCGCCCTCACATTCTTCTTAACAACCTTTAGATTTCTAACCCCTGTACTGACACCACAGTCGGCAAATACTCTGAGCTAATTCAAGAGTGCGTCGATTCGTGTTTTCCGAAGCGAAAGATTAGATAGAAAAAGGTTTATTCTCGTACACCAGAAAGTGAAAAGAAAGAGAAAACTCCTCAGAAGGCATATTTTCAGGCATCAATACGATGCGGGGTTTGAGTTTCTAAAAAAATTAATTCGCGGCTTGAGCGCAAAGATCCATTTAGAGATCAATGCGCTCATTGAACAACATATTGCGATGGCAACGGTAAATCTAGGTTCTGGAACTTTCCGAGAACTCCGGAAAGTCTACCCGAGCCTAGGGAAACCTTCATGTAGCTCTTCACGAATCCTACAACAAAGCCAATTGCCTTACCACACACTGTGCTTTTGCACACTCCACTGCAAAGAACCTCTTAGAACCCTTTTCTGAAAACCTAATAAACTCTTATATTATTATACATCAATTCTCCTAAATCCTTGAATCTCCCTCGCCAATTCCCCCAATTGTTTATAACACCCGACCAAATTAAATCCCTTATCCTTTCAAGACCCAATAAAAAATCTTCGGATTCGATAAAATCCCGATAATCTTGCTCAAAACTTGTAGTGACACTCTCTGCCCCTTTCTTTAAAGGCTGTTTAACCATTGCCTCCTAAATACGTATTTTCCAATCACATAGAAGAGAGCAATCATTGCCTCTATTTTCGAAAAAAAAACTGAAAGTCTATTCCTTCCAAGTAGCTACCGCCCTATATAATCCTTTTCAAGATTGGAAAAAATTTTCGAGCTTGTGCTCAAAAAGAAGACCTCTCAGTCAGGACCATTATTCCCCCTTTCTAATTCGCCAACCGACAATTACTTTCCAGCATTGCTGACAGCATCAGAAAGAAAATGCCTACGGTCGCTGTCCTGCTTCACATTAAGAAAGTATTGGATTCTGTGTGGCAACTTGGACGAACGACAATAAAGAATTCGCAATTAAAATCAAACACTTCTCATAGTTTCCCTTTCTTCTTGAATTGCTAGCTCAGTATTCCTCAAAATTCAAACCGTTGCTCCGTCGATCTCCACACGCTGGCGTTTTAGAGTCAATTCTCTTTGTTGCCTAGCGCACAGCTATCCGTCTTCGACGAGATCTCACTCGTACCTCTCGTTCTTGCGTCGGAACGGGATTTCGTCCAAGTCCAATCCGCAAGTTCGCACAAGACGAGTTCCCTCCCTGCATTGGAATATTGGGATTACTTCGCTCTTTCGAGTAGCGCAGATGATGTTTTTGTGGTTGGAACATCTGATCGTTCTGCGTGATGGACATTTACATGTTTTGATAGGAGGGATATGAAGCTGTAGTAGTGTCACTTGTATATTGCTGTAAATATACGTTGATGTACGTATATGTATTTAACTCATGAATTGATTAAATGCTTTATACACCAGATCCCATTATGTGTGCACGATTCAATTTACGATTATGTAAATTTCAAACGATTTTATTTGAATTGAAGAATTCATTGTAAAATTATTTTTAATATAGTGGACACAAGTTTACATTAAAAACAAAAAAAAATTTCACTTCACTAAGGAAATAACACATACCAATCTTATCAGAATACATATAACAAATACGCATCACAGCTCATTTTCATTAGGAGAAACAGTGAAAAACGCAAAACTCATTATTGGTTTTTAAGAAAAAACAAGGAACATCTAATAAATTCAAATTAATGATAAGTCCGGAGGATTGAAAATGCAGTATCTTAGGGTAATTAGACCCTATCGTCGAGATAGCTAGTTTTTATAAACTCAGAGTTTTTTTTTTACTGCGTCGTTTTACAATATTTTTTTTCACAAATCGAACTAGACTAGAGAGAAAGGAGTACTTCACAGCATTTTGCGTGCTCCCTTATACCGATGTTCTAGCTCTTCACATAGAAAAAATTGGCAGAAACAATTTTTTTATTGAAAGCAAGGAAGGCTCCAGGCCCAGATGGTATTCCAGCTGAGGTTTCGCAGCTTGTTTATCACCATTGTCCTGACTTCCTGCTCAGCACATTCATCGCTTGCCTACGGGGCGGGGTTTTTTCGGAACGATGGAGGGTGCGAGGTTCGTGCTAATCAGCAAGGGAAAGGGAAATCCCGAATTGCCGTCTGCGAACCAGCCTTTTTGCATGCTAGACACTGCAGGGAAAGTACTAGAGAAGCTCATCAGGGGAAGGCTCACTGACGCGATTCGTGCTGCTTGGGACCTATCTCCTCGGCAGTACGGCCTTAGAGCAGAGCGTTCCACCATTGATGCGTTGGCAGAGGTCATGAACGTGGTCCAAAACCCAGAGGCATATAGCCACACCAAGCAACGGATCGTCCTGTTCGTAACAGTCGACGTTAGGAACGCCTTCAATTCCGCTAGAAAAGAGGATATTGTTAAAGGCCTACCTCCCTGATTTTATCAGAATTGACGGTCAAAGTAATCCAATCACTAGGGGGGGGACCCATTTGTCGTTCATTTTGGCTCCCCTAGGCCACCTGATGCACATAATGACTTTTTTATTGCAGATTCATCAAGACCTTTTTAATGATACCTCACGCGACTACATTTGGTGCAAAAATTGTTTAATGGTTACTTCAGTATAAGGCTAGACCCTCCCCCTAAAAAATTTTCGGTAAGGTCTGAACTTTTGAGAAACCACCACTTCTGACCTTTCCAAAAACTTTGAGCTTTGTAGCTGCAGATAGACGTGACGCGAAACTAGTAAACCTTTATAAATTCGTTTTACAAAGCCCTAAAAAGGACTTACATGCATCAATCACTTTATAGTAGAAGAAATTCGATTTTGATTGAGACTTCTAGCAATGGTCTTGGAATTTCTTTGCATTTAACTTTTTCATAGAGAACATTTTGGAAATAATTATTTTTAGGTTCAAAGAGAATTAACTATTTCTAATAATCCTCAAAAAGTTCAAAATACTTTTACCAAACAACCAATTCCTTCCACATAATTTCATTGAAAGGTTTTCTCTAAGCTTGTGTAGCATTTAACTCCTTTCACGAGGAAGCAAACTCGAATATAAGAACTTGAATGTCTTCCAACAAGGGACACGATTCTTTCTTTTACCTACATTAAAATCCTGGACCGTTTTTTGTTCATGCTCAAATGCATTCACATGTGACTGTACAGTATATACTCCTACGTGCACTTGTATACACACTACCAGATTTTTTATACTAGACTACATTTCACATACTCAAATCATATATTAGTTCTGCAGACATTACGTTTTTGAAGATATTAAATATGTATAGTATACAAAGTTGACTCAAGAGTATTTGAATTTTTAAAGTATATATATAGAGGTGGAAACGAATATAAGAACGCAATAGGATACCAGTTTAAAGTGTAAGTTGGTAAGCTTGGAAATTGTGTGACTAAAGAAAGTTTTAAAGTCCTTTTTATAGGTAAATATGAAAGGAATAGAATGAATTATGTTTGAAATTTTTGGAAATGGATATTACAAAGAGTTAAATAAATTTAGTTTAGTTAGTTTAATAGTTATTAAATAAGGCATATTATTTTATAGCATAACTCTGCTACAGAGATAACAGTTGAAGCTTCTTTAAAATATTTCAATTAGATTTACTCACATTTACGCAGATTTTTCAAACGGTTAGGAGACTCCAAATTCTGAAAGAAAATGATGTAGCATTAGTTTCAATTTTTTATTTTAAATGAAAATGAGTACTTAAAAAAATCATAGCTATTCTCATTGTCATTAATATAGGAAGAAAACAAATAAAATCGAACTAAAGTTAATACTTGTAATCTTTTCGTAGACTAGAAGAAAAAAAATTTAATGATTCAACATCATTTCATCATCAATCGAAACAAACATCTGGACTTTTCAATGAGAATGTCGATATAGTTGATTTACAGTTTCAACTGGTATTACGAAAATGAACTTTTCATATATTCTCTACCCATCCTTCTATTTGTTTTTTTGCTTCAAACCACTCCTACTCCGCAGAAATGGTCTGCTATCAACATTCAATTTGATTTAAATTAAATGTTATTTCATATTCAATTCTAGTCTTTATGGGGTTAATTTCCTCATAATCAAACAATACAACTACTTCGTTAGTTGAATCTAAGTCGTAGCATTCGTTCTGATGATATCCCGAATGCTTTAGCTAAAGCTCCTACCTCATCTATGTCAATTTCACTTAGTTAGTTTCTTTGTCAATTTCACTTATTTAGGGTCGGTCGTCTGATACCTTTTTCCAATTTCTGGAAAAGATATGTTGTTTTTCCAATTCACAAACCTGAAATAAGACTTGCGTCTCTAATTATCGCCCCATAACCTTTTTTTTACGTTCAGTAAGCTCCTGGAAAGAATATTCTATAACAAACGATATCCCCTCCTCCATGCTGAAAAATTGATCCGTCGAGGCGTTTCGTCGGCGGCTCTCACCTGTGAGGAGCTGCATACCTCGGTGATTGAGGTGGAGGCTATTCTCAATTCTAGACCTGACTCCGATGTCAAACGATCCCAATGATTTGGCAGCCTTAACTCCAGCACACTTTCTCATCGGAGAACCCCTCACAGCCATGGTGGATAGTCACGCAGAGCTAGTCACCGGAGGTCTCCACACCCGATGGAAGCTAATCAATCACCTCAAACTCGAATTCTGGAGACGATGGTCGCACGAGTACTTGGCGCAGTTGTAACATTGTGTCAAGTGGAGACAATCAAACCCTAATGCGACCCCAGGGACAGTGGTCATCATAATCGAAGATAACACCCCATCGATGAAGTGGCCATTGGGGCGAATTATCAAAACGCACGAAGGCACCGATATGAAACCATCGGCGAGTCGCTGATGTCAAAGCCAGCTCCGGAACCTTGAAAAGGCTAATACACAAACTGGCCCCGTTACCGGTACTCGACGACGCACCGTGCAATAAAGAACCATCACAAGCAAGTTCCCCCCACTTGACCAAGGAAGGGTCCCAGTTTAGCGGCGGCGACATCTCGAGGACAAGGCGGCGATCGATGAGAACCGGCAAGTCAATTGTGGCACTCCTTTTGGTGTGCCTGCTAGCTCCCATAGCGCACACCTTTCTAACACAAGGCTCAGCAACCAGACCTCATACGGGTCTGTATTTTCAACCTTTAGGTCGAGTCTACTTATTTTCCAGCGAGTGGAAGTTGCTCATTTATTACGATTTGGGACCGTACTGGCGGGAATTGGCTATTGTACAGAACGCGACGAACCTCTTACAGCAGCTATGCGAAGGTGGAACCGTGCAGACCAATTGCCTACATGTTAACGACCATTTCCGGCACTTTGAAAGGGAATTCTCGAGCATCAACCAAATCTGGAGAATTAGGTTCAAGAGAGGTGCTATCAATATAGTGGGTGGCGTTCTTGAGGACGACTATGCCAATAAAATGGCCCGGACCATCAAAACCATGCAAGGAAGACAAGACAAGCTGCACTCACTGCTAACCAACCAAACTTCCATCATCGACTCAACCCTGAACATCCTTGGGAAAACCGAACAAATGTCCCGAAAACGTTTCACAGCTATAGAGCAGGAGTTAACCAGACTAACCAACGCCATCAAAGCTCCTCATCCTGAGGGAAGTCAAACCCCAATGCTTGACTTGATAGCCCGCTCTCATTGCAAATGACACTTATCACCGTCAACTTGCAGAGAATTCAATCATCCCTCACCAGCGTAGTCACGGATACTCAACACGGGCAGCCCAATTCCTTGTTATTGGCACAGCAACAATTGGGCATGGAGGTGACAAGGATCAGAGAGCATCTACCCGAGAGCCAGCGGCTACTTATACACCATTACAACTCCAAGCGCAAGATGTTTCATGGACCGATCAAGTGACCGACCACGACATCTACCAGTACGTCATTGGCTACCTGGACATTCTCGGATTACCCATACTGGTGATCTACCTTCGCTGGCGTTCCTGCAAACAATAATCCAACCTGCCTGTCCAACCACCCGTGCCGTTACCTAGACGCTACAGCCTACCGCACACCTTGGAGGAGGTTGAACGGACCGTTCAACGGGGGGTGGATGTTGAGTTCCTGACACCCCTGAGCGCCCATCACGGCCTGATCCGGCAACAGCAACCCTTCAATCAACTTGCATAGTTATTTAAAGTTAATTAGCCCATTTGTAATTAATTTGATTGATTTATCAATTGATCGATCATTTCAATTCAATTTACCGATCAATTGATCAACCATTTAATGTTCCCTTTGAGAACAATTGTATTTACCGTTCGCCGGCATTTCACAAACATCGATAATTTAATTCAATTTCAGTCAAACTTCACGAATACCAAATTTTGCCAAAGGCAGTAATTCCATTTGCTATTTTTCATTCATAGCCAAATTGCTGACCATGCACATTCATCTAGTGTATTTGTCGATGAATGGATTCGTAATCGAAGAGATTGGATTACATTTTATGGACAAAGGCAGACGTGCCAGCGAAAAGACGTAAACTCAGCATTCTTTCTCTGGGGTGTTTGTCTGGTCAGCAAATTGCGTTAGAAATAGAGCGTGGGTGAAATGCTCGGCCGGTTCAGTTGTTGAAGGAAGGCGAGTCGGTTTACAACTCTTCAGAAAGGTGTCGATTAATATAACGTGGGTTGGTGCATAATTAATGATTATGGTTGAATTACAAAATTAATTAGAATTTAATGTGAATTTAAATTGTTTTTGGATAGAAATTTTGAGAAAGTACAGTATCAGGACAAATTCAGAAGCCTCATTTGAAATTATTTTAAGTAAAACTTTAGTGGTCAATTAAACATAACTAGCTCGTTAAACAGGATATTCGAAATTAATACGCTATTTAACACGCTACTCCCACAAAAAAAAAAAACAATTTGTACAAGATCGGGACAAAAGAGTCCCGGCGCAAACAACCGGAAGTATGGATCGCTGCTCGCACCTGTGGATAAATTTAATGATTTGGGAGTAGTATTTGACCCAGGTTTGAAATTTGAAGTCCCTATTTCGTGCATAACAAATAGAGCTTCACGTGTTGATGGTTTTATTTCACGATCCTCGTGCAAGTCCTCTAACATCTTAACCAGCGTCCATCTTTTTGCACTCTTAGCCCGATCAATCCTTGAGTAAGCCTCCCAAAAATATGGTCTCCTCACTATACCAATCTATCGGATGCTGTTGAGATTGTGCAGCGTAAATTCACACGTCCTCTGTCCTACAAATGCTATCTCCCTTATAGCTCCTACGATGAGCACTTACAGATCCTCAACACCCCATCACTCAAGAAAGGAGAGAATTTTTAGACCTGTATTGCTTATTTAAAATATATCGCGGTATTCTTTCATCCAACCTTCGGGAAAGGCTTTATATACATTCCACTTCAAGAACACCTTCAACTGACATATTCATTGTGCCCTTTGCTCGGCCCGATATTTATTTTTATTCGTTTTTAGTACGTATACCACGTCGCTATAATGAACTGCAGCTGGGTCCCCTGCCACATACCTTAAACGCTTTTAAAAGTATATTATGTAACATAACATTCTCGTTAGCTTCCAATAGTTTATTAGTATTTCATATTCTTATTTTTTTTCTCTTTTCAAGTTGCTCACTTTGTTTTTATGGGACTTATTATATTTCACTACCCTATTTTTAATTGGGTTTATGGATCTGTAAAATAGCGTGAATAAATAAATAAATAAATAGGTGTTGGTCCAACGTTTCGAAGATGAGTAGGAGATAGCCCAAGTATACAAACAGTTAGTGTCTAAGATGAGATAGAATTCCTTTATCCATCAGTCGAGTCATCGTTTGTGGTGTACTGCACAGGCCAAGTGGCATTGTGGCAAACTGATATAAGGGTCCTCAGGGCACTGTAAATGCGGTACTATCCCTCAATACCATATCAAGCGGAATTCGCCAAAAAGCGTCCTTTAAGTCATGACTTGAAATATGGTGGGCTTTTGGCAGTCGACCGACTAGGTGGAGAGGGTACGCATCCTTGACCGTCACTTCATTAACTTTCCGTGCGTCCAGACAGGCGCTTTTCAACTCCTCTATAGCTCCAAACGCTGACATCCTATTCAGCTCTGCATTCACTAACTTTTTCATGGCTTGGCGGATGGCATAGTGTCGCTATTTAATCGGCATACCATCACCAACGTCTTAAATGTGTGAGACAAGGTTGGTACGCACAAGGCTTTTTGTAGCGGAGCATAGGAATGCCTCTGGACGTTGTTGTTGGTTGTGGTTCAACTGGTTTTTTTTAGACAAGACGTGGGCTCATTTAGCTTATTAGAGGAAAGATATGGATGCAAAAGTAAGTTCGTAGCTAAAACCCATTTGCAGGACGAAGTCAAATCCGAGATAAACATTCCGGATCAGTGAGGGAATGACATTAACCTTAATTTCCTACGATTGAACCCTGAATGCAACGGGTATGGTTAACACTCATTTGATGGCATGCTTGGTGTCGTCCTCTGTGCCGATGTCAGAGCGCGAAGGTTTAATAAGATCAGAATGTTGATTCAGAACCTTCGTTCTAAATCTAGACGCAAGGCAACTGATGCTAGTAGCCGTGTCCAGTAGGGCGACGTAGACTTCCCAAGCAATTTGATTGGCGCAAAAGGTCGTGTGTCATTTTCTGTGACTTCCGAAATATTGCAGCAGGACAAAGTTCGACGGCAGGTGTGCACTCTCTTACAGAAGCTGCTCGAATGATGGGTAGACCATTTGATCATGCGTGGATAAATCAGCATAAAAAAACCCTAAAATTTCACGCTACCTTTTACGCAAAAGTCGTTTTAATTACCAGCAACATACTCGTACACGTATGCTAAGCTGAAGGTCTCAGCACGCTTTCTGCAACGTTCAGTGAAAAACCATTAAAACTGGCAATGCCAAAAGCATCAAAAGAAAATGGAAAAATAATTTATTATCAAGTCAACTACCGTTTATATTATTGCGCTGTCAAGCGCCAATATGCATTTCCAGTGAAGGATAGTAAGTTCGGTAACACTGATCCATTGATCAGTTTGAATTTATTTTTTCAGCTTAAAATATTGAACACGGGATCGCATTTAAGATATACAAGTGGCAAAATGTACAGTTTAACATAGAGAAATATATTCTGATATGTTGAAATAAAAAAAGTGCTTCTAGGAAACGTCAAAATGAATATATACATATGTAGGAAAGAAAGAGATATAGAGATGACGCGGTCGACCGTAACACGGGAATCTCAATCTGGCCGTCGGACCGCGTGGTTACAATAAACAGAAATAAACTTATTTTCCTACATGGTGGCTCGTCTGGGATATTGAGAAGTTTTATGCGAAAACTAACAGATGTTCGACACGGCAAGAAAAAAACAGTGACACTCACGGTGCCGCAGTTAAAAGAAATATTAAAAGTAAAAGACGTCAACCTATCGGGAAATAAAGCCGAATTAGTGAAACGCATTGCCACAGCAAATCTTTCGGGACAGTGAATGTTGGAATTTCGAGAAATGGCGGAAAACAATTCAGTGAACAGTGCGTCGAGCAAGGAGGATGGCATTAATGCAAGTGTGTTAGTGGCGGAGACTGTCCGTGAGCGCGAAATCGTTTTATATAAGCGCGAGAAAGAGTTAGCCGAACGGGAACTCGCCTTAGCGGGTCGCGAACTAGAGATGTTACGGCGAACCCAATAAGTTGGTGATAATGTTAGTGGCGACAGTGGTAGTCGTACTAAGAGCAATGCAGACGTGCATGCCGACATAGAACATTCGCGGGTAGTGCGCTCAAGTTCGGTGGTGCACACTACACCCAAGATAAATGCTGTGACGCTAGCAGACCCTCTCAATGTTTTCGATGGAAATACGGATATCTATGAAACATGGGAGAACAGGTTGATGAGGGGAAAGCATTGGAGTGGTTTCAATCCAGGCCGGAAATATATTGCGTTGTCCCCTGACGAGCTGTTACGGGAATTGAAGATGTTTTATCGCCGATGCGACGACAATTCGAAGATCGAATTTGGAAGAGAAATGAGACATTCTGTGACTACGTACATGAAAAAACGATTCTCGCGAATCACCTTGGCTTAGACGAAGAGGAAATTGTGAGCTATGTCATTGACGGTATTCCGGATTTACAATTGCGTGACGTGGCTTGTCCACAGGGTTTTGGGTCAATGCCTGGTTTACTACTCGTGTTTGAGGAAATATCTTTGCAAGATCGGAAAGGCTCGACGAGATCGATCGCTGGTGGTGAAAAACACGCTGGGATAAAACACGCTTGAGCCATGACTGCCCGCAAGTTTGGATACACTAAAGCACAATGCCAAGGAGCACAACAAGGAATTGAACGGGAGGCAGATAGAAAACACTGTAATGCATTAAATACAACGGAGAGGAAAGCGCACAAAATAGTGAAGGAAAGGATATTAAAGCTTTGTTTGACTCTGGCAGTGATTTTCACTTAATGACGTGCAGTACCTACGAAAGTCTGGATGCACCTGCTTTGAAGGCGTCGACAATACTTTTCGACGGCATAGGTTCAATTGGTTTGAGAACGCTATGTAGCTTCACTGCACCGGTATGTGTGGATGGATTTAATTTTGTTCTGGACGATTATGTGGGATGCGATATTTTGCTCGGGGCAGAGCTGACAAACTCCGTTGAAGTACGTCTAAGAAATGGCAATGCTATTTGGTAGAGTTGACCGCTGAATCTCATACGGATAAGCTCGAAGCAAAGAACAACTTCCAAGACGCAGTGAAGGAGATTATGCGCATAAGCGTCGTTGAAGGGCCCAGTATGCAGTTGCCGCATATTAAAGACCGAACCATAGGCCATACATTAAGAGATTTGATTGAAAGCTACAAACCGCGACCGACAAAGAATACCGGTGTAGAAATGAAAATTATCCTAAAGGATGATATTGCAATACAACAAAATCCAAGACGCTTGTCGGCGGAGCAGCGTGATATCGTGAGCGGTCTAGTCAATGATTTGATCGAAAAGGGCGTGGTGAGACCTAGTTCGTCGGAATATTCTAGCCCAATAGTGCTAACACCGAAAAAAATGGAGAGATTAGAATGTGGGCAGACTATCGTCTACTAAACAAGAAGATGATAAGGGACCGCTTTCCGTTGCCTTTGATCGAGGACCAGCTGGAAAGATTGCAGGACGCTACCGTATTCACTACTCTAGATTTAGAAAATGGATTCTATCATCCGCCAGTTGAAAAGAACAGCATAAAGTATACGGCGTTCGTTACGCCAGATGGGCAGTTCGAATTCTTGCGCATTCCTTTTGGTATATGCAACTCACCGGCAGTTTTTCACCGACACATTAGAGCAGTATTTAGAGACCTGTTTGCGGATGGAACCGTATTGACTTATTTAGATCATTTGATAATTCCGACCAAAGATGAACGAGATAGTTTAGAAAAACTTCAGAGTGTTCAAGGTCGCAAGTGAACAGAACGTAACGTTTAACTGGGGAAAGTGTATATTTCTGGAAAAGAGAATGGAGTACTTAGGATACATTGTCGAAATCGGCACTATTATGCCAGAAAAGGAAAAATCGATGGCTGTAACAGAGTTCAAAAGACCAAAAACAGCGAAGGACGTACAAAGTTTTTTAGGGCTGACCAGTCATTTCCGTAAGTTTATCAAAGGATTTTCGACTATAGCTCGTCCTCTCTCTAATCTGTCAAAAGACGGAATAAAGTTTGAGTTCGGAGAAGACCAGGCTAAAGCGTTTCAACAGCTAAAGGACATACTCGCACATGGTCTCGTTCTTAAGTTGTATCGAGTCGGATCCGAAACAGAATTACATACGGACGCGTCTAAGCAAGGACTCAGTGCCATACTTCTGCAGAGAGACTATGAAGATGGAAAGTTACATCCAGTTTACTACGCGAGTTGGAAGACAACGCCTGCAGAGGAGAAGTATACGAGCTATGAATTGGAGATTTAAGCCGTTGTGAAAGCATTGAATAAGTTTCGCGTTTATTTGTTGGGTAACACGGTGAAGATTGTAACAGACTGTCAAGCTCTTGCCCTAACCATGGAAAAAAAGGAGACGTCCTTAAGAGTGGCACGATGGGCGTTGTTAATCGACGAATTTAATTATAACTTTGAACATCAACCTGGCAGGGCCGATATCTGGCATCAGTATACCTTATCGAGAAGAGAGTAGACGCATTAATAGAACGAGTGCACCGAGCCCAGCAGAACGATATCGAACTACTTAAAATTATTCAAGATATTAACGACGAGAAACAAAAGGACTTCAAACTGCAACAAGAAATTCTTTACCGCGAAGAACGAGGAGATCTTCTAGTGGTTGTACCTAAGGGAATGCAGTACGACGGTATAAGAAGTGCGCACGAACGTGATAATTTCGGCGCGAGGAAAGCCGAATATGTTCTTCGACAGGAATTTTGGTTCCCGCACATGCAAGCCCGCATAAGGAAATTCATCGATACATGCGTAGTCTGTATATTAGCCGAGAAGAAACGCGGAAAGCTGGAGGGCTTGTTACATCCGATTGCCAAAAGTGGGGGGCGACTAGATACCTATCATGTTGATCATCTTGGACCGATGCCGCCGACCAGGAAGTGTTTCAAACACATATTCGCCGTTACGGATGCAATCACCAAGTTCGTGTGGCTGTATCCAACGAAGTCAACGACAACGGAGGAAGTTACATCGCTGTTGCAGAAACAAGCCACTGTTTTCGGAAACCCACGTAGAATAGTTTCAGTCCGAGCGACGGCATTCACTTTGAGTGCCTTCGCCGAATATTGCAGAGACGAGGGAATAGAACATATTCCCATCACGAAGAGTGTGCCACGTGGCAATGGCCAAGTAGAGAGGTTAACCCAAATGATTATCCCAGTGTTGATGAAGCTTTTTAGAAAATCCAGCAGAGTGGTTTAAGTTCCTTGACAAAGTCTAACAGAGCACTAATTCTTCGTTTAATCGTAGTATTGGAATTTCACTATTCGAGATACTGACAGGAACAGCTATACGTACGAAAGACGACTTGAAGCTGCGTGAAATAATTAGAGCTGATGTCGTAGAAATCTTTCAGAAGGAACGATCGAATCTGAGAAACAGAGCTATGGACAGCATGAAGAAAGTTCAAGAAGAAAATCGCAAAACGTTCAATCGACGGCGTAAAGCCGCAAGCCCGTATGATGTCGGCTATATTGTAGCTATTAAAAGGACTCAGTTTGGAGGAGGTCGAAAAGTCCAGAGGAAGTTTTTGGGCCCTTATTGGGCTGTGACAGTTAAGCCTAATAAACGGTTCAGAGTTGAAAAAATCGGTGACCACATAGGACCCAAGGAGACTACGACGTCAGCTGATAATATGGAGCCATATCCAGAATGCCAAGATGCAGGCATGACCGTTGAGGCTGCATTCGAGGATTCGTCGTCCGAGGAGGAAGTAGGTATCGGAGACGATGCAGCCATCAGAAAGGCTGAGTTTAGGAAAGTAAGGGATATAAAGATGACGCGGTCGACCTCCACACAGGAATCGGGACAGTCTCTATCTGGCCGTCGGCGCGCGTGGTTACAATAAACAGAAATAAAGTATACAACTAATACATAACTAAGTGCTTTTATTTACTGGTGCCCATTTCATTTTTCCATTTGCTTATTTTCCTACATATATTTGTCGAACAACAAAATCTATGCTGGTAAAAATGTTAGCTGCTTTAAAACCAGGACAATTTAAGGAATTATGCGTAAAAAGCAGGTTAGAGGGTCAAAACCAGAACATGTCCCGGAAACCCAGGACGTCTGGTAACCCGACCTTAATCAAAATAAGCAATTTAACGGGAACGTGAGTGTAAGCCAAAGTTTGCATTGTTGACTAGCTGAAATCATTAGAAAAGGCATAGAGTTTCGTATTGGGAGCCAAAACGAAGGTAGCCGCATCGGTGGGGAGAAATGTGAAATTTTTCAAAAGTTTGGACGCTTACGTGCAATCATATACGAGACTACTCGAATAGCTTCGCATTTTATAGTCTTATACTTCTTTGATGTGTTGTTTAATTTACAAATGTACTTACAAAATCCTTCTGGCAGGTCAACTCTCCTGCTACTTCAACTTGTTTTCATTATATTCTGGAAAAAATTAAAAAACAAGTATGAAGTCACCCTTGAAAGCTCTCCAAGCTTTTACCAACAAATGATAAACGTGCCCAACCGTTATCCACTCCAATATTCTCAAGCGTTCCTCGAAAAGTATTTTCGTAGCAAACAAACTGATTCAAATCAACCTAAAACTTTTAGATGCCACAAAACAAACACAAGGTGTGGCAAATGTTCTAACAAAATGATTTATGACCTTTCTCCTCATAAGATGATGTTCGTTCATAGCTGGTTTGCTCCACTCAAGTTTGCGTCCTTATGGCAAGCTAGAATGTTCTGTCGACTGTTTTTCTTCTGCTGGTTTGGCAGACGCTGAAAGTGGTTATGCTATCAAGGTCTCCTCGAGTGGATTCTAGTGCTATTGTTTCACAAGATAATAGGAGGACGTTCGTACGAGCATGCAGTGGAAAACACAAGAGAGCGGCTAAATAAAAGTAGATACGCAGGAGAGTTGTATGAAGTGAAATAAAATTCATATCCCACAATCATATGAATTTCATTGGACGGGAAAAGAACAACGAGGAAAATGAATTGTGATAATGTTTTGTTATTTAAGGTTTGATATCTTATCTGGAAATGAGCATTGTATTGTTTTTGTAGGGTGTATAAGTAAGAGAACAAATTTAGAAAATTTTAATTTTTGAAATTTACTAAATTGACTAAAAACTTCCTGCCCTACCGTTAAGAATAAAATATTTTAAACTCTAAGCCCGCTTTTCAGTATAACTGGTCGACGCATATAAGCATTTTGATTGTAGAGGTTTCAAAAGAAGGACAACACATTCGCCTAACCTGTATCGGCACATAATTGTAAACGTTCAAGGGCTCTGTAGCTATCAAGAGTTGAATATGGTACATGACACCGAATTTTTTAGTCATGGATGATAAAAACGATCAGTATCTTTAATTTTCTCAATACACGGTACCTTTCACTCAATCAGTTCTATCGGAAATAATCATTCTCTATTTGTTGAAATTAGAGAAGCTGACGTTGGAAACGATTGAGATAGTAGTTCCCAAGATTAAAACATCGAAATAATATGGAAGGATATGAAACACCAACCATTGCAAGGTTGAAAAGATTAAAAAGCCTTCTTTTCACACGCGTCAACAATATTTATAGGTGATTTTTGGACTACAACCATCTCTCGTTGGCTTGGTTGAAATTACACCTAAGGATGTCCGGAACTTAATCCGTTCATACTTCAGGAGTGAGGTCAGCAATTAATATGCGGAAAAACTGAGGGGTATTTGCCCACAGGATCCAGATAGTGTTTTCACGAAAGTAAAAAGCTTATTCCATAAGAAGTCTCGAGTGCAGGTATCGAATCTTGGAGTCGCTAGTGATCAGAGAAATCTTCTCGATAAGGCTGGTATTCGAAATTGATAGTACCACTCCGGATAGAAATGGAAACAGGATTATGTGTGACAGTTTGCACAAACTTACCCTGATTGGA
The DNA here is from genome assembly GCA_963969285.1 of Odontomyia ornata. Taxonomy (NCBI): domain Eukaryota; kingdom Metazoa; phylum Arthropoda; class Insecta; order Diptera; family Stratiomyidae; genus Odontomyia; species Odontomyia ornata. Next base: position 138,190,091 of record OZ017740.1, read on the forward strand.
ACACATTTTGAATTGGTTCATCTACGAAAACCCTGAAGGAGGGAATGTCAGAGGTCGGATGCAAAAGTTTCTGACTTCAAATCAAGCCTGAACGGCGAATCAATTCTTCATTCTAAAGAAACATTAACATCTGAACTCATACCGAGCTTAAATGTTGTTGATTATTTTGTCAGCTATGAAGACTTGTGTTTCATATTTGGCAGGGTAAACAACAAGAAATCATGTGGTACTGATGGTATTCCAAATGTGGCTCTCCGACATTTGCCTGAGGTTGCTATTAGGAATTATTTCATACTGTTCAACAACATGTTGGGCAATTCATATTTTCCAAATGAGTGGAAAAAGGCTAAGACATTTCCGATCTTGAAGAAAGGAAAAGAGTTTTCGAGTATAATGAAGTTGGACCTACCGTGGATTCGGTGGTTTGAACTTCCCTAACCAAGCGGCTAATCCGCAGAGATTGTTGGCGAGAACCGGAGCTCACTAACGCCATGCTTTCTAAAAAGTCACCGCAACTATGTCCTTACATGCAGCGAAACACCACGACTAGGACTTCTTTATAATCGCCGCAAAACACAGCGCTTCTTATGCTGCAATACACAGCAATTCCAAAAAAACCCATTCAAGCTGCAAGACACAGCGATGGATTTAAACTCCAAGAGTTCTGGTTCGGAATTGATTTCTATTTTTCAAACCTTCTCCTTTTATACAATTCTAAAATCTTAACCTACTTTTCTTCTCACCTAATTAACTCTAAAAAGAAATCATTACTCATTCAATACATTTAGCCTATCTTATTTCTCACCTAATTAAATTCTTAAAAGTATGACCATAGCAATATCATTTTCCATAACCAACCAATAAATTAGTCATGGTCATTGCTAGTGCATTTGACCCTTGTCATCACGTGAATTTACTTATGGCTCGTAAAGTTTATACTCGCTATTCAAGTGTGCTGACCTACATCAACACTCCATTCATCAACCATATCGTAAATGCACGTGTCCGCAAGCGTCTTCTTTTCTTTTTTCCATTCATATGCATGGGTATTATCTTCCTTTAAAGCGAAATAATTTATATTTATGCTCGTACGCTAATTAGTCATCTTATCTTAAGATGAATTATGGATATTGATATTGAATAACGTATGAGTACTTATGTTATTCAATATTGATAATGATAATTATGTATGCGTACATTACACGAGCCCCAAAAGCTATCGTCCAATCAGCTTGCTGCCTAACATCAGCAAGGTGTTTAAAGTGATACTAAACAAAGCATTAAACCCCCACATTGAGAAATATGAGTTGATGCCGAATTGCCAATTTGGTTTTCATGCCAGACATTCGACCACACATGCAATAACGGAAGTAACCAATTTATGATATAGCGTTATGCAATGAAATCACATAACCCTATATAATAAAACCGCACGCGAGCGGAAGGCCACTCTACCCGACAAGAGCTCCTGTTAAGCAACAAAAGGAAAGAGCGCGCCCGATGGCTAGCCCATTCTCTTCCGACAAGATAGCAGACCATCGCTGCAGTGGTGAACGGACATTTAACCTACCTAATTCACTACACCTGGTTTGACCTGTTTTGAAATATGGATGTCCGATCTGGTACAATCAGAGTGCCAGTACTATGGAAAAATTAAGAGTTTTCGAAAGGAAATGTCTTCGTGCATGTACTGGTTTGTACAGAAAGAACAAGAATTTATCAAACTGCTCAAGTGACTAGAGTCGATATCTTCATATTGAAACTTCTTCGGAATCATATCGCAAGATCTGTAACTGTGAGTGAAAACCCCTGGATTTCACAGCCTTTCCACCCTCCAGACGGGTTTATTGTGACTTGTCTCGATACTGGCTTCGCTCCTCCAGTAGCATTCGTGTATTTGGATATGAATCGATATGTTTTTGATTCTGACGGTGTTCCAATCATATATCACATATATAGACGGGCCACCGATAAGAAGATAAAACGAGTTCACGAGACCAAGAATTCCAATGGAGATGCTCATTTGCTAGATTCGTTGACGCTGGTCGAGCTGAGACGGAGCAATCTAGGTATTGGTGGCTGAGTGACAATGTCTAAATCATTCGTGTTTGTTTTCTGTTTTTGTGTTTTTTCGTTACTTAATTTTTTACTTTCATCTCGGTATTGCTACATTTAGTGCTATTGTTTATTTATGTTAAAAATTAGGGATAGATTTCAATATAAGATAACGTTTTTTTGTTTGAATTTGTTTAGAATTAGGGCGTAACATCATATTAATTATAGGATAAAAGTTCACTGTTTTGTGTTAGTATTATAAGTAATTTTTGAATAGTGTTGGTTGGTTTTTTTTCTTGTTTCAAATTGAATCAAAAAATATGCAATCATTTCAATTATTTTGAATTTAATATTTTTTTTTTGTTTGTTTGACTAAATGTGTTTCATTGATAACGTATAAATCTAGACAGCCATTTGGGCCATTAAGTTTTCGTATTCCTATTGTTTGGAACTTGCATTATATTCTTTTAAAGTTTTTAACGATTAGTATTAAATAAAGCAGTTCACTTTGACTTTATATACTACACATGTTCTTAGATGTAAACGGAGCTTTCAAAATGTTGTTGCGAGCGAACAAATACAAAATACTCGTATATACTTACACTTCATCACTGAAGTGGTTTCGAGCGAGCAAACACTGCCTACATACTCGCGCTTCGCCAATGAAATAAGGCAAGCAAGCTTATCCGCCCATTGTTATCGAAGCATGTACTTGTCGTCTAATGATCAAGCGTAAAAGTAAATAAGCAAGCGGAAAAGTAAATAAAAAAGATTAACCCACAATGCGCTTCACACAAATTATCTCATCGTAAACGGCAAGCTTTAGGTGTGCTTCGAAGAGAGTTAAGCTGAACGGAAAGCTGAATGTTCAGGCGAAAACGCTCTCTCGTTCAATGTCCCCAGTTTCGCTCATTCGCCCCAAAAGATCGTGAGAAAGCCGAAAGCTTAAGTGAAAAGCACTCCTTCGCTCAATTTTTCCAGTTTCGCATATCCGCCATCCGAGCAAGCGAGACGGAGCGGGGAGTAAAAGCTTTCGTGGAACGTGAGCGCACGTGTTCGGCTACTCGGCGTTTTTCAAGGGAATTGAGGTTGAAAGCTCACGAAAGAACGATATTTAAAATTCTTGGACAAGCTATGGCGAGCAGTCTTGCTTGAGTCTATAAAAGAGCGTGCTGCTACCCATTCTTTAATTACAACGAGTAATTACAGGATTAAAGTTTACAACGGAGGTATAGTGATAGTGATCAACGAAATTGAGAGGGGTGAGTTATCGGCTTGAGCCGCGACCCTCAATAAGCCTGTTGGCGTTCCACGCCGTGTGCCCACCTCGATTCATTTACTCATCTTCTCCGATTTCCTCTACGGGCTAACGCTCATATGGGAAGCACGATTCGTCCCATCGACATCAGGGGACTCCAAATCAAAGTGGAATTCAAAAGCGTCCTGCTAAATTAATCAATTTGTTCATAATATAAATGTTTTAAAAAGAATGAGCCGTAAAATAAAATAATTAATAAAATTAACACTTGCCTTTGTTGTTCTAGTTTAGATGGATATAGTAACCGGTAAGTGTCAAACAGAGAGATCTCTCCCCGGGAGCCTTGATGGTGTACATAGGATACACATCAAAATGAGCTCCCAGTTTATACCAGTATACATAGGGTGTACTGGTTACGTGACAATTGAGGCGAGAGCAGAGACTCTTGAGACTGGAAGAGTAGACAAACCTTGATTAAATAGAAGTCAACACAGAAGTGAATAGAAGCGGGTATGTAATATTAGAATGAGAAAATTTTAAAAACCCGCAGACATGTAAAGGGCGGCCCACTTTATGACGGGGTACTTTCACCAATACTGTGAGTACTCAGTTGAAATGGTATTGTGAAGTTCATGGCTTAGATAAAGTAAAGGCGAGAGTTCACAGTGACAATGAAGAATTAAACTCAAGTTAATAACTAGGAACGCTCTCTGAACTCACTAGTAATGCTCTTGTGGAGCTTAGGCGAAAGATGACGACAAAAGAGCTGAATAGCAATTTACATAAGAGTACATTGGACCTCTTGACAGCACTTAACATCTAAAGTTGAAGCATACAATGTGCTTCAAGACTATCTACGTATATCGACCAACACTCTTTCTTATATGCATAGTGTAGATACATGAACCTGACTTAGTTGTTCAATAGGAGACATCTTTGAATACAAGAGGTGAAATGACCACAGGAGCTATTGATACCTATGGAACTGGCTCCAAAATGAAAATAAATTAGGGTGTAACTGCACACATACCTGAGCGAACATTTAAAATTAGTTTCAAACAGCCTAACTATTTTGAAATCTTCCAGAGCAGAAACACTGAGAGCAAAAGTTGTAATAGAACTACGCTCGGTAGAAACTAAGAACAAAAAGATTTCAAATTCATAATGCAGTTAGCAATGCAGAAATGCATTATCAAATTAGTCAGTTAATTTTGACTTCTATCCTTTTACCAATAAAGGCAAATTTCCGTACTGAAATCGCGACTTGACTGTCTGTCCGTCCGTGTGTCACAGCGATTTTTCTCGCAAGCCACAAAAGCTAGAAACGTAAAATTACGTAGATAGGTGTACAGTGGTGATTTCTTGAAAGTTACACTATAAGAATTTTTTTAAGGTGTTTAAGGGGAGTCTCCCCATATAGGGGAGTGGCCCCTGGTAAAAAAATGTAGAAATGTAGAAAGGTTATGATGTGAGGTTTCCAAAACAGGTCTCAAATGTACGCACATTTTGTGTGTGTCCTCCCTCTCTCCACTCGCGATTGGCACGTTTGACCTAAAAAATTTAAAAAAATCCCCGTTGGCAGCACCAGCCGGAAAGGTAAATTTCTCGTATGTAGCGTAAGGTTTCGAAAAAGATTTTAGCTTGCCTAATACTGGACTTCTTACTGCAATTTTTGTAGCACTACATGGGTATTTATTAACAGAAAGGATCTGCCGCCGTTCGTATTTGGAGACTCTTCATAGAGGCGCAAATATTTTGCTAATTAAATTGAGTTGCACACGTATGGATCACATATTGAAAATCGGCGGGTAATAAATTGTTATAAACATATTTATACTGGTTTCGCCCTGCTCACATTTACTGTTTACACATTTCACAGTGGTTACCGCACGAAGGTGATAACTTTTTGGCTTAAATAGCTCAAATAGTTGATTTCAAAAGATTTCCATAGAATTTTAATCAGCACTTGCATTGCCATTAATATATACATTTTCGATTCTTTTCTGAACCATCAGGGGCCGTCATTTTGAATTTTTATTGAAAACGGCTGCTATAAATATTAAGCTGTAAATTTGCGAATTTTTTATTTGTCATAATTAAATTAAATTAACTTGCCTTAATAACTTATAATTTCAAGTTTTGTCGGAATCTGTTGAAAAACTTGGCTGCTAGAGGGCTACAGAAATTTAAAAAAAAATGTTTAGGTCACCCCCCTGCATGGGGAGACCCCCTTAAACACTTTAAAATATTTTCTTACACTGCAAATTTCAAGAGGCACCACTTTTGACCTACGTAGAAAATTTCCTCATTCTAGCTTATGTGGTTTGCGAGAAAACTTGCTGTGACGCACGAACAAACGGAAGGACGGACAGACAGACAAGTCGCGATTTTATAATTTTTTAGGATTTTGTTAAAAATATTTTACAATCTTTAATAAATAGTCATTTAAAACGTTCCTATGAAAAAAATTCATTATTTCAGTTGCTACTAAAATAGCGAATTGCGCTTGCCTTCTGACCTTTGGGGGCCGCAATTTTGAATGCATGCATTTGATTTTGGACTATTTTAAATCTTTGTGTGCTAGAACCTCATCAATCAATGTGCCAAATCACGTTCGACTTTTTTATTTTTCATTCAATTTTAATAATTTTCTGCATAATACAAGAACATAGAGCAAAGATCCATCATCTCAAGTTTCATCAAAATCCGCTGGAAAATGTGTCCGCTAGAGGGCCACAAAAACTTGAAAAAATGCATATTTAAACCGCCGCCATTTTGGAATTTGCGGATGCATGATCTCCAAAATGTCAAAGTCTGTAGATCTAAGTAATGTCCATTTCGAAACCAAGTTTCATATATGTCTGATCAAAATTGCGACTTTCAGAAGCCTTTGAAGTTTTGAGCTTAAGCTGGCCGCCATTTTGTTTTTTGCGAACCGGCCTCCAGTTTTTTACGCAATTCTTTAGATACTTTCTATCTAATTGCCGAATTTCATGAACATCTGTTGAAAGCATTGACCACTATTACAACAACAAAATTTTGCACGTGTTTCGATCTTTGAGCGGCCGCCATTTTGTTTCTGCCGTACCAACTTTGGGAGTTTTTATTGTGAGATTCATCACATACATCAGTGAACCTTTGTACCAAATTTCATCCAAATCGGAGCTATACTTTGGTCAGAACAGAAATCACGATTTTTCGTCTAAAATGGCAGCCATTTTGTTTTCGCCCGGCCGATGTAGCTGGTTCACAAACTCAACCGAGAAATTTACCCAACACACCTTTCCTTAAAATTTGGTGAAAATCGGAGCAAAATTGCAACCTCTAGCGTTGTCACAAATTTCGTTATATATATATATATATATATATATATATATATATATATATATATATATATATATATATATATATATATATATTGTTAAAACTAGAACCTAGGAATTATTTCCTATAATATTAAGCATAACCATTTCAGTCACCAACCAAAATTCATTCACCTTTGCATATAATCGCAAACAACCTAAACTCATTTTGACCTAATTAATTTGCACAAATCAAGCTAATGAACTTTGTAGAATAAGCAAAATAATGTAACTACGTTGAACATTCATTTGTAGTAGCTTAAGTTAATGAACTTTGTATGGTAAGCAATTTTGAAGAAAGCAATTTTGTAAATTTGTACTATTAGCAATAATTTGTAATATAAGGGAAATAATTAGTGAATAAATCATCACTTGGTGATCAATCACGAATATTGGCGTATATATATTGTCGCGTGTTTTGGTTCGCAGCCAATAATTTTAATGTTCTGGGAAAGTGAAAACGCAATGTCTTTAAAATTAAATTAAAAGGGTTTATTTAATTACCTAAAAATACACAATCACTTATTTAACTATTTCACAATTTTAATTTTCACTATTAAAAGTCTAACTTCCACTTGTCCATAAATTTCTATCGCAATTGTCTTCTAAAATCACTTCACAATCAACGAAAATCACTTTTCTGTTACTCGAACAATATCGCTTTTCTATTTGGTTCACACTTTCGCAGTTTTTACTATCGCGGTTCTAATGAATCCCCCCATTCATTCAGCTCGCCTTTATATAGGGTCTCTAGTCATTCAACCCAGTTCTCGTACATTGACGAATTAGCGGGAACATTCGAGCAGCGTAATGAATGGAGCAGTGACTCACTTTCAGATGTTGATGCTTGGTGGGTTTTCGAGTACGTTCGTTTTGTTGATCATGATTAATGGGTTTTCGAGTACGTTCGTTTTGTTGATCAAGATCTTCTTAACGATTGTGAAAATAATTGCGACAGTAACTCGCAAAATTATTCGTGCATAAAACACTGCCCCCACTTTAGTTCTTTGCGCCCCGAGAAGATGTGTCGCCAGTTGTAGTCAATTCTCCCTCGAGGTAATATGGGGCAAGACGGTCCAGATGCACGATTTTCATTTTGGCTCTTGGCTTACGGTGTTCCTGTATGTGGTATACTACGTCATTGATTCGCTTTGTAACTCGGTATGGTCCCTCCCAATTATGTTGCAACTTTGGAGACCTACCCTTTCGCCGTTGCGGGTTATATAGCCATACCAAGTCATCTTGCTGGAAGCCAGTAGAATTTGCCTTTAGATCATACCTGGTCTTCATGCGGTCAGTAGCCAATTCGAGGTGTTTTCGCACTGTACGATGTATCTGGTTCAACCGTTGCCTTAGCTCACTTGCGTACTCCGAGGTCGTTTGGGGTTTCTCAGGGGGTGTTCCGAACTTTATATCAGCCGGCAGACGAATAGTCTTTCCAAATTGAGCGTTCCGTTGAAACGTTCGACCATTCCATCGGATTGACGATGCAGCGGTGTTGTCCTTGTTTCCGTATTCCCATCAGCTCACACATTTCGCCAAAAACTAGTGGCTCAAAGTTTCGGCCTTGATCCGAATGTAGTTCGCAAGCTACGCCGTACCTACTGACCCAATTTAACACTAGCTGTTCGGCTACAGTAGTTGCTTCCTGGTTGGAAATGGGCTAGACCTCGGGCCACTTGCTGAAATAATCGGCTACAACCAGCGTGTATCGATTTCCTCATTCGGACATCGATGTCAACAGCAATGCTTTCAAATGGCACGCCCACGTTATAGGTTTGCATTTGTCCTCTCAGTCGTTGCTTCGGAACTTTGACGGAAGCGCAAAACGTGCATCTGCGGCACTAGTCCTCTACGTCTTCTCGAGCATGGAGCCAGTAAAACCTTTCCCGCAATTTCGCTAAGACCTTGTTAACGCCAAGGTGGCCTCCCCAGGATCCTTCGTGCATTTCCTTAACCACATCGTGGATTCGGCTTTTGGGAAGTATAGTTTGCATCCTATAGGAGCTGCCATCCGCCGTTTCCCATTTCCGCTTGAGGATGCTACCCTCTACCTGATGGGAGTTCCATTGTGCCCAATAGCTTTTCAGGGTAGCGCCATGCATTGAAACGTCTTTCCACTCAGGTCGCCCAGTTGTCTCCTTCCATACGAGCAATGGTCCGATTTCTTCATCGGCTAACTGGGCATTTCGAATCTCCTCCGGTGACCACGCTTCATCGAATCCGGTCGTCATCAATCGCAGATCAACGGGCGGTTCCTTTTCCTCAATCCGTCAGCAATGCTTGCAGTTAGCTGGACATGGACGGCGGGATAGGGCGTCAGCATTTCCATGAACTCCGCCCTTCCGATGAGCAATTTCGTAGTCGTATGACTGCAATTTTTCAATCCATCTCGCAACTTATCCCTCAGGGTTTTCGAAGTTGAGCAGCCATCTCAATGATGCATGGTCCGTTCGAAGAACAAATTTCTGGCCATATAGTTACTTGTGGAACTGCTTGGTTGCCTCTATTATAGCCAACAGCTCCTTCCTGGTCACGCAAAAGTTTCTCTCACTTTTTGGGAGAACTCGACTGTAATACGAGAGGGCTCTTTCTTCGCCATCGATCTGCTAGGAGAGTACAGCTCCAATACCGCCTTTGCTCGCATCGGTGTCAACTACAAACATTTCTCCGGGTTTCGGATATGCCAGCACGGGTGATCTACACAGCTTCTCCTTCAAGGTCTCAAAGGCTACCTGGCATTGTTCATTCCAGACATACAGACAATTTTTCTCGGTTAGCTGATGAAGACACTTAGCTATTTTGGCAAGATCTTTGACGAATATTCGATAGTAGGTTGCCAGACCCAGAAAACGTCGTAGTTGACGCTTGTTGTTTGGTGTTGGCCAGCTTTTCACGGCTTCAATCTTCTCAGGGTCTGCTTTGACCCCTTCTGCTGATACGACGTGTCCCAGGTATTTTACTTCAGCTTGCGAAAAGGGTACACTTGTCGGGACTAAGTTTCAAATTTGCCAGTCGCAGTCGGGAGAAAACCTCTTCTAAGTTCCGCACATGCTCTTCGAACGTTCTCCCGATAACAATGATGTCATCTAGGTAAACCAAACAGGTTTTCCAGGTTAGGCCTCGTAGCACGTATTCCATCAGGCGTTCGAAAGTGGCTGAAGCATTGCTAAGCCCAAATGGCATCACCACAAGTTGCCACAATCCGGTCTCAACTGAAAATGCGGTCTTCTCTCGGTCCTTCTTGTCGATTTCTACCTGTCAGTAGCCACTCTTGAGATCGAGTGTAGAAAACTATTTTGCGTCGGCTAAAGTGTCCATGATGTCATCGATGCGTGGGAGCGGGTAACTTTCTTTCTTAGTGACATCGTTAAGCTGCCTATAGTCGACACAAAAGCGAGTGCTACCATCCTTTTTCTTTATTAGAACTACTGGCGCGGCCCATGGGCTGACAGAAAGTTCGATAACGCCTTGTTTTTCCATGTCCGAGATCAGTGCGCTCACTTCTCCTTGTTTGGCTATAGGAAGACGTCTTGGTGCTTGTCGAATTGGCTTGGCTCCCTGTGTATCTATGACGTGAGTTACCATACTCATTCGGCCTTGGTCATCCGGGCTTGTTGAGAAGATGTCACTGTACTTGGTGACCAGATCAGAGGCTTGCTTGAATAGCTGCACTGGCAATTTGACCTGCTTCAATATTGCAGACGTGGATTCCCGGGCTTTGTCTGCGTCTTGCCTTCTTTTCCAATGATGGTCATGAGTAGCTTCCAAAGAGGTGATGGTGTAAACAGGCTGGCAGCTGCCGATGACTTTTCCCGCTTTGCTGCTCGTCGTTGAATCTGCGGTGTTAAGGACTCTAACCGGAACGTATCCGTTCCTTAAAGTTCTTACAAGGCTACGTCCTACAATCAAACTGCGCAATGCCGATGTCTCCGTTAGCTCTATGAGATAAGATCGGCGCTCTCCAGAATCACCATCAAGCTTGGCCCATACAATGCTTTCGGAAGATTTCGGAACATCAGTGTCGGTACATACTACCACATTAGTCTTGGGAATTTGGACGCTGGGACCCTCCATCAATACTTCGACATTCTGCCATTTCAATAGCCGTTTGCCCAAGTCCAACGCGATTCCATGTGGCCGCAGAAAATCCATTCCGAGAATGCAGTCATCCATAATGTTCGCGACCAAAAAATCATGTCGGAACACAAGGTCTCCCAACTGTTTCTGGATGTTGACCTCTCCATGAACAGGTGCAGTTTCTCCCGTAGCTGTCCGTAGTGAGAAAATTCTGCCCTTGTGAAGTTGTTGCTGTCTAACTAGGTCTGGTCGTATGATCGATCGGGTTGCGCCAGTGTCGATGGTTATGGTGCAATGTTCTCCGTCAACTTGACCCGGAAGGCACGATGTAGTCTTGATACAGTGATGGTGGTGCTGGGGACCTCGATCCTCCTAGCCAACCTCTGCCCCACGAAGTTGGCTCTTACATGTTTCCCGGCCCCACAGTTTGAAGGGTTTCCCTTCTGGGCTCCTGACTCGGTCTAGATCTTCTCCTAGCTGCACACCCTGGACAATAGCTCGGTTTTCTTCGCTTCTTGCAGTCTCTTTGCATGTGCCCCTTCTCTCCGCAATTCCAGCAACTAGGCGCACCATTTACCTGCGGCTCTCACTCAATTTCGACGCGCTCACACCTGCACTCGTCTCACTACCTCGCAAACCCGGGCAGTGGTACGAGTCACATTTTTCGCTGCCTCAAAGTTCAGACTGTAAGCCAATGCGTCCTTAACCGTTTTCTCTTTTCTTCTTAACGATTGTGAAAATAATTGCGACAGTAACTCGCAAAATGATTCGTGTATGTAACAATAGATATACAGTGACTCCCAAAAAGATCCGCACAAGTAAGAAATTTTCCTCCTTTCTCATTTTATAAGGCAATTAAAAACGGGAAAATTTTCTTAAACATTTTATTATGAGCAGAACATAACAGTCTTACAGATCACATAAATAAAATAGTTTCTCACTTTAAATATACCAAAAAAAGGAAATTCCATGAAAAAACAGAAAATATCACCCCTCAAAAAGATCCGCACAAGAGCTAAATGGTAAAAATAAACAAAAATTTTAGTAAGCTAGTATTTTGTTGCATGTCTGTTTTGTTCAGTGACACATTTTAATCGATTTGGCATACTGGAGATGATTTTCCGCAGGTATTCCACATCCATTTTCACCCATTCTTCGCGAAGCCTTTTCTCTCCCAAAATTTCCATAAGTACGGTTTGGAGGTACATTTTTAGCTTCAAAAACTCAACTCAAGTAACAAAGCATATGTTTTATGAAACATATATAAGGCGACCTACTAAACATTTCCGTTTCCCAATCGAATACATCAACAAAATTAATTGTACACATGTTTATACCAAAATTGCCTGCTCATATCCTTTTTGATTGATTCGTCGATGTAGATGGCTTTCAAATATCTTCTTCTGTTTACAATTTGTCTTTGTCAATAGATTTCAGCAGACATAGGATACAATATCCTTGCATAACAGTTGCTTACATATTTCTACCATTCAAACATCCTTTCAATCTACAGCTCAATTTTCCTGCATCTTCGTTTAACAATAAGCAACTCAGTCTTACGCTTACTCTCATACCTATCATTCACTATACATTTATTCCTGCACAATTCCATCTAATTTATTATACAATTCCATTACGATATTCATTCGACTATGAAATTTCTTCCCTTTACTACAGCTTTCAATTTTCTTTACATTTTTCTCAATCAGGAAGCGGATCTTGTTATGCGAGTAGTCAGGATGTATAGCCTGTTTGTAGAAGATATTTGCTAGCTGATGGGAAAAAATTCTTCGTCAGGATCGAAAATACACGTCGGAATGTAGGACGATGCAGCAGATTGCTTTATTACAAACAGAAAAATAATTAGGGCAGCAAAACAGGAAGCGGATGAGGAGAGCATTTGACATTTGTGTTGACGCCATTCCTGGAGGGGATTAGCTCTGCAGCATATCAAGATTTATGGTTTCATGTGCGGAAAAGTTAATTGAATGATAGCTGAGAGCGGAACTCCTATCCCGAGTACTTTAATTCAATAAGGACGTGGAGAGCTTACACAAGTGTACTTGAAAAATCGACTTCGATGGCTCATTAAATCTGGATTAAAAATTCTTTACGGATATTTAAAAATAGGATTCTTTTTTTTTTCTAGGAAAGGTCTACTTTAAACCTAAACTCCCCTTCATTGAGGAGTTAAATCGCTTTTATAGTGTATGATTAACTCACTGGCTTTGTCCTTCGATCTACCCTTGTACAAACGAGGTCAAAATGTGGTCAAGCTTACCATGCGACACAACTAACCCTAAATACACTCCACAATGAATAGTTTGGTCAATCGATAGACTCCCCTTCTTATTTACAGTTCAGGAATTTCGATTGCAATGTTAAGCACTCAACAGGATTTCATGCCCCATATCGTCCAGCGACATTACAGAGAAAGATGCTTGAAAGTCAGTACACGTCTACGGGTGGAGGAGCGTATCGAGCGAATAATTTTAAATTAATTCCTGAAGAACATGTAGAGCAAGACGGAGGGAGCGAAATCCTAGCCAATGTACAGTAAATTGAATTGTTCAATATTGGCATATGCTCCCTAGCAGAAAATTAAAGTTGGATGCGTTGCAATTGTAGAAATTGTTAGTTCATTGGGTGGAAAACAAACTAACATAACAATGGACATCTTGGCCATCTTAGTAAATTTACTGAGATTCCTTTCATCCACATATGGCATTTAGTTTCTAAATAAGAGCATCTTTATGGTGCTAGAATAGCAGCAAAATAGGATGGGCGTAGTAAATAATTTATTTGGCAGTAGGGAGACCGCATACATACCAATTTAGTCTATGAAAATATACTTACTGAAAAGGGCTTTTGTATGGGGCTTATTCTCGTCTGAAAGTCAAAACTAATTATTTGGGTATGCAATTGCAGTATTGTAAGCAGCAGCTTTAAATTAAAAACAGAAAAACGATATTCACTTTCGAATGTTTATTTTATCACGCACACAATTTTTCGTCTACACACGATATGATCGACACCAGAAGACTGTGTCTTGCCCACATTCTTTCTTATCTCCATCGGGCAGTCTCTTTTTAGGGTATTGTAAAATCATTTTACAATACCCTACTAAAATCGCGTCCTTTCTGTCCGTCTGTCCGTCCGTGTGACACCACTTTTTCTCGCAACCTACAGAAGCTTATAAGATCTTTAAAGGGGGTCTCCCCATATAGGGGAGTTGCCCCCGAAAAAAAGTTTTCATCGCATGTAGGCAATATGGGTATCAAATGAAAGCCATTTCGATTATATGCAATTACAACAACAATAACACGTGTTTATGGTTGATATAGGGTTTTCCAATAAGAGGTGTTATTTTGATATTAAAAGAAAAATGCCATTTTTTAATACGAATGATCGGTTGTTTATTTCATTATAAAGAATAAGGTATGCCGTTCATAACGAAGAATAACATCAGGCAAATAACCACCACGACACGCTTACAGGACCATATCCTTTTCATGAAATTTTCCATAACCAAATCGCAAAGTGGCTGCCCTATATCCTTGATAGCCTCACGAATTCCATCTTTGAGGTCTTGAATCGACGCCGGACCTCTTATTGGAAACCCCTATATATATTTAAACTTAACTTAGGCACTTTTATTTTCTTTCAATTTTCATGAAAATTTAAGGAATAGTGTTTAACTTGAACATGTTTAAGCGGCCGAGCATTCAGAAAAATCAGTTAAGCTAGATCAAAATGGCGGCTCCACTGTGCTTATGAAAGAAACTGTGCATCTTTTGTATAAATTTGAACGATTTCATATCCAAGTATTGGATGAATAATTCAAGTTATCGATTCACGCCATTAGAAAACCTGTTTCTAACCCTAGGATGTATACAAAGACCTTCTGGTAGGAGCACTCTCCTGCTTACTCAACTTGTTTTATTTTGTTATTTGTGTTATGAGGTATTTACTAAACTGGTTTGTATTATTTCTTATTCTTCTTGGTTATTTATTGTGATTGTTCGTTTTATTTCTTAGCATTATTTGTTATTTATTATGATTGTTCGTTTATTAGGTATTCTATTATACTATTTGTAAGTACATGTTTTGTGTTTTGTATTCTACTGTGATCCCCGGGTTGCAGTATGAAAGGTTTGAATATGTTTATTTGTAATTGCTTCTAAGTTAAACTTGAGTCTAAATCCAAATAAATTCGAACTTTTAAATTATTCTATAAGCCTAGTAAATATTTCTAGATAAAGTTTTAATACGCACGGAAGATTGGTCTTTAACATAAATTCAACACTGCATTCATGCTTGGCTAATAAATTAATAAAATCGATAAAATTAGTGGCCAAATATTTAATAATTAAAGCATCTTTAGGCCATTCGAATGTTTCAAATTGGGAGGATGTAGGATGGTCGCTAAAAGTTTGTATTAATCGTAAAGTTTAAGACAAAATAAATTACGTTTCAACATCAATTAGCGAATTTCAAGGTTATAATATTTCGGAAATATCGTTCAAACTTAACTTTTCACTACATCAGTCGGTTGTGATTTTTCATCTTCTTGTTTTTTCCTTCGTCGCTGTCTGTCTTCTTGGTCATAAATAATAATGGAAGCATATCAATGAGACCGCCAGCTGTGATTCCTTACAGGTGTGAACATTGACCTTGACTCGGGCTTTCTACCGGCATTCTAAGTATTCATGGAAAATTTTTAAAACATCACCGCGTTCTAACGTCTGATCAACGGACACTTCCTCTTCGTTGCTATTGTTCAGACTTCGGTCAATGGAGCGGCTACCACCTTTAGGACCTTTCAGCGGAGACGTGCTTGTTGCTTGTGCAAATTTCACATTTGGAACTAACAACAAACTATTTGAAATTTCGGCATCTTTTACTTTGTACGTTTTGTTTCCGTACATAGAACAACTTTATCGCGGAGTTCTCCTTTGATGAGTGATCTTTCCATCCGGATGATAAACAGCCTGAGTAATTTGTGTTAAATTTCGTTCATCCAATTTCGCACGGTAGATAATAGATTTGACATCGTCCAGATTTCTTTCATAGCTTTCCCTATCATCGATACGTTTCGATCAATACAACCTTATTGTAACTTTTTGAACCTATTTCTAGCAAAGCAATTACGAAAGTTTTCTGGCATTCTATACGACTTAACTTTTAATAGTAAGTAGAGGTAAAACCAACGAACAGAATTAAATTTAAGAATAATGGCGTGATACTATAAACTAAATTGTTTAAACATCTCACTTACTGAAAACAGTTCTCATGCCCGGGTTATTTAAATTTCGGGGTCATGTTCACTGGCCGGTCGAGAATGTCCCCGTTGGTTTCTGTTTTGGAATTTTGAAAAACAAAAAGATTTGCCTGATGACATTTCCCTCTTACTGAAATGTTGGTGCTGTAGGAGGTTTCCTTACCTTGTTGCGAGTCGTGCACTTAACTTGCAACAAACTTTTTGATTCCTTTAGTTTTAACCTTCGCCTACCACGAGGTGACACTGCCTTGGCCCTCTTTGACAGTTTCCACCGACTCCAACTGCCATCAGCTTTGGGTGACATTCCTCGACTCAAACTGACGTAGGATGGGAATTTCATCCAAAGCTGACGTTCGCTCGAAAGCCATATGGCAGCGATGCGCATGAGTGCGAGCCGGCAGTGGCGTAGGGTCGACTCATTACAGTAGGCGAAAACCTGAAGACAGGATTTAGAGAGACTGGTTTGCATCCTCCTAATCTAAATGAAGTGTTAAAAAGGATTCCAGATGGTCTTGATAACAGTGAAAACAGAGACGGGTGTGGAAAAGTTTTAGATCCCAATTTGCTGGAGCTATTGCAGTAGCACCGAGGAAGCGGCGAGAAACAGAAAAGAAAACGAGGCAAAAAGATAAAACCAGGCACAAATGCGCGCGTTGCTGACACTGCTAAAACGTCCAAAATTACGTACTTCCCTTCGAGATCAACCTTCTTCGTCAGGTTTTCAGACCAAGAATCTTCAGATACAAAAGAAAAAATATTCACAGGTCCACTAGCTGAATTTACGATCTGCATTGGAGAAACGACATTGGTAAGATTGACTGGATCTAAAATGTTTATACTGAATCTGTGGTGCCTGTAACAATGAGGCACAGGTGAATATTACCGGTGACAGCGATGAAGACGAAAAATTTGCTCCAGAATAAAAAGAGTTACCACTGAGGAAAATGCGATTTAATTAAAATGTTCAATGTTCAATGTTTTAAAAATATTGTTTTTTGAAAATTGTTAAGTTTTTGAAGTTTCATTTTTGTTTTCATGGATTATCTAAAGTAATTATAAGGTCCACTCATTTGTTCACTTATGATTTGTAGGCAAGAATAATAAAATAAAGTTTTGATGAAGTACACCTTGCAATATTCATGTTTGATTTAGTAAAACATATATATTTTTATATAAATTCATCCCTTAATCTTACTGTTACACTTCACGGGGCTAATTACTCACCCAACATGAAAAATAAGAAAGTTTCCCGCGAAAAACGTTTAGTGTTCAAATAGCCCCAACAGCGGAGCAATTTGAACACCTCCTTTTGACATTTTTCTGCTTGTGTTTATTACATAACTTTATCTTTTCGCCTTGTATCTCGAAAAATGTGCAAAAAACATGTCCAAGCCCCACTTTACAGTATCACAGAAGAAAATAAGAAGTTTTTTTTTCATGCTGAGAAAAACAAACAAAGAATACTTGTAGCACGATTGCACATGCATTTGTTCAGTGAAAAATAAAATAATGAGTTGTTATGGATTTAAATGTAGGTCTTTTTCTTTCGCTTATTGAGGGAATCGGGTTGGAGATCCGCATCGATGACGAGCCATCTCCTTTAACCCAGCCATCGGGTTGTAGTTTTTCTTTTTGATATAGGGACTCCCGCCGTGATGAAGAGCCCTTGCATGTGGACTCAGTCATCAGGACCCTAGGTTCGGTTGGGAGGGGTGCGAGGGGGCATCAATCTCACCAGGATGTGTCACGGGACACTTTCACACGCGATCCTACAAGCGCGAGCAAAAGGTATCATTTATCACGCCAGCCAAACTAAAGAAGAATTGGTAACCTAATTTTTTGGAATTAAATATTTTCGGTTGTATTTTCTTGGCACATATAACGAATAGACTAAGCAGATTCTAAGCGGAATGACCAGACTACGACCTCACAAAAAAATATCAATAACGGCGATCCAGGAGAGGCAATGCAGATACCTAACTAGTATGAGCAGCGGAATGCCAAATCATAGTGCCTCTATACAATTGTGCGTACAAAAGCTTCAAATATTAATTGAGGACTCCGAACAGAATTTGCAATATTTGGGATTGCTGGCAATGTCCAGGATTTAAAAAAAACTCATCTTAAAAGTGTTCAAGCCCGCAAGGAACTTATTTTAGCTTGTCTAGATGACAAAGATGAATCAATCCGATGACGTACTTTCGACTTATTGTATGGAGGAAATCAAAAAAAAATAATGAACATTCTTTTTCTTCGCCAAGCGAGCCCAAGAGAATATCGTTTGCCAAGTCATGCAACCAATCAGTGAAGGAACCAACCACCAAATCGCCAGAGGAACCTGAATTTATCGAGACAATATCTTTAAAATAAATCAAAGATAAAGAAAATTCAAGTTCAGCTTCGATTGAAACATCTCCAAAATCGAATGCATCGAAACGATTGAATGACACTTCCTCAATGAATGCAGAAGAAGATGATGATGAAAGCGATAATTATACCCGATCTACATCTATACACTATAAGCGGGTTTACACAACCACCTACCCAATATACAAGCACTCTTCAATTCCTTATGTCGCCCACAAACGTTTAATAACCGGAACACGAATTATCACAACACCAATTCGTTCAAAACGTCCACCAGTTCGTTGTGTTCGTACGACACGAAAATACTCGCCGGCACGTGTCATCGATTCACCGGTACGTGTTATAAGGTCACCAGTTAGAGGACTTTCACCAATTCGAATTTACATAACACCAATCAGCACCTACACACCCAGTTTTCGAATCCTCCCAACCACACTCTACAAGGAGTATCAACGTATTGAACATAAGGTTCGGCCACGTCCTGCCTATCGACCACTAGAAGATTATTTGAACTCGAAAAGTCATATTAACACTTTGCAGCATTTTGATGATGAGACCAGAAGAATTCGTACCTCAGCTAACACACTCTTACGAGATATTCATCAACCTACGTACAGTCGTGCACGTAGTTTTACACCGTTTCCGGTGACTAGATCTGAACCAGTCTCATCAATGGTTCTCAATGCTTACATTTCTCGTGTGACGAATCCTTTGAGGCCATTCACCAACGATCCCAGCAGGAGCTTGGATCCCATCACTCGAAGATGTATTGAAAAATATGTCAAATGATTAAAATTTACGAAAACATTCGGTTTGTATATGCTTTTCTGTATACACTTATTCCGAATTGTTCAATATAAAATAGTCATTGCAAAAGGTGATGTTCAAAACTGGTGTCGTACTTGCCCAGGGTTGGTGAATCCAATGGCAAAAAATTACAATAAAAAGTCTTCAGATTGTTTGGCTGTATCCCCTTGAAAAATATTGTTCTATTATGCTAGAATTATTAATCAATTTCTATTTACTTTCTTCTTGTTGAAAAAAATTCAGGCGTTCAATTCAAAATAGTGACTCTTCTTCGGTTGAATCAAATAAAAAGTTACTGATGCAGAAGATCGCGATAAATCGTACTCACCTAAATTTTCCAGTGATGAGGATAGTGACGGAAACGCCATCAGTAAAAATGAAACCCCGACTGCTGCATTTGCTCACGGTGAAATAAGTAATGAATAAGATATGGAATCTCTTAATCAAAGTCAACATCAATCGGAAATTAAATCACCAAATAAAATAGAATTAGGCAGGCACTCAGTAGACAAAGCTAGATCTTCAGATGTAATTACTGGCAACAACGAAGATGAATCAAAAACGGAAAAGAATGTTAACAATTCTAGTGCAGGTTCTGATAACAACAAGCAAGAACATTTGGAACGCCAACCAAAAAAAAGAACAAATTGCTTTACAAAGACAAGTAACTGAAGCGAGCATAAAGGTAAACAATGAACTAGCAGAAATTGAAGAAAAGCAAAAACATGATGACAGTAGTCAAACGAGAGCTTCTGTGATACCCGAAGGTAGATGTGGAAGCTACAGGGCGGTAATACAGGAAGATATTGCCAATTGCCGGTTGCAAAGCTTAAGAAACATCGAAATCTAGTTGCACGATAGCGGACCGTGTCTCCCCGAAGCTATAAAAGACCCCGGAGTACAAGGGAAAAGCTCCCTTTTTCTTTCATCGATTTGGAGGAATTGGTCGAAGAAAATCGGCGACAATAATTCAGGAAGCGGCTAGAAGGAATTGGCGGGAAGGCAGATTATTCAAGGAAGCAAGGAAGAAAAGGAATGGCACGATCTGTGCAGGATGGCGACGAGCAGCTTATGGTACGATTTTCAACTCGCCGAGGAACGACAGCAATTAGAACCAACCACCGAGCAAGTTGGGGGCCCTCGACCACGTGGAAACAAGAGTAGCGATAGGTAGTAAGGAATTAATTTTCCTTTTTTGAATTTTACAAATATTTTGAATTTATATACATTCTTTTTGTGGTAGAGATGTGAATGCCATTTATGCACAGTGTGTCGGACTCCCATGCTCACGAAAAAGCGACTGGACTACCCACAACACACCTCCCCTGTCAACCTGAGAACCTAGCCAGGGACCGTTTGACACATTACTTCGGGCCAGGTCTCGTTTTGTTACGCCGTGAGGCGCCTTCAAGGACGGGGGATCCCTTTCCTAACGGGAGGGGAGAGGGGAAGAGGAAGTAACAGAAGAGCGATCCCCAAGCCTCAACGCCCCCCGCTCCTGTGAGTCCCTTTTATCTTTTAGGACTGCCCGAGCATTATGTGCCACCTGGTTCTATTTGTCAACCGGTTCGAGCTTCACCGCAACTATATTATCCGGGGTGAGCTCTCCCGTCTCCCTGTAGAGGTTACTTCGCAGCTGACCCATTTTATGCACGCAAAAAATGTGTGGCAGGCATTGTCCTCCTCTACTGGGCCATACCGACAATCGGGGGACCGAGACTTACCAATCTTGTGCAGGTAAGACTGAAAATACCCATGCCCGCTCAAAAGCTGGGTCAGATAGAAGTCAGTCTCACCATGCCTTCGATTTAGCCACGGCCTCACATCCGAGATGAGGCGCGCAGTCCACCTACCCTTCGTTCAACTCACGCAAGACTGCTGCCAATCGTTGAGTGACAACCATTTCCCTCCACGGACAACTATCTCCCTCGCATCCTCGTTTCGACGCAGATAAAAATAGCGGCACTCTCTAGCAAGGAGCGCGACAGGTATCACGCCTGGAATAACTCTCACCACCGAATCAGAGACTGTTGGATACGAAGATGCAATCTTCAGTGTTCCTCTTCTCTGTACCTGTGCCAAACGTTTTCGGTATACCTCCTTGCCGAGAGGGTCGCCCCATACTTCTGCTCCATACAGTAGCACTGACCCTACAGCACTCATCAAGAGGCGTCTTCTTGATGGGCTGGGTCCCCCTACGTTGGCCATAAGTCGACTCAGAGCCGATACTCCCGAAGCAGCCTTCTCAGCCGTTGCCGTGATTTGCTCAGAGAAACTCATCTTTGAGTCGATCAGTAGCCCCAGGTACTTCACCGATGGCTTTGATTCGATTCGTAAGTCTCCAATACTGATCATCCTTACTCTAAGGATTCTCTTTTTTGTCAAGATAACCACTTCGGTTTTCTCCAGTGCTAAACTGAGCCCGCGAGCAATCATCCAGTCCCTCACTTGGCGCATTAGCATACCCAGTCTAAATTGCATCCAGCGACCAGAGCCGCAACATTATCCGCATAGCCGACCAAGCGCGACTCATCTGGCATCTCATGTCTCAGTAGCCCGTCATAAGACACGTTCCATAGGTCTGGACCAAGGATAGATCCTTGGGCAACACCCGATGAAATTTCCATCCTTCGTTGGCCCTGTGTCGTGTCGTAGAGCAGGCTTCGATCTTTCAGGTAGTTCCTCAAAAGCCGCATTAGATATTCTGGAACTTGAAAACGGTTTTCCAGCGTATCCAGAATATCCACCCATCTAGCAACGTTGAAGGCGTTCCTAACGTCGAGTGTCACCAACGGATAATCCGTCGTTTGGTGCGACTATATGCCTCTGCCCTTTGGACCGCGCTCACCACTTCTGGGATCGCACCAATGGTAGAATGTCCTGCTCTAAAGCCGTACTGCCGAGGAGATAGGTCGCCAGCAGCACGAATCGCGTCAGTGAGTCTTCCCTTGATGAGTTTCTCTAGCACTTTCACAGCCGTGTCAAGCATGTATAACGGCCGGAAATGCAGACGGCGATTCGGGATTTCCCTTCCCTTGCTGATCAGCACGAGCCTCGCTACTTTCCGTCGTATCGGGAAAACCCCGTCACGAAGGCAAGCGTTGAATGTGCTGAGCAGCAAGTCAGGACAATCGTGATAAACAAGCCGCAACACCTCAGTCGGAACACCATCTGGACCTGAAGCTTTCCTCGCTTTCAACGAAAGGACTGCCTCTTCCAGTTCCGGCTGTGTGAAGAGTGGACACTCGACTACTGTTTCAAGACGGGATGTGGACGGGATGAGCGGGAAAGAGTGCCCGCACTATCTCATTCATCTTTTTCGCATCATCTATACAAGATTTCCGTAGGACACCAAGTTTCCGCATAACTAGCTTGTAGCGAAGGCCCCACGAATCTTTGTTCACATTGTCCACTAGATCTTGCCAGCGGCGAGCCTTGCTGTTGTTGATCAATTCACGAAGGCATTTCCTGGCCGACTTATATGCTGCTGCGCGGTTGCTTGCCTCGTCCCGGCTCCGTGCCCGTTGAGCCTCACGTCGAAGCTTGTGACACTCCCTTCGCTTTTCAACGATTTCAGTTAACCACCAGTACACTGGGGGCTTGCCGCGCCGGGATCTTCGACGGGGCATAGAAGCGCAGCAAGCAGTAGTGGTGATGCTCATAGTAGAGTTCACCACGTCTTGAGCTACCAGTTCTTCCGTCCCCTCCAAAGCACCCTGCAGCGGTATACCTGCTGTGAGCACCTCGACGCCCATTGTAGAAAGCCGAGAGCACGGACGTCGGGAGACAACATCGCTTATCTCAAGCAGAATGTACTGATGATCACTGGCTGAGTAGTCCTCTAATACTTTCCAGTTGTGTCTCCTCGGTACTAAGGACTCCGAGGCGTCCGTATGGTTCCTTAATAGCCAGTACGGGCGAAGGTTGGCGTATTGCCGGTGTTTAGTACGACGAGCGCCGTCCTGGCCGCCATTTCTAGGACTCGTTTTGCCCGCGGATCTATTTGAGGCATGCCCCATTCGATTGCTTTCGCGTTGAAGTCGCCCCCCAACGAGCACGTTGCCCTCTGCGTTCGAGACAGTGCCCTCCAGAGCATTGAGCTTGGCTTGGAAAGATGATATCGATTCGTTCGGCGTTAGGTACACACTAAAGAACGTGGTCCCCAAGCACCGAACCCACACAAAACCATCCACACGTTCACAGTTCTCCGCCTGGAAATCACTATTTCGAACCCAGATGGCGGCAGTGCCAGTTTCATCAAGATACCATACTTTTAACATGATTTTGCTCACTCAGCACCAAGAAGTCGGCTTTCATGTCCCTCACAAACTGCTCAAGCAGATTTTGAGCGGTTGAACTGCGGTGTAGGTTTAGCGGCAAGATTCGGGTCATCGAAGCTCTAATTTTTCCTTGGCTAGGGCTTCCTGGAACACCCGGCATTTTCCTGATCCCAAGGCGTGTCCAAAATCGGGCCTTGGATCAGCATCCTTACAAAGAATACAATGGGCCTCCTTCGTACACTCTTTTCTTTTATGTCCCATTTCACCGCATTTGTAACATAGGGAACTCCTATCGGGTCCTTTACATACTTGTGCTGTGTGACCATAGCCAAGGCATTTGAAACATTAAAGAGGCGTTGCTCTTCGCAGTATCCTACAGACAACCTACCCTATTCGTACTTTGCCCTTGTTCAGAAAGTTTTCGGCGTCCGTTTCGGTCAAGTCAATTATGGCCATGTGTTATCCCCTATGGTTTTCTGGTGTCAGCCTCGCCTTGATTCCGCCCACGCTAAGGAACTCCCTTTTGATGGCCTCTTCCACCTCGGCCAGATCCGTGACGCGCTCAATGTCTCTTATTTCGATCGTTGCCATCGGCTCGAGCGAGGCTGTAGCTGCGCTTTTGCCGAGGACTTTCCTTACTGCGTCGCAGAATGCTTTACTATTCTTGGCCTGTGCTCCAAATTCGACCAGTATGTGGCCCGATCGCGTTGGT
This sequence comes from Odontomyia ornata, assembly GCA_963969285.1. NCBI lineage: Eukaryota > Metazoa > Arthropoda > Insecta > Diptera > Stratiomyidae > Odontomyia > Odontomyia ornata. The sequence continues at coordinate 138,214,293 of OZ017740.1, forward strand.
CGTACTGCTTTAATAGCAGTGTTAGTGAATTCGGGCCTTACGTTTCCCCTGATGTCCCGCAGCACTCCGCGTAGGATTGAGCATTTTGGGGTTTTACGAGCAGTGCCTGCTGCCGGGGACTTCGTCGGGGCTTCTTTCTCTCCAGTTTTGCATCAGATCTTTTTTCTTGTTGGGCGTCAGTGCGAACGTTAATTTCTGGCACTTTTTGAAGAAGTTTCTTTGCGGCTTTCTCGCTTCTTTTGTAAACACTCATTTTGTAAACACTTTCTGGAACCCGGGATCTGGTGCTTCAAGCCCAGCATGTGCCTCTTCCTTCCTTCTTTTATGCCAATCTCCTTCGATTGGGCTAGACGCCATTCTTTTATTGATTTTTAATGGTGGAGCTATCTGCATGTGGGCTTCAGATTTCGCCCCCAGCGCTTCTTAAGCCTTCTGCTCGTCTTCGGCCTCTAACCAGCTCCTCCGATAATGTCCTTTGCGGTCTAGGAGCTCTTCTAGTTCAAGGAGCCCAATCTTTACTGCCTTGCTGATTTGTCGCATGCAGATTGTATTCTTTTCAGAACATCTCCCGCTTTTCGGAATAGCCTTTGTTCTTCATGTCACTGGGCGGCAATTGCACTTTGCGACCATCCTTGGAAGAGGTTATCGCTTTCCGTTTCCGAATACGGTACTTCCGCCACATTTTCGACGCTGGCGATGCAATCACACAACGTCGTTTTATTTGTCTGGTCACTCTTTTCTTTCCCTGCCGTAATCTCCTCGTTGGCTTCAGGGTGATTCTTTATTATGTCGGGATTTATGACCCTTCATCGGTCGCTTCAGTAACGATCGCAGCAGTGGCCCTCAAGTTCTCGATGCTCTTTATATTTTCCTCCACCGCTCGAACACCTCAAGCGTCCTGCAGAGTTTTCCGCTTTTCCTTTATACAACGCTCTGGTGTTCGCATCATTTTTTTGCTGCGCCCGAACGCCGCAGGAATCTCAGTCTGGACCAGACTGTCTGCTAATCTCCATTTTTCGTCCGTCTTCACTGTCATTGTATTATTCGTAATTTTTGTCATCGTTAGTACCGCTCTCGATGTACTGTTAACGTCGTGGCTGCAACTGCTGGTTGCGTCGTCATTATTATTTTTTATTTCTTCTTTTGGTTTTTTTTATCTTTTTATCTGTTTTTGGTTGCTCCAGTTTTATTGGGTCCCCCCTCGGAGCCGCTATCTCCGTTCGTGTGTGTAGTCGCCTTTTTGGTCCCATGGCTATCTTTGCAGAGCAGGGAGGCCATGCGAGGGTTGGGATAAGCTCTTATGGGGACAAGTGCTACATTAAGTTCCAATAAATTTGGTGTATTATGTGCAAAAAAGAGTCTCAAGTGGAAAGTGTGAAATCTGGCTCGCGAGTTTACTTGTGAAATTATTGCGACAGTGGCGAGACTTTGGGGTGATTTACGACCGCCGTGTGGAAGTGTCCCCAAGTACCACCTGTGGGGTAAGAGCGCGAGGCGCGCTAAAGAACGGGGCGATAGTTAGAAATTTTATCCAGGGTTGGGTAGGATTTGGTTTTCCTTGCAAATTAAATTGAAGGTGGTAATAATTTTCAAGGTTAAGCCGGTGCTAACCTCCCGACTCGGTCGCGTTCTCGGTTGGGGCGACCTCATTTGGGGCCCACTGGCCAAGCGAGTGGCGCAGTCGAAGGTTTCTGACGGAGCACCGGAAAATATCGAGCCTATCCCTACTTCTTAAGAGGCGTTGGAATTTTTTCGTCAATGACGAGGTCGCTTCCCTGATAGCAGGCAGGGGAATAAGAACGGTAGGTATAAGGTTAGTTTAATCTCTAGTCGTGCCTGAGCCTTTTTGAACCTCTGTATGTAGTCGTCGCACTACGGATTCATACATGCGAATAATAATTTGTAGGGTGCTAGGGGAAAGAGCCCGTCCCTCAACAGCGCAGACGCTAGTCTACCACCACATTCACGCGGCCCTAGACCAAGTCAATTGCGGTAAGCACCGACACCTGATCAACTGAGGCAGTAAAACACCGCTGCAAGTCCTTTATGGATATATTTAACCACATGAAATTCACTTCAAGGATCCGATGATGAGTACGAGTATCTGGCCTATAATAGTATTGTAAAACATAGAATCATTAACTATAAATTCATTTGCATCAATTCCTATCATTCTTAGTTGGCTGACATCTCTAAATTACTTGCTTCTTCCTCTTTAGCGATGCTTTCATTAGAGGAAGGTTATGACCAAGCAGTTTTGGACCACTGCAAATTGTTGCTTTGCTAGTCAGTTAGTTAAACTTTGGCTTCTTGAAAGATTTTCACGTTTTTCTCAATATAATTTCACCCCGCTAAGTTTTCGCAGCATTAAGCTGCACTTACTCAACTGACTGAAAATAATTTTTATAATATATATATACTGTCGCGTGTTATGGGTTCGCTGCCAATAATTTTAATGTTCCAGGAAAGTGAAAACGCAATATCTTTTAAATTAAATTAAAAGGGTTTATTTGATCACAAATATGCACAATAATCAGTTTAACACTTGCACTAATTTTAATTTTCACTATTAAAAAAAATCTAACATTTGTCCATAAATTTCTTATCGCAATTGTCTTCTAAATCACTTGACTATTACGAAAATCACTTCCCACACACTATCGCAGTTCTTATCGCGGTCGAATGAATGAATCCCCCCATTCATTCAGCTCGCTCTTTATGTAGGGTCTCTACCTATTCACCCATTTCTCGTACATTGGCGAATGTTCTACCAAGCGGTTCCTGGTAGAATCGAGCAAATTAATGAATGGAGTGACGTCACTTGCAGATGTTGATCATGCTTGTTGGGTTCTCGTGGGTTCGAGTAAATTCATTTGTTGACGTTCTTAATGATTATGAAAACAATTGCGACAGTAGCTCGCAGAATTATTTGTACATGTAATTATTTGTACATGTAACACTGCCCCCACCTCAGTTCTTTTCGCCCCGAAAAGATGCGGCTCTATTTGTAGTCAATTCTCCCTGGGTGTAATATGGGGCAAGACGGTCCAGATGCACGATTTTCATTTTAGCTCTCGGCTTACGATGTTCCTGTATTCGGTATACGACGTCGTTGATTCGCTTCGTAACTCGGTATGGTCCCTCCCAATTATGTTTCAACTTTGGAGACCTACCCTTTCGCCGTTGCGGGTTATAAAGCCACACCAAGTCATCTTGCTGGAAGCCAGTAGAATTAGCCTTTAGATCATACCTGGTCTTCATGCGGTTAGTAGCCGATTCGAGGTGTGTTCGCACTGTCCGATGTATCTGGTTCAACCGTTGTCTTAGCTCACTTGCGTACTCCGAGACCGTTTGGGGTTTCTCAGGGGGTGTTCCGAACTTTATATCAGCCGGCAGACGAATAGTCTTTCCAAATTGAGCGTTCCGTTGAAACGTTCGACCATTCCATCGGATTGACGATGCAGCGGTGTTGTCCTTGTTTCCGTATTCCCATCAGCTCACACATTTCGCCAAAAACTAGTGGCTCAAAGTTTCGGCCTTGATCCGAATGTAGTTCGCAAGCTACGCCGTACCTACTGACCCAATTTAACACTAGCTGTTCGGCTACAGTAGTTGCTTCCTGGTTGGAAATGGGCTAGACCTCGGGCCACTTGCTGAAATAATCGGCTACAACCAGCGTGTATCGATTTCCTCATTCGGACATCGATGTCAACAGCAATGCAATAGTCTTTCCAAAAATGACTTTGGCTAGGGCTTGGCCCGTCGATGCATGTTCAGCGGCTCTATACGCCATTAAAAATAGTGGGATATGTCGGTCCCAGTCCCTTTGGTTCTCGTCAACCATTTTGGCCAGGTGTTTATTGAGCGTGCCGTTGAAACGTTCGACCATTCCATCGGATTGGGGATGCAGCGGTGTTGTCCTCGTTTTCCGTATTCCCAGCTGCTCGCACATTTCCCCAAAAACTAGTGACTCAAAGTTTCGGCCTTGATCTGAATGTAATTCGCAAGGTACGCCGTACCTACTGACCCAATTTAACACTAGCTGTTCAGCTACAGTAGTTACTTCCTGGTTGGGAATGGGGTAGACCTCGGGCCACTTGCTGAAGTAATCGGCTACAACCAGCGTGTATCGATTTCTCCATTCAGATTCAAGAAAGGGTCCTGCGATGTCAACAGCAATCCTTTCAAACGGTACCCCCACGTTATAGGTTTGCATTTGTCCTCTCAGTCGTCGCTTTGGGCCTTTGACGGAAGCGCAAATTGTGCATCTGCGACACCAGTCCTCTACGTCTTCTCGAGCGTGGAGCCAGTAGAACCTTTCCCGCAATTTCGCTAAGGTCTTGTTAACACCAAGGTGGCCTCCCGAGGATCCTTCATGCATTTCCTTAACCACATCGTGGATTCGGCTTTTGGGTAGTATAGTTTGCATCCTATAGGAGCTGCCATCCACTGTTTCCCATTTCCGCTTGAGTATGCCACCCTCTACCTGAAGGGAGTTCCATTGTGCCCAATAGCTTTTCAGGGTTGCGCCATGCGTTGAAACGTCTTTCCACTCAGGTCGCCCAGTCGTCTCCTTCCATACGAGCAATGGTCCGATGTATTCATCGGCTAGCTGGGCATTTCGAATCTCCTCCGATGACCAACCTTCATCGAATTCGGCCGTTATCAGTCGCAGATCAACGGGCGGTTCCTTTTCCTCAATCCGTCGGCAATGCTTGCAGTTAGCTGGACATGGGCGACGAGATAGGGCGTCAGCATTTCCATGAACTCCGCCCTTTCGATGAACAATTTCGTAGTCGTATGACTGCAATCTTTCGATCCATCTCGCAACTTGTCCCTCGGGGTTTTTGAAGTTTAGTAGCCATCTTAGCGATACATGGTCCGTTCGAAGAACAAATTTCTGGCCATACAGGTACTTGTGGAACTGCTTGGTGGCCTCTATTATAGCCAATAGCTCCTTCCTGGTCACACAGTAGTTCCTCTCACTTTTTGAAAGAACTCGACTGTAATACGAGAGGACTCTTTCTTCGCCATTGATCTGCTGGGAGAGTACAGCTCCAATACCGCCGTTGCTTGCATCGGTGTCAACTACAAACATTTTTCCGGGTTTCGGATACGCCAGTACGGGTGATTCACATAGCTTTTCCTTCAGGGTCTCAAAGGCTGTCTGGCATTGTTCATTCCAGACATACGGACGATTTTTCTCGGTTAGCTGATGGAGACACTTAGCTATTTTGGCAAAGTCTTTGACGAATCTCCGATAGTAGGTTGCCAGACCCAGGAAACTTCATAGTTAGCGCTTTTTGTTTGGTGTTGGCCAGCTTTTCACGGCTTCAATTTTCTCAGGGTCTGTTTTGACCCCTTCTGCTGATACGACATCTCCCAGGTATTTTACTTCAGCTTGCGAAAAGGGTACACTTGTCGGGACTAAGTTTCAAATTTGCCAGTCGCAGTCGGGAGAAAACCTCTTCTAAGTTCCGCACATGCTCTTCGAACGTTCTCCCGATAACAATGATGTCATCTAGGTACACCAAGCAGGTTTTCCAGGTTAGACCACGTAGCACGTATTCCATCAAGCGTTCGAAAGTGGCTGGAGCATTGCAAAGCCCAAACGGCATCACCACAAATTGCCACAATCCGGTCCCAACTGAAAATGCGGTCTTCTCTCGGTCCTTCTTGTCAATTTCTACCTGCCAGTAGCCACTCTTGAGATCGAGTGTAGAAAACCATTTTGCGTCGGCTAAAGTGTCCATGATGTCATCGATGCGTGGGAACGGGTAACTATCTTTCTAAGTGACGTCGTTAAGCTGCCTATAGTCGACACAAAAGCGAGTGCTACCATCCTTTTTCTTTACTAGAACTACTGGCGCGGCCCATGGACTTACAGAAGGTTCAATAATGCCTTGTTTTTCCATGTCCGAGATCAGCGCGCTCACTTCTCCTTGTTTGGCTATAGGGAGATGTCTTGGTGCTTGTCGAATTGGCTTGGCTCCCTGTGTATCTATGACGTGAGTTACCAAACTCGTTCGGCCTTGGTCATCCGGGCTTGTTGAGAAGATGTCACTGTACTTGGTGACCAGATCAGAGGCTCGTTTGAATAGCTGCACCGGCAATTTGACATGCTTGAATATTGCAGACGTGGATTCCCGGGCTTTGTCTTTCCAATGATGGTTGTGAGTAGCTTCCAAAGAGGTGATGGTGGAAACAGGCTGGCAGCTGCCAATGACTTCTCCCGCTTTGATGCTCGTGGTTGAGTCTGCGGTGTTCAGGACTCTAACCGGCACATATCCGTTCCTTAAAGATCTTACAAGGCTTCGTCCTACAATCCAACTGCGCAATGCGGATGTCTTCAATGGCTCTATCAGATAAGATCGGCGGTCTCCAGAATCACCATCAAGCTTGGCCCATACACTATCGCAGTTCTTATCGCGGTCGAATGAATGAATCCCCCCATTCATTCAGGTCGCCTTTATATAGGGTCTCTACCTATTCACCCATTTCTCGTACATTGGCGAATGTTCTACCGAGAGGTACCTGGTAGATTCGAGCAAATTAATGAATGGAGTGACGTCACTTGCAGATGTTAATCATGCTTGTTGGGTTCTCGTGGGTTCGAGTAAATTCATTTGTTGACGTTCTTAATGATTATGAAAACAATTGCGACAGTAGCTCACAGAATTATTTGTACATGTAATTATTTGTACATGTAACAATACGTTAATTTAAGAAAAACTTCAATTTAAAAAAAATCCATTTAAAACAATTTCAATGAAAGACGTTATTGCAATTTTTCGTTTATTCCTTTCTGAAAAAATTTATTTAATTCAAATACAATATATTTAATAGCAACAAGAAAAATATTCGTTTCTTTATTTCATCATCATGAATTATCATAATCAAAGTCATTTTATCTTAAGTTTTTTTGGTTCAAGTCTCTTCTTTACATTAATTTCACACTAGTACTCTAGACCTAAAATACTTCAACGCCTTTGCATATTCAAAGCACATATTGCACAATCTTAAGCGCTAAATTTCGCATATAAATCCATACTACATGGACATTCCAGCTATATTTTATCCTTGGTTGGACTTCGTAACTAATATCCAGACAGCAAATAAACTGTTGTTATTGTAAAATTTATTTTTACAAACTTTTATTTGTTGACCTTTTATGAATTTATAAAAAATAATTTTGCTTTCATACGTCCTTTTTTGGTTGGATTTTCTTTTTTTTTTTTCTTTATTAACTAATCACATTCATTGTATATGTATAATATTTTAATATAAATATTAATGTAAAACATTTCATTCGTATTGACATCACATTTACAAAATTTATGTTAAGTTCTCCCGTCACTTCCAACGTTTAAACAATTGAATTTTTCGCGGTTGCATTTTATTTAAAGCGTTTTGCATGTAATAATTATGTAAATCGATGCAGCAATTTACAGTGATGCGTGAAATATTTAGGACATTCAAAGTATTTCCGCGCATTTTGCACATATCTAAGAACATAAACTATTTGCATAAGCTTCTGTCCATTTTGTTAATACAATGCTTTACAGAGCTGGACAAGATCTTTTTTCTTTGCAGATCTGGACGGACAAGTTCCGATAATTATTCATTTTTATCTACAAAATGTGGCTTTAAATTTACTATCTATTAGTTAGGATGAAAGATTTGAAATCGTTTAGCATGAAAAAAGAATAAATTCGAAATTGAAATCAGAACTTTTCCGAGATAAAATTTACAATTTGATTTAAATTTCGTTTAAACTTTAGCCCTATATACAAAAGTTAACACGAAAGCTTTGCAGCGAAAAATTCATAATTTGGGTAAGCAATTCCGCTCAAAGATTCACCATTTGACAAGCTAATGCGTATCTAATCAATTTTTATTTTTCTTCCCATAACTCCAGAAGCATGCGTTTTTAATTGACAAATTCTAAAAACTCATATTCAGTTTTAATAACTCATTTTAATCTCATATCGGCCGATAGATACAATACCAGAAAAACTGGCGCCACAATAACCAAAATAAAATTGCAACTAAACGAAGTTAATATATTCATCATTGATTAAATTTCATAAATTCTACATTATACCCCAACTAACACAGAACCTTTACCTAGGGGTGGGCTTCGTCCGAAAATTTAATTTGGCCCCGGCATTATTTTCTAGCACGATACTTGACTCTGTCGCCCCTGTCCATGACGCAACCCCAACTTCTCACTCACTTCGACATGCACTGGATGCGAATCAACAACTGCGACTTGACTCGGCTATATTCCATCGCATGAGAAGGAAGATCTCGGCAGGACAACCTTGGTGTTTCACACATAGATGTGGGGGGATGCTAAGCCCCTAAAGCAGAGACATTTTGCCATATCTCCGGCGAAGATGTTAGCACTAGGCCTAATCGAAGAATCGCAGAGCGCGTGGGCTTCACCGGTCACTTTAGCTGTTAAGCCGAACGTTTGAAGGCCGTCACTGTCAAGGACGCATATCCCCTTCTATTGATTGAGGGTATCTTGAGCCGATTACCTAAAGCCCATTCCATCACGAGCTTGGACCTCAAAGAGGCTTTCTGGCAAATCCCTTTAGATTATGGCTCAAAAGAGAAGACAGCCTTCACGGTCTCCGGTCGCACACTGTACCAATTTGTGACCATGCCATTTGGACTGTGTAATGCCCCTCAAACAATGACGCGCCTTATGGATAAGATCACCACCGCATTCACGGCACCGAGTTTTCGTATACTTGGACGACCTATTGCTTGTAACCGAGACCTTTGACGAACACATCAGTCTGTTACAGGAAGTGGCTTTGCATATCCGAAAAGCAGGGATAACCATCAACATACAGAAGAGTCAGTTCGTAAGGACAGAGGTTAAGTATTTGGGTCACATCATTTGCCATGGCAACATCAAAACCGACCCGGATAAGACACAAGCGGTTGATGCTTTTCCACTGCCCAAGACCCCAAGCAGTTACGCCGATTCCTAGGTTTATGCGGACGGTACCAACGATTCGTACGTGACTACGCAACCATCATCACACCCTTGACCACATGCTGCGTAAGGGACGAAAGTTCGTCTGGGAAGGGCCCAGCTTGCGAGCCTTTGAAGAGCTAAAGAAGAGTCTGACAACAGCCCTCGTACTACATAGCCCGGACTTTGGTAAACCGTTCTCAATGTAATGTGACGCTAGACAACATGGGGTGGGAGCAATCTTAGTCCAGGTTACGCAAGACGAGGAGAAGATGCCTAAAGCCTTTATGTCACACAAGTTGAACCCGGCCTAGCGGAACAACACGGTCTCGGAGCAGGAATGCTTGCAGCGGTGTTGGCGGTGAAACGCTATCGAGCATATTTGGAGGGACACCCCTTGGAAATGGTTACGGATCATGCGTCCCTGAAATGGCTGATGAGCCAAACTGACCTCCATGGTCGTTTGGCTAGATGGGCCTTGAAATTAGAGGCGTTTGACTTCACGATTCAACACCGGAAAGGAAGCCAACACGTGGTACCGGACACCTTATCGAGGATTTTCGCCCCGGAAGGAGCCGAGTTGGCACAGGAGGACGACAGCCTCCTATTGATCGACCTGGACCACCCCGCCTTCAAGTCGGCGACTACACCTAGCTTATGCATACTATTCAGAGCCAGTTACCACAGCTGCCAGAACTGCGGGTGACGGAGGGATTTATATACAAGCGGATGGGACACGCATCCGGAGACCCAATAAAAGAAGAGTTGACCATCGATCTTATTAGACGTGCTTATGACTACCCGCTGAGTGCGCACAGCGGATACGGCCATACGCTTCGGCTGCTGAAAACCTATTTCTTTTGGCCTAAAATGGCAAAACAAATAAAAGCGTATATAACCGCCTGTAAGTTGTGTAAGTGCATCAAAGCGCGTAATACTGTCCTTCGGCCTCCGATGAGCAAGTTTGAACTACCTGAGCGTGTGTTCCAGCGCTTGTATATAGATCTTATTGGTCCTTATCCTCGTTCAACTTCAGATCACACGGGAGCTGTCGTGGTCCCGGACCAACTGTCCACATTCCCAATTATTGAGCCGATTCGTAACATGTCCAGTTCACCTCGGGTAGATTTCGGGACCTGATGGACAAGTATGGCATTACTCACCAGCGGACCGCAGTCTACTCTCCTCAAGCAAAGGCGTTGGAGCGGCTGAATCGTACACTCGTAGCCGCTATTCGTGCCTATGTTCATCCGGATCAGAAGGATTGGGACCGCAGGATCTCCGCCATTACCTGTACCCTGCGCTCTTCATACCACACCGCCACCGGGATCTCACCTAACTTTGCCGTGTTCGGCCAGTACATGATTTGCCACGGTAACTCATACCGGTTGTTGCGGCAGTTAAAATGTTTGGAAGACCCAAAAGTGGTTCTGGAGCCGCACGAGAAACTCCGAATTCTGGGAGACCAACTCCGAGAGAAGATTGAAAGCAGCAGATCTCACCCTTCTGGTTTCAAGGCAGGCGACGAGATCTATCGACGAAACTTCAGGCAGAGTGAAGCGGCCCGGCACTACAACGCTAAATTGGACAAGAAATTCGTGAAGTGTCGGGTCCTGCAGGTGTTAAGTCTCACGCGATATCTCATTTTGACATGTCCGGAAAAGAACTGGGAGTCTACCATGCCAAGGACTTACAATGGTGAAGCACGCCATGCCCAAGAAGTTCTCTTCTGTGTTATTTTACGATTGGCATTGTTCACCTCCACCAGGGCTCGTAAATCACACACAGCGACCTTTCCTCCGACACACGCCCCCAGACAGCTTGGAGCTTGACATCTTGTCCTTCAGTCACCCCATGCCTGGTTGGCATCGTGGACACTGCTCTGTAATAAATTAGCCCTACGCCACTGACGCCGATCAGCAGATTCATTTATTCTACGTGATTGACGTCGACGGTTCGGGAGCGACCTTTTTACCACTCGCTGCCACTGAACCGCGATTTGAAAGGTGTCAAACGGAAGAAGGGATGTCTCCCGGTTCGCGCGGGATGAGAGTTCCACGTGGCATGACCTCCGCAACAAACAAAGAATTTGTTTTCCCTTTGCAAAAGATATAACGTAGCCACCACTTTGAGGATGTGGTTAGTGCGAATTTGTGCCCCGAAGCACAATAATTAAATGTGGCAAACGCTGGGCATCATGAGAGTTCTTTCCTCGGCGAGGAAAACAGTGATCAGTACAACTTGCACAGGGTTTTAGCCTGTAATAAAAATAAGCTGTCGAGCAGCCTCGTGGTGATCAGGAGTGGCTGCTCCTGAAGATATAAGGTGGTCACCCCGTCGAAACTGTTAGTTTGTTGTTTTACTAGTGTGAAGTAAACTAAAAGTTTTCATCCTTTAGGCAGAGATGAGTGGTTCACTTCAGCCACTTTAACATCTTTAGGTTTGACGTTCCCCTTATAATGCAACGACCTTCCTTGGAGAAAGTAACGGTTGCTTTTTGTGTAATGTTTGCTTATGTCTCAAGCCTCCGTGTCCGCTAACTTTAACGAGACAAAAAAAAATGTTCAATTACTGTAAAGTATCTTAATTGACACATAATAGAATATTTCTAAAGATAATAAAAATTGACCGGTACGTCTCGTAGCTTCGTGGCTCGACAAGAACCCACCTCATATGATCCCGCAAATGCTAGTTGTCAAGCACCCGTACGTTAAGCGAAGCTAGTTAGTTGAGCTCGGTGTTGTTTATAACTCGCTAATACTTGTGCCAGACAATCGGCACCCGTGTGCTACACGGATAATTCGAAAATCATAA